>CM068545.1:5327601-5927601 GCA_035048495.1 Euptelea pleiosperma
TTTTTCAACACTGTTTCTACACTCTAATCTCTTTTGAGCTCCTACCCTTTGTGATACAAGCTTTGAAGAATAATGGGTTTTGAAGGAAACCCATTTCTGGGATTGAACAAAACTTACAATGGATGATTTTCTGGGTTTTTGAAGTAGAGGTTTTGTTGGGTTTGAAGAAACCCCAGAAAGCAAGCTTTGAGCTTCCATTTAAAGATAAACGAGAATGGCTTTTTTCAGGGAAAAAACGTTGATTACTGTTGAAGTTCCACTATTGGGTATTTTTCTCCATTAGACAACGTAAGATTGAAGAGATGAAGAGCAGAGAGGCGAAGGGAGGAAAAAGGAGCCCGAGAAGCTCTTTCCTCTGTATTTCTGAGTATATAATAGTCCCAGTAATATCGTATTTATTCTACTACCGGCGTTAACCGAGTAAAATTTCGCTCACCGCCCACGATATGAGCTACGTGGTACATCTTTATAGGACGGTGACCGTATGGATGTTTGGCCAATCCCTAATTGGACCTACAAATCAAAAATCAACCTGAACAGTGATTTCAAACCTTTGAATCCTTGTACCCAAATAATGATTAATAATGCTCAAATTCTCACGGTTAAAATCAATCCATGAAAATGACTCCAATCCAACGCCTAGAAATCACTAATCAGGCTGATTTTTTATCTGTACGTCCGCTTGGGGATTGGCCAAACTTCCATACGGTTGGTATCCTCTAAAAATGTGCCACGTAGCTCATATTGTGGGCGGTCAGTGAACATCACCGTGGACCCATCTAGAATTCCTTGCTTTAGTTATTTTCAAAAGTATACAAAATGATACAAAGGATTGAATGGTTAGGATTCAATTTGAGTAGCTTAGAGAATCTTATCGACTGATTACGGTCACGATTGAAATTAAATGGCACTATGTTTATCTTTAGGCCCGTAATATTATAAGTATGATATTACGGGAATTATCCCAACTATTCCCAAACTCAAATGCAAAGAGAGACGGGAGAAGGAACGGAAAATAAGCGCTCTTTTGTTTTCTCATTTTGGAGGTCCTGCCGAGCCACCGCCGATTCGCTACCGCTCCACGCTGATTAACTGCATTGGGCCGGGAAATGGAAGGAGTAGGGGCACGACTCGGTCGATCTTCAACTCGGTATGGACCGGCGACCGTGTTCAGTGGCCCAGTAAGGAAATGGAAGAAGAAATGGGTACACGTGTCTGCATCCAGTGTTGCAAACCATGCTCCTCAATCTAACGGTAATAACGGCTCTCATCTCCTCCTCTATAAATGGACGGCCTTGTCTCAGAGCAACAACAACAATGGCGATAAGAATTCCAGCAAGGACGATATTGTTGCGGCTGCACCGGAGGGAGCCGCCCTCGACGGAATTCGATACGTTCGGTACTAATCATAAATTACCTCCCTTTCTGTTCTTATTGGGGTTCTGTAGTTTCAATCAATTCGGGTTTCTGGTTTTTGTTCGTGTTTTGATTGATGGGTTTCTGTTATTAGGGTTTTGGGGTTTAGGGTTTTGGTTTTTGGGGTGTGGTTTAGGAGAAAATGGGGTGGGTTTGGAGATTATTTGATTTGGGATCGGATGTCTTAGGTTTGATGGTTTTCCTCGTGGATTAGTTTGCGGCATTACAGATTATTTTTGGTCGAGGCTTATGAAGTGTTATTGAGAAAACTGACGCTATAAGTGAGACTTCTACAATGGGATTTTGTTTTTGAAAGATTCGGTTCAAGGATCATGAATGGTTTGAATTGTGGAGGATAAATTGTAGGTTTATTGACAACTAGCAAGAAGACAAGAGCAGGCTAGAATAGAGCAGACACTGATGACGTTTCGAAAATTATCGGAAAAGTAAAGAATTTGATGGTTTCTCCAAGGCATTTCAGCTTTGGTACCATAAAATTAATAAAGATTAGATAGAATGTTAGAAGTTCAAATAACATGTTAGAAGAACTCTAGAAAAGGCAATTTGGAGGATGTGACATTGGATTATTTCAGTATGTGGAAAATTTGTCTCCTTATACGAAATATGATCTTGGGATGCTCGACCAAAATATATATATTGATGTTTGCATATCTGATAAGGGAGACAATTAATAAGCTATAGCATTTTTGTTAAGATGTGATGAACATTTAAAGAAACATTAGCTGAAAGCGTACTCAAATAAACCGGTAATAAACCTACAAATGGACTTTCACTTTGAGTGGTCCAAAGTCAAAGATTTTGAAAACACATACCCCTTATTCAATAATAAATTCATAATCTCCAACATTGGTCAAATCTATTAAGAATTCCAATACACATTTTATAAAGTGCATACGACCATCATAATAAAAAGAGTCCTTTTAAGTAGTTAAAAATTGAATGCCCTTCGCAACCACTTTGATTCTTTCACTATTTTTGGCAAGATCATTTTATCATGTGAGAATGCAGATATTATATCCAAGAATACCTGTGTATGACCAAGGTACCAGATTAGTAGGATACGACATTATACACATTTTCGTGTATCTATGCATGTAGCCGTGTACTCCTTATAACATTATCTTTGAAAGTATCCATGCCATAAATTTTAGGAAATTGATAGGACGCCCATATCCATTTTAGCGTCCTGATTTTGGAAATGTCAAGTCATATCCCCCTTTCTGTATCCGTATCCACATCCAAACATCACGGGAAGGTAATTCCTCATGTGCTCTTGAAGTTTTTTAGTTGGTCCTTTAAAAGACCCTCCAAGGAGCTGTCCTAGTGCCCCTCTCACATCATCATTTAGTCAATTTTTTAAGGAGTTAGGGGTATCCACCAAATTTGATGATGGTAAGTATTACCTATTCTAGTACAATAATTTTAAGCACATCAAAGGTCATTTAGAAAGCATTGATTTCAGGACAATGCTCCAACAATGCTTTTAGTAACATGTTATTTTTTATAAGTGATCAACATTGTAAGGCTGAATATTGCACAGGTATCCAAAGTCTGCATCACCATCAATGTTTATTACGGGACTTGACAGTTCTACGTGCCATAACTATGTGGAATATCAGATACAACTAAGAATTTCTACTGGTAGCCTTTATGCATACCCTTCAAAAGATAAATAAGGTAATCAAGAAGGATATTCCGTACCCAGCGTCGCCAAAGTCTGATACATGGCATGGTTGCAGAGTGGGCAGTTGCAGAACCAGAATAGGATTTTCTTCATCAGTGCCCTTTTCTCCTTGCACGACACTTTCATCTTCTCCAATTTTGGACTCTTTGTCAATGGAATATCAAATTCCTCCTCACTTGTATTAAAATTTCAAAATTCAGTACTAAATGCAATAAAAGGTAGAGTGATGTTGGAATGAGAAGAAGTATATAAAAATCGGTCAAAGAAGGTAAGAAAGAGGAATTAGTCAAGTCGTAACAAAGGATGTTAAAGATAAGAAATGATGATGAAAAGAGTATAAGAGGAAAAAAGGAATGCTCAATTAGAAAATCAAAGGAGAAAAATCTGGGAAATTTTTGGAAGAAAAGAGTAAAAGTAAAAATGAGAAGAGTGTACCACATTAATAAGTGAAAAAAGCTGGTAAAAGCAAAAGTAAATCAATCCATTGGTTAGCAAGGGAAGAATGTCCTAAACTTGGGTTGGGCTCAGGGGACCCTGTTTTTTGACCCCTCTCGGGAGTCATGTGCTTGGCCGTGGATTCCAAGGGTCCAACAGTGGTTGATACCGCTGAGCTGGCATTCACTTTTTGCCAGTGCTCAACTACCGCTGGATTCCTGAAATCCATGGCCGAGCACATGACTTGCGAGAGGGGTTAGAAAAAGAAAGGGGGGGGGGGGGGGGGGGGTGGTCCTCGGAGCCTAAGCCCCTAAACACTTGGACCCACATAAAAGGCAAAACGCCTTTCCAAACGGTTTCTCTTATGGAGGATTCATATGAACTGTACAATCTCAATATTGCCCTCTAGTGTAATGTGCCAGTTATTAAGTGCAGATTGTGTCTTGGGTACTTCTGCAATATTCAATCATACAATGTCATTCAGACATTCATAATGGCCTGGTTGGAGCATTGGGGCCCTGAGGCAATTCTTTTTTATATAAGTGCCTGAGACAATACGGAAGCCTGAGACAATACTTTCCATATGCCCTTCGAAGAGCTCAGGATTACTGAATTAGCTTGGGAATGCTTACTAGTGTTAAAGTTGGTGGCATGCCCCTAATTCCCAACAGTTGACTAATGCTGATGTGAAACGGACATTAGGACAGCTCCTTGAATGGTTTGTTAAGGGATTAACCATAGACTTCACTTCTTTAAAGACCTAGAATATTTGAAGAATTTCTTCTACTCACCACGATATAGTGATCCTTTCGAAAACAGTGAAGGATTAGGCAGTTGGCAAGGGTATTCAATTTTTACATATTTGCGAAGACTTATTTTTATAATGCTGGTTGGACACATTTCATCCAATCTGTATTTGGATTTGTTGGGAGATTTGATTGGTGTTGGACACTTGGACCCTATGGTTGGAGGATGGAGGGCATGTATTACCTGTTTAGCAGTCTTGTTCTAAGGTTGAAGAAAGGGGTATTTTCATCCTTTAAAAAATTTGTTAGTCAATTTGGATTTTGGATCATAGATGGTGGACCGGGTGGGGGGGGGGGGGGGGGGGGGTCAAATTTCAACGGGGTTATGTCAAAACTTCCCAAGATATTAATGTGGAGTAGGAAGAAGCCATTGCAAGGAAATGTATAGCTTAATTTCAAATGGGTGTTTACTAGGTATCCTAGTTTGCCTTGTAATAGAGGCATGGTTTAAAGTCTTGGCCAAGACCATCTGAGTTCACTCGGTCACAAGAAGGATCAAGAAATACTGTATCAGGTTGACTCATCCGAGACAGTCCATATTGAGCTCCTTTTCACATCATCTCAGCATAGAACGGTACGATGGCCAAGACCAAGACTTTTACCATGATTAATAGTGCTTTTATAGCTGAATGGGCAACTTTTGAGATATTCTATAGTCCCATAGAGGAGCTTCATGCTATAGTTTTGGAGATTTGCTAATGTATTAGATCATATTGTAGGTTTATGGTTGGGCTTGGATCTATTGTATGGATGCCCTCTAGGCCTGCAAGTATTGGATTAATATGATTTGTGGGATTAGCATGTAGGGGGACCTCATTTAGGAAGTCACTAATTTCATTGGGTGTGGGATGAGTTTGTTGGCCTTCGGTTTTTTTGGCTCTCTTAAGTCTAGACTCTTACATATCCTGAGAGGCCATTATCTATTGCTATTTGGATTAATGTGTCAAATTTACATATTGCTATTTAGGATCTTGTACCAGACATGGGTGTTGGATGCCTGTGTCTGGTCCACCGTCCACATTACTTTCAATGACAACATCTAAGTTGGTTTTTTTTGTTAGTCTGATTTGTTTCAATTCGCTGGGTACACTTTTCTATATTTTATATCCACTAATATTTATGTCGTTATACACATTTCCACATCATCTTATGACTACAAATGTGATGGCTTTTCCAAAGATATTGTACATCATTTGTCCTTGTTTAACACAAGATACATGTTGTTTTATAAGTTGCACTGGAAACTTAAAATGTAAGGGAATGTAGAAGGAATTGAAGGTTCTTACAATTAAGAGATTAGAGGAGGGGAAAGAAGAATATATCACCCAGTTTGTAGAGATGCCTGGTCAACTCCATCATTTTCCCACCATTTGCCACGACATTGGTTCAAATTGAGCATGCCATATACAAAAGATGTCTATTCTGTCAAAACCTTTATAAATGCATTGACGGGTTGGTGAAACCTAACGAATATGTAGCATTTAGAGCATCATGTAAATCCTCATTTGACAAGAAGCGAACGTGTTTCTGTTTGTAAGACTGTCAAGTGGTTATCAAACTTTATAGCCAGTCTGTGTATGAAAGGATTTTGCTTGTCTACTTAGTCTCTTCTTTTTATGTACCAAAAATTGCATGCCTCTTAGCAGTGTAACAATAAAAGAAAGTTTAAATATTGAAAGAGTGTAGAGCCATGGCACTTCAAAATCTTGTTTTATAGATATCAACCATATGCCAATCAGTTTTGGCGTAAGATCTTGTTAAAAGTTCTCATTCCAATCTTTCCATATATTCCACACCATTGGGAGAGGTAAATCCAAGCCATCTATATGGGTTGTTCATAGAGGAATTATCTCTTGGTAAAGCTAGCTTTTATTGTTATGGAAATCTAATCAGGAGCTTTAACCCTAGGAATTGAAGGATTAATGACAGAGCCCCTTCTTATTTTGAAGGATTGCCTGACTAAATCCAACTAGTGCTTTTGATCCAAACCGACTAGCACATGTTGTAGTGTTGAGAATTTTTGCAAGAGTAGGGCACTCATTATATAACTCCACATAGTCCTAGACACTGGGCTGGGATTTAAGGTGTATGACTTCGGTACAAAAGTGCTGGCCTATTTTTCTTCCTTTCGTTGGAGAAGGATCTTTAGTAATTCTGTTATCTTTGCAGACAATCTTTGTTTTTTAATGTTTAATAACTTTTACAATGCAGCTTGCTGTACTAGAAGAGCAGAAAAAGGAGGCTGCAGAAAATGTTGATGATGAAGCTAAACCAAGTGAAACCGACCAATCTGCAGGGGCAACATCAAAGAGTGATGGTTCTGATGGAAAACCAGACATTAATGATGTTCCAATGGAAGAAACTCAGGTGATAACAATTAACTTGTTCCGATTTTACTTGCTTACCTCCTTTCATGATTCTCATCCAGTTCTTAGAAGTCCTGACATTCTCCCTCTTTAGAACCTGCTGTTCTTGTTTACACTTGCTAGATGTTTCGGTTTTGCTTTACTTGTATCTTTAATATCAGCTGCTTGCCTCCAAGATTGGAGGCTCTCCTCTGCCAGGATTTTTGTTTACCTTCTTCGTTGTTCTATGCTGACATAAATTTTAGTATAATAAAAAATGAAAGAGTACACAGAGCATGGTGCCTAGCACTTCCAATGGTGTGGTGAATGTGCTTAACTGCTCATTGATTGAGACCATAGTTGATGGTCCATCTCTTTGTGGGCCAAAAACATACCGTAACAATAATCCTAATATTTCAACCATATATTTTTGTGGACCATTTCCTAATGTTATCGGCGGGTCCCCAGAAAGCAAGTGATCAAATGTTCAGAATCCAAGAGGTAGCACATTTACTGGGTAGTCCACAGATCAATGGGCACATGCACTGGTTGCTCATAGATATGTGGGGCCATCACCATCATAGTGCTAAACACCACTCTGTATTTCCTCAAAGAACAGCTCTGCTGGACCTTATGATTTTTCTGATTCACAGACTGCCTGATATGGGCTTGCGATGGTTTCCCCATTGCTAGTGTACTTTCTGATCTTCATCATGCTATGTATTCTTCATTAAATCTGACTGTTTATATATCAGGCTCCAGACAAGGGTCAATCAGCCCCGCAAGATTTGAACGAAACCAGTTTGGATTTGAGTTTAGGCTTGAAAGCCCATGATGGAGACCGTGATTCTGATCCCAAACCAGATAATCAGAGCAAAGAGGTTCAGTTGGAGAGAGTGAGCTCAGGTGGTGTTGGGACATAGAGATGAAGCTTAGTTCAATGAGCTCAGAAGTCACAGAAAACAGAATGAAAAGTGGGCTATCCATGGCACCTATTCAAGATAGAGTATGACTCCCCTTATCTTTCTGCTCCCTCACTTTTTAGCCTTGAGGGGGTGTTTTCTGGTGATCTATCCGTTTTACTGTTAGTCTTCATTTGTGCTGCCTTACTGCGCAGATCGCGTATTGTACGGATTCTATTCATGGAAGATGGAACCTTTCTTCGTTTTTCAGTTGAGATATAGAATTGGTTTCTTCTATTTTCTTCGAACAAATTTGGTAGGCAAAACCGTTACCTCCAGAATGGCGGTTGTTTGATGAACAGATTAGTTCTTGCCACTGATGACAAGGAAACCTATTTATTTACCTCGCATTAGATTGCTAATATTTGTTGTTGATGATCATCTGAGCGAGCTGATGGCATTAGATGACGCTTGAAGTACGTCATAACTGTATGACCTGTTACCTTAAGTGATTATACTGAGCTCGTGCATCGCCACTCTGTTTTGGTGATGTAAGCCATGTGCAACTGTTTGGTTGGTAGACTGACACGAGTCAAATTAGTAGTATATCAGGGCAAATTCATGATGCAGTAGAGTGGAAGGAGCTGCCTTTTTAAAACCCTTGGGTTGAAGGAGTACGTTGGATTATTTTTATTTGAAACCAGTTCAGTGATCCTGCTCGATTTCTTCTTGAAGGTGTGCTTGGACACAGCTACGAACAAGGTTTTAAATTTCAATTTTCGGACAGGTTTGTGTCTGGCCCAAAACTGAAATTTCATTAGAAGTTTGAAATGGGCATCAATAAGAGTTCAAATTTCTGAAATTTAAAATTTCTAGAAAAAATAATTAAGCATGTTAAACAATGAAAACTGCTGAATTCTAACCATAATCAGCAATCAGGCTAATGTTTGGTGTCTAGGTCCACTAAGGGTTGGGCAGAATATTCATGGGTTTAGTGGGCCCAAAAGAATGTGTCATGTTGCATTTTGTGGGGTGAGAACATGGAGGTTGATGTCTAGTGGTGGATCCTTAAGATACTTTTCCCTTTTAATAAATAAGCCTCTCTCTTTACTAAGCAATGAAGACGGCTTGCCCAGAGTGAAAAAAAGAAAAACAAAATAGCTTGCCCAAGCCTACCTTTCAGAATGCAGTGATTAGGACTTTTAGAAGCTACTACTTTTTTTTGTTCCAAAATGTGCACTCTTGTACATGTGGTGCATAAATTATTTGAATGTTCTTCTCAGCTACACCCATAACACCCACTTAGCATCCTCATTTGTGAGCACCACATATTCATACTTCCACGTTGAGAATTCCCAATTGGTTGTGATATTGCTACACCTCCCCAAAAATAGAACAGTCCAACGGAGCAAAATTACATTAGTCTCTTGACGCCTCATTCTAAATTCCACAAATATTAGTGAAAAAGAGTCCATTAAAAACCATATGCCCTGTTATTTCATCAAGAGAAGAGTAGAACTTGCAAAATGCCTTGGTTACCAAAATCTGATAGGCCGAAGACATCTTATCCTAAGTTTAAAACTGTAATAATTTTTAAACTTCCAAGACTTAAATGTACTGGAGAGCTCTCGTAGCATCGTGCGCTATAAAATATAAATGAACACTGAATAAATGGAACAGATCAAAATTTTGTCCAGGATTTGCTCTAGAAACAGTTTCTAAAGCTGATTTAGTCTAGGACAACTCTAGTTCTTCCATCTCTTTCTCACAGAATTGTACATTTTGCTCAAACAAACGCACTAGAAGACTGAGAAAGTCCCACAGGCCATTCCTTTAAACTCCAGAACTTTGGTCAGTCTCACCGTTCAAAACTTCGGTAACACCAACTTCAGCCGGCCGGATAATACGGTCGTAGAGCATGTATCCAGACTGCAACACACAAACATAAGGAAACACTTTGTTATGCATTTGTCATTACTTTCTTTAATTAAGTATTTTAATCACTATTTGTCCAGTTCGTAGATTGGTGGTTCAACTTTTTCACAGCGCATGACAGATGAACACTGGTCACCCCGCTCAATTTGATGGAAATGAGATTGTAAATGTCTAGCAATTTACCAGAGCCAACAAATGCAACTATTCGTCTAATTATCTGAAGAAAATTTTGATCAAGTTCACACCTTCAGAACAACAGCAACGGTGCCAGGAGGCTTTGAACCATCAGGTATCTGGAAGACTGCATAGTGCCTGTGTGGATCAAACTGCTCATTCATTGGATCAAATTTCTCCACTCCAAACTTCCTAAACACCTGAAAGCAAGAACCCACAAGCCATAAGCAACAAACTGAATTCTTTCTACCATCATGGAGTCCATATTTTATGTAACAGCAGATGAAGGTTGAATTCTCTCTACCATCATGGAGTCCATATTTTACGTAACAGCAGATAAAGGAGAGAGAGAGCAATTTTGGGTGACAGGGACAAGTCACTTCTCCTTAAGAGCAATGGTATTTATAGAACAAGAAACAAAGTACATAAAAGAATACAAGAACACTCAACCAAGGGAGATAAGAAGAGGGTAAAGAATTCACATAACTAAGAAAATCTGAGGACTTCCATCCTTCTCCAAAGAGCCAGTGATCTCCCCCGCCACGTTACAGCCGTGAACAGTGAATTTAATAGTACAACAATTATGAATTGCCTCCCCAACATTCTCAAGTCTTTAGGCATTGCTCATGCATTCAGAAAATTCTAACACAAAATGGAAGAGCTCATGCATCATCCTAATGTAAATCGATAAGATCCAAAAGTCATGCTAATGAGATTAAAATTGGTGGTTATGTGAAAAGAGTAACCCTCTGTCTATTGAAAATCAATTACAGAACTCAAATGCACCAATGTACGGACACTCCCTAATGTCCCCATGGCAAAGTTTGTTGTTAGACCCAGGCTTGATCTAGGAGGTTGGCACTTTGGCCCCATGACAAAATTCCACATGCAAGTAAAATTTCAAAAACAGTAGTGCAGCATATGAAGTATGTGAATCAGAAGTTCAACGGATTTTGTGCACTTCTTACTATGAATCATCATCAGAAAAATAAATAAAAATCACAGTGATTGTTGCCAAAGCAAAAGGACATGTTACCTCTGCAAGCTGCTTCTCGGTCATTTCAACACCTTCCAAAAGTGTCTTTAGAAGTGGCACAGCTCCAACAGTGTCGTTAGATGAGTCGATCTTTGAAAAGCTATCTTTCACAACCGAAGAAGCTCTTCCCAGGTTGTCCGCAACATCTAATAAGCTCTTTGCAAAGTTCTGTAGCATATTTCATAAAAGTAGCAACTTACGCGTTCAAATATATCACATCAAGATAGACAGACATTTGACTAGGGGTACCAGAAATGCAATGTGAACACTAGCCAGTCTTCAAATACTACTGTAAGACACTGACCTGTACAGCAAATTTTTTCGAGTTTTCTGCTTCACGCCTTGTTCTATCCATAACATTTTCCATTTCTGCATAACTCCGGAGAACTTTATCTTGCATTTTCTCAATCTCCTTGTGCTTAAGCTTCAACAACTCTTCCTTCTCAGCTACAAGCTTTACCAGATCATCGATGGATAGATCACCCTCTGAATCTGAATCAGAAAATGCAGTTCGTTTAGTACCTCTCCTCCTCCTTTTGACAGATTCGGATGTGGAAGTTTTGGGTTCTGAACTAGAACCTGAATCTTCCATTTGCTCTGCAGATTTACTATCTCCACTAACATTTGTGGAAGTGTTATTGTTCTCTACAACAGTCCCCTGTCCATCTCCAGGATGGTTGGTCTCCTTTTCAGTAGGTTGAGGGGATGCAGCCGATGAAAACCAGAATCGCTCAGAGGCAATTGTATTAAACACTGAATGATGCAACAAAGGCACCTGGCAAGGAACCCACTAAAGATGCAGTCAGTTTCGGGGAGGCATAACTTTTTATTCAGTTATCCAAATGAGAAGCCGTGAGATGCGTTGAAAAGCTATCTTCGATTTCTACAAGAGTTATCTCACGAGTTTTGTCAAGATTCTGACGTTTTGGGCTTCAAAATTGTACTAGAAATCTGGGTGTAATAGTAATGATGGGATTTAGGGGTCTTTTAGTCGTTTAAAAAAATTAGATTTATGTTTATTTTAAATAAATGGTTCAGATTAGTTTTTTAGTTTTTAAGTTAGCTTTTAGGGTTTTATTTTCCTATAAATAGTCATTAAAATAGTATTGCAAATGAGACTTTTGAATACTGAACGAATTTTTTTCTTTCAACTTTATTTGATTCTTTTGTCAACTCTTGGGATTGCTTAGATTAGCACCCTGCAGGAGCTTTTAAGGGGTTTTCGCTCTAAGAAAATCGTAATAGTGCGTTGAGTCAAACTCCACCTACTTTAAGTGGTATAAGAGCCTAGTTTTTAGATTTGTGAGTTTTCGGATCGATGGTCAAGCATTAAAACAATAGAGATCAGAACATGAAGAATTTGAGAGAGTGACCTGCAATCGGCACCAAGAACGTGGTTACTCTAGGAGAGAATTTATAGCAGCAAATCACGCAGCTCTGTGCTAGGTTAGAGCAGTCTAGCATCTTTGGTCCTCCTGATGCAATCGTTAGAGACCAAGAGACCGTCAACCCCTTGTGAGAGCATAACCAGCTATAAAGAGGTTTAATAACCCTATATGATTTTTCAGATGGAGAATTTGACCTACCACACCGAGAACAACCTGGGGTTAATCCGAGTGTTGATCCTGATAGGGTTGTATCTGTGAAGGTGGACCTACTTGAATCATGGTTCAAAGTGACTGGTTTCGTTTCGGTTATGTCCATGGGCGAAACCGAAACATTTCAGTAGTTTCGGTGGTTTCGGTCCGAAACTAACCGAAACCAGGTGACATTTTATGATTAAAAAAAATTGGTTTTTATCAATTTCGGTTGGTTTCGTCCGAAACCAAAGCAGTTTCGGCCAAAACTTGAAGTCACGAGAGAGGAACAACTGAAAGAAGGATTGGACTGGTTGAACAAGTTGAGAGAATTTGAATACTTGGACCAGTCCGACAACAAGAAGATCAAGTTAGTTGCATCAAGTTGAAAGGCTATACTTCCTTGGTGTGGCAAGAAGTCCAACTGATGAGGGTTTAATCCAAGAAAGAGAAATTTAGACCCAATCCAAGATGCAACAAGTCCTACAAAGCTAATTTCTCCCAATTAATTATGAGAGAATTTTGTTTCACTAGTACCAATCTCTTGGACAAGGAGAATGAACTATTCTCAGTCACCACTAATCTATAACGAGGAGATAATCGCAGTAAATGATAGTGAATCTATTTTCAATGGAGAGCCTATTTAAAATTAGAAAATTATTATAAAGATAATGGTGGACCCATGTTTGTGATAAACTCATCTGCTATGAAGGTGAGGTTTGTGAGTTTTGTAATCTTGATGAAGTTGGAAAGGGCATAATGGTGAAGAAGCTTCAGTTGATGACAAAGAAAGTGTCAACAACTTTATGCCTTCAAAGTGTTTGAGAAAATGTCAAAGTGAAGGTTTGGGTTTTTTTTTTTGTAAGTGTGAAGTATGATTATAGAAGGGGGAAAACCCCACAAAATACAACCAAGAGGGACCTCAAGAGGAGCCCCTCAAAACAAGAACTATCTACATCTCAAACAAAAGAAGAAACTCATAAATTCCTCCCATCTAAACACAAAATAATAATAAAAAAACCTCTAAACTCTGGTGGTATAAAAGACCAGAGGTACAAATAGGCTTTAACTTTCAACACCACCCTCGGGATGTCTTCTTGTTTTCCTTCGAAGATGCATGAATTCCTCTCTTTCCAAATTGTCCACATCATGGCAAACAGAAGAATATGCCACAGGTATCGCCCTTTCCCTCGAAAAATTTCATGCCTGCTTCCTTGGACTAAATTGATCACATGTTCCAGAACCACATAATCAATGCCACATAGAGAAAAGAAAACATGCCATATAGCAAAAGTGAAAAGGCAATGGATTAGTATATGATCGACCATCTCTGCACTTGATTAGACAATGAGCATCTATTCAGTAGCATCATCCCCCTACTATTCAAATGGTCCACAACCAAAATCTTGTCTAGGAGAGTAGTCCAAACAAAGAAAATAACTTTGGACGAGATTGGAACCTCCCCAAACAAGGGATGCTGGATAAAGCTTTTGTTCCGTCAGAATCATAAGAGAGAAAAAGGACATGTCTGAGAATATACCTTTCGAATCCCATCTCCATAACCTCCTATCCAGTTTTGAAGCCTGCAAAGGTCCTTCTTCAACTCTGGACAAAAGAGAAGCAAGATTGTCCACCTCCCAATCATTGATATTTCTTCTAAAACCAACGTTCTATGAGGCAACACCCTCTATACACACCACACAATCTTGAACCTTGGCCCCTTGAAAATCTAAAATGGTTCTTCCCCACACCAAAGATCTTCCTAAAACCGAACAATGTCTCCTCTCCCTACTTTATTATGAATACCCAATTTGAATCTCTCTCTAATCCTCGAGATGCCCTTCCACAGACTGATCCCATAGGAAGATGAAACAGAATTCTACCCGCCCAACCCGCCAAACACCATAATTTCCTTCTATTACTATCCTCCATTAGCTGTCTATTTCCTCCCAAAATCTCCACAATCATTTCCTTAGAAACACCTCGTTCATTTCTCTAAAGTGATGAAAGCCCAACCCACCTGCCTCCTTGGGTTTATAGATTTTATTCCATTCCATCAAGTGAAATTTATGAGTGCCATGCTTCCCTTGCCACAAAAACTCTATCATCAATTTCTCTAGATCTAAAGCCACCCTAGTTGGGATGAAAAACGGAGATGGAAAATGAATGGATAGACTAGAAGTACTTCTTAATAAGAGTGATTGTTCCTCCTTTAGATAGATAGCTCTTCTTTCATGTCGTTAATCTTCTCCCGAACCTTTCCACTATAGGATCCCAAATATATTTATTATTGTATCTAGCTCCCAAGGGAAGCCCAAGGTATGAGGTTGGCAATCTTCCAACACCTAAGCTCGAGGCCAATCCCCTCAAACTGGGCACTACTCCCACCCCAAACACCTCACTTTTGGTTAAATTAATCCCCAATCCCGAGACTACCTCGAAACACCTCAACGATAATTTATTTGAAGACGTGCTCAATTATCCAATTCACAGAAATGCATATGTAGATCTTCTAAAGCGCCACCATACATATAGAGGAGACATTTCAACAATATGACCAAGTGGATCATGGCGAAAAGAAGAACCAACCCAAGAACAATAAACCCTGGTTAGTTGTGAGTTGCATCATCAATTACCACCAAGGAGGTCAAGAGAGAAGACGGGAATATGGCAAAACAAACTCAAGGACGAGCTTTCTGCAACTGAAGGAGAATCATACAATCGATTTCCGATCTTAGCAGTTAGATGTGTTGAAAAGTCATCTTCACAACAACCCTCACAAGTTTTGTCATGATTCTAAGGTTTCGAGCTTCAAATTTTGCTAGAAATCTAAGTGTAACGCTAACGATGAGATTTAGTATATTTTAGTCGTTTTTAAATAATGGATTTAAGTTATTTTAAATCTATGGTTTGGATTAGTTTCTTAATCCTTAAGTTAGCTTTTAGGGTTTATTTTCCTGTAAGGACTTGCTTGGTAGCACTACAAATGTTTGCGCACAAACATTCGCGGCATTCGTGTGTGCTTGGTGGCGCAACATCCAACATATATTTGCATTAGACCCAATCACTTTTTGCCAAAAAGCGGTGTAATCTATAATGCCCGGATACGGATACGGACACGGATACGGATGCGGGAAGCGGGGATATGACTCAACATTTTCCAAAATCAAGGACACGGATACGGATACGAGTATCATATTTTGTAGTTCAAAATTTTTATTTTTTCTAAGTTTTTCAACTTTTTATGAAGGATACGTGGGGATACGTGTCGGTGTAGTGTCTGGTGTCCATATCCGTTTCGACACGACACGACACGACACTGGTATGAGGCACTAGTACAAGTATCTGGGTATCATAGGCTGTAATGTTTGCAATGAAAAAGTGGCTGCAAACAGCTGCAAACAATAGGCAAATGACTCTCATCCCCCTTGGTCTCCCCTACAAGCTCTCCCCACCTCAACCATCCGAATGTTCTCCCAACAAACGTGGTCATCGCAAAAATTTGATTATCAAATATTTGCCTACAAACAAGATACCAAGCAAGGCCTGAATAGTCATTAAAAGAGCATTGTAAATGAGACTTTTGGTTACTGAATGACTTTGCCTTTAGGTTTTATTTGGTTCTTTTGTGAACTCTTGGGATTGCTTAAATTAGTACCCTATAGAAGCTTTTGAGGAGTTTAGTTCTAAGAAAACCTTAGCAGAGTGTTGAGTCGAACTCCACCTAGTTTAGGAACCCACTAACATGGAAAATATGCCTCTATAAGTTACCATTGAGAACTATTTTTTGGTTCTAATATCACAATACTTGGAAGAAATGAAACACAGAAATCATACTCTTCAGCTACCCACGTGAGTAAATGTAACAGTGGTCGCTATTAGCAGTACTGCAATACACAAGTTAAAAGACTGTCCGACATTTATTGGATTTCTGGACAGGCAATATGAAAATAGGTGTATTGCCCAGATTTCCGTAATGAGAAGTCTAGTATATTTACATGAATTCACATTTACACTATAAACATTGTATTAGAAGAACCTGATTATATTTTCCAATAAATCGCATCCCCAATCTTTTGGGACCTGTGTAACTGTGTTATACACGTGGTACATCTTGTCACCAATCCGTATAGGTTACTGTTAGGGCACTTCTTAGATGAACCATTGCCTCATATTGAGATGATAAGGGAGAGATCGAGTTAGCTATTCAGGAACAATCAGTTTCAAAAAATAAAATGATAGTAGAGCATTACGTTAAGGTTTTCAAATCCTTATAAACCAATATGAACATTACTTAAATGTAAGTATAAAATATAGAAAAACTATAGAATCTTAATCATTTAAAAATTGATTGGGATTAAGTGGGAATTTTTTTTTTTAAGAGACAGAATCGCAAATGTCTTTCCAAGATTGGTTTCCTGTATGTTTCGCGAAAACCTTAAACCCTTCTCTCACGTTTCTATGTGAAGGATACAAAAAGGAAAATGGGTACCAAATTACCAATAAATTATCATATATAACTGAAATTACAAACATCACTACTAATAAACAGCGGTGGAAAAAATGGTATAAGGAGAATCAATATGAGCCAAGGAAAAATAAATAAGTAAATATCAATATATAAAACCCAATTAAACCAGAATAACTATAAGATATCAAAATTTGAAACGTGTCGAATTGAAACCAGTGTAAGCAATTGAATCATTCACATATTCGTGACTACGTCATTAAAAAGAATAATAATATCAGTTCCAAAACCATAAACCCTAATCCCTTAACCAGCCAAGTATCTAACTTAAAGCAATACATTGCAGTTCCATAACCCATAAACCTTAAAACATTAAAAACTTAAATGAAAAATCGAATTTTGATCAAAACCCAAAACCAAGAATAACCCAAATAACATAAAAACTACCATTTTAAGCCGATATTCCTTCTGCAAAGCATATGAACATATTAAACCATAAACCCTAATAAAACCCTAAATACATAAACCCCCAAAATCCGAGCTTTAACGAGTCTTACCTTGTTCGAGGATTCACGCAGAGAATGAAAATTATTAGAAAAAACCGACGGCAGTTCTTGTCGAGAAGAGACGAGGCCTCGGCAGTGATTCAAGCCGTTCCTCGAAATCCGAGAAAAAACCCTAGAAACGAACATCTCTTAATAACTTAAAATGGCGAAGAAAAGCTTCAATAAGAGACGCTAATGGCGAGAGATTGTGTGCTTGGAGAGGAAGAAATGTTCGGTGCCTATAAGGAGGGGCTCTATATGTATTAGTTGACATAACTGACCCTCTAAATGTACGATATAATGTAATGTTTGAAGGATATTTGGGGTAATTTCGTTCATTAACGGGGGTAATTTAGTCAGTGTACATGTTAGGTTTTCGTTACGTGACCTCAAAGGGAGAGGACTGAGGAGAAGCCTCCAGAAGTACAACAGTGAGGGACAAAAGTAGAGTATTATAATGGTAATGACCCCATTCAGTCAACGATTAGGATACGTGGCATACATGCAGCGTTTGATAGCAGTTGTTCTGATGAGTACCCCACCCAAAAAAAAATTTTACGTGATCCGATTATTGTAACCATCGATATAGTGCAATGTTCTAGAAAGTTATAAACATTTGATGATCCGAATTATCCCAACAGGTTGAATTTTGACCTAGAAGGTCAAGCTGGGACCGTTTGGCGTGCACCCTAAAGGGCCTAAACCGCATACAGGACTTGGTGTCCTGTCCTGTAAAATGCTTTACGATGGCGTTAGTCGACGTATACTCCAGCCGGGTGAATTATACTGTCGTATACTTTCACAGCCATTGATCTTAGATCGGACGGCTATCACCTGTGAACAAACTAGATATTCGAAGAGGGCTGCACGATACAATCCTTGATCTAACAGCTGGAAAAAAAAACTCTCATAAGGTAGCTTGGTGTGGCTTTTCATACCATATCATCTTAAGACTGAAAATGCAGACTAAAAAAAAAACTGGAATAGTTTTGAGAAAGGGTCAGGCTCTATTTTCACACACAATTTTAGTGTACCCACGTTGAAGATAAATAATGGCTGAATTTTGGCGAGGATGATCTCCTCACCATATAGATCACCCCAACAAAAAATCAGCCTATTCTGAAATTTCTAACCACCCATCAAATATGGTTTTCAAGTTACACGGTAAAAATCGATGATCCATAATTCTTCAGCTTCTAAACCAGTCTATGAAGGTCAGAATGATTTGAATTTTATTGAGGATGATCTCCTCATCATAGAGACCATCCTCGCCAAAAATCATTCCATTTCAAAACTTCTAATTTATATATTTGCCCCCCACAATTTTTTTTGTGAAATTGTGCATGAAAATAGGTGTCCACTGAGCCTGACTCTTTGAGAAATCATTTCTAGACAATTTATTCAGGGCAACCATACAGAGCCTAAGGCCGTGCTTGGTTCGCTGCACCGGGATGCATTTTGCATTCCAGTGCAAATGCAGCGAATGGGAATGCACCCACTTGCCATGGTGTTTGGGCTGCACTTGCATCTATTTTGTTAAGGAGTTTGCAAGGGCTTGGCAACCAGTTGGACACGAATGTCGAACAACGTTCGAAACAATTTGCATCAAAATTACTGAAACATTTGTCTTACCTTTTCATATAATCTCTGCAGCTTCCAAGAATATTATTTGACATATAAATGGTTGACAGTCACAATGACAGTCATTGCCTGACAAGATACTGTTTATTTACAAAGTCACAAAATCAGATCTACAATCTCAACCAAAGCCAAGTTCTTTTCACATAAAAGACGTTTTAATCAACAACTATACACCACCCATCCTCCTCCTATACTTCCCACCTTATTCCACAATACACACAAGCAACTATAATTTCTTAGAACAGTTCCAGACACCCAACTCTTTACAACTTTCGGGGCTAGTAAGCAATGCACATCTCCAAAGAGGACTTGGCAAGCCACAGTAAGCCAGGATCATTCCTCTTCAACACCACGTAAGTCTCCGCCCTCCCGATTTCGTCAGACACTATGTCTTCGTTGAAACCAATCAGAAAGAGAATTTCCATCGCAGCTGTTAGCCACAAAACAAAGAAATGTGAGTCATACAACCATCTTAGCCCTCTATCAATGGTTTAAAGGGCGCCCACAGCATACAGGTGGATCCAGACTGTTCATTAAGTTAGCCACTTCTTGGATGGGTAATACTGTAATAGTAATATCCCCCGAAAGCATACTAATCGGATACATACATAAGGTGGTCCACCCTATTGAACGGTAGGGAGCAGTAAATAAACTGGCATGCCAACTCCCTCGAGTTTAAATACAAAACCAACAATAAAAGAAGAATAAGAAGAAAAGAACCTTTATAGTTCGCCACATTCCTTTGAAATAGAGGATTAGCCTGCAGTTAAAAATCAGTTAGTAACCCAGATCACAGGATCAGGAGAGGGATGCAACACAGAGCTTCAAAGTTAAAATCCAAGAAAAAGTAAAAGAAGATTATGATAAAAAAAAAAAAGAAAAAAAGGAAAAAAGAAAAAAGAAGAGGATTATGATATAAAGGAGTACCTTCCGTAGCCTTCTGAACTTAATGTTATCTGGGTTTTCAATCACGTTCCTAGCAGCCAATAAGAGTCATTAGCACCAGCCATTACAATAGCTTGAAGCACAAAACCAAGAGGTCTGTATGTAAATAAAGTCGAGAGAATTCAAGATAGATAAACTGACTTAATGATCTTGAAAAGAGTCTGAAGGACAGAAGTTGCCTCCGTAGGATTAACTTCAGATCTCAGCATCTCGATGGCCTTCTGAAGACGAGTACAGACAGCAGCAACCGGGTCTTGGATTCTCTGTAGTTCTTGATCATCAGGATCAGGTTCATCAGCTTGCATACTGGAGGTTTCCATTGAACCCTCATTATTGTCATCAGGATCAGGCGTGGCCTGTATAATTCCATTGGCTAGGGAATCATCAGGATCCGGTTCAGCACTGTTTCCATATTCCAAAATGGCTCTTTTCAATTCAAAATCATCAGGATCAGGTTCCGCCAGGGCTTTTCTCACCTTGGTCGCATCTTCCCCAGATTCAATTGCTTGAGAATCGTCTGGATCAGGTTCAACACTGCTTCTATATTCCAAAATGGCCTCTTTTATATTGGAGTAGTCCATATCAGATTCCTCATGGGCCTTCCTCAGCTGAGTTTCATCGTCCACAGTTTCAATAACTAAAGAATCATCAGGATCTGGTTCAGCCACAACTCCATTATTCAAAGAAACCTTGCTATCCGCAGAATCATCCGGATCAGGTTCAGCACAGGCCTCAGGGCCAATAAACCTTCCATTATTTCTTAAATGAGGCACAAATTGCAACATTTCACAATCATTGGGATCAGACTCGGAAGTGATTCCATTTCCATTAATTCCTGAACAAGGTTCAGTCTCCATAGCTTCGCCTCCTATGGAATCATCAGGATCAGGTTCCACATGCACTTTGAGTCCAGAATCATCAGGGTCCGGTTCCACACGGACTTCAGATCCTTCTGAACTGTTAGTGGACACATTTGCTAGACGATGGTAAGCAGCAGAAACTGAAGATGCACGGGCACTGGCCAGCTGATCCGATGTTTTACCCCCGAGTTTCTGAGAACTACTACTATTACCTGTTCCAGCATAGTACTCCTCTTCGTAACGGTCCGAATAACTGAGGCCGCTCAAGGTGTGGCTTTTCGATCTTGTCCAGTCTAAACTAGAAGCTTCTTGGTTAAGCTGTCAAAACAACATTTAAGTCCACTGCAACCAAGTCCATAGTAATATACTTCAACCCCAAGTATATATGACATCACATCTACCTGTTTATCTAGAGCGTAAAAGTTAGCGTCGTGCTCCGAGTAAACCATGTGAGCCTAAAAGAACAAAATGATAAAAGAAGCGCCTTCAATAACCATTTGCTGAACAATAACCACAGTCATCTGTAAATAATCACCTACATCATATGTATGTGTGTGTGTCTGTTCATAAGGACTCTCGACAAGTGATAAACAAATTCTTCATGTGGATGCCATACCCATCACACATGACCTCATTGACTAGACCGGCTCAACATTAGGCCACCTTTGGAGATTCCACAATGGAAAATCATTTGGCCGGTGGCAACCCAAACAATCCAATCAAGAGCCTACATTTGGAGAGCCGGTAAAAAAATTTACAAAAAATTAAAGTTAATTGGCAAATGTGAATCCATCAGATGGTTGGGATCATCTGAACAATGTATTCGTGAGATATGGTCCATTCAAGAGATGGCCTCACATTTTGGAATGTCTAATTTCATGTGTGTCTGCAACATGTATGACATCTACATCAAGTGTAGGAAGTTTAGTTCAAATCCCTCTACTTCAGCAGCAAAGAGGACTTCCCAATGCATGTGTAGACAAAATGTGGGTCCAATTGCATCTTTAAGAAACTTGATCAATAGAGACTATTTGAAATGTTGATTGTGCAGGTGGGGTCCCATTGATTGGATTGTTTATATGGATTCACATGTATATCAGATGGTGGCTACAGAGGGTTTGACATGGATACGTAATGGGACTAATGACAGATCATTAAAAATAATGCTTACAAGTTCATGCAACAGAGTTTTCTTGATGCTCTCGTATTTCCTGAAACCCTTCAGGTCATCAGTTCGAAGGCGCAGAGATATCTCCTCTCCATGATTCTGTAGCACGAGATTCAAACAAAAGACTACAAAATTCATTCTTCATATTCTGCATATGAACATTCTTCTTCGTTGTTAGCATGAAAAGTAAACCAGATTTTTACCTTGTTGTAACCAAGTATGCATTTAGGACTGACACCAACATATCCCACAGGGGCCATCTCCGTCATAATTCCTACTCGCCAACGATGCTTTAAGGAAACAGAAACAAGAGATAATTTATCAGAAACAGCAGTAAAAACAAATAAAGACAGGTGAAAGTTGTGCTTGATTATTACTGAAAGAATGAGCATCCAGTAATACCTTGTTCATGATAGCAACAATCCCTGGATCAGCAGCAAGCATATGCATTCTTCTTAAAGCTTCTGAAGCTGGAGGGTTCAACTGTTGAAAAAACCAATGGGATTATTAATTGCAATAGTAGTAAGTGAAAGAATGGAGCCACTTAATTCAACTCCTGTAATAGGCTTGATTGGACAAAGATGAAACAGTATAAAGTTTGGGACAGGGAAGTGATGGTCTCAAAGTAGCAGGAGCACCTGGAAAACGTTTGACTAAAGAATACTACGGAATTCAGTATATACATTTATTTTTAGGAGATTAATTTATTTAGTGATTGTTCAATAAGAAACTTAAGAATGTATATATATTTATCTTTATAGATATTTAGAATATCACGACTCAAAAATAACAAGAACTCCACACTGCATAATTTATTTGAGTACCATAGGTTATGGTAAATTTGCAGAAGCAGATGAGACTTTTTTTTTTGAGATTATATGAACCAAAATATAATTCTTCAAATTTGACAAGGATAAGCTGCTGACTTGAAGTTGAGACTATAACCTCTTAAAAAGAACAAATAATAATTTTTTTTTGTTCCAATCACGAAAATGCCCAAAAAGATACTACTCAATCTATTATAGCTATATATTATTTTTTATATACAACTTTAACAACCATGATCAATGATAACCATACCTCTATTCCTGTAATATGAAGCGTGCGAAAATCACAAAAAATGTAGGCTCCCTGTGGAAGTTTTAAGGAAGTCTGGGGCCTATTTAACATTCGCTGCCTCAATCTCTTATCCTCTTCCTCAAATCCAGCTATCCTCAGGTCTGTTTTTATGCCACTTTGTGAAACCTCTTCAATTTCATCTTCAAATACTCCCATCATTCTAATAGATTTTCCCTACCTCAGAAAAGGCAAGAAATCAGTCGCCTTGCAAGTCTCGCTGAGAAGCCATGCCAGCATGTGTAACAAATAAAATAAAACAAACAAACTGGATGAACATGGGATAGGAAAATAAGTCAACACCTCAAGAATGGAAGTTTCCTGCAAGCTTAAACCTGAGTGTTCATCAGAGAAAGGAGTTAGCAGTTTTGAGCTTTCATCGGAAGATTTTGGAACAAGTAGCCGCATAGTATCAAACTTGATGTTAGTCAATTTCAGTAGTTTATTCCCAAGCTCTTTGAGAGTAGCGCCTGAACTCATCTCCACATTCAACTTCTTCCCCCTCCAAATAACCAAGATATTGACTGTGTTGTGTTCTTCCTCCATATTGTACTGCAAGAAGTGACAAAGGAAAGGTAAGACAGCACAGAGTGGGTTTGAAGTTCAAACAGGTTTTCTGCTTGAAGCCTTGAACTTCTAATCATGCATTTGTCAACTTTAAAAAGTATCTAAATAAAATTTCACTCAGCAAAACTACAACTTCACAAGAGGAGCTTGCATTAGCAAAGCCTCATTGAAAAACCTAAAATTGCCTTTTGGAATTTTTTTTGCCAAGTGCCTTTTGGAAGGTTATGCAAATATAGTCAGTTCTTACAGCACAATGTATTGTACACACTGCATTACATAATCCTCAAAGCTGAGACTCTAAGATGAGAGATAAATGCTTTCGCATATAAACTAACAAACTAGGAACTGAATGTATAGGGCATATAAATGGGGCATGTTCCTCCCTAGACTTGCTTATATAGTCCTTTTATTTTGTGATCAAAATTTTCAAAAACCAAGAGAACCCACAACATCTACAAGGAGAAAGCGATTGAAAATTGAACATATGATCAATTATAAAACTTTTATAGAGTTGGAGATGTGGTTGGGAGATCTAAAGAGATGGGTGCTTGGGTTCAGGGAGATAGTATAACAAGCCGATCACCAAAACAAAAGTTGTCTGCTTCCAACCAAATTCGAGAACCCAAGCAATCGACTGCCTTGAAATCTTCACATTAATTCAATGCAATACCCCTACCCATAGAACTTAATTACATTAAAGATCCTATATTAAATTACCAATTCCATAACAACACACTAAGAAATTAGAGACACCCATGTAAATTTTCCATCTTGAGGAGCAACAATCGCGCTCCTAAGTTCCAAAGACCAGTCCATTACAGTTTATGATAAAACCCAATTCATCAAAATTAGCATATTTTAATCAAAACCCATTTGTCTTTAACACCAATGATACCAAATGTAAAAATTCAAAGCACGAATAGCACAAACTGAAGATTTCAAGGTTCTCTTTGAAAACAAAAGAAAACCCATCAATTTCCAAGCCTCAAATATCCAAAATTATCTAAAATTCGATCAGAACAGGATTCCGATATCTTATTTGACTAATCCGGAATTTAAAATAATTGTGTTAAACTATCCGCAAATTGATTAAGTTTCTGGAAAACAACATACTGAGATTTGAAAGATTTACCTCAATTTAATCGATCGGAGAGATGATGATCGAGGGAACGAAACAAACACAACTCGGCTGATGTGGTGGTCGAGAGTCTCGAGAATCGGGATTTTATAATTTTCGGTGGGCGAGACTCGAGATTTTATAGGGCGTGGGCGCACTGGGACTTTAGAATATTCGCGATAGGCGTATTTTAGGGATATGGTGAAGTGTTATGCTAAAGTGAACCAAGGAATTGTGAAACCTTGGTGGTGGTTACGCTTACGCGCGCGCTTACGTTAGAACACAAGCACAAGACAGAGGAGCACGTGATGCAAAAAAAGTGTGCATTTTCGACTGACCTTTGATACGGACGTCCGTTTCAAAAGTTGGATACATCCTACCCTCAAAGAGACACGTGGCACAGCATTCGGGTCTACTAGCAATATGAATGTTTGGGCCCACTTCTTGTTGCACATGTGTACCTAAAATCATCATGATTGATGAATTCTAGCCATTGGATTTAAGCATTTTTCTATAATGGGGTTCATGATCTGGTTTATAAATGGGTTAAAAGCCCATTTCAAAAATGCTCAAATCCAACAGTTTTGAACCACCAATCGTGCTGAATTTTCGTGTGTAAATCCACGAACAAAACATTCATGGGTCAGTGGGGCCATAAATGCCACGTGGCATTTTGGGACGATGTATCAAACTTTTTTGAAACAGCCGTCAATCAAAGAAGACGTACCTGATCCCTTTAGCTTAACACCAATAAGGTGATTTCCTTTAGGTGGGTCCCACTGCCCTCTTTGTCTACCTGTTTGGGTTGTTTTACGAGAACAAAATTTGAAAGTAGGAACCCCTTTCCGATGTAGAAAATAAAACTTCCAATGGCTTTTGCTACTATGACCTCCCCTCATTGACCTGGGCCAAACAAAACCAAGTTCATTACCCAGCCTGTATGTGAGGGCAGGCTTCATTCAGGATTATGGATTCCACTAAATGTTTTTCCAGATACAACGAGGACATATGTAACGAGGTCTAGCCCCATTCCCATCAAGGTACGGACTAAATGTGGCCCACTAAATATAAGGCATTGGCCCCATGAAGCCTGATGGCGCTAATGCCCCATCGTCCATTTTCTCCAACAAATACTATTTCCAAAACATTGAGACAGAATCAAACCATTCAAAACCCCAGATGAACAAGCTGTTGTTACGAATTCAATAACATATATTTGAGAATCAAACCATTCGAAACCCCAGATGAACAAGCTGTTGTTATGAATTCAATAACATATGTTTTGAATATAAAATCAGAAGGCTGCATGGGTCCATCACCCCCTAGATACAATGGGAAGTCCAGAAAAATTTTCGTCATTATTCATTTGCAACAGCTTCTTCTGTGTCGGAAAAGTAATCATGCCTGAAAGAGTAAAAACAGATGATAAAAATGTATTACAGACTTGGTATATTCACCGGAAGAAGGTCTGAAATATATAACCACACCCACATGTCCATTGCTACTATCCTGTATGAACAAATAAGATTAAATCTGAACGATTTCATACCTGATTTTGCGGGAAAGTTGGTAAATGCCTGTCCCAGCCATTGCAAGATTAACACTAACAAGGTTCCAGTTCTTCTGCAATCCCAGAAACGAAACAAAATGAAAAGAACCTTTTCCACAGCATCTCAAATGGTTTGGCATAACTCCATGAGTTTTACCAGGAGAAAAAGATCACTTTTTTTTAGTAGGTGAGGGAAAAGATTCAATTTGTTTAACTTACTTTGTACAGTATAACCATCAATAATATTATGCGTTTAGAATATAACCACCATGCCCCATTTCACAGATGAAGAACTTTAATTATTAGTATTGAAGACATCCACAAACATCTCATATGAAAATATATGATTTACAACATAATGGCTTCTTTCTTTTCTTTTCTTTTTCTTTGATAAGTAAGCATCGTGAAATACGATCACAGACTGATATCCAATCAAACTGGAAAATTATATACAATATTGAAACAGTTAAAGAATATATAATACATACTTAAAAGTCCATAAAGTCGAAAGTTCTATGAACATTCTAACCAAATGGTGTTAGGTTTCTTTTTTTCCCAAGGAAAAGCTTTACCAATAAAAACCTATGGAAAAAGGGAAAGAATAGGGATCCTCTTCTCCCCTTATGCATGTCACTGTGATGGAAAATTGAACTAGAGTTCTAAATCAATGCTTAAGCATGCCCAAATGCCATCCGCCCAATCAGTGTATTAGCATCATCTTCCCGTATCTACCTTACACACTATTTTTTGTCAATTGTCATCCATCTCTATGCCCCAAATCTTAACACCCATGTCCGAAAAGTCAATACAAAATATATACCTTACCACCTCCTGTTGGTAAGACAACAGACCCTGTAACTTGCATAACCTCGTAGTTAAGGCATCATATCAAATTCTTCTAGAGTTTTGAATTTCACTGGTTGCCTTTTCAATTTCTTTTCAAGAATCTCATGTTCTGAGCATTTGAGGGGTAAGAAAAACAGTGGTAATCTATGCTTGCTGTTTCCAGTGGTTAATACTGTTTTTAACAAGATAAGTAACTCAACGGTGAACATGGGTCTTGAGACCCAAGACCTGTAACTCAACAATACAGGCCCTTAACAACTTCAAGAAGTAGGCTCTGCTAAAAAGTTTTAGTAATTCTATTGGGTAAGCCCCTTTTTAGGGGATCAGTAACCCACTTTGCATGGATTTTGCATCATTTTCTGTTCTTTTCCTCCTAAGAGACATTACCAACTCAGCAAGCATGAGTGGGTTAAGATAAGATGGAAAGAATCATGTGAAATTCGACTCAAGTCTTGACAAGTTTAATCAATTAATCAAGTTTTCTTCCAAAAACAAGAGGATGAACATTACAATTGACATAAGAACACAAGAAGTAAGGTTACTATATTTCTCGACAAACAAGTTAGTAAATAAGAACATCAGCACAATACCAAGTACAGCTCAGAGTGCTGCTAAAACATGGAACAGGAAGAAAAAACCAACATTATAAATACAATATTGTTGGAAGGAAATTCTACAAAGATTTTATAAGAATTAAATTATAATTTTTATCGAAAGCTGGATCATTAATCCATGTAATCAACCTTACCGGTGTAATTACTGTGCTGTAGCGTGACCAGATAACTCCACTGACTGCAACAACTGGAAACCATAAGACAGGGATGAGGGATACATCCATATCAGTAATCTGGAACAAAATGTAGGGAAGAGAAATAAACCACACCTCCAAAACTTACAAAAAATGAAAAAAAATTAAATTTAGCCATTAAATTGGGCAATACCCATTTGATGAGGATACGAAAGCGTTTCTGGTGGTTTAGAGAAATCAGCAACATTTGCTATGCTAATACTCCATTTAAAAGTTGGAGCCCAAAAGTGAACTGCAAATTATGAAGAAGTTACCCTCACACATACAGGAAAACATAACCAATAGAGATCTAATAATACTTGACATAAATCACTGTATAAAAACATGGAACTCTAGAGCTATTGATCATTCAATCAATCTGTATAAGGTCCTCACCAAAATTCATGTATGGTGGTTCCAAACAGGTGAATTGAAGTTTAGGACATCAAAACCCATTGTTATTTTATCAAATAACCCAACTATACAATTTTGTAAATTTGGCTTTAACCACAAGACCTGGCTCTGAAGTATGTACAGCCGCTTGAGTAAATATATAAATTCAAGCATTTTCTTCTCCTTAAAGAGTTTCCAGAAATACAAATCTAGATGGGGTATGACAGAACCTGAATTATACGAGCTCATTCATGGAGAAAGGGGTTCTTAGCCTCCAACTTCATATTAGTTCTCAATTTTCTAAATTCAACAATAACTGGCTCTCCAGTATTGGAGACATCAAACTAGTGCTCATTCAATGATAAGCAAGTCGTGAATTAAAGTAGCTGCTCTAATAATTTATATCCAGGGCAGCCGTTTTGCACCAAATACAGGTAAAAACAGAGCCCAATGATCTATTTGTCTAGATCATTGCATAACAAAGATTATAAATTTTCTACTATTGAATGATTGGTGTTCCAACTATTTTTTTAGTATTATAGATTGATTATCTGCATAGAATTTCAGAACCCTAGTTCCAAAATCCAATCTTTCGCCTGTTTTCAATAAAAACAACTCGTAAATTTCAATTGAATCAGCAATTTTGATTATAAACCCTTATTTCCTTCATGATCTTTCCAATCCAATCGGCCAAGTGACCATCTAAAATGAAAATCCCTCAACCTATAAGTCTTCGAACCAGATGAGATCCATATCGTAGCCCAATAACGAATTAAAACTACAAGAAATGCTACAAACAGATAAAATCAATACCAAAAGATCTTAAACTGAAACAAAAAAAAAAAAAAAAAAAACAAAAAGTTGAAAGACTGAGACATATATAAGAGATAAAAGAGAGGTCAACGAACTTGTTTTAGGGCCAGCAGGGTGGTTCCAGAGCGCTTGAAGCTTCGAAGAAGCCATGAGATCTCTACTCTCTCTCAGAGAAGGGCTACCGAAAAAAATATTGCGACAATCTAAGTACTCGTTGTAAGCAAGGTTTACAAGCGGTCGTCATAACGGTATGACGCATAATGTCAATCATAGGGGGCGTTACCGTTTTTTTCGTTATAACGGATTGTAACCCACATGACCAAAAACGGAAAATGGAAAATAACCGAAAAATAATGACTTTTATAACGAAAATAACGGCATGTAACCAAACGGAGTAGGTCTGTGTAACGACTGTTATTTTCGTTATAACGGCCGTTTTTTAAACTATGGTTGTGAGCAGCTGAGGGGCGAGTCCGATGCACGTGATGGAATTGCATTATTAATAACAAAGAAATTGTAAAAGATTATTGGACCACTTCTAAAAACAACACCTTGAGGAAGTTTGGCCCATTTATCGAGAAAATTTTTGAAGTGGCGTGATTTTGGAAGCGATGGGGCGATCATGTGCCCAATGATCGCCCACCACACGTTACTTCAAAACCCAGGTGCATGTGGTGTGCGATCATTGACTGCTTCAAAATTCTCGCCCCTTTGAAAAACTTCTCCTGTCCATATACTAAAGCAGAGACCAGCTGAGGTAACACTCTCTCCGCTCAGATCGCCACATCATCATCGAGTCAAGTCAGTTATTTGTAATATCTTTTTTCTCTTCCCAATCATTTGCTCTTCCAAACTGTTTATCTCTATTAATTCTCTCTTCTCGTCAATCGTTCTATTCATGGTTTTAAAAACGGCCGTTTAAACGGTAACGCCCCAAGCCCGTTTCTGTTAAAACTTTTTAAACACGTTTTATCAGTTTTAAAAAAAATTGCCATTTTTTTTGTTTTAACAGCTGTTAAAATCGTTTAAACAGCCATTTAATTCTGAAAATTTTTGTGAAAAAAACGGCCCTTAAATCTGTTTAATTCCGTTAAAATCAGTATAATTTCCGTTAAATTCTATTTTTTTTATTTCAAAATTTGAATTTTTGCCCCGTTAAAATCCGTTTAATTTCATTTTTTTTCTATTTTTGCCCCTGGTCGTTTCAATCCATTTAAACGGTAACGCCCCCAGTCCGTTTAACCGTTAAAACGGCCTCCTTTAAACCTTGGTTCTATCCATGGTTTTAAAAACGGCCGTTTAAATGGTAACGCCCCAAGCCCGTTTCCGTTAAAACCGTTAAATTCCATTTTTCCCATTTTTTTCTATTTTTGCTCTGGCCGTTTCAATCCGTTTAAATGGTAACGCCCCCAGTCCATTTAACCGTTAAAACGGCCTCCTTTAAACCTTGGTTCTATCTTCCCAACCGTTGCAACTCTTCTTTCTATTCATATTCATAATTCCTTACTAAATTCTCCTTAAAAATTCTCTATATGGTTTTTCTCAACTAAGATCTTGAGTTGTCACCTTACTTTTTTGGATTTTGTTCCATTTAGCAAAAACGTAGACCCTTGTCACCTTATGTATCGTTAAAAAAAGTAATACATTGCAAGGTTTAAAAGAGGCCGTTTTAACGGTATAACGGGCTGGGGACATTACTGTTAAAATCGTTAAAATGGATTGAAACGGCCAGGGGTAAAAATGGCAAAAATATGAAAATAAAATTTAACGGATTTTTAACGATTTTAAAGGAAAAAATGAAAAAAAATGGTACTGAAATTCAAATTTCAAAAAAAAGAAAACAGAATTTAACGGTTGTTTTTTTCACACAATTTAAGCGTTGTAAGCAAGGTTTACAAGCGGTCGTTATAACGGTATGACGCATAATGTCAATCATAGGGGGCGTTACCGTTTTTTTCGTTATAACGGATTGTAACCCACATGACCAAAAACGGAAAATGGAAAATAACCGAAAACTAATGACTTTTATAACGAAAATAACGGCATGTAACCAAACAGAGTAGGTCTGTGTAACGACTGTTATTTTCGTTATAACGGCCGTTTTTTAAACCATGGTTGTGAGCAGCTGAGGGGCAAGTCCATGCACGTGATGGAATTGCATTATTAATAATAAAGAAATTGTAAAAGATTATTGGACCACTTCTAAAAATAAGTTGTACTCTAAAAACAATACCTTGAGGAAGTTTGGCCCATTTATCGAGAATTTTTTTGAAGTGGCGAGATTTTTGAAGCGATGTGGCGATCATGTGCCCAATGATCGCCCACCACACGTTACTTCAAAACCCAAGTGCATGTGGTGTGCGATCATTGACTGCTTCAAAATTCTCGCCCCCTTGAAAAACTTCTCCAGTTGTACTAAAGTAGAGACCCGCTGAGGTAACACTCTCTACGCTCAAATCGCCACATCATCATCAAGTCAAGTCAGTTATTTGTAATATCTTTTTTCTCTTCCCAATCATTTGCTCTTCCTAACTGTTTATCTGTATTAATTCTCTCTTCTCATCAATCGTTCTATTCATGGTTTTAAAAACGGCCGTTTAAATGGTAACGCCCCAAGCCCGTTTCCGTTAAAATCGTTTAAACATGTTTTATCAGTTTTAAAAAAAAATGGCCATTTTTTTTGTTTCAACGGCTGTTAAAATAGTTTAAACAGCCATTTAATTCTGAATTTTTTTGTGAAAAAAACGGCCCTTAAATCCGTTAAAATCAGTATAATTTCCGTTAAATTCTATTTTTTTTATTTTCAAATTTCAAAATTTGAATTTCAGCACCATTTTTCCTTTTAATCCGTTTAATTTCATTTTTTTTCCATTTTTGCCCCTAGTCGTTTCAATCCGTTTTAACGGCCGTTTAAACGGTAACGCCCCCAGTCCGTTTAACCGATAAAACGGCCTCCTTTAAACCTTGGTTCTATCCATGGTTTTAAAAACGGCCGTTTACACCCCAAGCCCGTTTCCGTTAAAACCGTTAAATTCCATTTTTCTCATTTTTTTCTATTTTTGCTCTGGCCGTTTCAATCCGTTTAAACGGTAACGCCCCCAGTCCGTTTAACTGTTAAAACGGCCTCCTTTAAACCTTGGTTCTATCTTCCCAACCGTTGCAACTCTTCTTTCTATTCATATTCATATTCATAATTCCTTACTAAATTCTCCTTAAAAATTCTCTATATGGTTTTTCTCAACTAAGATCTTGAGTTGTCACCTTACTTTTTTGGATTTTTTTCCATTTAGCAAAAACGTAGGCCCTTGTCACCTTATGTATCGTTAAAAAAGTAATACATAGCAAGGTTTAAAAGAGGCCGTTTTAACGGTATAACGGACTGGGGACGTTACTGTTAAAATCGTTAAAATGGATTGAAACGGCCAGGGGAAAAAATGGCAAAAATATGAAAATGAAATTTAACGGATTTTTAAAGATTTTAAAGGGAAAAAATGGCGCTGAAATTCAAATTTCAAAAATAAGAAAACTGAATTTAACGGTCGTTTTTTTCACACAATTTTCCAGAATTTAACGGCTATTAAAATGATTTTAACAGTGTTAAAATGAAAAAATAGCATTTTTTCTTCCCAATGTAAGAACGGTTTTTAACGTAATGTGCTTGGGATGTTACCGTTACTGTTTTAAGGGCCGTTAAAACGTTTTTTAAAACCATGACACAGAGGTCCTAACTCCCAAACATGTCACTTGAGAATAAGAACTGGGGGCGCCATTACTGTTTTTTCCCATTATGACAGAGCCATTATAACAAATCGTAATGCACAGGGGCAAAAATGGAAATAACAGAAAATCACCCCCTTGGTAATGGATTATTTCAAATCAAGGTTTCAAAACGTCCATTATAATGAAAATAACGGCTGTTATAATGGATTTGGACCTCCTCCGTTACGTTACGTACCGTTAAAATGGGACAAAATAACACTTGTTCTAACGAAAATAACAGCCGCTATTTTCCATTATTTTTCAGTTATAACAAAAATAACAACCGTTATCTCCGGGATTAAATTTGTGAACAAAAACGGTCATTTTTTTTCCATTATTTTCTATTTTTTAAAATTTGAAATTCAAAATTTCAAATTTCGGCGCCATATTTTCTGTTATTTTCGTTATTTTCCAATTTTGCCCTTGGGCGTTTTTTTTCTCATTATAACGGAAAAAACAGTAACGCCCCCAGTCTGTTGTACCATTATAACGGCCCCCTTTAAACCTTGTTTCAAATATCTCCCGTTCTCTCGAATACGTATTACATTCGAAATCTCTCTCTCTCTCTCTCTCAAAACGTTTCTCCTTCTCACGTCCTCTCCAACAATTTTGGTCTGGAATTCAATTTAAGCATTTTAGTTAATGGAAGTTTTTATTTTGTGATTGATCTAGGTTTTTTTGTTTTGTTTATTAGTTTATTTTGTGATTGGATGGTATTTTGCGAGATCATTGTGCCTATAAGAAAATCAACTCTTCTCGAGTGCATCTCCATAGTTGAAAACAGTATTTTTATTGCTCTAGGTTTCTATTCATCTGCTCGAATCAGGAGTCAATGATCAAACGGGTTGGCTAGCAAAGAAGAAGGAAGCTCGAAAGGTGGTGGTAGTGTTCTCGTTCAAATCAATGAAAGAATAAAGACGCAATGTATATAAACCAAAGTAAACAATAGAGGAGATGTTTCAAGTTGCCGGCGCTTTATATACTATGCGGTCTTATGCATCATGCATATTGACTCATCAATCATGACCGTCTGTTCCGTAGGTCACCTTAGGATGGGGCAAAATTTACAAATATACCCGTCGTGTAAATCCTAATTATTTCTAATTAGCAGTTTGATTGGTGATTTCTATCCACGGGATTTGTGAATCTAAAAACTAATCCAATTGCTACAAATCAGCTGTGAAAATTGGTGAAATCTAATGGCCATAAATCACCAATAAGGCTAACTTTAATGGTCTATGCTAAGCAACATTCCATTTATTTTGGCACACAACACACTTGGTTAAAATAAAAATTCATATCTATATAAGAAAACAAGACGGTTGTCTCCCCCTCTTATCCGGCTTCATAAAGGATGCCGAGATCTTATCACACTAAATGGACGGTGGATCTCAGCCATTCACACCTGTGCCCTAACACTGGTTGATAATTTTTTATAAGGATCCACATCACACACGTGAATACATCCAACAAATGCAAATATTTCTTTTGATAATTTTTTCGTGTTTATGTAATTTCTGTCACATTTTATTTTTCTTCGAGAATTTAAACTTGGGCACTAGGAGAAAAAAATATACTGAGAACTACTCAATGTTAGACATTTTTCCGGGCCCATTTTTTCATAGTTGGCCTACCCCTTTGTGGATCTACACTCCAAAAATAACCTGATTAGTGATCAATAGCCGTTGCATTTGATTGCTTTTCATTGAGGTGATTCTAGCAGATCTAACCATTGGTTCAAGTGGATCGCTTTTGGCAAACGCTTTGGATCGGGGAGTGCCGTGGGCATGGGCCACCCACTATCTATATAATAAGGGAGGTCAGTTGTCTCCCCCTCTTATAGGCTTCATATAAAGAAGGTCCAAGATCTTATCCCCCAACTGGACGGTGGATCTCAGCCACTCAAACCCGATTTTGACAAATGCTTTGTTGGGGAGTGCCGTGGGCACAGGCCAACCACTAGTCTATATAACAAATGAGCTCAGTTGTCCCCCCTCTTAAAGGCTTCATATAATGGATGGCCAAGATCCTATCCTCCAACTGGATGGTGGATCTCAGCCACTCGCACTCGATTTTGGCAAATACGTTTTTAATGAAAAAACCTGAATTGTACTTGTGTTTCAACGTTTGCAGTCGTATAAAGTGATTTTCCAAGAAAACGCGTAATTCGTGTATAACACTAATCTTTAGAAGCAAAGACAGCTAGATAAAAAAATTGCGTCAACGGGTACCCGATCATCTGGGTTCAGAGGTCGATCTTCTTGGACCCAATTACTAATGGGTTGGGATCCACCTACTTTGGTATGCCAAGTGTCTGTCAATAATTGGCACCCAATATCTGAATACCAGATCGATTAGGTTTGGTCTGGTTCGTTCTTTTAAGAGAACCCAATATCAGGTTAGATCCAGCTGGTATCCAAACCCATGACAACCTAAGAGAAAAAGGTCGCAAGAAGGTTAGAGTAAAACTTCTATCACAGCCGCCTGCAAATCACATAAATACATGCCACCGAGGTCTCGGACTTGTGTACGTGTCGAGACCTCATTGGCTTGTAAAAATGCATTAAAAAATATAAAAATTTTATGTAAAAAACGTGGATTATTATGTAATGTAAATGACCAGGAGTGACTGGTGGTGCATTTTTATGTAATGTATCCGGAAGTTCGAAATGAGAATATAAACACAACAATAGATTATTTGACAAAGAACCCCAAATGCACTGTTCATTCCAACTTTGTCCATCAAGTCGTACCTACACAGGTAACCGTCTCTTCCATTTGTAGATGTTTAACAAAATATTAAGGCCCTGCTTGGTTAATAGTAAATTGAGTGTAATGCACTCACTTGCCACAATTTTGGGATTGCAAGTGACTGGTTGGAGTCATGCAATTAAATGAACTGCCGTGCAAGTGGGTTCCAAGCCCTTGCACACTCCTTAACAAAATAGATGCAAGCAAGTGTGCCAAAAAATTTTATATATATAGTTGGTTGGGGCCGCCTAACGTCAAGCTTTCCCTTCCAAAAAATAATAATAAAAACAACATGATAACAATAATAATTTTATTGAGCATTTTCTATAAAATCAAGAAATAAAATAATCTATTGCATTCTTTTGCAATGCACTATCAACCAATCAGCTAAACTCGTTTGCATCTATTCACAGGGTGTGAACCAAATAGTTGTAAGTGATTACAATGCAAGTCGCTGCATTTGCATGATAGTGCAAAATGCACCCAAGTGTAGTGAACCAAGTATGGCCTTAATGTTACGGCCCAAGGCACCTACCTCTTCATTATTGAGTCCAAAAAAGTTACTTTTTAAGAAATATGGACTTAAAACTCCAATCAGCCTATTTTGAGCAACTCATAAAAATTTATTAGAGGACATTGACCGTATAGATGGTTGACCAATCTGTAAGTGGACCTACAAACCAAAAATCAGCCTGATTAGTTATTTGAAACCGTTGGATCTTTATACAGAAATAATGGTAAATAATGCTCAAATTCCTACGGTTAAAATCAACCAACGAAAATGGCTTCAATTAACGCTTAGAAATCCCCGATCAGGTTAATTTTGGGTTTGTTCGTCCACCCTAGGGATTGGCCAAACATCTATACGGCCAGTGTCCTCTAATAAATTTCCACATGGCTTATATTGTGGGTGGTCAGGTAAGTCTTGCTCATCAAAATTGATGGTCTTCAGTTGCTTTAGCATCTTGGCTCAAGTTTCCGCACTGACCATCCCCGTTTTATGTTTCTGGTCATGGTGTGAGTTGGAGAGATTTTGATTCGTCATCCTTGTCTTCCCTACCCCTAGCTTGTCTGTCCTATTCACTTAGGTATTTCTATAGACGTTGAGGAGGAGATAACCAAGTAAAAATTCGATCACAGGGCCCTGTGATCGAAGTGGAAAATAGGGCAATAGATCTCGGCACGTGAATTTTGTAAGGACGGATCACCTCGGCCTCACTGCACACGTACACAGGTGAGTACTCGAATTTTATCAAATAACCCAACTATACAATTTTGTAAATTTGGCTTAACCAAGACCTGGTTCTGAAGTATGTACAACTGCTTGAGTAAATATATACATTCAAGCATTTTCTTCTCCTTAAAGAGTTTCCAGAAATGCAAATCTAGATGGGGTATGAGAGAACCTGAATTATACGAGCTCGTTCATGGAGAAAGGGGTTCTTAGCCTCCAACTTCATATCTATATATCTATACTATAGCAGAGAAGCGAGCAGCGTCGTTCTCTCTCCTCCACATCAAGTTGACATGGCACTCTCCTCATGCAGATTGCCACGCCAACAACCTAAAATTCTCTTTCCTCTCTCATCCACTTGACGCTACCCTATCTTTTTTGTCTTTTCTAAAAACACCCCTTGACACTTTAAGTAATGCACTTCAAACATTAAGGACTTTTTAGACTTTTTAACCAACTCAATTTATTTTTCTTTAAAATCTTAATTATTTATTCCTTAATTCTCTATTTCATTCTTAAATTATTTATTCCTTCATTCTTAAATTCGTCTTTCTCAACGTCTCTTAACACTTTTTTATTTTTCAAAACATAACATTCATAACCTTCTATTTATGTTTAAATCAAAACGTCTATCTCATTACCACCGCTTCTATTATAGCCTTCTAATGGCTTTCCATCTCCTTCCTTCAATTTTAACAACATTCTATTTTTGTTTCAATTGAAACGTTTTTCCCATTAACATCACTTCCATATTGACATCTAATGTCAATTCAGTCATATATAAATATTAGGGTTTAGGTAGGGTTCTCACATTTTCTTTCATCGACTAAGCTTCTTCGAATGACGAAGACACAAAAGCAGGAGAAAAGCCAATATGGTTCGATATCTTTACCATCTCTTCTTAAAATTTTTTTCCTTCAATGAGTTGTCTCTGCTGAATACTCGATTTGGGCCTCTAAAAAAATTGTTATTCAATTATTTAAATTCATGTTTATGTTTAGACTTTAGAATGATTGTTTGTTTATTTGTAGGGTTTCAATATTTTAGGATTGTATAAATCTTTGAAGGTAAAAATGAAGATTATGAATTTTTTTTTTCTTTCATTGTTAACCCTTTTTTTTATATTTTCTTATCATGTTTTACATGCTAAAAGGATGTTGTTGAAGATAACGAAGAGAGGATTGTGAATAAAAATAATATGAAGATGAGGAGAATTGATGAAAGGGTCGTCACTATTGTGGACATAGTGGATGTGCTTTTGTGCGATGCTTGAATGTAAAAATGAAGATTATAGAAACTTATTTTTTATTTTCTTTTGGTGTTAGTAATTTTTTTTTAATTTTCTTATCATGTTTAGAGAGGATGAAGGGAAAGAGAATAGTTAAGCAATTTTTCTGTATTATTTCCTACTATAATTAGATGTAGATATAAAAATTAATTGTTGTTAGTTTGTATTTTCTATGTTTACCCGTGCTTTAGCACGGGCTTTCATTACTAGTTAGTTCTCAATTTTCTAAATTCAACAATAACTGGCTCTCCAGTATTGGAGACATCAAACCAATGATAAGCAAGTCGTGAATTAAAGTAGCTGCTCTAATTAATTTATATCCAGGGCAGCCGTTTTGCACTAAATATAGGTAAAAACAGGGCCCAATGATCTATTTGTGTAGATCATTGCATAACAAAGATTATAAATTTTCTACTATTGAATGATTGGTGTTCCAACTATATTTTTTAGTATTATAGATTGATTATCTGCATAGAATTTCAGAACCCTAGTTCCCAAATCCAATCTTTCGCCTGTTTTCAATAAAACAACTCGTAAATTTCAATTGAATCAGCAATTTTGATTAGAAACCCTTATTTCCTTCATGATCTTTCCAATCCAATCGGCCAAGTGACCATCTAAAATGAAAATCCCTCAACCTATAAGTCTTCGAGCTAGATGAGATCCATATTGTAACCCAATAACGAATTAAAACTACAAGAAATGCTACAAACAGATAAAATCAATACCAAAAGATCTTAAACTTAAACGAACAAAACAAAAACAAAAAGTAGGAAGACTGAGACATATATAAGAGATAAAAGAGAGGTCAACGAACTTGTTTTAGGGCCAGTAGGGTGGTTCCAGAGTGCTTGAAGCTTCGAAGAAGCCATGAGATGTCTACTCTCTCAGAGAAGGGCTACCGAAAAAAATATTGCGACAATCTTAGTACTCGTTGTAAGCAGGGGCTGGCTCAACCATAAGGCCAGTAAGGCGGTCGCCTTGTGAGGGAAGGCCCCCAGCCCAGGTGAGAGCCCCCCTCCCAAGTCCACTAACCATATGGATGTTTAGCCCACCCCTTGTTGGACATATAAACAAAAAATTAACCTGATTGGTCATATCTCGCCATAGATTTTAGTACATTTTAGGATTTGATTCTAGCCATTTGATTCAAGTATGCTTTTTGAGTAGTAAATCCAATGATAAGAAATCATCAATCAAGCTGATTTTTAGTGTGTTTATCCACCAATATGTGGGTTGAACATCCACACAGTCATTAGGCACAAAAAATGATCTATGTAGGGCCGCGAGAGTCCTTTGCATGGACTGCAACGGAAGTCCTGTTCATATAAAAAAAATTTAATAACTTTTCATTATCATGAATAGTTGTTAAATAAGATTTTCTACTTATAGAGAGTTAAAAATTTTAATTAATACAATATATTTATGGGTCAGGATCGGTGGACAACCATTTTGGCGGACACACATAGAAGATGAATCAATGGCTGATTTTTGGCGAGGATAATCTCCTCACTATATAGATCACCCCTCCAAAAAAATTAGCCCATTTTGAAATTTCTAGCCCCATCAAATGTGGCTTTCAAGTCACACGGTAAAAATAAACAGTCCATAATTCTTCAACTTCTAAATCAATCTACGAATATTGGAATGATTTGATTTTTGTGAGTATGCCGTTGATTCATCTTCTAAGTGGGTCCGCCAAATGGTTGACAAAAAATAGTTGTCTCCCGATCTAGATCCTATATTAAATATTAAAAGGCCTCATATGGAGTTTTCGCCTTAGGCCTCAACTTGCATCGAGACGGCCCTAGTTGTAAGCAAGGTTTACAAGCGGTCTTTATAACGGTATGGCGCATAATGTCAATCATAGGGGGCGTTACCGTTTTTTTCGTTATAACGGATTGTAACCCACATGACCAAAAACGGAAAAAGACGGAAAATGGAAAATAACCGAAAAATAATGACTTTTATAACAAAAATAACGGCATGTAACCAAACGGAGTAGGTCTGTGTAACGACTGTTATTTTTGTTATAACGGCCGTTTTTTAAACCATTTTTGTGAGCAGCTGAGGGGCGAGTCCGATGCACGTGATGGAATTGCATTATTAATAATAAATAAATTGTAAAAGATTATTGGTATTGGACCACTTCTAAAAACAACACCTTGAGGAAGTTTGGCCCATTTATCGAGAAATTTTCTCAAGTGGCGTGATTTTTGAAGCAGCGATCATGTGCCCAATGATCGCCCACCACACGTTACTTTTTAAAAACTTTTTTTTTTGTATCTATGCTAAAGCAGAGACATGCTGAGGTAAAACTATGGGATAAAACTTTGATGACCAGGCCCTGTCATCGAAGGAGATGACAGGGCAGCTGATCTCGGCATGTGGATTTGTACGACTGACCACCTCGGCCTCACCACATACGTACCTAGGTGAGTACTCGAGTGCTTTTTTGCCAAAACACTCACCTGTGTACGTGGGCGGTGAGGCCGAGGTGGTCTGCCACACAAAATCCACGTGCCATCATCTGCTGCCCTGTCATCTTCTTCAATGACAAGCCCTGTCATCGAAGTTTTACTTAACGCTCGATCAGATGGCCACATCATCATCAAGTCAAGTCATTATTTGTAATATCTTTTTTCTCTTCCCAATCATTTGCTCTTCGTAACTATTTATCTCTATTAATTCTCTCTTCTCAATCGTTCTATACTTCTATCCATGATTTTAAAAACGGCCGTTAAACGATTTTATAGAGCCGTTCAAATGGTAATGCCCCAATCCCATTTCCGTTAAAACCGTTTAAACACCTTTTATCGGTTTTGAAAAAAACGGCCATTTTTTTTGTTTAGACGGCCATTAAAATCGTTTAAACAGCCATTTAATTCTGAAAATTTTCGTGCAAAAAACGGCCGTTAAATCCGTTTAATTCTGTTAAAATCCGTTTAATTTCTGTTAAATTCCATTTTTTTTTATTTCCAAATTTCAAAATTTGAATTTCAGCACCATTTTTTCCGTCAAAATCGTTAAAACCCTTAAAATCCGTTAAATTCTATTTTTTCCCATTTTTACCCCTAGCCGTTGTTTTAACGGCCGTTTAAACGGTAACGCCCCAGTCCATTTAACAGTTAAAACGGCCTCCTTTAAACCTTGGTTCTATCTTCCCAACCGTTGCAACTCTTCTTTCTATTCATATTCATAATTCCTTACTAAACTCTCCTTAAAAATTCTCTATATGGTTTTTCTCAACTAAGATCTTGAGTTGTCATCATACTTTTTTGGATTTTGTTCCATTTAGCAAAAACGTAGGCCCTTGTCACCTTATGTATCGTTAAAAAATAATACATAGCAAGGTTTAAAAGAGGCCATTTTAACGGTATAACGGACTGGGGACGTTACTGTTAAAATCATTAAAATGGATTGAAACGGCCAGGGAAAAAAATGGCAAAAATATGAAAATGAAATTTAACGGATTTTAACGATTTTAAAGGAAAAAATGAAAAAAATGGCACTGAAATTCAAATTTCAAAAAAAAAAAAAAACAGAATTTAACAGTCGTTTTTTTCACACAATTTTCCAGATTTTAACTGCTATTAAAACGATTTTAACGGTGTTAAAATAAAAAAATAGCATTTTTTCTTCCCAATGTAAGAACGGTTTTTAACGTAACGGGCTTGGGGCGTTACCGTTTTAAGGGCCGTTAAAACGTTTTTTTAAACCATGATACAGAGGTCCCAACTCCCAAACATGGCACTTGGGAATAAGAACTGGGGTCGCCATTACTGTTTTTTTCCATTATAACAGAGCCATTATATCAAATCGTAATGCACAGGGGTAAAAATGAAAATAACAGAAAATCACCCCGGTTGGTAATGGATTATTTCAAATCAAGGTGTCAAAACGTCCATTATAATGAAAACAACGGCTGTTATAATGGATTCGGACCTCCCCTGTTACGTTACGTGCCATTAAAATGGGAAAAATAACGCCCGTTATAATGAAAATAACAGCCGCTATTTTTCATTATTTTTTCGTTATAACAAAAATAACGACCGTTATTTTCGGGATTAAATTTGTGAAAAAAAATGGCCATTTTTTCAGTTATTTTCTATTTTTTAAAATTTGAAATTCAAAATTTCAAATTTCAGTGCCATATTTTCCTTTATTTTCCATTTTTGCCCCTGGGCGTTTTTTTTCATTATAATGGGAAAAACGGTAACGCCCCCAGTCTGTTACACCGTTATAGCTGCCCCCTTTAAACCTTGTTTCAAATATCTCCCGTTCTCTCGAATACGTATTACATTCGAAATCTCCCTCTCAAAACATTTCTCCCTCTCACGTCTTCTCCAACAGTTTTGGTCTGGAATTCAATTTAAGCATTTTAGTTAATGGAAGTTTTTATTTTATGATTGATCTAGGTTTTTTTGTTTTGTTTATTAGTTTATTTTGTGATTGGATGGTATTTTGCGAGATCATTGTGCCTATAAGAAAATCAATCTCTTCTTGAGTGCATCTCCATAGTTGAAGACGGTATTTTTATTGCTCTAGGTTTCTATTCATCTACTCGAATCAAGAGTTGAGTCAATGATCAAACGGGTTGGCTAGCAAAGAAGAAGGAAGCTTGAAAGGTGGTAGTGTTCACGTTCAAATCAATGAAAGAATAAAGACACACAATGTATATAAACCAAAGTAAATAATAGAGGAGATGTTTCAAGTTGCCGGCACTTTCTATACTATGCGGTCTTATGCATCATGCATATTTACTCATCAATCATGACCGTCTATTCTGTGGGTCACCTTAGTATGGGGCAAAATTTACAAATATACTATCCAGTTTGATTGGTGATTTCTATCCAGGGGATTTGTGAATCTAAAAACTAATCCAATTGCTACAGATCAGCTGTAAAAATTGGTGAAATCTAATGGCCATAAATCACCAATAAGGCTAACTTTAATGGTCTATGCTAAGCTACATTCCACTTATTTTGGCACACAACACACTTGGTTAAAATAAAAATTCATATCTATATAACAAAACAAGACGGTTGTCTCCCCCTCTTATCCGGCTTCATAAAGGATGCCTGAGATCTTAACACACCAAATGGACGGTGGATCTCAGCTACTCACACCCGTGCCCTAACACTGGTTGATAATTTTTTACGAGGATCCACATCACACACATGAATACCATCCAACAAATGCAAATATTTCTTTTGATAATTAATTTCGTGTTTATGTAATTTCTGTCACATTTTATCTTTCTTCGAGAATTTAAACGTGGGCATTGGGAGAACAAAATATACTGAGAACTACTCAATGTTAGACATTCTTCCGGGCACATTTTTTCATAGTTGACCTACCCCTTTGTGGATCTACACTCCAAAAATCGACCTGATTAGTGATCAATTGCCATTGCATTTGATTGCATTTAATTGGCGTGATTCTAGCAGATCTAACCATTGATTCAAGTGGATCACTTTTCGCAAACACTTTGGGTCTGGTAGTGCCGTGGGCACAGGCCACCCACTATCTATATAATAAGGGAGGTCAGTTGTCTCCCCATCTCATAGGCTTCATATAAAGAAGGTCCAAGATCTTATCCCCCAACTAGACGGTGCATCTCAGCCACTCAAACTCGATTTTGACAAATGCTTTGTTGGGGAGTGCCGAGGGAACGGGCCAACCACTAGTCTATATAACAAAGGAGCTCAGTTGTCCCCCCGTCTTAGAGGCTTCATATAATGGATGGCCAAGATCCCATCCTCTAACTAGATGGTGGATCTCAGCCACTCGCACCCGATTTTAGCAAATACGTTTTTAATGAAAAAACCCGAATTTTACTGTCGTTTCAAAGTTTGCAGTCGTTTAAAGTGATTTTCCAAGAAAACGCGTAATTCGCGTATAACACTAATCTTTAGAAGCAAAGACAGGTAAAGAAAAAATTTGCGACAACGGGTACCGATCGTCTGGGTTCAGAGGCCGATCTTCTTGGACCGAATTACTAATGGGTTGGGGTCCACGTACTCTGGTATACCAAGCGTCTGTCAATAATTTGCACCCAATATCTGAATGCGAGTAAAACTTCTGTCACAATCGAATTGCAAATCACACAATCACAGCCAATGAGTTCTCGGCACGTACACCTAAAAATCAAAAGCACATGGTACGTTGCAAAGCAAGTGTGTGCGTGCCGAAAACTCATTGGCTTGTGATTGTGTGATTTACAATTTCGTGTGATAGAAGTTTTACTCTCTGAATACCAGATCGATTAGGTTTGGTCTGGTTCGTTCTTGTTCGTGCTTTTAAGAGAACCCAATATCGGGTTAGATCCAGCTGGTATCCAAACTCATGACAACCTAAGAGAAAAAGGTCGCAAGTAGGTTAGAGTAAAACTTCTATCACAGCGGCTTGCAAATCACATAAATACATGCCACTGAGGTCTCGGCACGTACACCTTAAAGCAAAAGAGTATGTATGTTGCAAAAGTACTTATGTACGTGTCGAGACTTCAATGGCTTGTGTTTGTGTGATTTGCAGACAATTGGGATAGAAGTTTTAATGGGGTCAAGGCAAAAATACATGGATACGTTGCAAAAAGCACTTGTGTACGTGCCGATACGTGATTGGCTTGGGTTACAGCTTAACAATTATTAGCTTCCCTGAAAATCTTTTTTCCGAAAACACAACATCCATTATTCTCTTTTTTACTGGGTCGGGACTCGGGATCCGAGCTTGGGCGTGGATTCCGAGAATCCAAAGGATGTTTTGCTTTGGCAAAAGTGAATGCCAGCTAAATACTATTAACCACCGTCGGATTCACGGAATCCACGACGGAGAAATAGTTGTCAAAAATGGGTTTGGGCGGATCCTAACCTTTTTTCTGGCAAGAGAAAATGATCAATACTACTTTGGAAAGCCTGTGATATGACAGCAGTCTTTGACGGCTGTGATTGTAGGCGCCGCTTATGTTGCAGGCCGCTGTCAATCAAATATTTACTCCTTCCCGAGGGTGTAGTGTGTTGTCGATCATAGAACAATAGTAACCCAATCTCCGTAAAATCCAACCGTTGATGATACTTGATAGTTCTGAGCTGGCATCACTTTACCGTCGAAAATCACCATTCGATTTCACGAAAACAGTTGAAGATTTGAGTCAACCTTAGACTACTTGTTGAGGTTTGTACGTGGCATACTTGTAGAGACCAGTACGATGCTGTAATTAATGATTTTTTTTTATGGTAAAAGTTTCTTTTAGGTTTTAAGTTTTAACAAACGAGTAAATCTTCGCAGCACGCCTTAGATGACCGCCCACATAATTCCACGCGGTACTTTTTAGAGGTCGCTGACTGTTTAGATAATTAACGGTTTAACCAATCCCTAGATAGGGAGTAAAACTTCCATCCCACGAAATTGTAAATCACACAAAACACAGCCAATGAGTTCTCGGCACGTAGACAAGTGCTTTGCAACGTACCCATTGCTTTTGCTTTTTAGGTGTACGTGCCGAGAACTCATTGGCTGTGTTTTGTGTAATTTGCAATCCCATTGTGATGGAAGTTTTACTCCTAGATGGGCATATAAACCGAAAATCAACCTGATTAGTGATTTTTAAGCGTTTGGATTGTAGTCATTTTTGTTGGTTTATTTTAACCTTTTGAATTTGAGCATTATTGGCCATTATTTGGGTACAAAGATCCTAAGGTTTGAAATCACTAATCAGGCTGATTTTTAATTGTAGAATGTAGACCCACTAGATTTTTAATCAGCGTCCTCTAAATTTGCCACGTGGCACACTTAGTGGGCGGTCATATAAAGCAGCGAGCAAAGTTTTAATTCTTAATAGGGAAAGGCTTAAAAGAAAAATAGTCATAGGGAAACAAAACCTGACGAGTAAATTCGAATCAGTTTCGTATGATACGAAATCTGACGACAAAACCACATGTCTACAGCATCACGTGATAGTTCACCCTTCAGGTGTTTGAATTTGAGTAAAACTTCCATCACACGAAATTGTAAATCACACAAAACACAGCCAATGAGTTCTCGGCACGTACATAAGTGCTTTGCAACGTACCCATGTGCTTTCGCTTTTAGGTGTACGTGCCGAGAACTCATTGGCTGTGTGTTGTGTGATTTGCAATCCCATTGTGATGGAAGTTTTACTCTTTGAATTTTAAACATACAATGATACAAAGTTACAAACCACTCGCGTACGTGTCCAATACCCCTTGTCTATCCCTTGCTAACCACTAACCAAAGAGTTAACGCGGGTTTGGTTAAGGTATTGGGGTACTTGTCAGACATTTTTTTTGGGGGGGGGGGGGGGGAGAGGGCGAGAAAGTGTGAGAGAGAGAGAGGGGGTCATTATCAGGGAGGCGACAGAACTGGCGCGGGTCAGTGGTGAGAGAGGGACAGAGAGAGAGAGAGAGAGAGAGAGTGTGAAAGAGAAAGAGAGAGAGGATTGGAACATTCAGCCGATAGAGAGGGATATTCAAATGTGTTCATGTGAGATAGAGAGAGAGAGGATTGTCGCGATAGAGAGGGATGGAGTGAAGGACATTGCGCCGGATTTCTAAAATGGTATGTGCTATGGGGTTCTCCCCATTTCCTCTTTTGTAATCGTTCTTATCATATAAACTGTTCTTCTCTTAGTTTTCTCAAGCCATTCCAACTCGTTTTCCTTTAAAACTTTGAAATGGCGAGGAATCGATTTGTTGTTATCCCACTGCAAGTGACAACTCTTGTACTGTTGTTGTTCATAGCCTTTTTTGGCTACATCAAACTTTTCAGCAAAAAATATACACTGGAAATGAATTTGGCAGTTTCAGTTATAATTTTGTGTGTGATTATCGGTCTGATTTTCGGGAGAGGGGTTTTTGTTGTTCGATATGTTTTAACATCCCTGAATCTCAACCTTAGAAAACAATGGCTACTCCTTGTTTTCTTTGTTGAGATCTGTGATTTGATGGTCACACATGCTTGTCGGATTGTTGTCCTCATAGTCACGTCATTTGTCGTGTTCGTTGTATGTAGTATAACAGTCGGATTTGATCGTGATCAAACCGGTTTTGTTGACGGGATGACTATCGGATATACAAAGCTTTTTTTAAATTTAATCATACAGAAACTTTTATTTGAGATGGTTATATCTCTTGTCGTTGTCGTAATATGCCTCATGTCAAAGGTAGATGTTTTTTTTTTTTATTAATATTTTATTTTACTTTTCACTGCTTTTTATTAAATTTATTTTATTTTATTTTTTAGCTCAGTGAAGTTGCACCAGCTGCTAACGATGCAAACCTTCCTCTTGTTGGTGGACACGATGATGCTGGCCTGGGTGATGCTCTTGGAAATGTTCTTGTGCAAGCTGGTTATAATAGAACGGTGCCTGGGTTAGCAGAGGAGAGGCAGGTTAGAATCCCTCGATTACCAATTGGGGATACAAGGTCATCCCCTAGGCGGGGCGGACTTCCCACACAACATCCATTACAGATCGAGGCTCCAACCCTTCCTCAAACGAGCGACCCAATTGACTTTGGATCACCAACGAGCGACCGAACTGTCACTGCATTACCAACCATTCCTAAAAGGAGCCACCGTGGTCTCGTTGTACCACCAACGCGGGACACCGGTTCCACTGGACACCGGATTGTTCCTCCAAAGGACAAACCTACTGATTCTGGAATATTTCCGATGGGTTCTCCGTGGAGGGACGGCGTTCCCCCATCCACTGCCAGATCACAAGTAGGTTCAACGAGCAGACGCAAAAAGTATCTTGTTAGGGAAGGTAAATGCTAAATCTTTTTGTTAATAAAATATTATACTTTAAAGTTTAAAGTATCATTGTTTAATTTTTTTTTTTTTTTATTGTTTCAGAAAGTTCAGATAGTGAGCATCACGAGATTCCAGATAGTGTGGAGGTATATATATTAGTAGCTTTTGTTAATAAAGCATTATCAGTTTAATTATCATTGTTTAATTTTTGTTTCTTGTTTCAGTAACTTCAGAAATCCATCCTGATTTCAGGGTTGTTTGAGATTGTAGGAAAGGTATATATTATAAATTTTATTAATAAAAATTTATCTCTTTCAGTTTCGTTATTTAACTTCGTTTTTCTTATTTCAGAGCGTTCGTAATAGGAGGATGATTACATGGATGCTGGAGAAACGGACATACAAAGAAAGCGGAATTGTTTATGCAGTCATTTGCTTTTTACTAGATTAGATTACTTGGAAACCTTCTTAATGTTGTTTGGAGTCATTAGACTACATGAACTCTTAGTTAATTTTTGTTGGATTACTTATGAACTTTTTAAATTTTGGTTGGACATAATTTAGGCCCGTTGTTACAGGCGTGAATGTTAATTTCTGACAAAATATATTTTATGTTATTCGTGTTTTTCTGCTATTATGTAGTTCTTACTTTATATTATTCTTGTTGTTCTGCTATTATGTAGTTCTTTTTTAGTCAATATATTATTGGAAAAATTACAATAAGAGCCGTTGCATTTACGGTCCTGAGATACCATCTTATCAGCTGTTTTTACGGTCCTGAATGGGTAAGCTTTGATCATTTTACTCGTGTTTAATGTTTTTTTTGTTGCAGTTGCACCGTTATGTAAGTTTCTTGTTGTTTTTCAGATATCAAAGTTACATGAATGGGTCGCGCAACTTCAAAAGATGGAGAAATTAAGATCAGCTAGTTGGACGGTGTGGATCAGTTTTAATACATATGGCAAAGGAGAGAGGGAGATGTTGCTGCACCACCACACAAATTTACGGCTTCGTTTACGAGAGAAGGAAGAGGAGACAGGAAGACTCCACCATGTCTGCACCACTAGTTCCTCTTCAGAAGTCGGAATATTATGCATGACCGGTTGGATGAATGGGTTGTTTTGAAGGCAAAGAACTAAATGCAGAAATTTACGGATTACTGATGAGACTTATCTAGGGGAAGAAGAACTCGTCTCCACGTTTTACAGTCTCAACTATATGACATATCTATTTGTACATCTGTGTATTTACGGTCTACGGACCCCTCTTTTAATGCATCTATTTGTTTTTATCAAAAAAGAAAAAAAACAATTCATACGACTACTTTCTAATCACTGTGTTCGATCATATGATCACTAGTGGATCATATGAACCCTACGAGGTTGATTCAGGTTTGCCATTAGTACCTGTTCGTTCCCAATTTAAAAAAGCAGAGTACAGTTTAACCTAGCCATGGATCCACAAAGCTACGTGGGCTTTGATCATGCTCAATCCTAGTTGAGTCAAGCTGGGTCTTGAAGTCCCACGTAAGTATAGGATCACACAGACAAGTTTGAGAGAGAGAGAGAGAGAGAGATCTAACCAGTGGGCGAACATCAGATCAGATACCCAAAACGATGGTGTAAGGAGAGAGAGTGCTCGTATATATTACAAATTGGGTCGGGTTCCAGTGGCCAACAGTTTTGACCAACACCTTGGTGTACCCTCAAAGAAGATGAATCAATGGCTGATTTTTGGTGAGGAGATCATTCTGACAAAAATTCAAATCATTCTGATTTCATAGACTGGTTTAGAAGTTGAAGAATTATTTTACTGTGTAACTTGAAAACCACATTGGTTAGAAATTTCGGAATGGGCTGATTTTTTGTTGGGGTTATCTATATGGTGAGGAGATCATCCTCACCAAAAATCAGCCACTGATTCATCTTCCATGAGGGTACACCAAGGTGTTGGTCAAAAATGTTGGTCAAAACTGTCGGTCACCGGAACCCGACCCTTACAAATTTACAACAGTTCCGAGTCAACATTTATACCTTTGTAAGACTCGTTAACACGTTCACAAAAAAAGTTTGAATTTCAAAAAAGAAAAAAAGATGTAACAAGGTATGCCTGAAACTTTTTCAAATGAGGAAGCACGATTTTTGTCACTCCCCGCTGTTATCTGGGCCCACTGACAGCATGGATGGGTGGATATATATATACACCAAAAATCTCCCTGATTAATAATCTCTAGCCATTAGATTTTAGTACTTTTTATTATAGCCGTTGAATTCAACCATTTTTTTGAGTATTCAAATCAACGGATAACAATCATCAACACAAGCTGATTTTTGGTATGAATGTCCGGGTGGGCTAAAATGCACTTCCCCATTTGAAAAGATCTCAGGTATACCTTGTTATATCACGACCCTTTCAAAAATTTAATAACACGGTCTTCAAGGTGCATCTGACGGTGAATACTGAAGAGACATGGTCAACAAAAATGGATTGGAAGAGTTTCTCGTTACTATAATCGAAGTCTATGGACGTTTTTTTGGGGGATGGAAGAAGAAAAGCAAGTTGCAATTGCTGGGTCCCAAGTAGCTAAAAGTTGTGGATGGGTCCCAAGTCAATAAAGGCCTGTTTGGTAGGCCACGGCCGTTGGAAAATAAAGTATCTACGCATGCTAATATTCACTTGGACTTGCTTGGCACATACTTGCCTTCGCCGAATACTTAGCCAGGCCCAAAAATTTTCCCTCTATGGCGGGAAAATATTTGATCACCTCCCCCTTGAGTAAATATTTTCACACACCAAATAAGCCTTGGTGAGAAAATTTTTATTTTCACTCGGAAAAATTACTATTTTCAATAAAAATTATTTTTTAAATATGTGAAAAAAGATAAAAAAAAAAAAAAATGAGACCGTTCGGATCCTGTAATCCAATATGTGGGTCCCACACACCTAATCCATATTAGACTTACTTTGATGTGGGACCCACATAAATTGAAAGAAAGTGAAGTAAGCTAACAAACGCAGGTACCAAAGGATGTTAAATATTGACATGCACAAATATATAGCCAAGAAAATATTTGTCCTGCGAAAATATTAACCGTTGGAACTCTTCTTCTCACATATCAAACAGTCCCTAAAAGTTGTGGATATAGGTGCACCGTGTCCAATTTTTCTGATACACGTTAGGTTCAACTTCCGACTTCAAGTTGGGTCAACTTCCAACTTTTAATCGATTGTCCAACATTAATAAATATCTTTGGTAAGAATAGAAAAAAAAATTTCCTTAAAAAAATTATAAAAATAATATTTCTCTTATTGAGCATGGTCCAAATTTGGATCATGTATACATGGATCTGAGTTCGATCCAAATACATATATGGATGGTTATATTAAAGGGAATTTTTGACATACCCCCCATGTTATCTATAACATTTGACATACCCCCCACAATTTGAAAAAGCTGACATACCCCCTATGACTTGGTCCACTATCATTTGACCAGTGTTGACCTGAGTTGACTTTTAAATTTTGTATTAAGGGCCTGTTTGGTAACGCACCGCGGTGGGCAAATAAAATATTTAGCCGCGCAAATATTCACCCGGCTGTGTTTGGCAGCCACCCGCCCTCGGAGAATATTTAGCCGGGCCCACATATTTGCCCTCCGCGGCGGGAAAACATTTGATCACCCCCCCCCCCCCCCCCCCCCCCCCCCCCCCCCTCCCTGTGAAAATATTTTCACGCCGATTATGCCTTGGTGAGAAAATTTTATTTTCTCGCCGGAAAATCACTATTTTCAATAAAAATTAATTTTTTAATATATAAAAAAGATAAAAATAAAATTTTTTTTATCCTTTGACATAATATGTTCCCGCACTCGCCCAACCTATTTTTGACTTACTTTGATATGTGGGACCCACTCAAATTGAAAGAAAATGAAGTAAGCTGAAGTGAGCTAGCTCATACACGTACCAAACATTGTTAAATATTGCTATGAGCAAATATTTAGCCAAGATAATATTCGCCTGGTTAAATATTCGCTGTCGGAACTCTTTTTCTCACATACCAAACAGGCCCTAAATGGTAAAAATGCAATTGTCTTTAAGCTTGGAACAAGGGTTTGGGTCAAAACCCAAACCCCAAATCAAACGGCTGTGGGGATGGCCGGCCAAGAGATTCCAATGGGTTGGCCACCCATCACTGGCGACCAACCCATCGGAGTCTCATGGCCGGTTGGCCACCACTCCGGCAATAATTTTAAACCCAAGGTTAATAAAAAAAAAAAAAAAAATACAAAGCATACAATTTTTGTTTTAAAATTTTCATTAACAAAAATGAAAAACATGACAAAGCAATTTATATTTCAAATTTTTGAGATGTGGATTTTGGAAAGATGGGTTCTCTCAATTTTAAAATTTCATTCTACAATAAAATTCATAAAAAAAAATCTCATTCCTTCAGGAGTTTTGTTTATTTTTTTGGGGTTTTATCTTCTCAATCTTTGTTTAATTCATCAAAAAAAAAAAAAAAAAATCTCAGGTTTACCAACATGGGTTTTAATTTTTTATCTTTAATCTCCTCTTTTCATGTTTGATTTGGGTTATGGGTTTTGGCTTAAACCCAAACCCTTGTTCTAAGGTTGAAGACAAGGGCACTTTCGTCCTTTAATACAAAATTAGGTAGTCAACTCGGGTCAACATTGGTCAAATGACAGTGGACCAAGTCATAGGGGGCTATGTGAGCTTTTTCAAATTGTGGGGAGGGGGGAGGTAGACCTGATCCGTATCTAAATATGGATTATGATATTTAAAGTTGAATTTGGATTCAATAGATATTATATGTAAATAAAAGGATCGATAAGAAGAACCCTAGCCCTTAGAGGGCTCGAACTGGCTAGGCCCTAGCCCTACTCTCACTGGCCAGGGCCAGGTTAGGATAGGGCCAGGGCCTAAAAGAAAAGTATTAAAAAATATAAAATTTTTATGTAAAAACGTGGATTATTATGTAATGTAAATGACAAGGAGTGACTGGTGGTGCATTTTTATATAATGTATCCGGAAGTTCGAAATGAGAATATAAACACAACAATAGATTATTTGACAAAGAACCCCAAATGCACTGTTCATTCCAACTTTGTCCATCAAGTCGTACCTACAAAGGTAACCGTCTCTTCCATTTGTAGATGTTTAACAAAATATTAAGGCCCTGCTTGGTTAATAGTAAATTGAGTGCAAAGCACTCACTTGCCACAATTTTGAGATTGCAAGTGATTGGTTGGAGTCATGCAACTAAATGAAATGCCGTGCAATTGGGTTCCAAGCCCTTGCAAACTCCTTGACAAAATAGATGCAAGCGAGTGCGCCCAAAAAATGATGCAAGTGGGTGCATTGTATTAGCTCAACATTTTTTCTTCAGAAAAACATTAATAATAAATGTTATTATATTTTTATTTTTATTTTATTATTCTATTTTTTTTATATATATAGTTGGTTGGGGCCGCCTAACGTCAAGCTTTCCCTTCCAAAAATAACAATAAAAACAACATGACAACAATAATAATTTTATTGCGCATTTTCTATAAAATCAAGAAATAAAATAATCCATTGCATTCTTTTGCAATGCCCTATCAACCAATCAGCTAAACTCTTTGCATCTATTCACAGGGTGTGAACCAAACAGTTGTAAGAGATTACACTGCAAGTCGCTACATTTGCACTATAGTGCAAAATGCACCCAAGTGTAGTGAACCAAGTATGGCTTTAATGTTACGGCCCAAGGCACCCACCTCTTCATTATTGAGTCCAAAAAGGCGGCTTTTTAAGAAATATAGACTTAAAACTCCAATCAACCTATTTTGAGCAACTCATAAAAATTTATTCCTGCTTTACCCACATAGGTAGAGACCTGCTTTACCTACATAGGTAGAGACGTAGCTTTATCCCTTTTTATTAGGGTAATTTAGTACTACCCCTCCTTTGGCAAAAGTAATTGGTAGTAAACCGGGTAGTGAGCGAAGCCGATCACAGCCCACAACACGAGCCACATGTCACACTCTTAGTGGACGTTGACCACATAGATATTTTGCCATTGACTAGGTGGACCTACAAACCAAAAATAAACCTGAATCCAACGTATTTTCTTGGGTTGATTTTAATCGTAGGAATTTGAGCATTATTGAGCGTTATGTGAGTACAAAGATCCAAAGGTTGTAAATCACCAATCAGACCAATTTGTTTAAATAACCAATTGGGCTGATTGGTTTGTAGTCTCTGTTTAATTTCTTTAGTTACTTTCCTTTTCTTTTTCTTTTTTATTAAATCACTAAGCTTACGTCTCTACCTACGAGGGTAAAGTAAGAATACATTTTTAAAAATTGCTTAAAATAGGCTGATTGGGATTTTATATACATATTTCTAAAAAGGCAGTCCTTTTTGGACCTAGTGACAAAGAGGTGGTTCTCTTGGGCCATAAGTGTAAACTTACGACTTTGAAGGTAATTTTCCCTTAAAAATTTTGATACAAAAATATGTATTATAGATTTTCCGCTCACCTGTGCACCTTTTAGTTGCCTATAAAAACAAAAAAGGTTGGGATCTGCACACTCCAATTTTTATTTTGACTCCTCTTGTCGAGCGTAGATTCTAAGAATCCAACGATGGTTGATAGTGCTGAGCTGGCATTCACTTTTGCCAATGCAAAACCACCAATAGATTCTCGGAATCCCGTGGGGGAGAAAATAGAAAATTATAGAGCGTGGTTTCCAATCCAAACAAAAACACAATTCCATTATCAACATTGATCGATCAACATTGTCATCACCAGTGTGAGCCACGTGGCACTCTTACAGACTACTGACCGTATGGATGTTTGACCCATCCTTAGGAAGACTTACATACCAAAAATAAGCCTGATAAGTGATTTCTAGCCTTTGGATCGAAGTACCCCAAATACTCGAAATCCACTGGTAAAAATAAGGGAATTTTTGACATAGCCCCCCTCAACTATGAAATTTGAATGGTACATTCATTCTAACCAAAAACAAAAAGATGAAGGATTGGTGCATGTCAATTTGGGGTTGGGGTTTTTGGCAAACACCGTCACATGTGATCGAAGGTTGAAGAAAAGGGCACTTTCTTCCTTTTAAGTAAAAATTTGCTAGTCAACTCAAGTCAACGGTGGTCAAATGAGAGTGGACTGAATCATAATCCTAATTTGTTTTTGAGAATAACATTAATATAACTAACACCTAACTACTATAAGCATATCAAAACAAATTATGGTTTAAGGTCCTAATAAATACATAAACAAGATGGGAATTAGAAGTCGGACCAACGAATGGTTTAACCGTCAGGTGAGTTTCTTCTCCAAAATCTTGAAGCTCTCAAGTGAGCTTTTCATCCAAAACTTGAGGTGCGCCTACTGTACCACTACCACATTCGAAATCTTGTATTTTCTCTAGTAGCATCTTCTCGACCTCCTCCAACGGTAGCCCTTTAGTTTCAGGTACGACTAAGTAGATGAACAAAGCCAAGGCACATGAAACCAAACAGAACACGAGAAATGTGTTGGCAAAGCCAAAAGCCACAGTTAAAGGAAACATCAATGGGATCACTATGAGGTTCGAGACCCAGTAAGCCAAGGCAGCCATCATTCCACAAACGCTTCTGTGTCTCAATGGGTACAATTCCAAATTGATAATCCAAGGGATTGTTCCCATGCCAGATGAGTAAGAGACGATGTATAGTCCTAGCCCAACCAGTGCCATCAACCCACGATTTTCCCCAAGAAATCCACTTCCCTCAGGGTGAAGCTGGATAAAGAGTGAACACCCATAAATAAAATATTTCAAACAAATTTATATAATAGGACACTAATTAATACAACGTGATCATCATCTAACAATCTCCACCTACGAGATCTTATCCAGGACTCAACCTGATCAAATGATGGTGATTAAAATCAAGTGATTGGGCAAATATTTTGAGTTTCTGAGATGTGATTAACAGTAAATACTATAATATAATAACCAGATCAGCTGAGGACTACTTACCGAGTTCCCTCCATGAGCATAAAAGCAATCTGAGGACACTCTCAAGCATGTCATACAGTTCCGCAGCGGTGCATCAGGGGCTGTCACGTTACTGACACTATTGTCCCTGAAATGGGTGGTCTCTAATCGACCAAAACAGGGAAAGTGTATCGCAGCTCCATAAAACACACCAAATAACAATCCAAGACCCACAATGATCCCAAAGATGCTAGTAAGAAGCAGCCTCCTCCTCCCATATCTATCAACCAAGGACATACTAACAATACAACCAACAGCAGTGAGACTGGAAGCAACGAGAGAAAGTGTCGGGGTCATCTTGTTTGAAGTATATCCCGCCAACTGAACAATTGCGGGGCTATAATACATGACTATGTTGATACCCACAAACTGCTGAGCCACTTGACAACCTATACCAGCAATGAGCCCTCTACGGACTGCAACATTACTCAATGCTTTCCATACTTTAGTTAAGTTTCCATCTTCATCATTGTAACCTTCCTCGGCTATTTCAACTTCCAGCGATAACCGTATGGCCTCTACCTCTTTGTCAACATTATGAGGGTACATTTTCCTCAAAACTTCCACAGCTTCGTCTTTCCTATTCTGTTAAATTGGAAAAACGAAAGAGTAAACAAAGATGAAGCAATCAGTAGTTACCATCAAGATTGAAAGTTGAAACACCAAAAGTTCGCAACTTTTATCAGAATCAATGCAATTCTACAGTGCAAATGACATACGAATACATTTGGTGAGAAGAGAAGATCAAACTAACATGCACACCTTATATTATTTCTTCAGTTAGAGAGAAAGACTCATGGATTGCACAAATTATAAATCAGAGAGAGATGAAAACTCCAAAGTTGGTAAAGAGAATCTACTGGAAGATTCAGCAATAACCTTTATATAGAGATCTCTAGGAGAGTCAGGAAGTGACAACGTCAATGCAAACTGAACCAGAGCTAGAATCCCAACTAATCCAAGCATCAAATACCAGGTTCCTGATGTCTGCAACAAATTCCATTAGTAATTACTAGCTAAATAAGAGACTATCTCTTTAATTAAGAGAATGAAACAAAAATAGAGATGCAGTACTCTGTGCTGACACGACAGACTTCAATCCCCTCAAAGACGGGTTTTTTACATGTGGCAGTGAGGTGGCAGAACCAAAGGAGTCCATCTGTTTAACCACCTCACCCTCTCTCCACGTGGAGAGTTTCAGTTCAAATTTCCCTCTGCAACGTGGCAAAAGAGAACGATTTGTTTCATTTTTTTATTTACAGAATTGAAAACTTCAACTCCGGTCACACAGAAATCAGAAATAATTTTGAAGAGCTGATTGTGGTGTGATGTGATTGGCTACTGCTTCACTGCACTGCTTCAAAAAATTTCTCCTATGAATTGTAGGTTATGGGTGTGACATGGACAAGGAAAAAGGTTTTCAGTCAGATGGACACTGTCAGAATTCCACGTGAAGTGACAGCCCAGGCTATCTTTCGCCAAAAGAATACCCAAATCATTAGTCCTACTGTTTTAGATATACCTTGGTGGTGGAGGCTTGACACATAATGTAGGACAAAGATTGCCCTGCTGCAATTAGCAAAAAGAAAGTGCTAACAAGGGCACCTCTAATGCTAGCGGGGGAAGCTTCTGAGATGTAAAGAGGTGCAGTCACGGAAACAGCTCCGACTACCATTCCCATACACAACCTTTCGAAAAGTATCTCCTCAAAATCCTGGGCTAGCGCCAGAGCTATTATACCGAAGAAGAAACAGATGTCAGTAGCTAAAATTGCTTTCTTTCGCTCAATATTGTCTTTCATAGTTCCAACTATTGCAGCTCCTGCTAAAACCAAGCTCACATGGCCCATCTGCTAATAAACATAAGAAATAAGTACCCCATAATAAAATGGGGGATAACTCCATTGAGATTTTCATGATAAACAAGGGGAGGACTTTTAGAGAAGCTTACCTGTGTGACTAGTACTTCAGTATCGGACAGCTCATTTCGAATGTAAGGAAGGAAATTGTAGAAACCTCCTATACTCAAAATAACAATGACCAACAGTAAGAGCAGTACTTAAAGACTTTGATTAGTTATAGTTTACACATTGGGTACACATTCTCCTTATCTGAGGATCCATCACAAGCGACCAACCCACCAGAGTCTCATGGCTGGCCATCCATCATAGCCATTTGGTTGGGGTTAGGATTTGAACAACCCCCACACATGTGTGTGTGTGTGTGTAGGCGGGGTTGGTTCTGGGGGTATGTCAAAAATTCCATAAATATAATAGCAGTAAACATAAGAAATATAAAAATATATAAGCAAAATTGAAATAAATTCTAAAGTGTTACTAAAAAATCAATTTCTATATGTACTAACCACTAATTAAGCAATAAACTAATAACCAGCATTGCAAATTGCAATGATGACTGACTAGTAAACGGGTTATGAGGTGACTTGTTGTTCAAGTTATTACCCATATTGTCGCCAGTTCTATCCCATTTTTAGCTTAGTGCATGTTTGATTGCACAGAAAATTTTCTAGAGAAAATACATCTAGGAAATGCCTTAAATGGCTGATTCATTCCAAATGAGAACACATATTTCAATCATGTGAGAAAATAAAGGCGTATTTTCAGGGGGTAATGAATTCTCACCTATCTGGATGGGAAATGAATTCCAGGCTTAGTAGGGAAAACTATCCAGATTTAAATGGGGCTTGGTAGGGAAAATTGTACAGGTTTAAAATGGGTGTCTAAAAATGAACGACAGTTGTGTTTTCCCAAGGAAATGTAATTTTCCCACTTGGCAATCAAGCACGCCATTAGGTTTTCTTATACTTTAAACACCACTTTAGAGTGTTATATATATTGCCACGCTGGTGCAATAGATTGAAGTGTAACATGAAGTGTTGGACTCTTCATGTTATCACATTCATCTAAAGTTCCAAAACATAAATCGGGTCTGTTCGTACATTAGTAAGGCATCGATAGTTTTGCTTAGAACAGTAAGAACAAGAGTAGGAATGGAAATGAAGATTGATATGGATACCTGTGGCATAGCCAAAAATGAGCCCTCCTATGCTAGCTGAGAATGCGAGGCGGATGAGATAAGGCTGCTTCCAAATAATCTGCCAGCATTTATTGGATTCTGTTTTGTCTGGTTTGTGATTACCATCCCCCATTGCACACAAATTGTGAAGATCAATGCCCTAACAAGTCCCCCCTCCAAAAGTAAAACACGAAAAGGAACACGAAAGGTCTCCAAACTATAGAATCAATTACAACCTGCATGAGTGAAAAATTATGAAAATTTGAGAGAAGTACAAATAACCATCAAAAGGATGGAAAGCACCAATCACTGGATATAGACCCACTTAGCTGTATGAAACAGGCATATGATATAAGCAAATATATATCTATATAACAAAACAGGGAAGTTGTCACCCCACTTAAACCCCCTCTTTATCTTTTCAACGAAGAAGGGCCGAGATCTTATCCCCTAACTGATGGTGGATCTCAACCACTCGCACCCAATTCTGGGAAATGCTTTGTAAGGGAGTGCTGAGGGCACGGGCCACCCACTATACATCTATATAACAAAACAGAGAAGTCACTTATCCCCCCACTTATCGGCTTCACATATATCACCCCAAATGGATGGTGGATCTAAGCCACTCACACCCGATTTTGGCAAACGCTTTGTCGGAGAGTGCCGTGGGCACGGGCCACCTACTAGTATATAACAAAACACAGCAGTTGTCTCCCCATCTTATAGGCTTCATAAAGAAGGGTGAAGATCTTATCCTCCAACTGGACGGTGGATCTCAGCCAATCACACCTGATTTTGGCGAATGCTTTGTCAGGGAGTGACGTGGGACGGGCCACCCACTAGTATATATATAAGAAAGCGCCATGTACTCAACAAAGTCATTAATCTAATTTGTTTTCAAACAAAAATGTCGTCAATGATCGGAGGAAAAGTTAACCAGACACACCTAATTGATCTTTAAACTTCCAATGCAAGACCATTAAATTTTAATACCTTTTAAGGCATGATTCTAAACGTTGGATTCAACCATTATTTTTTAGTACTAAATCAACCGCTAAAAATCATCAAACAAGCTGATTTTTGGTATGAATGTCTACCAAGGGCTGGACTAAACATCCATGCGTTCAGTGGGCCCAGATGGCAGCGGCGAGTAACAAAACTCGTGCTTCCGCCAAAAAGTTTCAGGAATACCTTATTACCATCACGATATTTGCTGCTACCCATTTCATAACCAGACATGATATCGATTTAAGATATAACTTCCCCATTCGCTCAGGTTCGGAGGACCCCCTTCTTCTGACCCCTCTCGGTGTTCGCGTGTTCGGCCGTGAATTTCAAGTATCCAACGGTGGTTGTCAGCTCCCCCAAAAAGTGAAAAGTGATGCCAGCTAGCAGTGACATCCACCGTTGGATTCTTGAAATCCACGGCCGAGCACACGAACACTGAGAGGGGTCAGAAAAAGGGGGTAAATCCGAGAAAACATCTAAAAACCAAAGAGATCTGATATATTAAATGGGAACCTCTACAGGCACCCAGGACTTGGAAAAAAAAAATAAAAAAAATTGCCAACCCCCACCCCCCCTCCGGTTGGGAACCCCACCCTCTCTCTCTCTCTCTCTTCTTCCTTGGCCTGGGCTGGCCAAGGGGAACGACATAGGGAGAGAGAGGGGAGAGACTAGAGTGTGTGAGAGATAGAGAGAGGAGAGGAGAGAGAGTGAGAGGACAGACAGAGAGAGAGAGAGAGAAAGAGAAAGAGAGAGGGAGGGGAGAGAGTTTGAAGGTGCCAGCTTGCTCAGTTGGTAAAGGCCTGGGTTCAAAACCCACCTTCAGTAACTTGATCTCTTTAAACACAGGCTTAACTACCGAAAAAAAAAAAAAGAGGGGAGAGAGTGAGTGAGAGGAGAGGAGAGATTACAGGAGAGAGACAAGGAGAAGGGGTGGGTGCCCAGCTTAAAGACGTACGTGCATGTAGAGGCACCCTATATTTGATGTAGAGAAAAAAGTTTAAATCTCAAAGACGAGATAGTAAACATTCCACATCTGCATGACAGTTCTTCGGTGATGATAAGGAAAAAAAAGAACTACTCTGTAATCTTTCACTCTATTTTCAAGGGAAAAAAACAAAGAAATTGAAAGAGGAAAAAGCTTGTGAATCCTATCAACCAAACACAGGGTACCGTGTTATGGCCAGTATTCTCCTCCTTCCCCACAACCAGAAAACATCTAAAAACGAAAGAGATCTGATGTATCAAATATATAGAAAAGAAAAAGAGCACTTTTATTTTTTATGAGATTTAGGCCAGAAATTCAAGTTTTACATTCCAAAAGATCAAATTTTTTTTCTGTATCTCTATATTTATCTATCATTTTGCCCATACACCAATAAAAACATGTTTTTTACACAGCAATTTTATAGAACATAAGATATCAAAATACACTCAACACACAAAAATCAAATTTTTTACTCTTACCAGGTTTTCAACGTCTTCTTCTTCTTCTACGTCTTCTTCTGCTTCTGCTCTCCCTTCTCTCTTATACTCTCTTACCACACCTTTCCTTTTACAAGGGCTCTTGGGTTTCTTTTTCGGGTTTCTCATGTTACCATAAAAATGGCTCTTTCCTCTGCACACTGACTTCGTTTTTGGAAAATTCAAGATATTCATGATCCACTTGGCAACAACTCGAAGCGGTAGAATCCACGGCCGAGAGCCCGACTCCCAAGAGGGCTCAGAAAAAGGAAGTGGTATTTTAGCAACACCCCCTTGAAATTTAAAATTAATTTTTAGTACCCATTATACTTTCAGACTTAGGATTACCCTCCTTGACTCAGTTTAATCACCGTTTCATGCGCTTGTTAATACTCCCATGAAAGGATCATAATATTAAATCTTCCTTATCGGATCCAATTTTTTTATATGGAAACTGGTGAAAGGAATTATTCTTACAAGGGCAAATGTTCACAAAAGAATCAATTAGATTTCCCCTTGTTGTCCTAGCTAGGTGTGAGACTAATGAAGAAACAAGCCATCGTGCAATATTCAATTGCCGGATGAGTGCTCGTATCTGGAATATATGCATCACCATTATCCATCTGATGTGAACATTGGACAGCTGAAGAATGTGAAGGTTGGTTTCTTGACCAATTTAACCAGTCGAGTCCCATGTCAGATGAAGATATCTTCAGAAACAATTATGTTTGTGTTCTCTTATGGTAGTTATGGGACTTGAGAAACAAGGAAATTCATAACAGAGAACACGAGAACCCTGCACAGCTGCTCTGCCTTCATTCAACAGCCAATACCCTTAAAAATCTTAGACCAATGGTAACATGGACTCATCTCATAGAGCAGACAAAATAGCTAGGCTCTCTAAACTCCATTTTGGTTTGGAAAAATCGACTTACTCTATGGGTGGAAACTGTTGTAAGGGAAGATCCCAGGAAAACAAAGTAGGTTCGATCGCCTGGTTTTGCCATAGTATAAAGGTATTAAATACAAAAAATAAAAATAAAAATGCTAACCGTGGATGATTCAAGTCCGTTTTAACGTAACTCAACCACTATTAAACTAGGTCAAGGGAGTAATCCTAAAGTCAGAAAGATACACGTTACTTCAAGGGAGTAAAACTTCTGTCACAATCACAGCCAATGAGTTCTCGGCACAAACACCTAAAAGCAATTTCTTGTGATAGAAGTTTTACTCCCATACCAAGGGTGGTCGAGCAATGACGGATGCTTCCGTCAGAAAGAAAATTACAGGCCACGTGGCACACTCTTAGTGGACACCTTATGGATGTTTGGCCAGTCCCTCAGTGGACCTTTAAACCAAAAATCAGCCTGATTAGTGATTTACAACCTTTGGATCTTTGCACCCAAATAACGCTCAATAATGCTTGATTACTTACCGTTAAAATCAACCCATGAAAATAACTTCAATCGAATCGCTTAGAAATCACGAATGAGGCTGATTTTTGGTTAGAGGTCCACCGAGGAACTGGTCAAAGATCCATACGGTCAGCCTCCACTAATAGTGTGCCACGTGTCTTGTATTTTGCATTGTGACAGAAGCGCATCTGTCATGTGAAAGAAGGTTTGCTCTCTCAGCAACACCCCCTCGAAAGGAGTAAAACTTCTATCACAAGCCAATGAGTTCTCGGCACGTACACCTCAAAGCAAAATCACATGAGAACTCATTGTGTGATATGCAATCCGATTGTGACAGACGTTTTACTCGCCAGGGCGGCTCAACCATAAGGCCAGTAAGGTCGCCTTAGGCCCCATGTGAGAGAAGGCCCCTAGCCCAGGTGAGAGGCCCCCCCAGTCCACTAACCGTATGGATGTTTAGCCCACCCCTTGTTGGACATATAAACAAAAAATTAACCTGATTGGTCATATCTCGCCATAGATTTTAGTACCTTTTAGGATTTGATTCTAGCCATTTGATTCAAGTATGCTTTTTGAGTAGTAAATCCAATGATAAGAAATCATCAATCAAGCTGATTTTTAGTGTGTTTATCCACCAATATGTGGGTTGAACATCCACACAGTCATTAGGCACAAAAAATGATCTATGTAGGGCCGCGAGAGTCCTTTGCATGGACTGCAACGGAAGTCCTGTTCATATAAAAAAAATTTAATAACTTTTCATTATCATGAATAGTTGTTAAATAAGATTTTCTACTTATAGAGAGTTAAAATTTTTAATTAATACAATATATTAATGGGTCAGGATCGGTGGACAACCATTTTGGCGGACACACATAGAAGATGAATCAATGGCTGATTTTTGGCGAGGATCATCTCCTCACCATACAGATCACCCCTCCAAGAAAATTAGCCCATTCTGAAATTTCTAGCCCCATCAAATGTGGCTTTTAAGTTACACGGTAAAAATAAACAGTCCATAATTCTTCAACTTCTAAACCAATCTACAAATATTGGAATGATTTGATTTTTTGTGAGGATGCCGTTGATTCATCTTCTAAGTGGGTCCGCCAAATGGTTGTCAAAAAATAGTTGTCTCCCGATCTCGATCCTATATTAAATATTAAAAGGCCTCATATGGAGTTTTCGCCTTAGGCCTCAACTTGCATCGAGACGGCCCTGCTTGAACCCAATCATCGATGTGGGCGTGTGTTACACCCCTGAGCGTCGGCTCTGGTGTTGACTACGCAGAACGAAAGGCCAACACCTGCGAGGTTCCCACAGCGAAGATGGGAGCGACAAGTACGCGTGCACAAACATATGGCTTGGACGTGCAACACTATCGTGGCCAGCAATAGGGAGCCCGGATGTCCAACACAAGTGCGTGCAAGGCTTGTGGGGAAGTACACTGGCATGTGGTTGGGTACTTGGCACATGTGACGGATCGACGTGTGTAAGCATACATGTGTATGTGGCATGGCAAATACGCGGATGGGCGTATGTGGCATAAACAAACGCGTGTGGCATGATAATAGCGCGGATGGGCGTATGTGACATGGACAAGTGCGTGTGGCATGACAATAGCGTGGATGAGCGTATGTGGCATGAACAAGCGCGTGCGGCATGACAGTAGTGTATACAGGCTTATGTGACATGGACAAGCGTGTGTGGTATGACAATTGAGTGGACATGCGTATGTGGCATGGACAAGCGTGTGTGACGAACAAAGCTAGACTGGAAAAGACTTGGGGGCGTGTGGCATCCAAGGGTGCTTTGGAATAGTTGTGGCTTGGTTCAGGGTGAGGTGGAGATCTCAGAGACTAACACCTAGGTGGTGGTTATAAAGTAGTTACCAGTCTACCCACTAAGCAGAAGTGGGATGGTGGGTTAGGTAGTTATGCCATGTGGCGGATGCATGGAGGTGACACCCAGGTGGTGGTTATGGTAGTTATATGCCCCTACACAAGGTGGGGTGATGAGCTAGGGAAGTTATACCATGTGTCATTGTATGGGGGTGACACCTAAGGGTGGTAGTGGGTAGTTACTGGAAGTTACTAACCCATTGTACAGGATTGTAACAAGTGTCCCATGATGGGCCTGAGGTAGTTATTTGGCTGGTCTTATAATGGCTGGTCTATATAAGACCAGCCAACCATGTGGTGAGAGACACATGAGTTTTGAGTTATGTATTTCCTAAGTGTAAAGGAATAAAAGAAAAAGGCTGTGGCCTTTGGAAAATTGTGTGAGCCTCTTCTCCCTTCTTGTGTAGGCTGAGACTATTACGCCCCCAAATCCGATATTTGGTCATATCGACCTTTCTCGTATCTTGAGGCGCGATTTGATCATACAAACGCACAGTTAAACAAAACTGGTATCACGATGAAAGTTGGATTTTTCCGCGTCATTGATTATGGAAACCCTAATTTCAACAATATTTGTAATTTATCCGAGTTTTAGTCCTGCAAAATATAGAGGTATTGTATAGGGATTCGTATCGGATGTCGATCAACACTCGGGATTAGTTCATGCACATAAAGACATAAAATGACAGATTTTTGCCAGAAATTCATGGAGAAATGAGAGGTGATTGATTGAATGCATTTCTACTAAAAAAAAAAAGCATCAGTTTGGTTTGATTGAATGCATGTTTTTTCGGTACGCAACTTATTAATTGATTGAATGCATTTCTACTAAAAAAAAAAAATTCGTTAAATGCATTTTTAAAACAAATATTTTGGTTTAAAAAGCTTATCAGTTTTTGACAGACTTCCCTGGTTGGTGATGGATGTAGTTTTCTTAAAATTTTGGAGTCATAAATGAGAACAAAACTGTCAAAGTTCAAATGCACGTTAGCATGGACGTCACTTTGCATTATATATAGCATAAATACACACATTGCGAGCGAGCGAGCACCGCATCAGGATTGATGGACAACCGTTATTTTTATTTTTATTTTTTTTATTGAAAATACACTACAGTGAAATTCATTTCATCTTACAATGGATGGCTAGGATTGACTAATTTCTGAATTTTGGACTGTAGCAAATGGATTGATCGTATGATATTAATTTTTAGTTAAGTCTGATATCTTTAGCTTTGGGGTTATACTTCTAGAGATTGTAAGTGGCCAAAGAAGTTCTGAACTCTTTAAATCAGAACATGGGCAAGACCTTCTAAGCTATAACATGAGAAGTAAGTTTTTGGCTGAGAAAATGAAGACATGGGTTCGAGAAATTCTTCGTAGCAGGGAACACAGACCATAGTTGGAAGCTTGATCGAGGCGATATACACATGCTATAGAGCAATAATACTTGCTGTTGAAGATGGAGTTGAAGGTGGAGGTAGAATCCAAGGTGATTGTGGTGAGAGAGGTTTGGCTGAAAAACCGTCGTTGCATCAGGGTGACTGAAAAAAGGAAATGGGGAGTGACCTTCCTAGTACTACCCATGGATGTTTTTGTATGGGTAAAGAGCACCTTAGATGAGGTTTGCATGAATGAGATTACTGGATCTTTTTGGAGAAGGATGACTTTAGAAAGGAAGATATGGTTAGTAGAGATAAAAAAGAACGACTGTGGACAGTTTCTCAAGGTCGTTGAAGTTATGGATCAACATCGTAACAGGTTTATCTGCATTCCCAGCGGATGGAATAAGGAGGGGTGGGGAGCTGTGGCAAAGTTACTTGGGCAGATAGAGACGATGGAAGTGGGTATTGGTTTCAACGGCAAAGGTGTGGGGAATCCTGCTCGGAAAGAGGGTGCAGACGATCGAACAGTGATACAGATTGGTGAGGCACTCTGCAAAGGAAGGGCAGGAGGAGGTCATGATGCCATTTCTGGCAAGATTGTGAATGCAGGTGGTGACTGCTGGCTGGAAACATCGTATTCCTTTAAAGGTGTCGAAGCCTTCGGTGAATGGCGATTTGCAGCCATTTGTTTTGCGTCTGGGCCTGACCCCAATTGGACAGATATTGGGGAAGTGATTAGAGGTTCCATTGGGTCATCTAAGAAGGTTGAACTGATTCCGTTTAGGCCCAACCAAAGAGTATTCTTTGTTGAATCCGGGAAGCAGCTAGAAAACATTTGCTCTATTGGCCCCATCCACGTTGGGTCAGATCTGTGCACTTTCAGGCGTTGGTGGCCTGGGTTGGGTGCTATTGTCAAGACGAGGATGGAAGGGCCCTCTTGGGTAGCAGTTCATGGCATGCCTCTACACCTCTGGAATCACAGAATTTTCAGCTTAGTGGGTGTCCTTGCTGGAGGTTTGTTGGCAATAGCCGACATCACGAAGAAGTTGCAGGATGTTTCCATTGCATATATTAAAGTTAGAGGAGGAGAATGCAAAGTCCCAAACTGGGTCTTGGTTCATGATAGAGGGATCAAGTACAAAGTTAGGTTGATAATAACCGATGCTCAACACGCTGAGGGCGTAGAAGTTAACACTTCCCGGACGTTCGCCGCAGTGGTAGCAACCGGAAGAACTCTCAACAGTGGGTCAGAGACAGGTAGCAGTAGTGGTACAGGGAGGTCTATGCCGGTCAGCAGAGATTATCCAATCGTAAAGGAGTACAGCCTAAACCTTCCTATTGAGGAAAGAGAGCAGAGAGTAGCTGGAGCAGCAGGGGGTACCGAGACGTTTAGAGGCCATAACACTGGTGAAAACAGCTTTATTTCAAATTCACTTTGCCAGGCTGGTGTAGACTTGAAGAATAGCATAGGTTGCCACGTGATGGCCTCTTGCAGCCAAGTTGTCCCATCAAGAGATGGGGGAGAGACTCATAGCATGGACTTTAACAAGCACCTTTCACCCTTGGGTTTGAGTTCTGGGGAGGGAACTAGTAAGGGCCTGCATGAGTCTGTGGTCCAGGTGTCAGTAGGAGCTGTATCTGGGACTGTTGAGTCATCTAAGTTGGGTCAGTTGTCTGTATCTCTTAGTAGGGAGGATCCTTCTTCGTGGGCTGGGCTTCTTGTTGAGTCATCTAAGTTGGGTCAGTTGTCTGTATCACCTAGTAGGGAGGGTCCTTCTTCGTGGGCTGGGCTTCATGGGGTGGGTCCACAGAAGGACCTTGGGCTTGAGGGTAGGGAGTCCAGTCCTGTCTATGTTGTTAGTAGTCCTGTTGGTTCGCAGGCCCAATTAGGAGGGGTAGAAGAGGCTGTTGTGGATGTTTCCTTAGTTTCTCAGGTTGATGCTCTTACAATGTCTGTGGTGAATGAGGGTAGAGTGAGTGGGGAGTCTTCCAACGTTGAGAGAGAGGGGTTAGAGTCAGATGGGAGTGTGCCTAGTAATCTTGTTTTTGTCAACAGGGACTTGGTAACGGGAGCCGAGACGGACATACCTATCCGACATCAATCAGGGAGGTGCATAGACTCTGTGAAGACGTCGCATGATCACTCAGATTTGTTGCAAAAGGTTAAACAGCTGAACAATAAACACCAGACACAGAATTTAGAGGCGACTAAAGATCAAGGAGGTAATAGGTATCAAGAGCAGATCGATAAGCCGAGAATAGAAATGGACAACTCAGATCAGAACTATACGAACACTATTATGAGACTTGGGCAAGGAGATGAAGGAGACCATGGTGGCAGGACATCAGTTGTAGGGGACAGAGGTGGGGAGCTTGCGGAGCTACTTATTGTTGCAGCTGAGAACAACAAGAAGGTTGAGTTTAGTCGGACTGATAATTCTACCAAGTTCTTTGTTGCGAGCCCGTGTAGTAACATGGAGGGAAATACTTTACAATCAGAGGTCACTTCGATACACCCTCTTCACGGACCTAATAGAGGGATTTACCCCCACTTGAGATCCCTAGAAAGAGAGGCAACATCAGGTATTTTTCAAAATTCAATTTTTTTCAATTACTTACATCCTGTGGCTGTTAACTTAGGTCAAGGAACTCATTCTAAAGAGAAGCATGTGGCAAAAGGGGTTGGGTGGTTTCAGGGTGAGGGGAGTAGTGCTTGGTCAGTAACAGTTCATGGTAGGGAGGGAGTGAGGCAAGATCCGGGTAGAGCTAGTGAGATGGATTGGGATGGGGAGTTACAAGACTTAACGGGAGGGTCTAACGTTTTAATGCCGGAAGCAAATGTAAGCGTGGACCCGACAACCTGGATGTTGTGTAACATCATGACATTAGGGGCAAGTTTAGGGCTGTCTTGGGGTGGGTTTGACAAAGAAGCAAAGAATCTTCTGTCAGCCATAGTCAATAGTGGGAGGGGTAGCGAGTCGGATAGATCAAAGGGGAATGGTAGAGGAGTTGGAGGTGAAGAGGGGGCTAGTGGGAGGGAATCTAGATTAATTGAGATCGGCACAGGATCCTACGGGGAGCTTAAGGAATGTGAGAGAGGCTTAGCATCAACTATCAAAGTAGGGCAAGGATTGGAGGACGTGGTAGGAGAAAGCCATCACAGTCCGAGTAGTGTTTCGAGGTTGACCAGGGAGCTCCATAGAATAAGTTGTGATTTGATGTCTCAAGAAAAAGAAGTAGCAAGTAGTAGCAAAAGAGGGAGGAAGGCCAGAGTTATATATGACGCTTAGCTTCTTATCTTGGAACGTGAGGGGATTGAACTCCAAGGACAGACGGAGTGTTGTTAAGAGTGTTATAAACAATTGTAAATGTGATCTTGTTGTACTGCAAGAAATCAAAATGGAATGTGTTGAGGATAGATTGGTGATGGAGTTATGGGGTCGCAGTAACTGTGGGTGGTCTTATCTCCCATCTATTGGCCTCTCAGGAGGTATCTTGGTCATTTGGGATGATAGAGTTGTGGAAGTGATTGAAAGGCTTGTGGGGGCTTTTTCTGTTTCCTTATTGTGTCGATTAGAGAGTAACGACGAAGAGTTGGTTGTCACGGGCGTGTATGGGCCTACGTCTAGGAATGAGAGACGTCACTTTTGGGAGGAATTGTCCGATGTTAGGGGGTTGTGGGAGGGCCCGTGGTGCATCTGCGGTGATTTTAATGTGATTCGTTTCAGTGGAGAAAAATTGGGAGGCAGTAGAATTACGAGATGCATGAGAGAGTTTGGGGATTTTGTAGGGAGTCATGCGCTGGTGGACTTGCCTTTGCATGGTGGGAAGTTCACGTGGTCGAATAATCAGGAGCATCCCGTGATGTGTCGCTTAGATAGATTTTTGATCTCAGATACATGGGAGGCTTTGTTCCCTGGCGCTAGGCAGTCCATCCTTCCCAGACCAGCATCAGATCATACCCCCATTCTCTTGAAGTTCAACGAGACACCGAGTCGACCTCGCCCTTTTAAATTCGAAAATATGTGGTTGGAAAGGCCTGATTTCAATGAAAAAGTTAAAATTTGGTGGGATCAATTTGAGTTCGTCGGCCGTCCAGGTGTTGTGTTTCGGAAGAAACTTCGAGCACTTAAAGGTAAAATTAAAGAATGGAATAATTTAGAATTTGGGAGAATCGAAAGGAGAGAAGAAAAGCTTTTGGAAGACATTTTGGCTTACGATAGAGTGGAGGAAGAGAGTTTGTTGAGTATGGAGGATAGGTGTAGGAGGAATAGCCTGAAAGAGGAGTACCAATCAGTGGTCAGAATGGAAGAGATCAGTTGGAAGCAAAAATCAAGAGTTAGATGGCTAAAGGAGGGGGATAACAATACGAGCTTTTTTCATAAAGTGGCCAATGCAAGAAGGAGGACCAATAGGCTGGAGAACATCACCATAGGGGATAGGGAGCTTCGTGAGGAAGAGGAGATTAGGATGGGTGTGGTCGAGTTTTATACAGAGCTTTACAAGGAGAGGCAGGCTTGGAGACCCAGGGTGGATGGCTTAGAATTTAGTTGTCTAGAGCATAGTCAGAGAGAAGAGTTGGAGAAACCTATTGTTGAAGAGGAGGTGGCGAATGCAATTAGATCCATAGAAGGAGATAAGGCTCCCGGGCCTGATGGATTCACGATGGCTTTTTTTGAGGCATGTTGGGAGACTATTAAGTCGGATTTTATGGCCATGGTGAATGATTTTCAAGATAGTGGTTTTTTGGATCAGGGTTCCAACTGCACATTCATTACGATTATCCCCAAGAAGCATGGTGCAGAGAACATTAAGGATTACAGGCCGATTAGTTTAGTGGGAGGTGCTTATAAGATTGTGACTAAGGTCCTTGCAGGTAGGCTTCGTGGTGTTATTGCCTCTCTCGTATCCATAGAACAAGGAGCCTTCATCCCAGGGAGACAGATCTTGGATAGTGTCCTTGTTGCTAATGAGTGCATCGACACTAGAATCAAGGAGAGACATGTAGGGATTGTTTGCAAGCTTGATATGGAGAAGGCTTATGACCATGTGAATTGGGAGTTTCTAGAGTATGTTATGGAGAGAATGGGTTTTGGGTTGAAGTGGAGGGGTTGGATTAGAAAATGTATTTCCACGGCTTCTTTTTCGGTTATGGTCAATGGCTCTCATGCTGGTTTTTTCAGAAGTTCAAGAGGGTTGCGCCAGGGGGATCCATTGTCTCCATTCTTATTTGTCCTTGTTGTTGAGGTTCTTGGGGGCATGATGAGGAGGGCTGTTGATTTAAGTAAGGTTCAAGGTTTTAGTGTGGGTAACAATGGTCCGACAATATCACACCTCCAGTTTGCAGACGACACCATGTTATTTCTTAAGGGTGAGCGGGAGGAAATGTTATTTCTTAGAGGTATCCTATGTTGCTTCGAGGCAGTGTCGGGCCTTCACATCAATCTCTCTAAGTCTGAGGTGTTTGGCATAGGGGAGGGGTCGGGGATCAACGAGGCAGCGTCTATCTTAGGGTGTCAGGTCGGCAGTCTCCCCACGAGGTATCTGGGGCTCCCATTAGGAGCAAGTTATCGTAATAAGCAAATTTGGGATCCAGTCATTGAAAGGTTTGAAAGTCGATTGGCTAGATGGAAAGCTAGATTGGCTAGATGGAAAGCTAGATTCTTATCCAAAGGGGGCAGACTTGTACTTATTAAAAGCACCCTCTCTAGTCTCCCGTTGTATTACATGTCTTTATTTTCGATGCCGGTTAGTGTGGAGAAGAGATTGGTGAGGCTAATGAGGAATTTTTTGTGGAGTGGGAGAGGTGATGGGCGCAAGCTTAGTTTAGTGGGCTGGAAAGTGGTTGTTAGGCCCAAAGAGCATGGTGGTTTAGGGATTAGGGAGCTACATAGTATGAATGAAGCTTTGAAAGGGAAATGGTTGTGGAGGTTCGGGATCGAGAGGGACAGCCTTTGGCGTAGGGTCATTGTAGGCAAGTATGGGGAGAGCATGATGGGTTGGTCCAGTGGAGAGCCTAGAGGTCCGTACGGGTGTGGGGTTTGGAAAGGGATTGTAAGAGGTATGCAAAAGTTTGATGAGGGAGTGATGTTCAAGGTGGGCAAAGGTGATAGAATATTATTTTGGAGGGATAGATGGTGTTCGGATAGTTCTCTAAAGACTGAGTTCCAAGACTTGTTCCTTATTTCTAACAAGAAAACAGCCACAGTGTGTGAGATGCAGATTTTCAATAATGGCCACAATGTTTGGGATTTCAATTTTCGGCGTTGCTTATATGATTGGGAGCTATCTCGGTTGGCTGACCTTATAGCCAAGGTGGGGGGAAATCCCTCGTTTAGCCAGATTGAGGATGCAAGAAGATGGATCTTTGATAGCAAAGGGACATTCTCAGTTCATTCGTTCTATAAGGTGCTCGTCGGTTGTGGGGTAGAAGAGTTTCCAACTAAACGAGTGTGGGGTAATAAGGCACCGTCGAAAGTTCGTTTCTTGGTGTGGTGTGCAACTCGGGGAAGAGTTCAAACTATGGATCTTCTTTGGAGTAGAGGAATACACGTGGTCAATCATTGTCCTCTTTGTATGGAGAGTGGCGAATCCAACGATCATATATTTCTTCATTGTAAGTGGGCTCGGGAGGTGTGGTCAATTTTTTGGAGGAGTTTCGGGGTAGCCTGGGTGTTGCCAAGATCCACCAAGGAGTTTCTTTTCTCGTGAGAGTGTAAAGGTTTCAGTGGTCTTGGTAAAAGACTTTGGGCTTTGACTCCACTTGCAGTGATCTGGGGCATTTGGAAAGAGCGCAACAATAGGGTCTTTGAGGGGAGAAGTATGTCGTCAGAAGCATTGAGTTTAGAGATCAAATGTTTCATTTTTCTTTGGGTCAAGTTGTACAGGGAGGGGAGAGGTATTTTCTTTGAAGAGATGGTTTTTAAGTGGGACTCCTTGATTTATCGTGAGTAAAGGAGCTGTGCTTGTTTTTATGGGAGGGTAGGGAGGGATTGTCTATCCTTTGTTTTCTTCCTTTGGTTGTTCCTTGCCCGTTGGGTAGTGGTGTTCTTGCTGTTTTGTTATTTTTTCTTGTTGTTTTGCTCTCTTGTGCTTGGGAGGCCATCTTGTCCTCTTAGCTTCTTTTTAATAAAATTCAGTTTATCTATCAAAAAAAAATTGATCGTATGATATTATATAACGAGCCACATATCATAATTAATGGAAATGACATATTTTTTTCCGTTATAACGGATTGTAAAGCACAGGGGCAAAAAGGAAAAACAACAGCACCAAAATTCAAAATAACGGATTTTTTTTAACAAATATTTTTTCAGAAAATAACAGTCGTTATTTTCGTTTAGCGGCAGTTTTTCATACCATGGGTCACAGAATGATGATATCCAAATCCTCCAATTAGTGGACAATCCTGCCACCTTTTTTGAGAAATTTCCTGCAACCTTTTGATCCAACGATCCTGCCACTTATAGTAGAGCGCCACCTGTTCTGGGGTTAAGCTTGCCCATAACTGTAGTTCCTTTTTCTGGGTAACTACAGTTAAGGCCACCCTTAACCCAGGACAGGTGGCGCTTAACTCTAAGTGGCAGGATCGCTGGATCAAAAAGTTGCAAGTTGCAACCTCGTCCTTCCCTCCTTTAACGTCCACAACGACAACGGATAAGCCTTCTCTCTCTCTCTCTCTCTCTCTCTCTCTCTCCTTCTAGAACTGTTGTTTAAGGCTTAAAGCTTTAAACTGAGAAAATCCATGGCGACTGCTTACAGTTCTCTGCAACTCTGCTTCTCTCAAAACCCTAATCTCTCTCCCTCTCGCTCTCCCAATCTCTCTAACCTATCTCGTCGATCACTTGCTCTCTGTTTCGCTTCGACTCAACCTCCATTCCCTCATTCAATTTCAGCGAAGCCCGATAAACCCATTTTATGTATCGAAACTGGAGATTCGAGCGACTCGATCGATTCGATCGTCAATCCTTCTCTTCGATGTGCAAACGTTCTGTTCTTCAGATCGGCCTACAATGTTCATATCACCGTCGATGAGGACGAGCCAGAAGAAGTGCTTTTAAGGAGATTTCGAAGGGAAGTATCGAGGGCTGGAGTGATTCATGAGTGTAAGAGGAGGAAGTTTTTCGAGAACAAGCAGGAGGAGAAGAAAAGGAAGGCTAGAGAAGCCGGGCTGAGGAATCGACGAAGGTAAGCCGGTCATCAAGAATCCTAATTTTCTGTCACTCTTGCACTAATTTTAAAAAGCAGATAACTTGGATCAATTTACAGTGCATGGTGTAACTTGGATCAATTTACAGGGAAATTAGGTAATTGGTGTACAAAATCTCTTTAGCTGTTCTAATTAAATTTGACAAAAATTATACAAACCTTAAAAGCTTCTGATGATAAGAACCTAATTTGTTGAAAATGTGATCTTGGGTGACAAAATTTGCTTTATCTGTCTTAAAATTCTCTTAGAATAGATCTTACTTTTGGCATTTCTGTTGAGTGGAATGGATAGTTTGGGATTAGATGCAACTGGGTAAACTAATGGGGTGTTTGTAATGTTTCACCTACAATTATTCCCAGAAAAAAAAACGGAACAACGTCCTATTCAAAGTTTTGGAAAAGTTCGCTCATTTTTTAACATGATCGAACTTTTTCCGAATTATTCAGTTTTAAACATGAAAAATCATTTTATAAGACAAAAAATTGTCAATAATTTGCTTTTTATTTTTATTTTTAAAATTATTTTTATCGAATTTTTGAACGCATTTTTAAATTACTAAACCGAATTGTACTTGGGGATTTCCCGTACTGTATTTTTTTTGCTGCGCACTCCAAATTGCTAACTATGGTTATAATCAGTGGCGGTTGCCTCCTAAATACCGTATATTCTGAGAAGCCTTCTAATAGGCATAGTTGGAGCCGTAAAACAAGAGTCTAAATACAGAGTTTCTCTCTTCTCTCGTAGCTATATCAAGGAAATAAGATTAGACTTAAGTGGTTAGACCTTTTGCACAAGTGTAATATAGGTAAGGTGACATTGCAAATTCAACGTTTTACCTTTAACAGACCCTACGTACCTTTGGCATTCAAAAAAAAAAAACCGACAATAATATCTTGATAACAAGAATTTTTTGTAAGAATCAAACAAAGAAACTCAACTAATCAAAAGGGGAAATTGTTTACACATAAGGTGAATAATCTTCAATCTGTTGCAGACGGTCAGGGCCAAGATTCTCATCATCACCAGCAAGTGGAGATGCTGCTGCTCCTAAGAAAACTGGGGAGGACAACGACAACTGGGATATGCCCGAAGGGGACCTTCCTTATTGAATTATTTCTCTCAGAGCATTTTCATGAACAGGGAAGTCCTCCAATTTGATGGATTTGTATTCATATTTTCGGTAAGCGATTACTGGAACGTTGATAATTGATTCGCTTCCAAAGATTATTATTTTTCCTTTTATGTCAAATATGGTGGCATGTGTTCTTGAGAGGCTCATTTGGGTTCACTCAGAAGAAACCTTGCTCTTCAATTCAAATTGTTCTAAGCTTTTCTTTTGTTGTAGACTTGTAGTATATGTTGTTTAGTTCTGACTGCCATTTTAACTCTGGCACAAGATTGATGCTTCCTCAAGTTTACAAGCAGTGATCAGGTTGTAAGTTAATTGTATTTTTTGTTGAATTGTAAATTGTGGAGTGGCAACACTGATTAGCATTGAAATTCAGGGAAGTGCATGACTGGCATTAGGGTTCGTCTGATTGTTTGACATGGCCCACTTGCAGGGCATGGGACCAATTGTGTTTTCCGACTTGAAAGATCGATACCAAGAACTGACCTGATCAGAGAAAGAGGGGATCTCAATCAGAGGGAAAAAAAAAGAAAAAAGAAAGAAAGAAAAGAACTGCCCTTGATATCTAATATCAAAGTTGGATCACGGTCCGATATCGATCCACCCCATTGAGTTGATGGGGACTGGTATTTGGTGGTGCATAAGATGACACCAATCAGATGCTACAAACATTTGATCAATGGAGATTTTGAAATTTTTTGAAGCAGTGGATTTTTGAAGCAGCGAAGCAGTGGCCAATCAAATGGCGGACGGATGTTCGAAAGCATTTCAGGGTTTTGTACAAAAGCATCAGAGGATTGTGAATTAAATTTTGAAGCCCTTGACAGCCAATGAGTTCTCAGCACATACCCGAGTGTTTTGGGCAACGTAACCCATGTAATTGGTTTTTAAGATTTTTTTATTTCAAAAGCAAAAAACCACAAGGGTATGAGTACGGGTACGTGCTGAGAAATCATTGGCTGTCACGGGGGACTGTCATCACAGTTTTGTCGACTAGGACATCAATAGGACATCAAGGTTTTAAATTGTCCATTATAACGGGATTAGGGATGACAGTCATAAAAGGTCATAACATGTCACACCAGTCCTCAATAATAGTAAAAGTAATATATTTTTTTTACCGTTACCGTTATGACTCTTAATAGTTTTTTTTTTTTTTTCAAAATAACCTCAATAATAATAAATTTTTTTTTTTTTTCAAAATTAACTTCTATTATAACAGGGTTGAGGTGTTATTATTATAGCGGCCGTTATTTTCCTTACAACTTCAATTGAATGCTCTAGATTGCTGGGTATGTTGAATCTCATGTAAGGAAGAAATAACTGGATTCACATCTAATTTAATTCTTGATTATATTGAATAGATGTAATCCTATCTATATAACAAAACGGGGAAATTGTCTCCCCTCTTATCTGGCCTCATAAATTAAGGATGGCCGAGATCTTATCCCCCAACTCGACGATGGATCTTAGCTGCTCACACCCGCTTTTGGCAAATGCTGTTTCAGAGAGAGCCGTGGGCACGGACCACCCACTAGTAAAATATAAGGGAGCTCAGTTGTCTCCCCTATTATAAGCTTCAATAAAGAAAGGCCGAGATCTTATCCCCCCAACTATACGGTGGATCTCAGCCACTCACACTTGATTTTGGCAAATGCTTTGTCAAGGAGTGCTGTGGGCGTGGGCACGGGCCACCCAATTGTAATTAACAATTTTCAGTGAAAAACACACAAATTTTTGGTTTCAGTGTTGGAGGTAAAGGATGATCCATATGAATCCGGTAGATAATAACTACAGGCTATAAACAAATAATTGCAAAATATTTACGCGGTGTTGTTTATTTGTAACTCGAAAATCAACTTGATGATCAATCGATATATCGTTAAGGATGTGATATAAATCCGAAACAAAGATGACACCGATATAGAGATATAATAACTGTAAGGAAAACGGATACAGCCGATTATACATTTCCTCGCCAATTAAAGGAATATGGTAGGGTAAAAATCAGGAAAGAAAAAGGAAAAAAGAACAACCTGCCTTCCGGAAGTATATATGGATGGTAATTATTAGGTGTAATTAAAATGGTGAATTGAAATAGTTTAGTGTCCCATAACGACGAAATCCTGTTGAAAGAATAGGTTTTGCGGTGAGCCGTCGTACGACGACCCGTCGGACTTCACGCCCACATCCTCGTCTTCCTCATACACACTCTTCTTTGGATGCCTACATCCTTGTGACTTTTCACAAGATCTATCGTGCGGGTTAACGGGTGTTACTTTACAATGGCCTCCAGGGCAGTGTTTGCGGTCACCTTGACGGGTGGAATCATAATCGATAACAGTTGCATATGTTGGTTCCATAAAGAGGGAGCACACAAAGAGTGCAGCAACACATAGTATGGAAAACCTGGTCATGGCCATTGGATAAGTATCGATGATCTCTTCTTCCCATGACGCAAACGTTCTTTGATTATGTATTTAAAGGGGGGAGTTTGTTTTGTAAGGTTGGATTTTGCTTGTTTACAGGAATTTTGTTTTAAGCTACACCATCTCTCGTCAACTTCTTTAGAGCTTCAAGGTTGACCAGGTCTTTGGGTGTTTTTTTATTTTTTTATTTTTATTTTAGTAACACCCCCCTGAAATTTGAAAGTAATTTGTAAGACTCCCTTATACTTTCAAACTTTAGGATTACCCCCCCTTGACCTAGTTTATAACAGTGGTTGACTTAAGTTACATTTAGCATTGTACTTGCAATATTATGGTCCCTTCATAAGTGCATTAACAGGCGCATGAAGCATGTCATGTTTTAACATTAGTCAAATGACGATAGTTAAACTAGGTCAAGGGGATAATCCTAAAGTTTGAAAGTATAAGGGGGTGTTACAAATTACTTTCGATTTTCAGGGGGGTGTTACTAAAATACCTTTTTTTTTTTTTTTTTTTAAATTGCACGATCATATGGATGTTTGCACCCCATTATAGATCTAAACACCAAAAATCATTTTGATCGGTGATTTCTAGTTATTAATTTGAGAACCCCCCAAAAATTGCTAAAATCTAGTTGTTAGAATCACCCCATGAGAAATGCTCAAATCCAACAGCTAGAAATTACTAGTCAGGTGATTTTTGGTGTGTGGTTTCACCAAAAATTGACTGATATATCAAAAAAAAAATAAAAATTATAAGAGAAATGACAACTAAGGATGGTGGAATGAAAATATTACTATTAAGGATAGTCTTTACACAAATAATTGTCCGTAAGTCACTTTTAAAGTGTTGCTTTTAATTTTCGGTTTCACTTTTTCTTATTTAAAGTATTTTATAAAAAATAAAATATAATTTATGTAAAGTTAAAAAGTAATTTTGTTCAAATAGCAACCATGTACATATTTTATTAAGTCTCAGGCTTTGAAGAACCCTTTTTTTTTTCGGACCCCCTCTCGGTGTTCTCATGCTCGGTCATGGATTTCACGAATCCAACGGTGGTTGTCTGCACCCCGAAAAGTGAAAAAAGTGATGCCAGCTCGGCCCTGACAACCACAGTTAGGTTCTTGAAATCCACGGCCGATCACACGGACACTGAGAGGATTCAGAAAAAAGGGGGTCCCCTGAGCCCAACCCTTTTATTAAATCATATTTTCTTAGGCAGACTTTATTTTTAATAATGAATTTCATATTTCACTCATGATTTTTTTTTTACATAAATAAATAATCTTAAACCATGTATTATTTTTAAATAATATAAATTAGTAAAATGGCAAAATAAGAGCTAAAAATTGGATTTGCGAGAAAATGGCTTACAAACAGTTAATTCTGTAAAACTATCCATAACAATAATATTTTCATTCCACTATCCTTAGTGTTTATTTTCAATTTTTAAATTACTTGTTATAACGGTCGTCCCTTAAACCTATCAACAAAAAAATCCCTTAGCGTTACCATATGACATTATAACGGGTCACTATCACATGGACCATCGATATCTTGAATTTGACAGTCTACAGCTCAGTACGTCTTTATTTTGTTTTATTTGCAGTTGAGTATGGGATAAAAATTTCCAAATGAGAATCAAGATGATACCAATACACAGATATAAGAACTTCAGGAAAAAAAATGGATAATATGATAATACGGCTGTATTAAAAAAAAATGAAAAATTCACATGTTAAGCGCAAATAATATGCGAATTTACGAACTATTCGGGAGGTGCTCTAAGAGACCCGGATATCCATGGTATCAAAGAAAGAAAGAAAAAAAGAAAAAAAAAAGAGGTATCCCATCAAGAAATAGGGATGATTATTTGGCGTAAAATGGTGAATTAAAACAGCTTAATTAATAATTAGTGACCCATAACGACGTTATCCTGTTGAAAGAAGGCGTTGTACTTCACATCCTCCTGCTCCCCATGGGACACATCCTGTGGACCAACACCATGACCATGGTCCCTACATCCCCTATCTTTTTCACAACCTCTAACGCCTGGGTTTGAAGGATTTCCTTCACAACTGTCTCCAGTGCACTCCTTGTTGCCGTCACCACCATGGATAGCACCATAGCTGATCTCAGACCCTGTTGCGTTTGTAGCTTCCATCAAGAGCGAGCACACCAAGAGTGCAGCGACAAATAGTACCAATAACTTAGTCATGATTTTCAATTATCTCTTTTTCTACGAGGCAATGGGGGGGTTAAACCTTTATAATATTGTATGGATTTTAGAAGTTTGTTTGGTATTTAAAGGGAGAGTCTGTTTTGTAAGGTTGGCCTTGGCTTGTTTAGAGGACTTTTTTCGTTAAGGGACAGCATCTCTCCTGCACTTGTTGTTCGTCAAAGGCCACACAAGACCCTCACAGGTAACCGGGTCCTTAGGGAAATTTAAAAAAAAAAAAATTATATTTTAAATTGAACCATGTTTTCCCCTCCCAAAAATGCCATGTGGCCTACTGACCACATTGATGTACATACAAAAAAATCAGCCTGATTGGTGAATTCTAGCCATTGATGTGAGTATCCAAAAAAATAGAAGGAAAATTTCTAAAAAGAAAACAAACTTTAATCTATTTACAAAAACAAAAATAAATTTCTGACATTTCCAAAAAAAATAACTAAACGTCTTTTGAAAAGGCGTTTCTCACTGACAGATATAAAAGGTGTTCTCTCCGGACAAAAGCTGAAAAGGCTGACAAACACCCTTTTAAAGGGCGTCTGTAGGTACAGACGCCCTTTAAAAGGGTGTTTGCCCATAGAGGAGTAAAACTTTTGTCCCGATACAAGCCACATGTCAAACTCTTATCGGACAATGACCGTATGGATGTTTGGCAAATCACTAGGTGGACCTACACACCAAAAAAGAAACATGATTAGTGATTTATAAGCGTTGGATTGAAGTTATTTTCATGGGTTGATTTTAATCATAAGAATTTGAGCATTATTTGAGTGCAAAGATCCAAAGGTTGTAAATTACTAATCAGGCTGATTTTTGGACTGCAGGTCCATCAAGGGACTGATCAAACATCATACAATCAGCGTCCACTAAGAGTGTGCCACGTGGTTCGTATTGGGACAAAAGCTTACTCCTCTATGGGAAACGTACATACGCCCTTTTAAAGGGCGTTTGTCCGCCTTTTCAGCTTTTTCCTACTTCTATTTCTATTAGGGAGAAACGCCCTTTCAAAGGACATTTAGTTACTATTTTTGGAATTGTCAGAATTTATTTTTATTTTTGTAAATAGATTAAAGTTTTTTTTTTCTTTTAGAAATTTTTCGAAAAAAAAAATCATCCCATTAAGAAATGCTCCAATCTGGTCTGGAGTCTGGACTCAGGACCGTCGGCCCTAGGTCCAGACTCCAGACAAGAGATAACAATCAATTGGATGATCTCAGCCATTGAATCTCTATGAACTTTTTTTTATACAGAACTTTCTCAAACAGATGGGTTATATAACACTAACGGCCGTTAAACCCATCAAAGATTAAACTTTGATGACAGACGACGAACCACATTATGATCCACGTGGAACATTCTTAGAGACTATTAACCGTATGGATGTTTGGTTCATCCTGAAGGTGATCTCTAACCTTTGGATCTCACTATCCCAAACAATTCTTAAATAACACGGTTAAAAATAAACCCATGAAAAAGGCTCCAATCCAACGGTTAGAATCACTATAATAAATCTGATTTTTGGTCTGTAGGTCCATCTAGGGATGGGCCAAAAATTCATATGGTCAGTGATCTCTAAGAATGTGCCACGTGACTTATACTGTAGTCCATCATCAACGTTGATGAGGGACTCCGTCATCAAAGATTTACTCCCCATCAATGGTGGATGGTGGGCCTGGTGGCCGGTGGGTCTTACACTCTTACCCCTTGTATGTGCATGTGGTGGTAGCGTGTCGTTGTGACACCAACATTTAAGCTACCTGCTTGGTGGGCCCTATTCTTAAGAACGGTCTGTTGTACTTAAACCTAACACACCTAACAAGGGTACGTGGGAGGATGCACGAGTAAAACTGTGCTGACCGCTGACGGTCAGTGAAGCCATGACCGCCCACACTATATATAAACCACGTGGCACACTCTTAGAGAACGCTGACCCTATGGATATTTGGCCAATCCCTAGGTGGACCTACAAACCAAAAAATCAGTCTGATTAGTGATTTCAAACCTTTCCATCCTCGTACATAAATACTTGTCACTAATGCTCAATTTCCCATAATGGTTAAAATCGACCCATGAAAATGAATCCAATCCAATGCTTAGAAATCACTAACCAGGTTTTTTTTTTGTTTGTTTGTAGGTCCACCAAAGGATTGTCCAAACATTCATTTCATTGGGCCAGTGTCCTCTGAAAATGTGCCTAGTGGATCATATCGTGGGCAGTGACCGTGGGCTGTCAGTGAAGTTTTACACAGGACCCACTATTAATGGAACCCAACTAGAGAGAGAGAGAGAGCTCCAACACCTTAGAGACAACCTCGTGGAATGATTATAACCATCCATCATATAGACTTTCCATTTTTTGAAGATTTTCTTCATCTTCTTTTGTCTGTGAGATCGAATGGTTCTGATCATCAGATCATATTGAAGATTCTGATCAGAAATTTTGATAGATTTAACTATCAGTAGGGTCCTCCATATAAGCAAGTTCAACACATAATTTGGGAGAAACACCTCCTCCTAAAACACCTAACATGGCAGCTCAAATGGTTGGTGTGTATCCACCTCTTTTGAGAGGTCGTGGGTCAAAACCCACACAGGTAGATTTCCTCCTTTGAGCAGTGTGCCAGGAGTAGAAATCCCCCCCTTTAACCGGCTTGACCGGTCCATGCAGGTTTCACCTGCTAATCCATGGGGCCCTCCTACGATGTTGACTACCAAAAAAAAAAAAACGGAAAATTGCATAAAAGAAAATAAACTTTAATTTATTTACAAAAAAGAATACAACTTTTCGCAAATCCCAAAAAAGAAAACGAAACGCCCTTTCGTTTCGTCTGCTGTCAGTCCAATCAGTCGTCGACTGACTAACGAACAGTCGTCGACTAACTAACGAATGACTGATGGCTGACACGTCTGACAAATGCCCTTTTAAAGGGCGTTTATTCTTGAGAAATTTTAAAAAAACATCCCATAATTCCTCAACTTCTAAACCAATCTACGAATATGGGAATGATCTGAATTTTTGTGAGGATGATCTCCTCACCGTAGAGATCATCCTCACCAAAAATCAGCCATTGATTCATCTTCTGGGTACGCCAAAATGGGCGTAAAATTTGGGGTATCAAAAAACGTCCTTTAAAAGGGCGTTTGTCAGTAAAAAACGCCCTTTAAAAGGGCGTTTTCTACTGACACACGCCCTTTAAAATAACGTCTGTCAGGTTGTCAGATGTCGGACCGACACTGACAGACGTTTTTCAAAAAGGCGTTTATTACTGAAAAACACCCTTTTAAAGAACGTTTTTCAGAAAAAATGCCCTTTTAAAGAACGTTTTTTTAATAAACATGTGCCACGTCATGAAACGCCCTTTTAAAGAGCGTTTCGTTTTCTTTTTTGGGATTTGCGAAAACTTGTATTCTTTTTTGTAAATGAATTAAAGTTGGTTTTCTTTTATGCAATTTTCCCAAAAAAAAACACCCCTCCTCCTCCTAAAGATTGGGAAAAGGACAATAAAAAGATTGAAAATGATATTAGGAAAACGTTAGGTACCCATTGATTGGGAGTCTCTAACTCTTTTTAAATCAACATTTTCCCACGCACCATAGCGATTTTAAACCTTGTTATAACAGAAATGATAACATCCCAACCCCATTATGTTTCTTCCCATTCCAAAAAAATTAGCCTGATTAGTGATTTTTAAGCATTTGATTGGAGTCATTTTCATGGGTTGGTTTTTAATCGTGGATTTTGAGTATTATTTTGGGTACAAAGTAGGGCTGGCAATGGATTGGATCAAACCTGAGATCCGATCCAAAAAAATCGAGTCCGGAACTTTAAATTTCGTTATCGAATCGGTACCGGATCACAAAATGTCGATCCGATCTCTTATCGGATCAGTACCGGATTGACCTTGTCCCGATCCGATAGAGACCCGATATCTATACTATATATATTATATATATTATATAGATATATATTTAATTATATAAATATATATTATTTAAATATATGCCTAATGGGATTATAAATATACATATATTATCTACATATGGATCGGATCGAATCAGACCCGGAACCGATCTAGTCATATCGGATCGGTTCGGGAATTGAATTTTATTCATCCGATCAAGTCCAGATCGATTAGATTTCTTATCGGATCGGTACCAAATCAGTACCAATTCAACTCGAACCCAATCCATTGCCAGCCCTAGTACAAAGATCAAGGTTTAAAACCACTAATCAAGGATGATTTTTGGTATGTAGGTCTACCTAGGGATGGGCTAAACATCCATACGGTCAATGTTCTTTAGGAGTGTGTCACGTGGTTCATGTCAGATTAGTATTTTAATCATGATTAGTATTTTTTTATCCATTGTATTAGAGATTTTTTACATGGTTTATTTTTAGTTGTACGTGGGTTTTGAACATTATTTGGTGTACTCAGATCCAAAGTTTAAAATCACTAATCAAGCTGATTTGTGGTATTTAGGTCCACCTAGGGATAGGCCAAACATCCATATGGTCTGTGTGGTCTCTAATAGTGTGCCACGTGATTCACATGGTAGTCCATGGCCGTTTGTCATCAAAGTTTCTGCTCTTTAACAAATGAAGGAATGCTTACGAAAAAACAAACGAGGGAAGGAAGCAAATTTCCATAGAAACGGATACGTTAGGTATTATTAAAAAAGTGAGGGAGATTTTGAGTCTTGCTTCTCTTTTTCCCCTTGTTAGCAGAAAAAACGCCCCCCCATTAAAGAGCAGTCATGAAGCTTATGTTTCAGTTGATGAAACCAATCGCTCTTCTGTCAATAACCTTCACAAGCACAACTCTCTTCGTCTTGTTCTTCCAACCAAACCCATATCCTCAGACACCAGACACTATGGCTCGAAGCCTTGTTCTCTGGCTCCATGGCTTGGGTGATTCAGGCCCTGCAAATGAACCCATCAAGACCCTCTTCACTTCTCCTGAGTTCAGGAACACCACTTGGTCTTTCCCTTCTGCCCCTTCCAATCCCGTCTCCTGCAACTGTAAGTCTGATTAATTTTATGAACTCTTCATCATTTTTAGTGGGTTGTGCTTCCATTCTTCTGCTCTTGATTCTGTTAATGCCTTTTTTATTTTTATGAAGATTAGAATGAATTTTATCATCTGGGTGTTGCTTCCTTTTTTTTTTTTTTTTTCTTCTTGGTTCCTTGTAATTAGGGGTGTTTTGAAGGAGGAGTTTAGCATCATCGAGACCACTGATGGTCATCGAGATTCCCTCCACAGGAATCCCAAAGAACATATCGTTCTTTCCCTTTTGAAGTGTTAGATGTGGGGTGCGAGAGTAGGATGCACTTGATTTCCCCATTCGTGATAGATGTTGATATTGCATCTCCAGCTAGACGCAGACAACCCCCGTGGGCCCCACTTGAAGTTTCTTGTTGGGGTGCGCGCACACGATCCAGGACGGACCTACCCCTCCGTTCTACATCACCCCTGGGAGATAATAAATCTGGGAGGCGGATATGTGTTGTAGTTTCCACCCCATTATGTGGGTTTTTATTTGGTATTTCAGGGAAAAAATCCATTAAACCTAGGTCAGTGCAATTGTTCGGAACAACGCTTGAATCATAAGGTATGAAATGGAGATAGAGAACTAAGTGACCAATTCCTTCAACGGCCCTAAATTCCATGATGTGCACCGTGAGTAGGTTGATCAAGTTTCATTGTAGAGCATTGCTTGGAATTGAATCTCAATGAGGAGAAGATGAGGGTCCAAGTTTAGTCAACTCAAGGCTAGATTGGGGGTAGAACTGAAGAAATTAAACCTTGTTTAGGGTTCTATTTTGAAATGTTTAAGAAGTCTGTAGTAATGGAGAAGCATATCATTAGACTAAAGGAACAACAAGAAAATGAAATAAAGGACAACCGGTTTTGTTCAGTTAGGAGTAAATCAAATGATCCTTTAAATGTAGAACAACTTAAATTTGAGATTTCATATTCAATCACTTTTAACAAGGTGAAGATCACATGGAATGCTCAATATCCCAACCATGGTTTTTAATCTCTATCTCGAGGGTTGACTCGTCTGGGGCTGAGACCTAAAACCATGGTCCCAATTATTTGGGGTCAGCAACATGAATCCCGTTTGGCTATTAAATCCTATCTAGAGTATTCTTCTATTATGGCGCGTGTCTTTAACTTTTCTTACTACCTTAATCCACGTCATTTTTGGCCTTCCTCTTGCTCTTTTAGATCTCAACTTGCACCAAAAGGCTTATTCTCACTAGTGATGAGATTGGTCTTTGGAGTACGTGCCTTTATTTTATCCACTACTGGGGCTACACCTAAATCTCTTCGGATATTCTCATTTCTAAGTGTGTCCTTCCTAGTGTTTCCACTCATCCTTCTCAGCATCATCTCTATTAAACTCATTCTATGAAAATGTTTCTTGATTGCTAACATTTTGCTCCATGAAGCATAGTTGGTCTTATCGTTGTCTTGTAAAATTTTCTTTTTGTTTGTTCAGTATGCATTAGCCATTCAACATTGTACAACTGTATCTCCACTTTAAACATCCATCTCTAATTCTATGGGCAACATCTTCCTCAATCTCTCCCTCTTTATGGACATTTAAACCTACGTAGTAGAAACGATCACTTTGCGGTTATTTTATCTATCAGTCCCAACCAACGGTTCATCCTTTTGCGTGTCTTGACTTAAGTTAAATAGTATATACTTTGTTTTGATCCTACTTATTTTAAAACCTTAGTTCTAAGATATCTCTCTATATTCCATTCTTGCATTTACTCACATCTAGACTTTTTGACGAACACCGCATCATCTGCAAATAACATAAACCATTGTGTCTTACTAGCTAATGAGTGTATTGATTCTCGCATCAAGGAGGGGTTCCAGGAATAGTCTGTAAAATTGACATGGAGAAAGCGTATGATCATGTCTGTTGGTGTTTTTTGGGTTGTATGCTTGATAGGATGGGTTTCGGTCCGAAGTGGAGATGTTGGATTCGGAAATGTATACTCTTTGTGTTCCTATGGGCCTCCTTCTCTCAAATGAGTTTTTTGCGGGGTCTTCTTTGTTGTTTCGAGACGATGTCGGGTCTTTGCATCAATCTTACAAAAAGTAAGGTCCTCAAAGTTGGAATAGTGGACAGTTTGAGTAGGTTGGCTGATATTCTGGGGTGCATTGTGGGCAGCTTGCCCACCTTGTTGTTGATATTCTAGGGTACAGATTGAAGGCCCTTTGGGATCTAGTGGTTGAGAGATTTGGGAGTACGCTGGCCTTGTGGAAGACTAGATATCTATTAAAGGGGGGCAAGTTGGTATTGATTAAACACTCTCTAGTTTGCCCATATATTTCACGTCTCTTTTCTCCATCCCTAAAAATATCGTGAATACTTAGGAGAAAATTATGAGGGACTTTTTATGACATGATAAAGTAGAGGCTAGAAAGTTCCATTTAGTAGATTAGAAGACAATATGTTTGTCCAAGGTTCAAGGAGGTTAAGGAATCAGAAACTTACTAGTTATGAATGCGGCTTTATTGGGCAAATGGTTGTGGTGATTTGAGGTGGAGACTTCAAGTTTGTGGAGGATGGCGATGGCAGGAAAATACGGGGTATCGATCTTTGATCGGTGTAGTGTTTGGAGGGGAATTATGAAGATGTTTCTGAACTTCTATGAGGTTGTGGCGTATAAGGTGGGGATTGGTGATAGATTCAGATTTGGGGAGTATAGGTGGTGTGGAGAAACATCCCTGAAGGAGGATTTTCCAGTTCTTTTTTCCTCTCAGACAAGAAAACTGCTCTATTTTGGTTTGCTCGGTTTGAGATTGAGAAGATTTGGCTTGGAACTTTGCTTTCAGAAGGAGGCTCAACGATTGGGAGATTGAGGATGCTTCCCATTCACTTTCTCGCCTGCAGGATTGTCGCTTGTCTCTTTCAGAGTTAGACAGGCATATTTGGAGATGGTCATTTCTCGGGTTCTTTGTTCAAGGCCTTGCTTAGGCCTTCTAGCGACTGTTTTCCGGTTGCGTTTGTCTGGAGATCTTTGTTGCCCTCCCAAAATTGCTTTCTTTTTCTAGATGGCACCCTTGGATAGGCTCTCGACAGTAGACCACATGAGTGCTAGGGAGATTATCATTGTAGATCTCTACTCGATGTGCAAGCAAAGTGGGGGATCAGTCAATCATCTTTTCTTGCATTGCAAGGTGGCAAGAGTGGTGTGGGCGGCGTTTTTGCCTGAGTTTGGGATGTCTTGGGTTATTCCTCATTCTTTATGGCATCTCGCCTTTAGTTGGTTTACAAGGGCATTTTCTTTGAGAGGGTGTGTTCTTTGGCGCATGCGGTTTGCAATTTGTTGGGGTATTTGCAATGAGAGAAATCTTAGGATTTTCTAAGGAAAGGAGGAAGACGTGGCGAACATGGTCCTTAACATAAAGGGATTGATGTTCTTTTGGTCTAAAGTTTTTGCCAAATGCCACTGTTTGTTTTACAAGGACTTTGTGTTCCGTTGGGACCTTCTTTGTTCGAGAGATTGTGTTCAGTTTCATTTTTGTTTGGTTTATTGGGTTTTTGGGTCGGGCCTTTAGTTGGTCATCTCGACCTCTTTGGCTCCCTCTGTAATCTTCTTATGTTCTCTTTGGCTTTCAATAAACTACACTTTATCAAAAAAAAAAAACATAAACCATGAGAACTATCCTTGAATATGAACAGTTAATTCATCCATAACTTTTCCAATTGATTGTTGACCACCAAATTAACCCACCTATGCACTTTCACATTTCCACCTTCCATACCCTTAACTTAGTTACAGGAACCTTCTACCATAGGTACCTCTCTTGCAGTCCCTCCCGCTCCCACTTCCTAAAAAAATTCATCTAAACTCGTTTGCAGCTGTCACATCCTCTCTCCCACACCTAAGTCCTCCCCCGCACCCACCCCTGCTTTGTGCAACTAAAACCTTTACTGCTAATTAACTATATAGGCTTAATTCAGAAGTCGGAGTTAATTAGGAGTAATAGAGTACTATTAGGTTGTAGTATTGAGTGATGGCTCAAACTTGTTAGTAACACAGTGTTGCAAAGCATCCATCCCTAGCACTACGAAGCACGAGTTCTTGTAACTTGTAAGTGATTCTCTAAAATGCCCCTTTGGTGCTCCATCATCTAGATAACTTCAAAGTCTCTTTCGGCAGATCTGCTTATGTTGATCTTGTACATGAAAAACATTCATGGACTTTTTAAATAGGTATCTTGATTATCATGCAGTCTTGAGTCATACTATTTCTTTGATTAATTATTTTTCTTTTCAGGGGCACCCTAAAATATCCTCAGTAGGATATGCTAAAGGACATGTAACCTCTTACACTAACCATTGGTGTTGTGAAGAATTGCTGATGTGTCTCGAGAAAACAACTATGGTTAAAAAACTATATTTTGTGATGGATGATAATAGGACAAGTTCTTAACTTATCCTAGTGAGGAAATCACAAGTTTTCCCTTACTGTGGTGTCTTGTTGTGTACTTACATTACTTCTTTGCTTCTTTCTGTAGATGGTGCTGTAATGCCTTCTTGGTTTGACATTCACGAGATACCTGTGACTGCTGTAAGTCGTTTTCTCTTTCGTTTTTTATATCTCATTGATTTGACATCCTCTATTTCTGTTAAATTATTGGAGGTGGTTTTAACTTTGTAGAGTGATGTTGAGAAAAGTTTACAGTAAATTACTTTGCATCATCTTAGCATTTTTGTGACTTCCAATTCTTGGATGAAGAGGGGTCTCTGTTTAAAGAATGCCTTTTCATTTTATTTAGTGTGTGACGAGAATCAAGTCTGTAATGTAAAATCCCATACTGCTCTGGATATAATATCTTTACAGTAGGCTGATCTGATGGCCCCTCAAAGTGTCTCAGGCACTTAAACCGACGTGAACTGACTGGGGTTAACACTGGCCAATTCAGCTGATACAGAGTGTGAATCACGTATTGTTACGTAATGGGGGATACCTCACATGTCGTTATGCATGATCCCAAGATGTTAAACCTTGATGCTCTGACAACCAGAATTGCTAATTTATTAATTTTCCTCCATCCTGCTACATTCTTGCTAATTGCCACTCAATTTCTCCCTATACCTGTTGGGATATCAAACGTCCCCATAAGGTGTGGTTTACCAAAGGCATAAAAGTTAATTTGGCACAGGGAAGTGTAGCCCACCATTTGATGGTCCCGTCTAGGAGTTCCCTGGCACTGAAACTCCACCAAAGATTGGTTGATCACAACGGACTGACTTATGCATTCTTGCAAATAGGATAAAACTATAAACGATATGGAGCACATTCCAGAAAAAATATGTAGATTGGATGGTCACTATCATCTTATTGTGTCGATTTTCATAGGAGTGTGGGACCATCGAATATTGTTTTTACCCTGTCCACATGCAACTTGTAATGGTTTGCTGTTGGTTGATCACAGCTGCTATAAACAAGACGGGGACCTTGAATTCCCCATTTAGTTTTGAGTTAGACATCATTATCTATAGTTACGTAAATGGCTTTGCTGGATTGTATCAGGCATCTCCGAAAGATGAAAGCGGTGTACTTAAAGCAGTTCAGAATGTGCATGCAATGATAGACAAGGAGGTAGCTGCTGGCACAAATCCCGAGAACGTATTTGTCTGTGGATTTAGTCAAGGAGGTATAAACTTGCTTCTTCTGCTTCTTCTCAATAGGTTCTTTGATGCACAGTGGTAACCTGTGGAGTTGTCATGAGTTTGGCAGGTGCCTTGACCTTAGCTAGTGTGTTGCTGTACCCAAAAACTTTGGGCGGGGGTGCAGTCTTTAGTGGATGGGTACCCTTCAATTCATCTATTATAGAGCGTATCCCACCAAACGCAAAGAAGGTACTTTTCTTCTGATACACTGAAGGTGTCTGATTATATGTTTATAAAGTCAAATCAACAGGTTTTGTTTGATTGGAATGCATTATAGTCGTGTTACTGCACATATTGGGCAGGTGGCACGTGCAGGATGCAATACCCACAATTCTGTGGGTCTGACGTAGGATATATGAGGAAAGAATACTACGTTGGATGATACTAACCATCCAATTTAATAACATTCTTTTGGTCAGTGTGAAAAATTATTGCAAACAGTCCAGCAAAAAGTTCAAGAGGTTGGACGGTTAGAATCATCCGATCAGTTTTGTTTTTGCTAGGAGATCTCACTATCATCTGGTTTACGTTATCATAATCTTGTTTTCCCAACTGGGGACTGAAACTTTTGAAAGGCATGCCCCATGAAAGTCAATAACAAATCTTATCGCATATAGTTTTGATGTTGTGAGTGTCCTAATCATGGAATTTTAAGTGGGAAATAAAGTTTTTTGGAAATCTGGAAACATGGACAATATAGAGACACCAAAATACCCCTTGTAGTTCTCCGAACTAGTACAAATACCATTGCATTGCAATCATAAGTCCCACATTTCTCTGTCTTCTACAGGGTGCACTTAAAATCCTACAATGTCTTGGTTTCCTATTTTTGAAGTGATTGCACGCTATAGTTCTTAGATCTGAACGTATGTGCAGACACCTATATTATGGTCCCATGGTATGGCTGACAGAACAGTATTATTTGAAGCCGGACAAGCAGGGCCCCCATTCCTAGAACAAGCTGGCATAAGCTGCGAGTTCAAGGTAGATGTTTCACACTTGTACTCCTCCTGACTTTGAACATTACTCCTACTGAAACTGGTTGGTTGTGGAATTGCAGGCATACCCTAGTCTTGGCCATTCAATTAGCAATGAAGAGCTGCGAACCCTGGAGTCGTGGATCAAGACGCGTTTTAGGAGTTCTTCGTAAAATTTTCCAAACTCTTGTGACGCCCACTGATTATCAACATGGGTCCCTTGGTGTTTTGATTGTTATCAATTGGTGAACCTTATAAATTTACCAGTCATTCTCCTTGTGATTACAAATATGTATCATTTTTTTTTCTTTTTCCTGAGGTAGGGAGACTAATGTAGGCTATGTAGCCTTGTATTTCAAGAAAGGTTCTTAATTATTTTAATAAGATCATTAATGTGATCTTTTATGTGGGAATGATCCAAACAGACTCAACTACCTGATGTCTTCCAACTGTAGTTGCCAAGCTGAGAAACGGATGCAGGAAATGACAACTTCTAATGATAGGTACCCATCGTATGGACCCCAAATATAGTTTGGTAACCTGTTTGCAGTGTGCAAGCAATGTGATCGGACCCAACTTTTGATTGACCCCATGTAGATCTCGGATGCCAAAAATCGACTGAACTGGATGATCACCACCATAAAATCTAATAGGAGCCTCTTAACAGCCTTCTGCTGGTGTTTTGATTTTCTAAAAGAATACAACAATCAGATTTCTTCTACTGGGGCATAGCCTGAAAAATCAGATCAGTGGCGCCAATCACATGTACTTTTCTCTCTCCTCAATGTCTGATTTAATAAAGTTACAGCTCTAGACCTGGTTTTTTTTTTTTTTTTTTTTTTGTGTAAACAGAACTGGTGGTTAAATGATGTAACACTACTTGTGAATTAAAAAATGTTAATTTGTTTAGCAAACATATTTCTAACGACTAAAACAAAAGATACGAGCAAACATGAATTTCTGAATTTTGATCTGAAGAAAAGAGAGAATTATTTTTTGGAGGAAGAAAATAGAGAATGGAGCATTTAATATTATTTCTTGAATTATAATATCCTACATGTATGATTTGTTTGTCATTGCTGTTTCACATAGTATAGAATGGTGGATGCTGCAACCATACTAGGGGTAAAATTAGGAAATCTTGATCTCAATTCCTGTGGGCCCAAATTTCTTATATTTCTTTTAGAAGGACAGAGAAGTCCAAGAACCCTTTCAGCCGCAATGATCTGCTCTTCACGAAGGCCTTCATTGTGAATCACTTTCCTGCAATGGTACAATGCACATTGCTGATCATAACATTATTATTTTCTTGTGTTCTTATATATCTGTAAATCATGAACATAAGTCTGGTAGCTGATATCCATGGCCAAACAGACATGCACATTATATCCAAATGAAAGATATACCAACATTCAATCAGGAAAAAAGAAAAGAAAAGAAAAGGTCATGGGTAGACTTGGAAAGAACCTTACATGAGGAATGTTGCTAGATTCTTAGGCGTGCATGCATGAAAGAGAGCTTCAGGAATAACAGCTGAATCCAAAAGAATATTTGGAAGGGAAATATACTGTATCTTTGCCTTGTAATGAATGAACCATTCTGTTAGGAAATGAGCTCGATAGGCAATGACACTGGGTAACCTTGCAAGCTGCAACTCCATAGCAGCTGTTCCAGAAGTACTCAGCGCTGCTCTGCTTGCCTGCAAGGAATTCAATTTACCTTGGTAAGTCACATATGTAACTTGGGTCACATAAAGAATCACGAATCATATCAGCCAAGTCCATTTGAGTAAGAAAATGTATAGGCCAAGTTGGCACAAGCCCTACTTTTCTCACATCACAATTCATGGCTTGGCCAAGTAGCAATGGACTGGCATTACGATTATTGGGTTAAGGTCCCCCAAATGTGTGCCACAGCCGACATGTACACGGAGCTGCTTATAGCTTTATCTATAGTTCATATGATTCCTATTTTATGTTCTGCACTAAAACTTATAAAAAGAAGTTTGTGTTGCTGTACACTGAATGCGTCGTATTTCAGGTGTGGCAAACCCCCAGATATCAATATTGTAGGCACGGGCCATGTCTGAATGGTTCTACCAATGTAGTTCTCCACATGCTGATTAGGCGCCACAGGGATAACTGTTGTCAACTCAGGAAATGAGTCCTTTAATAGTCCCATAGTGTTTGAGAAAATCGGAAGCATGCGGGTGACCTCTTGTAATCTGCTTCCAGGAAGCAAGGTAATGACTGTGGTTCCTATCAAAAGTGACAAGGAAAAATGATTGGAAACAGTATCGAGCTCCAAGATTTATAACAATCTATAATCAGCCAGAAACCAAATTATTTATCTGACGAAGTAAAGAAACTAAGAGAGGTAAAGAACACCCATGATTAATGGTGTCTAAAGACTTTAAATTCCCTAAAAATTATGACCCCCGTTTGCATTTTTATAAGAAATAATGTAGGGAGAAAAAAACAAACTGATGAATATGAAGGAAGTTATATGAGGATGGATGAGCAAAAAAAAAAAAAAATCCATGAAGCAACTGAAAATAAATCAAATTTAGATAATTAAGCCCTTATTAATGCAAGTTCAAGATTACCTGAAGATAGTCCGTATTTACTTCGAAAGCCTTCACCATTGCCTTGCACTTTCCATTCATTTGGTGGGGCACCCTTCCCCTAAACATCAAGTTACTTCCATATGTTAGTTCCTGCATAAATGCTCTTGATGTTCAACTTCAAATCAACAGCAAGGATGCCACTAATGACACCCAAAAGTTCATAGTCTTCCCAACAAAATGAAGATACTGGTTAAGTATATAGGGACTTGTTTTCCTGCATGTACAGCAAGAAATCTGGCTGCAGTCCTTGTCTTAGTGCACAACACAAGCAGGAAGTGACAGTTCTTCGAAATAAACCAGGAAATGGAAGTGCCTGGAAGTGTGGTTGGGAGGGTGAGGGTGTATCTCTATCATACATGATGCAGTGTGAAACAATAAAGAGATGACCAACGTCAATATCTTGAGGTTTGGAATCCACCAAACAGAGAAGAACTCTCAAAGGAGCTAAATCACGAAATCTTATTAATCACAAACTGCCTTTGCCTTTTGGCTTACAACCTATTTAATGTAAAAACAAAAATAGGCAAAATAGGAAAATTACTAAAAATGACAAAATCGAGCCAAGCATGGAAACTGATAATATACTAGAGCCTAGAAACATATCAGAATCAATGGTGAGTGATTTTGACTTCTATAATTAAAGTTATTGCCAAAATAAAAACCTTCCTAAAATAGCAAAATTGCCGTTTTCACTCACTAAATGATGGAATTTGGCCGAAAATCAGCTTACGTCACCACGAAGCTTTGAGTATTGCGTTGTTTCCTTTCAAGAATGTCCGGCCTTGTGTGATTCTGACATTGTTGACAATTCCGTTAATACCTGTTGTGTCCCATTTTCCGTTAATGCCCCTTGTGTCCCGTTTAGTACTGTTTGGGCTTTTGACAGTCCAATAGTTCCATGAAAGAATTCGCTACTTGTTCTACATCAATACACATGCACATATTTCCCTAAACTTGTATTGTTTGTTTACAATAAAGCAACTGTTCGTAAAAAGAAACAGAATTGAACATATAAACCTTTAAGGTTAAGAAAAATTATGCAGACTTTATAAATTTGACTCATCTAATCTTTTGACAAGCTATCTGTTGCATTCCCTGAAGAAGGAAAAGAAATTCATACCATATTCAAGTCTAAAGCATCTTCCAGTATGGGATGGCCCACAAAGGTCGCAGCCAATCCATTTGATCTGCAAACTTCTTCCTCAAATGGAAGAATACACAATACATGGTCCACAAACTCAGATAGCCCTTTGAGCCTTGCTTCACCTCCTTTCCATGCCCAAAATGATGGCGCTACATAATGGATATGTACAGGATTACCTAGTCCTTGCTGGTTACATCTAGCTGCACAAAGCATTCCCCCGTTCTCCTACATAATTTCGCACAAGTGAAATGTAAGATCTTGCTTCAAACAACAGGTGGTTGCACATTACCCCGTAATTTCCTTAGGAGACGGAAAGAGAACCCCTTGGAGTCAACTGTCACTACAACATGAGGCTGAAACAAAAGGGCAGCCTCTGTTGCTACCTTTAACTTCACCTGTCATTTCCAAGTATGAATAAAAGAAATCGATTCAATTGAGTTTCATTGATATGATTAAGGCCCATTCTCATGAGGAAAAAAAAAAGAGAGCTACAGTGATGTTGCAACGGTGGAAGTGTGTAAGAATCACATTGTTCACTACTCACCCTAATCTTATTCAGATGTGGCAACAATTCCCAGATGCCCATTACAGCAATTTCCTCCATAGGGAACAGAGATTGCAATCCTTCCTTGGACATCAAGGACCTGAATGGATATGGAGCACTTGCATTTCTTAAAAAATAAAATAAACGAAAGACACTGCCCACAAAGTATGGCCAACACATAATAGCAAGCAATTTATACTTGAATGCAGTATGGTAGATCTTACGTGGAAAAAAGACGAGAAGAAGAAATGTGAACCTAGTATCAAGTGAAAGAGTGATTCAAATGAAATTGAATGCAGTATGGTAGATCTTATGTGGAAAAAGAAGAGAAGACGAAATATGAACCTAGTATCAAATGAAAGAGTGAATCAAATGACCTGTGCTTATACTTATTAGTTATTATGGTAAGATAAACTAGTATACAAAGAAGTAAAGTCTCCACCTAAGAAGTATAAAAACCTTTTGCACGGAATACATACTTATTTTTGATGGGTAAATGAAAATCCAATTAAAATTTCTCCTCTAACTTGATTGTTTTCCAGTGCAGATGAAGAGATTAAATTAGTGAGTACCTGAAAATCTAATTATAAATCAATTAACAAAGCCTTATCCCAACTATTTGGGGTCAGCTAGGTACATGAATCCTGTTCCACCATTTCACTATCTAGGGCCATATCTTCTATAAAAATCTCATTAGAAAATTCCTTGAAACTTTGAAGATGTAGACAGTAAGCTAAAACGAAAAGAAGAAATCCCATTAGAGCTTATAAAGCCCAAATCCATGAATCGATGCATTATTTATTCAGATAAAAAGCAGTGAAAAAGAAAAATTAAAGAATACAAAAAGCAACCTTTTTAACTATCAGTCCTAAATTCATCAGACCCACCTAAAAATTCGTAATTTCCGTATTCTAGTAATATCCAAAAAGTTCAAACTGATCCATTAAATAATTCGAGAATGTTTGCTCAACCTTTCAATTACCACCAACACGGCTAAGAATATAATTTAAGAGAAAAAAAATCCTGTTAGAGCTCAAAATTCCCAAATACGTCATACCCATCTCATGTTCATGCTGTATGTATGTAAATCATCCAAAATAGGGCATAAAAGATTTGAAAAAAAATATGGAAGAAGAAATAATGATGACCTTCTCCAACTTCATGCAGAATCTAAATTCATCATACCCATCTAAGAAAATCATAATTTCTGTATTTGAATCGTACCCAAATCAAGTTTAAATAATCCCATTGACACAAAAAAAAAAAAACTTAGATTTGAAAGAAACCCAAAAGAGGAAAAAGAAAAAAAGTTTAGAATGTTAGTTCAGTAGTTTACCCTCCAACACCGGCGAAACGGAGAGGCAAGGGAGAGAGCTTCTTGAGAGAAGCCATGAGGCGAGAAGCTATGGCATCTCCAGAAACCTCTCCAGAGACAACGAATACTCTCAGCTCTCCGTCTTTTGCGGCCATGTCCACTACAGTTCTGCTTGAAACCGAAAACGATTTGGCAAGCATCCTAGAGAAGCTCTCTTCAATCTTACTCTTCACCTTCCCAATCGTTCTTTGCATCATTTTCGAGGTGGGTATTTGGTTTTGAATGTGTTCGCTCTCTCTCTGAACTGATCGATTTGTGATTACAGAGAGATTCCAAGCTCCGTGAAAGTGTACAAAATGTTTCAAAATCGTGTTTTTATCAGTGTTTTGAAAAGCGGACCGGACCGGAATTCGGAAAATGTTCGGTCCGGTTCTTTAACACCGGTTAATAAGATGGAACACGAGTATCAACACTAGTTAAGAATCTTAAGATCAATCACGAGATGCTTTCGCGAACAAACTTCCCACCAACTTGAGAAAGGTTCGCAACCTCTTGGATATGTCGGATTTTAATGCGATGTCGAAAACGTCCATCTAATAACCACTTTGTTAGCTGCTCAACATCGTCCTCATCCATGGTTTTAAAAACGGCCGTTTAAATAGTTTTAACGGCCGTTTAAACGGTAATGCCTCAAGCCCGTTTCCGTTAAAACCGTTTAAACACGTTTTATCTGTTTTGAATAAAACAGTCATTTTTTTATTTTAAAAGCCGTTAAAATCGTTTAAACAGCCGTTTAATTCTGAAAAACTTTGTGAAAAACATGGCTGTTAAATCCGTTAAATTCTATTTTTTTAATTTTTAAATTTCAAAATTTGAATTTCAACGCCATTTTTTCCATTTTTTCTATTAAAATCCATTTAATTCCGTTAAATTCTATTTTTTTCCATTTTTGCCCCTGGCCTTTTCAATCCATTTTAACGGCCCTTTAATGATTTAAATGGTAACGCCCCCAGTCCGTTTAACCTTGATTTCATCCTCTTGGACAAATGGAGAAGCTGCACCAGGTCATCCTCTAGATGAGATGTGGCGACTCGACCCTTCGTCTAGTACAACTTCAAAATCATACTGATCACTTCTTTCTTTAACCTCTCTAACCTCTTTCTTGATCCTCTGAATTCGAATTCTGACTCGACGTGGCACCCCCCGACATCAAAAAAAATTTATCCTCTCCTTTTCTTGAGTAAACCTTTGCTAACACCTGCATTCAGCGACACTGCTGATTTCAGCCAATATGAGCCACGTGGCACATTATTAAGAGGACTCTGACCATATGGATATTTGGCCAATCACTAGTTGGACCTACAAACCAAACCTGATCAGTAATTTCTAAACTTGGGATTGAAGTTATTTCCATGGGTTGATTTTAACTTTAGGAATTTCAACATGACTTCAGGTCAGGTTTGGGTTGGGCTCGAGTTGATATTTTTAGCACCCGATCAAAACTTGGGTTGTTGATGGGTTTGTAATGAGACCTCGAACAATCAGACTAAACTCGAACCTGATCATTATACTAGGGTTGTGATAAGTTGACTAATGCTTTTGTGACCAACATAATGACTAATAGTTGTGGGGCCCAGTCACAGATGAGTTAAGGGCTGATTTTTGGTGAGGATGACCTCGTCACCATGGAGATAATCCTCACAAAAAATCAGCACTTTCTGAAACTTATAACCCTATCAAATTTGGAGTTAAATTTAAGAAAGGTTCAAAACTCGAATCGGAAGTCCAGTACGTTGAGTCACTTCGATGACTCGGTAGTCGATTTGATGAGTCATTAAATTAATTATTAATTAAATATATAAAAAATAATATTTATTAAAAAGCTTTGAAAAATCATAAAATATGAAAATTTTAAGGACAAAAATATCCTGTCTCGAAAATAGTTCCGGTCATCATTGACCCGAAATTTTAAATATTAGTTTTTTTTCTCATTTAAACTTGGAAAATCCCAAATGCGTGGTCTGTTTGACTAACTGGTTGTAAATCGGCTAGTCCACATGTTCAATTACGGTCCCAGTTTTAAAATTTTGTTTAGCAAACACCCTAAAAATTAGTTGAATATTAAGGCACCCATGTGTCTCTTTAAATTAAGGTCACACTTAATTTGACTGTGTTGATTAACACCCAATCAAGAGCCTAAAATTTCATACAAATCGACTTTCCTAGCCAACAATGTTGATGCACTATACGAAATGTAGTTTTTAGTGGCGAAATTTTTAGCCGCAGTTCACATGCCGCCACTAAAAACTTAGCTATAGTGGCGAAAATTAGATGTCGCCACAAAAGGTGTTACCGTTGCCATACTTAGCGACAATCCAAATGTCGCAGCAAAAAGTCGACAGTAAATTAATGGTGCAAAATTCATTTGGAGGGAAATATAAATAGTGGGGAGATTTAATTTTTATAACACGGCTAAAAGTTAAGGTTTTAATGGCAACTTCACCTTTCGTCGCTAATTGTTAGTTTAACTAGAGATTTTTTTTGTTATAGCTAAATCCAAACATCTTTGTGGCAACTGATTTTGCCACTAATATGTTTTCCCTCCAATTTTTATTTTGTTCTTATTTCTCTTAGAAAAAATATGTAAGGAATTTTGACATAAAAACACCTTGATTGGTAATCTATATCCATTAGATTTTAGTACTTTTTAAGCTGTGATTCTAGCCGTTGGATTCAACCATTATTCTTGGGTATTAATATCAACGGCTAAAAATCCTTAAACATGCTGATTTTTGGTATGTATGTCTACCAAGGGGTGTGCTAAACATTCATGCGGTCAGTGGACCCAGATGGTAGTGGTGAATGGACACTGTCATGAGTCATTATATCCTAGCCCTATATATATACCAATATATCTAAACTTTAATTATTGCCTGGCTAGGGTTTAATTAATTCTATTGATACATTTTTTTTCCTTTTATTTTTTGATAAATACAACCAAAATTCATTTTTTCGTGATGAAAATAGGATTCAAGAAGGCAGGGTGGCATGTTGTGCGTCCGGAAGGTTTGAGGTGAGTTATTAATTTAACCCGCGTACATGTACAGACACAAACAAATACGTATTTTGGGATTCTTTCCACCCCATAGAGAAGGCGAATTATATTATTGCAGATCATATAGTTATGACCAGCTTAGCTAAGTTCTTAATTATGATTTCTTTTAGGGCTTTTTTGCTTTACCCCCTTACTTTATTGATGCAATTTGCATCTCACCCAATGTTATCAAAATATTTGTGTCTCACCCTTTGACCATGGTCAACATCATTGACCGTAGACGGTCTCCGGATGGACATCCCAATATTTTTTAAATGACTATAATGACCTTGGGTGAGATACAAATATTTGAAAACATTGGGTACACTGCAAATTTCTTCAATAAAGTAAGGACTACAAGCAAAAAATCATTTTTTTAGGTTTTTTATTTTTCGCGGATTGTGAACTATAAAAGGAACCACAATATGAGCCAGGTGGCACACTCTTAGAGATCACTAACTGTACGGATGTTGGGCCCATCACGAGGTGGAGCTACATACCAAATATCAGCCTGACTAGTGATTTCAAACCATTGGATCTTTGTACCCCAAATAATTCTCAAATTCTACGGATAAAATCAACCTAGGAAAACGATTAATCCAATGCTTAAAAATTAACAATCAGATTAATTTTTGGTATGTAGGTCCACCTACGGTTTGGCCAAAAGCAAATGAAGAAAGGTTTTGTCCTCACAATCCTCAAAAAAAAAAAAAATTCCTAAAAAAAAAATTAAGTTTTTGCTTGTCCTCCTTACTTTATTGATGCAATTTGCATCGCACTCAATGTTTTTAAAATATTTGCATCTCAACCAAGGTCATTATAGTCATTTAAAAAATATTGGGATGTCCATCCGAAGACCGTCTATGGTCAATGACGTTGACCATGGTCAATGGGTGAGACAAATATTTTGAAAACATTGGGCGAGATGCAAATTGCATAAAAAAAGCAAGGGGGTAAAGCAAAAACGCCCTTTCTTTTATACAGAATATGAAGCTACATGCACCACATGACACCTAAACTCTGTCCCTATAACAAATTTGATGATGGTGTCCATCATCAAAGTTGATGATGGACCCACAGTGTGAGCCACATGGCACACCATTAGAGGCTACTGACCCTATGGATGTTTGGCCCATCCCTAGATATATACAAGGTTTAAAGGAGACCGTTTTAACGGTGTAACGGACTGGGGCGTTACCGTTAAAACAAATTGTAACGGCCAGAGGCAAAAATGAGAAAAAAAAATAGAATTTAACAATTTTAAAATCATTTAAACGGCCTTTTTTAAAACCATGCCTAGATGGACTTACATAGCAAAAAATGGCTTGATTAGTGATTTCTAACCTTTGAATCTGAGCACCACAAATAGTGATAGAAATCCACGAATAAAAATAAACCAAGAAAAAGACTCTAATCAAACGGATAGAAATTACTAATCAATGTGAATTTTGGTACGTAGGTCCAACTACGGATGGGGCAAACATTTATACAGTCACTGGTCTCTAAGAGTGGGCCACGTGTAAGGTGCGGCCTTGCGTAAGGTATACCTGACCATATGGTCTCCCTAACAGGGCCGTCTCTATACAAATTGAGGCCTAAGGCGAAAACTCTATATAAGGCCTTTCTTTTTAATATTTAATGTATTAATATATATGAAAAATTAAAATCTGTATTATCGAAAATCTTTATATAAAAACTATTAATTCTTGATAATAAAAAACTACGAAAAAAATTTAGATGCAGAGGACTATTGTTGCAGTCAATGCAGAGGACTCTCTCGTTGCAGTCCATGAAGAGATCATTTTTTTAGGCCCAATGACTGCGTGGATGTTCATTCCACCTATTGGTGGATAAACACACTAAAATCAGCTTGATCGATGATTTCTAGCCATTTGGATTTACTACCCAAAAAGCATGTTTGAATCCAACGGCTAGAATCATGTCCTACAAAGTACTAAAATCTATGGCTAGAGAGAATCAATCAGGTTGATTTTTGGTTAATTTGTATATCTAATAAGGGGTGTGCTAAAAATCCATGTGGTTAGTGGGACCTGGGTTGGGGGCTTTATCTCACCAAGGGGCCTTAGCCATATGGTCTCCCTGGTATAATATTGGTTGATTTGTAAGTTTGGATCATTTGAGCATTGTTTGGAGTAGGAAAATCCAAAGGTCTGAAATCACTAATCAAGCTGATTTTTGGTATACTATTGTAGGGTGACAGTTGCCGTTGTCTTTCTTCTATTGTGTTGTGAACAGCAATATCACACTAATGAATGAGTTGTTTGCTGGAACAGCGTGCGCGCAATATCCAATTAAAGGTTTTGTGCGTTGCTTATACTGCCAAGACAAATTAGGAGTCGGCAGTTGGAAACCAAAAGACAATTTTAGTAGGACTCTTTAATATTTAAGTGGCACTCCGTCCCCTAATTTTCTACAAGCCAGCTTGAACCTTGAAGGTTTGCAACAGCAGCAATTCCACAACTGCGCGCGATATTTTTTACAGGTATTTTAAATTTATACCTTCTATGAATTATCGAAACCATACTGATCCCATCTCTCCGCCTGATTTTGAGTTCCGACTCTACGTCGTACCCCGTCCAACAGGGCCGGCTCTACCTTAAGGCCATTGAGGCAGTCGCCTTGATGAGAGAAGGCCCCAGCTTTCTAGCCCACCCCTTATTGGATATACAAACCAACGGCTAGAAATCATCAATCAAGCTGATTTTCAGTTTGTTTATCCACGTAGTTGATAATTAATTTTTGTAGTTTTTTTATTATCAAGAATAATTTGTATATAAAGGTTTCCAATAATATAGAGTTTAATTAATTTTTTATTTATCATATATATTAATATATTAAATATAGAAAGGCCCTATATAGAGTTTTCGCCTTAGGCCTTAACTGGTATGCAGACGGTCGTGCCATCCGAATCACCGAATCACAAACTCATCAACAACATCTTCGGCACCCTACCTTGTGGGAGGTCGTTGGTTCAATCCCACAGAGGCAGGTTTCCTCCATATGCAGCTATGCCATTAAAATCCCTCTCCCGGCTCGGCCTTGCCCAGGTCTAGCCTGGCTTGCTTCGTGGCTTCTGTCCACACGACTCCTGTGCCTAAAAATAAAAACAACAACGTCTTCGGCGTTGTCAGCCAAGATTTTGATTCAAAATATAAGCCCACTTGTTACAAATTCATGTTGTCAGTGGCTCGAAGAAGTGTACCACATGACGTACATTTTGTGGCATTGTCGACGGACGATGCTAACAGTCCTCAATTATAAATATAGTAGAAGATAGTAATCCTATAATTAAGGTAAATAGTTGTATAATTAAGAAAACTGTTTATCAATGGCAGCTAGCATTAGTGAATACTAATATAGTCTTCCATATCCGACATTCATGTTGTCAGTCGTCCATCAAGAGGGGAATAAGAACCGACATAAAAATGGCTCACAACACCATGCCATGGATCCTCTTAACTCAACTCCTACTACTAGCACTCAAGGTGACAGCAAAAGTTCCGGCTGTCATCATCTTCGGAGACTCCACGGTCGATTCTGGTAACAACAATCAGATCTCGACGTTAATCAAGAGCAATTTTCCGCCTTATGGTCGTGATTTTGAAGGAGGTAAGCCGACAGGACGATTTTCCAATGGTCGGATCTTCCCTGACTTCATCTCTGAGGCTTTCAATTTAAAACCAAGCATACCTGCATACACGGATCCAATGTATAGTATAAAGGATTTTGCAACTGGAGTTTGCTTCGCTTCGGCCGGAACTGGCTATGACAACGTCACCTCCAGTTTGACAGTAAGTCTGTTAAACATATATAATTCGTTACTAGCTAGCTAGCTAGCTAGACACATATAAATTATGTTACATTGGTTACTGTATCTTAACGTTGATATGGGCGGCTCGCAGTCTGTGATTCCTCTGTGGGAGGAAATGAAGTTCTACAAGGATTACCAGAAGTCATTGAAGGCGTATCTTGGAATGCGGAAGGCTAATGAAGTGTTGAGGGAGGCATTGTATGTGATAGGGCTAGGGACAAATGACTTCGCTTTGAACTACTACATACTACCCAAGCGGGCAGTGCAATACACTGTTCAAGAGTTTGGGAACTTCCTTCTCGGAATTGCTGAAAAGTTGGTGAAAGATCTCTATAGCCTGGGAGCTCGGAAGATTGGTATCGGTGGCCTTCCCCCTATAGGGTGCTTGCCATTGGTCAGAACCTTAAATTTTTTGAATGGGAATCGTTGTGTTAAGAGGTACAACAAAGTTGCTACGGATTTCAATGTAAAGTTACAAGTCTTGGTTGTCAAACTAAACAAGGAGCTTCCTGGGATCAATTTGAAGTATGCGGACACATATGATATCTTACTCGATACGATTCAGAACCCATCCAAATATGGTAAGTCACTGTCTCCCCGCTTATAACCCCTCTTACAGGCTTCAACAAAGAAAGGCCGAGATCTTATCCCCCAAATGATCGGTGGATCTCAGCCACTCACACCCAATTTTGGCAAATGCTTTGTCAGGGAGTATCGTGGGCAAGTGCCACCCACTAGTTATATATAACATGCACGTACCCCCTCAAGCACCACATTGCATGCATTAGCATACTCAATGGTATAAAATCACGTCATTTTAACAATTTTAACGTCGTTAAAACGGTAACACGGCAAACCCTTTACTGTTATGATTTTCTGAAATTCATTATTGGTGGTGGAAACAGGATTCGAGAAGGCAGATGTGGCATGTTGTGGGACCGGGAAGTTCGAGATGAGTTACTTGTGTGAGGAATCAAACCCGTTTACATGCAATGACGCGAACAAATTTGTATTTTGGGATTCCTTCCACCCAACAACAAAGACATATCGTTTGATTGCAGATCATTTAATGAATACTACCCTAACTGAGTTTTTATAATTTGTGTGGTGTGCCAATATGTAATCATGTACCTGACAACCCTATTTTCAATATGTAATTTATATGAAGAAAATGATTGTAACAATTGGTTCTACTTTAGTTTGAAATCCAGATATCTCTTAGGTGGGACCTGTTCCATAAATATTGTTCCTGATCCCATTCATTGGCTAACACGTGTGGGTACCGTATTTTTTGGCAAATGATAGGATGACATTTTTCCCTGGCTAGGGTTTAATCATTCCCTGGCTAGGGTTTAATTAATTCTTGATACATTTTTTCTTTTAGTTTTTGCTAAATACAACCAAATTCATTTTTTTCGTAGTGAAAACAGGATTCGAGAAGGCAAGGGTGGCGTGTTGTGCATCCCGAAGGTTCGAGATGAGTTACCTGTGTCAGAAATATAACCCGCTTACATGTACAGACGCAAACAAATACGTATTTTGGGATTCCTTCCACTCCACAAAGAAGGCGAATTATATTATTGCAGATCATATAGCTATGACTACCTTAAGCTGAGTTATTATGAATTTTTTTTTATAGAATATGAGATGAGGTGGAAAATAGAATTCGTGCTATGTAGCATTTGTAATTGTATTCAATGACGGAGCCAGGATTTTGTTGGAGGGTGGACAAGGTTAAAAGGGGTTCCCAAATTTTTTTGTTGGGTTTGGGCTTGTAATGAAGCCTCAAACGATCTGACTCAACTCGAGCCCAAGCATTATATACAGGGCTAGGATAAGTTCACTAATGCTTTTGTGACTAATATAATGACTAATAGCTGTGGGCCCCACTCACATACAAGTTGAAGGCTGATTGTTTGTGAGATGACTTCATCACCATGGAGATCATCCATAAAAAAAATCAGCACTTTCCGAAACTTGTAACCCTATCAAATGTGGAGTTAAATTGAATATAAAAATGCATGGTTTACATTATTTCTACTTGTCTAGAGCTACACCCATTTCTTACATCTGGTGGTCGAGCCCACATGGTGATCATGTTGGACAATTTAAGCGCTCAGTGCGTTGTTCTTATCATCACCAAAAAAATTAATCAATCAATTCTGACATCACTAACCGTACGAAAAGTTGACCTAAAAATTAATGGTAAATTTGGATGGTCCAAATCTTCTAAATTCGAAGTCACATTTTCATGGGGTTAGTAATATTAAAATGGACTGAAGGATTGTCTCCACAACATCGACAACTCACCCTGCAGTTGGATTGTCTAACATGATCTCGACCGTGAGCTACACCACCGGGTGTGAGAATTGTATTTAAGCAATAGGTGTAAATTCTGTTATGATCGAGCTACACCACATGGCACCTAAACTCTGTCCCTATAACAAATTTGATGATGGGCCACGTGGCATACTATTAGAGGCTACCGACCGTATGGATGTTTAACTAGCCCATCCCCTAGATGGACTTAGGTAACAAAAAATGGCCTAATTAGTGATTGCTACCCTTAAAATTAGGGATGGGCCAAAAATCCATTCGATTCAGTGGAATACTAATTTTCGATTGTGTTGTCATTATCCACATCTAAATGTGAATGTGAACCGCAATATCACTACACATCTAAACGGTTTCCAAATTTACATGGAAATCAGTAGGAGTCTTTAATATTTAAGTGGCAGCCCGTCCCTTACTTTCTACAAGCTTGCAGGGTTTCAAGAAGTGCTCGCGCGCGATCGATATACAGGTATTTTTTTAAAGCTTTTATAAGATTTTGATTTAATTGCTAGATTAGGAGTTATGGAAACCATACCGATCCCATCTCTCCCGAATTCGAGCGTCGCACCCCATCCGAATCACCTAACTCCTACAGGTTTCCTCCATGTGCAGCTGTGCCATTGAAATCCCCTCTCCTGGCTCTGCCAGGCACAGGTCTCGTCTGCCTTGCTCTGTGGCTTCTGTCCACAAGCCGCTCTGACTACGGTCTGACCACGGTTTTTATCGTAACGAAAAAAGTTTCCATAAAAAATAAGGCCTTTAAGTAACATTTTTAATCCACAAGATTATTTTTGGACGTTAACGGAGAAAATCCAATGTTATAAACGTCGCTGTTTTTTGTTTTTGTTTTAGTTTTTGTAGAAATAAATATCTTATGTAGCTGTTTTTTTATAGAATAAAGATGCTATTTAACCTAATAATTATTTTTTATTATTAGCACATTATTATTACTATTTTTATTAACCTAAATTTTCTCAACTCAGCACGTTGTCTTTTTTATTTTTAACGAAAAATCAGTTCTAAAGGACGGTCGGTTTAATCAGTTTTGAGTGGATTTTAAAAAAAACTACCGGTTTCATCCTTTTACCGGTTTTTAAGGAACCGGACCAAAAAACTGAAGGTCCAACCGTCGGTCCGGTCCAGTTTTCAATACACTGGTCCATTCGATTCCTGTGCTTAAAAATAAAAACAACAACAATGTCTACGGCGTCGTCAACCAAGATTTTGATTCAAAATTTAAGCCCACTTGTTACAAATTCATGTCGTCAGTGGGCTCGAAAGAGTGTGCCACATGACATTTCGAGGCATTGTCGACAATATCGTCCCACAGATCGGACGATGCTAACAGTCCTCTATTATAATCCCATAATTAAGGTAAATAGTTGTATAATTAAGAAAAATATTTATCAATGGCAGCTAGCAATGAATACTAATATAGTCTTCCACATCCGACATTCATGTTGTCAGTCCATCAAGAGGGGAATAAGAACCGACATAAAAATATGGCTCACAACATCATGCCATGGATCCTCTTAACTCAACTCCTACTACTAGCTCTCAAGATCACAGCAAAAGTTCCGGCTGTGATCGTCTTCGGAGACTCCACGGTCGATTCCGGTAACAACAATCAGATCTCAACGTTAATCAAGAGCAATTTTCCGCCTTATGGTCGTGATTTTGAAGGAGGTAAGCCGACAGGACGATTTTCCAATGGTCGGATCTTCCCTGACTTCATCTCTGAGGCTTTCAATTTAAAACCAAGCATACCTGCATACACGGATCCAATGTATAGTATAAAGGATTTTGCAACTGGAGTTTGCTTCGCTTCGGCCGGAACTGGCTATGACAACGTCACCTCCAGTTTGACAGTAAGTCTGTTAAACATATATAATTCGTTACTAGCTAGCTAGCTAGACACATATAAATTATGTTACATTGGTTACTGTATCTTAACGTTGATATCGGCGGCTCGCAGTCTGTGATTCCTCTGTGGGAGGAAATGAAGTTCTACAAGGATTACCAGAAGTCATTGAAGGTGTATCTTGGAATGCGGAAGGCTAATGAAGTGTTGAGGGAGGCATTGTATGTGATAGGGCTAGGGACAAATGACTTCGCTTTGAACTACTACATACTACCCAAGCGGGCAGTGCAATACACTGTTCAAGAGTTTGGGAACTTCCTTCTCGGCATTGCTGAAAAGTTGGTTAAAGATCTCTATAGCCTGGGAGCTCGGAAGATTGGTATCGGTGGCCTTCCCCCTATAGGGTGCTTGCCATTGGTCAGAACCTTAAATTTTTTGAATGGGAATCGTTGTGTTAAGAGGTACAACAAAGTTGCTACGGATTTCAATGTAAAGTTACAAGTCTTGGTTGTCAAACTAAACAAGGAGCTTCCTGGGATCAATTTGAAGTATGCAGACATATATGATATCTTACTCGATACGATTCAGAACCCATCCAAATATGGTAAGTCACTGTCTCCCCGCTCATACCCCCTCTTACAGGCTTCAACAAAGAAAGGCCGAGATCTTATCCCCCAAATGATCGGTGGATCTCAGCCACTCACACCCAATTTTGGCAAATGCTTTGTCAGGGAGTATCATGGGCAAGTGCCACCCACTAGTTATATATAACATGCACGAACCCCCTCAAGCACCACATTGCATGCATTAGCATACCCCATGGTATAAAATCACGTCATTTTAACAATTTTAACGTCGTTAAAACGGTAACACGGCAAACCCTTTACTGTTATGATTTTCTGAAATTCATTATTGGTGGTGGAAACAGGATTCGAGAAGGCAGATGTGGCATGTTGCGGGACCGGGAAGTTCGAGACGAGTTACTTGTGTGAGGAATCAAACCCGTTTACATGTAATGACGCGAACAAATTCGTATTTTGGGATTCCTTCCACCCAACAACAAAGATATATCGTTTGATTGCAGATCATATAATCAATACTACCCTAGCTGAGTTTTTATGACTTGGTTCAGAATTTGTTGTGGTGGAAAATGTAGTTTGTGTGGTGTGGCAATATGTTTTCAATATGTAATTTATATGAAGAAAATGATTGTAACAATTGGTTCTATTTTAGTTTGAAATCCAGAGATCTCTTAGGTGGGACCTGTTGCATGAATATTGTTCTGATCCCATTCATTGGCAGTTATCATTCATACGTCTTTTTCCAAAAAAAAATTATCCTTTAGATCCTTAATTTTCTTGAGTAAACCTTTGCTGACACCTGCAAAGATGAGCCACGTGGCACATTCTTAAGAGGACACCTACCGTATGGATGTTTGGCCAGTCACTAGTTGGAACTACAAACCGAAAATCAACCTGATGTTTGGCCAGTCACTGTTCATATTTACTACCATTTGGTTCGCTCCCATGCTCACTTAGGAAAGCACTTCCACATATTAAGTATAGTAAAAAAATGAATTTTCCGTACTTAATACGTGGGACCCACATATTTGAACATGAATTTAAAATTTTTAAAAATGAAAAACAGAAAAATAATTGGCAATAATAGAAATAACGGATTTTTTTTTTCAGAAAATAATGGTCGTTATTTTTTGATATATTTTTTCAACGTTTTAATGGTATATAATGTAACGAGGGAGGTCCAAATCCGTTATGGCAAAAATAACGGCCGTTGTAACAGATTCCGACCTCCCCCGTTTGTTATGTACCGTTAAAATGGTCAAAAAATTATGACTGTTATTTTCTGTTGTAACGAAAATAACAACCATTATTTTTTGAAAAAATTTGTGAAAGAAGGGCCATTATTTTTTCGTTATTATTTTTCATTTTTCTCATTTCTTAAAACTTCAAATTTTAAATTTCATGGGGGGGGGGGGGGGGGGGGGGGGGATGGATAGGGCTTGATTTGAGAAAATATTGGATTTTAATTTCTACCTTATGCAAATCGTTTGCACAAGGAGGTTGTGTAAATGATTGCTCAAGGGGTGGAATGGGTTTTTAATTGCTAAAGAGGGTGAGCATTCATTTGCACGTGTGGATGTGCAAATCGCCGAATGCACGCGTACCAAACATGCGTGGGAAACAATTGCACACGTAAACCTATTTGCACGCGTATCAAATGCACCATAAATGTTTTCACGGTTGAGTTGAAATGTTGAATGACCAAAGCACCCCCATAAAGTATAAAAATTTCAAAATATAAAAGAAGCAATCTTTATAAATTTAAAGAATTTGAGGGTAAAATTAGAAAAAAAAAATTATTTTTTTTAATAAGAGAAAAGCATTGAATTAGCTGCCAAGGGGTGACGTGTGCTTTGACACCAAAACCCCCTTTGCTTGTCAATAAGTAAAATAGAGATATCAACTAAACTAGAGAATACTAACTTTTGGAAACACACACACACACACACACACATTTTTGACAAACACACACACCCTATATATATATATAGGGTCAGGATCGGGGGACAACATTTTCATACAATATTTTTGACAACAAAAACTTGGTGCGACCCAATATATAAATTAGAAGTTTTAGAATGGGATGATTTTTGGCGAGGATGGTCTCTATGGTGAGGAGATCATCCTCACAAAAATTCAAATCATTATGATATTCATAGACCAGTTTACAAGCTGAAGAATTATGGACCATCCATTTTTATCGTTAAATTCAAAACCACATTTGATGGGGTTAGAAATTTCAGAATGTGCTGATTTGTTTTAGGGGTGATCTATATGGTGAGGAGATCATCCTCACCAAAAATCAGCTATTGATTCATCTTCCAAGTGGGTACACCAAAATTGTTGTAAAAAATGTTGTATGAAAATGTTGTCCCCCGATCCTGACCCTATATATATATATATAAACTTGAATTATTCCCTGGCTAGGGTTTAATTAAGGGTAATTACCAAAAAAATTAACGTTTTCAACATTTATCACCAAACAGCCAACTGACACGTTTGAAATTCCAAAAAAACTAATGATTACCGATTTTGCCATTCAAAAGACGTCTGCAACGTTCGTATGTCTAAAGCCATTTTGACACCTTTTCCCAATGTCGGCTCTGACGAAAAGACAACACGATGATGGAAACCAACCGTTGATTATCATCGAACGACTGCTTTTCGAGGCGTACCCAGTTAAAACCTTCAAAAGCCATTCAGTACTCCATTTATGTTAGGGACTCTGCACTTAAAACCTTCTAGTTCTCCAATGAAAAGGGCTCTACACCTGTTCATGTTCTCTATTTCTCCATAAAAGAATAAGCTCTGCAAAGTTGATACATTCGCTCTCCAACTCGAAGAAGATTTGCAAGTTTAAAGGTAATAATCTCATTCTTTTACATCTTTAGTCTGTTTTTTAAACTCTTATGTTTCATTTGTTTTCTGCGTTTTTGTAATTGATTTTCTTATTTGTCTATAATCTGTTAGCTTCTCTTCCAACATCTGTTTCCCTCTTGTTTATTTTCTGTTTTCTCCTTGTCTATCATCGCATTTCCCCTTGGTTATTATTATCCCCTTTTCTATCATCTGTTTTCTCCTTGTCTATCATCGCTTTTCCCCTTGGTTATCGTCTGGTTTCTCCTCTTCTATCGACTATTTTCTTCTCTGCTATCATCCTTTTTTCTCTTGGTATTCGTCTGTTTTCTCTTTTGCTATCATCACTTGTCCCCATTGTCTATCGTCTATTTTCTCCTCTTATGTCGTATCTTTTCTCCTCTTATGTCGACTGTTTTCTCTATGTCTATTGTCTGTTTTTGTCTTTGTATGCCGTATGTTTTCGTCTTGATGTATTAGAACAGAACAGGTAGATCGAGAGCTACTTATTACACATTAGAGATGACAACATCCATATGAAATAATTGTCAAGTTTCATAACTTGCGATTCTTAACAAGTTTCATAATTGTCTCTTGTAAAATATGGTTCAAGGGCAGGACGAACATATGGTCCAAGGGCAGGACGAACATATGGTCTATCTTCTGGCTGACGCATAGCACAAGTCTTGCGGTTGTGTGCTCTTCCTCTGCAATTTGAGCATAACCTTATTTCAATAGGCACACCTTCCCCTTTAGATCTTTTTCTGACTTTCCTTAGACGACCTGGCATGACCCTGTCTACTGGAGGAGTCACTTTCGGATATGTTTCATCAATTATCCATTGTTCCTTACCTCTTGTAGGCACCCAAATCTCAATATACGTGTTTCTGAAGTTATCTGCTGTGTAGTAATGTTGGCAGAAATTGGACGCATCTAAATTACAGTCTGAGATGCATTTCATTGCATGCTCACATGGAATACCCATTGTCTGGAACTAGTTACAAGTACAAGTACGTTTGTCCAAGTCTACTTGGTCTAGTCGATATTGACTGCGAACTTGGTAAAGAGAGTTGCTAGCTGGCAAAACTGTAAAATGAGCTCCAACATTTTTTCTATTTTTTATATGATTTTGTGCAAACGGCATCAACGAAGACCTCATTTTCTCCCCTTGCTTACAGTACTTATTAAAATGACTTGCACAGTTGGCTCATATTTCTTCAACAAGAGAAGTAACAGGGAGCTCCTTTTCATTCAAGATCATAGCATTCCAGCTTTCAACATGGTTCGTAAAGATGACTCCATACCTAATAATCAAAAAAGCGATGATACTTTAAGTTATAACCAACATCAAGTTAAAAAAAAAGAGATGAAAGTTGTGCTTCTAAGTGATGAGAAGCTAGATATAAAGATATGACAGTTGTGCTTTCACAGATGACACGATATATATAAAGAGATGACAGTTATAATTTTAACAGACAACAAAATTATTTAATAATAAACCTACCTAGACATCGGTATAAATATACTCGCCCAATTATGTGTTGAAATGTCCATGATGTACTGATAAGTCCTACTATCTTTGATAGCAATATTCATCATAATCCTCTCAAATTGAACTAATTCGAGAACGCCAGTAGCTTCCTTAGATTTCCACTTTATTTCCGTCAAACCACCAGGTAGATTCTAAGATATGTGATAAGCACAAAATGTGTGAACAACATTCGGAAGAACAAGAGATACAGCATACAAAATGCTCTAATTTCTGTCAGATTTTAAAACAAATGGTTCCTCGAATCCAACAATTGTTTGTCCAAACTTTTGTAAGAAAAAAAGTCCAACTGTCATTGTTCTCAGCTTCAACTATAACGAATGCTAGTGGGAAAACAGAATTATTCTCATCCATACCAATGGCCGTTAACAGTATTCCGCCATACCTGCCCTTTAGGTGAGTTCCATCAATCATCACAAAAGGTCGTGTTTTGCTATAAGTTCTCATTGCATGACCAAATGCAAAAAAGATCCTCAAAAACAAATAATTTTCCCCCATGGTTTGTATTTCATACACTACATCTGGGTCACATTCTTTTTTCAAATCGGCAAAGTAGCTCGTTAGATATTGGTAAGACTCCGCAAAGCTTCCCCTAATCTAAAATCTCAAAAGAAAAGATAATCAAAGTATGCCAAGACAGATACATAAGTTGAAAGAGTAAACATGAATAGTACTCTCTAACCTTAGAAAGACTCTTTTCCTTTGCTCTCCAAGCTACTTTGTATGTTATATTAATGCCAAAACGATCTTGAATGTCAGACATTATACACTTGGGTGTCATCGTTGGGTTATCTTTAAGCTTTTTCCTACATATTTCTGCAACCCATTTACTTGAAGCTTGCGGGTTTCCAGAGCCGACGAGATTTTGTCCACATGTATGTTTTTCTTCGAATGTTATCACTATAAAATGAGGTGTGCCATCTCTCCTTTTACAGTAGATTCGTCATATGCAACCTTTTGCTTTACATGAGGCAATAAGATTGTCCGGAGAAGTTGAATTGTGCTTAAGATTGAATCGCTTACGCACCGCATATGTTATCAAATCCTTTTCCAACATTTGTTTATTTACATGCAATTGAGCAACATGAAATAGTGTTTCACTTATCATACACTCTTCAGTATATGGAGCGGAACCAAACTTCAATGTTTCAAGGTTTGATATAACAGATAGATCATCTACTTCTACTTTTACCGTAGAAGATGTTGCGCCCCCATTTTTATGCATTTCGTTCTCAAATATCTGGTTCATCTCACTGACTCTTGTTCCCTCTACTACATTGTCAGCGGTTCCTGCATCCCAGACTACATATTTAACACTTGGGCTAACTATCTTGGATCTCATGGGAAGTATAACATTACGAATCTCCTCTATCTCGTTTATATCGCCAAAGCACTAGTCAAAAGTTTCAACATTTCTTTTCTTCTCACCCATACAGACAACATCATCTGCTTTCACTTCTTCTGCTTTCACTTGTTCACTTTCTGTAGACACGTTCACGTAAACTTCATTTTCAACTCCTTTCTCATTAACTATTTTTTCTTTTTTCAATATCCAAATGATGATCTCATTCTCTAGGGTCTTTATGTGCTTCTTCATCATTGCATTATAATCGACCAAACTATCAATATCACAAGTAAAACCAGATGTATAATTCTTAAATGACAGAGAAGTATTATTTGGATCTACTTGACTGACTTTTTCTAAAATTTTTACGAATTCAACAAATGTAGTAGTAGATGTACAATTTCTACTCTTACTAACACCCCCCTTGTATTCACAGCCTTCCATAACCCCGTTGTAGCGGCATATCAGATCTAAGCTTACATCGGAAATCATCTATACCTGCCTGACAAAACCTTCAATGCTAAACATTAGTATACAAAACAGCTGACATGTCTATACAAAATAGCTGACATGATTTTACAAAATAGATGATATGCCTATACAACATAAATGACAAAATTATACACAAAACAGATGACATGACTATACCAACAGATAACAGAGTAGTAGAAAATAGATGACATGGTAGGAGAAAACCAATGACTAAGAAGAATGAGAAAACAAATGATAGCAAAGGTGAAAAGAGATGATGAAAAAGGAAAATTATAAAAGGCAAATAGAGAAGATACAAATAGAGAAAATAGATGATAGACAAGGAGAAAATAGAAAATAGAAAAGAAAAAACTGACGATACAAATTGAGAAAACCAACGATAGACAAGGAGAAACCCGACGACAGACAAGTGGAAAACATATGATAGAAAAAGAGAAAACAGATGATAGACAAGGAGAAAACAGACGATAGAAAAGAAGAAAACTGACGATACACAATGAGAAAATCGGCAATAGATGAGGAGAAAACCGACGACAGACAAGCGGAAAACATATGATAGAAAAGGAGAAAATAGAGGATAGACAAGGAAAAAACAGACGATAGAAAAGAAGAAAACTGACGATACAAATTGAGAAAACTGACGATAAATGAGGAGAAAATCGACGACAGACAAGCGAAAAACATATGATAGAAAAGGAGAAAACAAATGATAGACAATGAGAAAATAGACGATAGAAAAGAAGAAAACTGATGAAACACAATGAGAAAACCGACGACAGACAAACGGAAAATATATGATAGAAAAGGAGAAAACAGATTATAGACAAAGAGAAAATAGACGATAGAAAAGAAGAAAATTGACGATAGACGAGGAGAAAATCGATGACAGACAGGCGGAAACATATGATAGAAAAGGAGAAAACAGATGATAGACAAAGAGAAAACAGATGATAGAAAAGAAGAAAACTGATGATACACAATGAGAAAACTGATGACATGACTATACCAACAGATGACAAAGTAGTAGAAAATAGATGACAGAGTAAGAGAAAACAGATGATAGAAAAAGAGAAAATAGATGACTGAGTAGTAGAAAATAGATGACAACATTGTAGAAAATAGATGACAGAAAAGAGAAAACAGATGACAGAGTAGGAGAAAACAGATGACAGAAAAAGAGAAAACATAGATGGACCCAAAATAACCTCATTTTTACACTCATTTTGGTGTACCCACGTAGAAGATGAATCAATGATTGATTTTTGGTGAGGATGATATCTATGGTGAGGCGATCTTCATCACAATCAGTTATGGACCGTCGATTTTTAACGTGTAACTTGAAAACCACATTTGATGGGGTTATAAATTTTAGAATGAGCTAATGGTGAGGAGATCTATAACGTGTAACTTGAAAACCACATTTGGGCTGATCTATATGGTGAGGAGATCATCCTCACAAAAATCTGCCATTGATTCATCTTCTACGTGGGTACACCAAAATGGGTGTACAAAATGGGGGTCCTCCGAGCCCCACCCATGAGGTTATTATAAAATAATGAAAAAAATTTACCGTATTACAATCTTTGATCTCTGCGTATGAACAAATGAAAAAAGCTTACAGGAGAAAAAAAAAAAATGAAGAACAAAGCTTACCGGAGAAACTTTATTCGGCAAGGAAACGTATGTCACTTCATATGATTTGATTAAGTGTACTTTTTTTACTTTTTGAAATGGAAAAGTTGTTTTAACAGTAAGGGTAATAATGTCCGAAAACGTGCCCAAATTAACAAACTGGGAAATGTTGAAAAGTCGTTGGCTGTTTGGTGATAAATATTGAAAACGTTAATTTTTTTGGTAATTACCCTTTAATTAATACTTGATACATTTTTTTTCTTTTAGTTTTTGCTAAATACAACCAAAATTCATTTTTTCGTGATGAAAACAAGATTTGAGAAGGCAGGGGTGGCGTGTTGTGCATCCGGATCAGGTTCGAGATGAGTTGACTGTGTCAGAAATTTAACCCGTTTACATGTACAGACGCAAACAAATACGTATTTTGGGATTCCTTCCACCCCACAGAGAAGGCGAATTATATTATTGCAGATCATATAGTTATGATTACCTTAAGCTGAGTTTTTATGAATTTTTTTATACAGAATATGAGATGTGGTGGAAAATAGAATTCGTGCGATGTAGCATATGTAATTTTATTCAGTGACAGAGCCAAGGTTTTGTTGGAGGGTGGGCAAGGTTAAAAGGGGTGCTTGAATTTTTTTTTATTGGGTTTGGGCTTGTAATGAAGCCTCAAACAATCTGACTCAACTCAAGCCCAAGCATTATATACAGGGCTAGGATAAGTTCACTAATGCTTTTGTGACAAATATAATGACTAATAGCTGTGGGCCCCACTCACATACAAGTTGAAGGCTGATTGTTTGTGAGATGACTTCATCACCATGGAGATCATCCTTAAAAAAAATCAGCACTTTCCGAAACTTGTAACCCTATCAAATGTGGAGTTAAATTGAATATAAAAATGCATGGTTTACATCATTTCTACTTGTCTAGAGCTACACCCATTTCTTACATCTGGCGGTCGAGCCCACATGATGATCATGTTGGACAATCTAAGTGCTCAGTGCGTTGTTCTCATCATCACCAAAAAATTAATCAATCAATTCTGACATCACTAACCGTACGAAAAGTTGACCTAAAAATTAATGGTAAATTTGGATGGTCCAAATCTTCTAAATTCGAAGTCACATTTTCATGGGGTTAGTAATATTAAAATGGACTGAAGGATTGTCTCCACAACATCGACAACTCACCCTGCAGTTGGATTGTCTAACATGATCTCGACCGTGAGCTACACCACCGGGTGTGAGAATTGTATTTAAGCAATAGGTGTAAATTCTGTCATGATCGAGCTACACCACATGGCACCTAAACTCTGTCCCTATAACAAATTTGATGATGGCCACGTGGCATACTATAAGAGGCTACCGACCATATGGATGTTTAATTAGCCCATCCCCTAGATGGACTTAGGTAACAAAAAATGGCCTAATTAGTGATTGCTACCCTTAAAATTAGGGATGGGCCAAAAATCCATTCGATTCAGTGGAATACTAATCTTCGATTGTGTTGTCATTATCCACATCTAAATGTGAATGTGAACCGCAATATCACTACACATCTAAACGGTTTCCAAATTTACATGGAAATCAGTAGGAGTCTTTAATATTTAAGTGGCAGCCCGTCCCTTACTTTCTACAAGCTTGCAGGGTTTCAAGAAGTGCTCGCGATCGATATACAGGTATTTTTTTAAAGCTTTTATAAGATTTTGATTTAATTGCTAGATTAGGAGTTATGGAAACCATACCGATCCCATCTCTCCCGAATTCGAGCGTCGCACCCCATCCGAATCACCCAACTCCTACAGGTTTCCTCCATGTGCAGCTGTGCCATTGAAATCCCCTCTCCTGCCTCTGCCCGGCACAGGTCTAGCCTGCCTTGCTCTGTGGCTTCTGTCCACAAGCCGCTCTGACTACGGTCTGACCACGGTTTAATTTTACCGTAGCAAAAAAAAGTTTCGATAAAAAATATGGCCTTTAAGTAACATTTTTAATCCACAAGATTATTTTTGGACGTTAACAGAGAAAATCCAATGTTATAAACGTTGCTGTTTTTTGTTTTTGTTTTAGTTTTTTTAGAAATAAGAAATAAATATCTTGTGTAGCTGTTTTTTTATAAAATAAAGATGCTATTTAACCTAATAATTATTTTTTATTATTAGCACATTATTATTACTATTTTTATTAGCCTAAATTTTCTCAACTCAGCACGTTGTCTTTTTTATTTTTAACCAAAATCAGTTCTAAAGGACGGTCGATTTAATCGGTTCTGAGGGTTCAACCGTCGATTTTAAAAACAACTACCGGTTTCATCCTCTTACCGGTTTTTAAGGAACCGGACCAAAAAGTATGAAGGTCCGACCGTCGGTCCGGTCCAGTTTTCAATACACTGGTCCATTCGATTCCTGTGCTTAAAAATAAAAACAACAACAATGTCTACGGCGTCGTCAACCAAGATTTTGATTCAAAATTTAAGCCAACTTGTTACAAATTCATGTCGTCAGTGGGCTCGAAAGAGTGTGCCACATGACATTTCGAGGCATTGTCGACAATATCGTCCCACAGATCGGACGATGCTAACAGTCCTCTATTATAATCCCATAATTAAGGTAAATAGTTGTATAATTAAGAAAAATATTTATCAATGGCAGCTAGCAATGAATACTAATATAGTCTTCCATATCCGACATTCATGTTGTCAGTCCATCAAGAGGGGAATAAGAACCGACATAAAAATATGGCTCACAACATCATGCCATGGATCCTCTTAACTCAACTCCTACTACTAGCTCTCAAGATCACAGCAAAAGTTCCGGCTGTGATCGTCTTCGGAGACTCCACGGTCGATTCCGGTAACAACAATCAGATCTCAACGTTAATCAAGAGCAATTTTCCGCCTTATGGTCGTGATTTTGAAGGAGGTAAGCCAACAGGACGATTTTCCAATGGTCGGATCTTCCCTGACTTCATCTCCGAGGCTTTAAATTTAAAACCGAGCATACCCGCATACACGGATCCAATGTATAGTATAAAGGATTTTGCAACTGGAGTTTGCTTCGCTTCGGCAGGAACTGGCTACGACAACGTCACCTCCAGTTTGACAGTAAGTCTGTTAAACATATATAATTCGTTACTAACTAGACACATAAATTATGTTACATTGGTTACTGTATCTTAACGTTGATATCGGCGGCTCGCAGTCTGTGATTCCTCTGTGGGAGGAAATGAAGTTCTACAAGGATTACCAGAAGTCATTGAAGGCGTATCTTGGAATGCAGAAGGCTAATGGAGTGTTGAGGGAGGCATTGTATGTGATAGGGCTAGGGACAAATGACTTCGCTTTGAACTACTACATACTACCCAAGCGGGCAGTGCAATACACTGTTCAAGAGTTTGGGAACTTCCTTCTCGGCATTGCTGAAAAGTTGGTTAAAGATCTCTATAGCCTGGGAGCTCGGAAGATTGGTATCGGTGGCCTTCCCCCTATAGGGTGCTTGCCATTGGTCAGAACCTTAAATTTTTTGAATGGGAATCGTTGTGTTAAGAGGTACAACAAAGTTGCTACGGATTTCAATGTAAAGTTACAAGTCTTGGTTGTCAAACTAAACAAGGAGCTTCCTGGGATCAATTTGAAGTATGCAGACATATATGATATCTTACTCGATACGATTCAGAACCCATCCAAATATGGTAAGTCACTGTCTCCTCGCTCATACCCCCTCTTACAGGCTTCAACAAAGAAAGGCCGAGATCTTATCCCCCAAATGATCGGTGGATCTCAGCCACTCACACGGTCACACCCAATTTTGGCAAATGCTTTGTCAGGGAGTATCGTGGGCAAGTGCCACCCACTAGTTATATATAACATGCACATACCCCCTCAAGCACCACATTGCATGCATTAGCATACCCCATGGTATAAAATCACGTCATTTTAACAATTTTAACGTCATTAAAACGGTAACATGGCAAACCCTTTACTGTTATTATTTTCTGAAATTCATTATTGGTGGTGGAACTGGAAACAGGATTCGAGAAGGCAGATGTGGCATGTTGTGGGACGGGGAGGTTCGAGATGAGTTACTTGTGTGAGGAATCAAACCCGTTTACATGTAATGACGCGAACAAATTCGTATTTTGGGATTCCTTCCACCCAACAACAAAGACATATCGTTTGATTGCAGATCATATAATCAATACTACCCTAGCTGAGTTTTTATGACTTGGTTCAGAATTTGTTGTGGTGGAAAATGTAGTTTGTAATATGTAATTTATATGAAGAAAATGATTGTAACAATTGGTTCTATTTTAGTTTGAAATCCAGAGATCTCTTAGGTGGGACCTGTTGCATGAATATTGTTCTGATCCCATTCATTGGCAGTTATCATTCATACGTCTTTTTCCAAAAAAAAATTATCCTTTAGATCCTTAATTTTCTTGAGTAAACCTTCGCTGACACCTGCAAAGATGAGCCACGTGGCACATTCTTAAGAGGACACTTACCGTATGGATGTTTGGCCAGTCACTAGTTGGAACTACAAACCGAAAATCAACCTGATGGGTGATTTCTAAGCGTGGGATTTAAGTTATTTCCATGGGTTGATTTTAACTGGAGGAATTTCAACCTGCCTTCAGGTCGGGTTTATTTTTTAGAACCCGATCAAAGCAGTCAACCCGTCTCTAAAACAGTTCGGTTCTGCATTGACCCAAAATTTTAAATATTAGTATTTTTGTTCTCATAAAAACTCGGAAAATCCCAGATGCGTAGTCTGTTTGACTAACCGGTTGTAAATCGGCTAGTCTACCAGTTCAATGACGGTCCCGATTTTAAAATTTTGTTTAGCAAACACCCTAAAAATTAGTTGAATTAAGACCCCCCATGTGTTTATTTAAAATAAGGTCACCCACTTAGTTTGACTGTGTTGATTAATTAAAACCCAATCAAGAGCCTGAAATTTCAAAAAAAATCTACTTTCCTAACTAACAATGTTGATGGGTTGATGATGCATATCTTTTGTTCAAGGGTTAGTCAACAACCTTGACCGATAGTCAAGGGACCAACATCGACTCTTTTTGTTTTTTTTGGTTGGCAGCTTTGGATGCCTCGGCGCACCTTAACAAAAACTTGTCCTATTCTCGGCCGTTGTAACTTGTAACCAGAAAAAAAGTTTTTCACTGGGGAAACTAAAATGTAGTTGTAACGGCAAGAAAAAAAAATGCGGTAGTTGTAACGACATCAATTTCCCTCCGGCGGCACGCTTCTGACCCGCGTATATCTCAGAAGCTTTCTCGTATCACGAGAAAATGATTGCAGTTTACATGGTATACGGGACGGGTGCTCTAATTAATCGATTCGAACCGGTGAACCATCCACTTAACCACTTCATTGACTCGTCCAGGTTTTAAAACGTTGCAGTCAAGAAATGGAGTTGCCTTTGGCACCCATCTATCAATGCTTGATTTTGTGGTTACGTTTACCGGTTCAATAGGGCAGACCATCTAGATTTGAAGTCTCGGACCAAATGGATAGTGGATCTCAGCCACACCCGATTTTGACAAACGCTTTGTTAGAGAGTGTTGTGGGCACAGGTCACCCACTAGTCCATATAACAAAACATGCACAATGTATGTCTCCCCACATATATGGTTATACATACCCCTCTTATAGGCTTCAACAAAGAAGGATCGAGATCTTATCCCCCAATGAACGGTCAATCTTAGCCGCCCACACCTGATTTTGGCAAATACGGTAGTGCTAGGACACGGACCACCCGGGCCACCCACTGGTACACTATAAAAGGAAAAAACTATCATACGACTAAAAAAGTGACACCTCTCCTTCGATCTTTTGATCACTAATTGGTCCGTTCAAGTAAAAATAATAAAAGATTGGAGGGTCCAAATGGTGGGAAAGGTGCACTTTTATTCAATGCCATTGGCTTCTTAAACACTTAAAATTCTATGCAACTCAAACAACGACATGAGTCACATTTTTATTGGACAAAATGTACCTTCGATTCCTCACAAACCAGTCCAAGTACACTCCATCCAATGAAAATGAGACACGCAGTACAACAATAATCTCATCAGACGATGCTAGCCATCTGATATTTTGAAGTCATAAATGTTAATTTACTTCTTTTACGCCAGATCACAAATTCGCATTTTGTATTTAAGACTTGGGGTTTAAAAGAGGTCTTTTTAGCGGACTACTGCGTTACCGTTAAAATGGATTGTAACGGATGGGCAAAAATGAAAAAAATAACGGAAAAAAAATGTATTTTAACAGAATTTAACGGAAATAACATAAAAAATGGAATGAATTTCAAAATTGAAAACATAATGGATTTTATCGGAAATAATGATCAATGAAAAAACAGCCGATATTTTCTAAGTGTCAAAATGGTTCTTAACGTAACGTGGTGTTACCGTTTTAATGGCCGTTAAAACGGTTAAAACCATGTTACAAGTACCATTTCTCCCTTTAAAATCTCACGATAAATTGATAAGGCGTACAGTACACCATACGTTACAAACAATCATTTTCCCAATTTACCCCTACATATAAAGATCGTAGCAATTAAAACACCCAACGAACATCTTCACTCCATCAGCTTCCATGAAAAACTTGTTTATTCATTAAAAGCCCAAACCCCCCTTTTATCAGCCAACCTTCTTACGTCCAGGTGACATAAAAATGGCTCACAGCACCATGCCATGGCTCCTCTTAACTCAACTCCTACTACTAAGCCTCAAGATCACAGCAAAAGTTCCGGCTATTATCGTCTTCGGCGACTCCTCGGTCGATGCCGGTAACAACAATCAGATCTCGACGTATCTCAAGAGCAATTTTGCACCTTATGGTCGTGATTTTGAAGGAGGTAGACCCACAGGACGTTTTTGCAATGGTCGGGTCCCCACTGACTTCATCTCCGAGGCTTTCAGGTGCAAGCCAACCATACCCGCGTATTTGGATCCAATGTACAGTATGAAGGATTTTGCAACTGGAGTTTGCTTCGCTTCGGCTGGAACTGGCTACGACAATGCCACCTCCAATGTGACCGTAAGTCTGTTAAACATATATAATTCTTTACTAGACACATAAATTATGTTACATTATTATTTTAACATTCACATTTCGATTAAATCGCGGCTCCTCGTAGGATGTGATCCCTCTGTGGAAGGAAATGGAGTACTACAAGGATTACCAGAAGAAATTGAAGGCGTATCTTGGCGACGCGAAGGCTAATGAAGTGTTGAGCGAGGCGTTGTATTTGATAAGCCTAGGGACAAATGACTTCATGGTGAACTACTACTTATTTTCCGGCCGGTCGTCGCAGTACACTGTTGCTGAGTACCAGAACTTCCTTGCCAGGATTGCTGAGAAGTTCATTAAAGAGCTATATAGCCTGGGAGCTCGGAAAATGGCTTTAGGTGGGCTTCCCCCTATGGGGTGCTTGCCATTGGTGAGAACCACAAATATTTTCTCTGGGGGTGGTTGTGTGGAGAAGTACAACAAAGTTGCTAGGGATTTCAATGAAAAGTTACAAGTCTTGGTTGTCAAACTCAAAAAGGAGCTTCATGGGATCAAACTGAAGTTTTCAAACCCATTCGATATCTTCCTAGATATGATTCAGAATCCATCCAAATATGGTAAGTCTTAGTTTATATTTCTTGAACAATTTAATGCCGGCTCGTCATGGAGCGCCACGTTGCATGCATTAGCATACCCCACCTGCCATTTCAGTTGCCACTTAAGCTAGGGTTTAATTAATTCTTGATACATTTATTCCTTTTTTTTTTTTGTTAATTAAATACGATCGGAATTCATTTTTTTCGTGGTGGAAACAGGATTTGAGAAGACGGGGGTGGCATGTTGTGCGTCGGGAAGGTTCGAGATGAGTTACTTGTGTCAGAAATTTAACCCGCTTACATGTACGGACGCAAACAAATACATATTTTGGGATTCCTTCCACCCCACAGAGAAGGCGAATTATATTATTGCAGATCATATAGTTATGACTAGCTTAGCTGAGTTCTTATGATGCGGCATATGTAATTGTATTGCATCCAACAACCTCACAACCCTGTTTTCAATATGCATCAATAAGTTTATGAAATGTATAAGAATAACACGATTGTGATGATTTTATCTATCCGTCGCTAATAAAGACGTAGGACCCACATTCAATGGAGGTCCCACCGATCAGATCCTTTATAATTAGGACTGTAACTTGGGCAGACCCAACCTGGTTCCTACGAGCTAAACCCGACTTCAGATCAGGTTTGGGTTGGGCTTAGCTTGAGTTTTTAGAACTTAATCAAAACTCGGGTTGTGGTTGTGCTTGTAATGAAGCCTTGAACAATCTAACTCAACTCGAGCCCCCACCGTTATATATATATATAGGGCTAGGATAAGTTCACTAATGCTTTTGTGACTAATGGAAGTGGGGCCCACTTTCTGAAACTTGTAACCCTATCAAATGTGGAGTTAAATTGAATATACAAATGAATGGTTTATATCATTTCTACTTGTCTCAAGCTACACCCATTTCTTACATCTGGTGGTCGAGCCCACATGGTGATCATGTTATACAATCTAAGCGCTCAGTGCATTGTTCTCATCATGTTGACACCATCGCCAAAAAATTATTCATCCAAATCTGACATCACTAACCTTACTAAAGTTGACCTAAAAATTACTCGTAAATTTGGATGGTCCAAATCTTCTAAATTCGAAGTCACTTCTTCATGATGGGGTTAGTAATATCGAAATGGACTGATTTTTTTGTAAGGATTGTCTCTACAACATCGACAACTCACCCCTGCGGTTGGATTGTCTAACATGATCTCAACGTGAGCTACACCACCGGGTGTAGCTCTCTCTCTCTCTCTCTGTCTCTCTCTCTCCTTTGAATCGGAGTATCACAAATAGTGATAGAAATCCACGAATAAAAATAAACCATGAAAAAAACTCTAATCTAACGGATAGAAATTACTAATTAGGATGAATTTTGTTATGTAGGTCCAACTAGGGATGGGTGCACCAAACATCTATACGGTCAGTGGTATCTAAGAGTGTGCCACATGTAAGGTGCTGCCCAAGGCCATCTTGTTTCAAGTTGAGGCATAAGGGAAATATCTATATATGATTAGGATAAGATTTGATTCTGATCGATCAGGATTTAGTTTCCTCCCTTTATTAGACTCTTATAATGCTCTATATAAGAGGTTTGTTAGATTTCAATGTAATCACCAATTCAAGTTATTATCAATAGATTCATATTTCTATCACTCTTTGCAATCTTATTCTTCACCTTCCCAATGGGTTTGAATGTGTTTGTTCTTTGTCTGAAGACTACTTTAGCATAGACCAATGAAATGCTGTGTTGCTGACATCTAGTGTTTAAAGATTTCGCAAATTCTTCAGTGACTCGGGAAGGTTTAATTTCTTATTGACGACAACTCTGTTATCCTAAACATTATGATGGACCCAAGTATGAGCCATGTGGCAGTCTTAAGGATTGCTGCCCGTATGGATGTTTGGCCCTAGGTTGACCCATAGATCAAAAATTAACCTGATTAGTGATTTCTAAGCGTTGGATTGGAGTTGTTTTCATGCGTTGATTTGTAATTGGAATTTGAACCTTTTTTGGAGTACAAAGAATGAAAGTTTAAAGGGGGCTGTTACCATTTTTTTCCGTTGTAACAAAAAAAACGCTCAGGGGCAAAAACAGAAAAAAAAAATGGAAAAACGAAAAAAATGGTGTTCGAAATTTCAAAAACGGAATATTACAGAAAAAATGGTCGTTTTTTCTCACAAGACCATGCCATTGCTCGATGCAGAGGGGTCTCCCCACATGGCTCATTTTTTGGGACCCACTAACCGCATGGATGTGTACCCCACTCCTTGGCGGATATGCATACTAAAAATCAGCTTGTTTGATATTTGTGGCCGTTGGATTAAGTCTCCAAAAGATATGTAAAAAAACATGCTTGAATCCAACGGTTACTATCAATCCAAAAAAAGTGCTAAAATCTATGGCTAGATAAAATCAATGTGACTAATTTTTTGTATTCATATCCACCAAGTGGTGGGATAAACATCCATGCAGTTAGTGGGCCCCAAAAATGAGCCACGTAGGACCACGAGACCCCTCTGCATTGACAGTCAACCGTTGTCTTTATCAACACAAATGGCACCGAATTTTCCTCATCTAAACATGTGACCAGCAACATCATGCAGAGATCATGTTTGTTGGAATGATTTACATATATCCCTTTAAAGGTTTTGAGCGTTCGTTGGTTATGTTTCCTAGACAAATTAAGACTCAGTTAGAAACCAAAAGATAATTTTAGTGATTTCAAACTGTGAAGACTTAATATTTAGGGCTTTTTTGCTTTACCCCCTTACTTTATTGATGAAATTTGCATCTCACCCAATGTTTTCAAAATATTTGTCTCACCCTTTGACCATGGTCAATGTCATTGACCATAGACAGTCTCCAGATGGACATCCCAATATTTTTTAAATGACTATAGTGACCTTGGGTGCGATGCAAATTTCATCAATAAAGTAAAGGGGACAAGCAAAAAAATAGTTTTTTTTTGGAATTTTTTTTTTTTTTAGGATTGTGAGCTCAAAACCTTTCTTTATTTGCTTTTGGCCGAACCGTAGGTGGACCTATAGACCAAAAACTAATCTGATTGTTAATTTGTAAGCATTGAATTAGTTATTTTCTTGGGTTGATTTTATCCGTAGAATTTGAGCATTATTTGGGGTACAAAGATCCAATGGTTTGAAATCACTAGTCAGGCTGATATTTGGTATGTAGCTCCACCTCGTGATGGGCCCAACATCCGTACGGTTAGTGACCTCTAAGTGTGCCACGTGGCTCATATTCTGGCCCCTCCTCATCATTGATGAGGGACATTAGCGTGCTTAACAACCTGTGAAGGTGAGTTCCTTTTATAGTTCACAATCCTCAAAAAAAAAACAAAGCCTGAAAAAAAAAACCTAAAAAATTGATTTTTTGCTTGTCCCCCTTACTTTATTGATGAAATTTGAAGTGCACCTAATGTTTTCAAAATATTTGCATCTCACCCAAGGTCGTTATAGTCATTTTAAAAATATTGGGATGTCCATCCGGAGACCGTCTATGGTCAATGACGTTCACCATGGTTAAAGAGTGAGACACAAATATTTTGAAAACACTGGGTGAGATGCAAATTGCATCAATAAAGTAACGGAGTAAAGCAAAAATGTCCTAATAATATTTAAGTCGTAAACCTACTTTTTATTATTACTGCATTGCAACAAGCGAATTCATCCTTGATTGAAGGCGATCGAGTTAATAAAAAAAATGGTTCACAAGACCATGCCATTGCTCCTCTTAACTCAACTCCTGCTACTAGCTGCCCTCAAGATCACAGCAAAAGTTCCGGCTATCATCGTATTCGGGTACTCCATCGTTGATTCCGGCAACAACAATCAGATCTCGACGATTCTCAAGAGTAATTTTCCGCCTTATGGTCGTGATTTTGAAGGAGGTAAGCCCACAGGACGGTTTTGCAATGGTCAGCTCGTTACTGACATCATCTCTGAGGCTTTCAAATGCAAACCAACCATACCCGCGTATTTAGATCCAATGTATAGTATAAAGGATTTTGCAACTGGAGTATGCTTCGCTTCGTCCGGAACTGGCTACGACAATGTCACCTCCGACGTGACCGTAAGTCTGTTAAACATATATAATTCATTACTAGACACGCGCGTAAATTATATTACATTATTATCTTAATTACCTTTACATTTCGATTAACTCGGCTCGCAGGATGTGATCCCACTGTGGAAGGAAATGGAGTACTACAAGGATTACCAGAAGAAATTGAAGGCGTATCTTGGCAACAAGAAGGCCAATGAATTGTTGAGTGAGGCACTGCATTTGATAAGCCTAGGGATAAATGACTTCATGGTGAACTACTACTTATTTTCCGACCGGTCGGTGCAGTACACTGTTGAAGAGTACGAGAATTTCCTTGTTAGGATTGCTGGAAATTTCGTTACAGAGCTCTATAGCCTGGGAGGTCGGAAGGTGTCTTTAGGTGGGCTTCTCCCTTTGGGGTGCTTGCCATTGGAGAGAACCGTAATTTTTTTCTCTGGGGGTGAATGTGTGGAGAAGTACAACTAAGTTGCTAGGGATTTCAATGAAAAATTACAGGTTTTGGTAGTCAAACTAAACAAGGAGCTTCCTGGGATCAAATTGAAGTTTTCAAACCCATATGATATCCTCCAAGATATGATTCAGAACAAATTCAAATATGGTAAGTCTTGCTTTATATTTCATTAACAATTTAACACCCCATCATCATGCGCGGGCGCCACATTGCCTGCAATAGTGTTGACAACCACTTTACTCTTAAAGCTTATGCTATTAGAGAGAGGCATAACAATGTATATATCAAAGGGTCCACGGGTCTAAGGCAGAGAGAGTGCTGGCCACATAGCCAAACAACACCTCCTTCAGCACTTTGCCGGGGACTCGAACCTACGACCTATTGAGATCTCTTGTTCTGATAACATGTTGACAACCACCTTACTCTTAAGCTGTTAGAGAGAGGCGTAACAATGTATATCAAATGGTACACGGGTCTAACAGAAGCAGAGTGCTGGCCACATGGTCAAACAATACCCCCCCGGCCCTTTCAGCACTTTGCCGAGGAATCGAACCTACGACTTACTGAGATCTCCTGCTCCGATACCATGTTGACAACCACTTTACTCTTAAGCTGTTAGAGAGTGGCGTAACAATGTATATCAAATGGTCCACGGGTCTAACAGAGGCAGAGTGCTGGCCACATAGCCAAAGAACACACTCTAACAACAAATAGCATGCCCCACCTGGACTATGCTATTTTTTTCTTCTAAAATTTATTTTTTCATGGTGGAAACAGGATTCGAGAAGGCAGGGGTGGCATGTTGTGGGACCGGAAAGTTCGAGATGAGTTACCTGTGTGAGGAATTTAACTCGTTTTCATGTACAGACGCGAACAAATATGTATTTTGGGATTCCTTCCACCCCACAGAGAAAACGAATTATATTGTTGCAGATCATATGGTGAAGACTAGCCTAGCTGAGTTTTTATGATTTAGAATGTGATACGGCAAATGTAATTGTATTATCAACCATGTTCATTAAGCTCTAAGGATGCTTCATTCTCTGCATGTAATTGTATTACCGTCCTATTCAAAAAAGAATTATCCTTTCTCCTTTTCTTTTATCTATCTGTCACTCATAAAGATTTCCTCAGGTCTCTAACCATTAGACCCCGCAGACTGTCTATCATCTTCATATTTACACATTGGAAAGATAAAGGACCGTACCCACCTAACAGATCCTTTATAATTAGGACTGTAACTGGAGCAGATCCAACCTGAATCTAACAGGTTCAACCCGACTTTATGTTGGCTTTTATATTACTCGGGTTGATTTTTTAGAACCCGATCAAAACTCGAGTTGTGGTTGAGTTTGTATTTGAGGCCTTGAACAATCTGACTCAACTTGAGCTTGACCATTATATATATAGGGCTGGGATAAGTTGACTAATGCTTTTGTGACTAATATAATGATTAATAGCTGTGAGGTTCATTCACAGAGGAGTTAAGGGCTGATTTTTTGTGAGGATGACATCGTCACAATGTAGATCATCCTCACAAAAAATCATCACTTTCTGAAACTTGTAATCCTGTTAAATGTGGAGCTAAATTTAATGGTAAAAATTAATTGTTCAGATTCAAATTGTTTATATAAGCTATTTTCAATTAGAATAAACACATGGTCTGATACATAAATTAAGATAAAAAAAAATATATACATATATATATATATATACACTTGTCATGTCTGTTGATGCAAGCAGATAAGACCGGGATGGTCTTCAACCCTCTCTTCTTCCTTTTGCATATTTGGATGATAGGTCTCTTGTTCCTCTTATGCATATATGGAGATGAGGATTGAGACATTGATTGAAGAGGTTTCCATCATCAACATGCTCTATAAATGCTCAACGTGTGAGAGTTATTCCCATTATGGATTTTTCGGCTCGTTATGAATCCCTACAAGGAATTGAAAATGTGAATATATAGTGGCTCCCAATTCTATCCACCAAGTATTAGGAGGACCAGTGGCTAAATTAGACTCTAAACGCACTAGACACTGGGTTCTACCTTTCTTCGCTAGCCAAAGCAATCCTTTTTTCATGTGACCTTGCTTGTAAAACGAGAAGCATGTCACTATTTATTAATGTACGAAGACCTCAATACGTTACTAATGCTATTTTCTATATTCCCAAAAAGGCCCTATTTTTTTGCTTATTTTCTTTTCTTTAATTTATTCATTTAAGAGGGGTTATTCGGTCTTTTTGGTGTCAAATCATATGCCATTCTGTAAGCACACATCGCCAATACAGCTCATTCAATACTCATCTCTTATTAAAAAAAGTTAAAAAATTCTTATTCCTAATATGACCCTCAAATTCTATAAATTTACAAACATTGTTTCTTTCCTTTTTTATAAGGATTGTCTCCACAACATCGACAACTCACCCTGTGGTTGGATTGTCTAACATGATCTCGACGTGAGCTATAATTGGTGGGGGGGGGGGGCATGAAAATAATTTTGGTGGTAATGATGATCTCCTCACCATATAGATCACCCCTACAAAAAATCAACACATTCTGAAATTTTTGACACCCTCAAATATTGTTTTCAAGTTAACGATAAAAATAGACAGTCCATAATTCTTCAACTTGTAAACAAGTCTACGAATATCGGAATGCTTTGAATTTTTGTGAGGATGATCTCCTAACCGTAGAGACCATCCTTGCCAAAAATCATCTCATTCCAAAACTCTATTTATATATTGGGCTGCACCTAGTTTTATTGTCAAAAATGTTGTATGAAAATGTTGTCCCCCAATCATGAAATGTGCTTATTTTTGTTTATTTTATTTTATTTTCTTTTAATTATTCACTTAAGAGGGGCTCTTTGGTCTTTTTGGTATCAAAGCACACGTCACTCCTGCAGCTCACTCAATACTCCTCTCTTATTAAAAAAAAAACTTTATTCTTAATATGATCCTCAAATTATTCCTTAAATTTACAAACATCATTTCTTTCATTTTTTGAAATTTTTTACTTTATATGAGGATCATTCAACATTTTCACATTTCAACTCAATTGTGAAAGCAATTATCGAATCCCCACATAGCACCTAAACTCTTTCCCTACATAAAAAATTGATGATGGTGTCCATCATCAAAGTTGATGATGGTGTCCATCATCAAAGTTGATGATGGACCCATAGTGTGACCTACATGGCACACTATTAGAGGCTATTGACTGTATGGATATTTGGCCCATCTCTAGATGGACTTAATGTAACAAAAAAATGGCATTATTAGTGATTTCTAACCTTTGAATCTGAGTACCACAAATACTGATAGAAATCCACAATTGAAAATAAACTATGAAAAAGACTCTAATCCAACGGATAAAAATTACTAATCATGATGAATTTTGTATATAGGTCCAACTAGGGATGGGCCAAACATCTATAGGGTCAGTGTTCTCTAAGAGTGTGCCACGTGTAAGGTGCTGCCTCACGTAAGGTACACATGCATCTTACATGGCGTCTCCCTAGTATAATTGGTTGATTTGTAAACTGTGGGAATTTGAGCATTGTTTGGAGCAAGGTTAAAAGGGGACCGTTATAACGGTATAACGGATTGGGGGCGTTACCATTTTTTCCATTATAACGGCCGTTATAACGAAAAAAACGCTCAGGGGCAAAAACAGAAAAAAAATGGAAAAATAACGGAAAAAATGGTGCTGATTTTGAATTTGCAAAATTTGAATTTCAAATTTTCAAATATGAAAAATATCGGAAAAAACAGAATATAATGGAAAATAATGGCCATTTTTTTTCACAAAATTCTCCAGAAAATAATGGTCGTTTATTTTCTGGGCGTTTTAACGGTCCATAACGTAACGGGGTAGGTCCGAATCCGTTATAACAGCCATTATTTTTGTTATAATGGCCGTTTTTTAAACCTTGGTTTGGAGTACAAAGCCAAAGGTTTGAAATCACTGATCAAGCTGATTTTTGATATGTAAGGTCCACATTGGGATGGACCAAAAATCCATACGATGAGTGGAAATCATGAGGTCCACATTGTAGATTGACAGTTGATGTTGTATTTCTTCGATTGTGTTATCTTTTTCTACACATCAAAACGTGTGAACAGCAATATCACTAAAATGCGAATGAGTTGTTTTGCTGGAACGGTTTCCAAATATTCATGGAAATCATGAGGTCATAACAAAATTAAAGGTTTTGTCCGTTGGTTATATTGCAAACACAAATTAGGAATCCGTTGGAAACCAAAAGACAATTTTAGTAGGACTTTTTAATATTTAAGTGCCACCCCGTCCCTTACTTTTCTACAAGATTGAGGGTTTGGAGTAAACCAAGAGGAATTCAACAAGTGCATGCGATATACAGGTATGTCTCTAATTCTCTAATTCTTTCTTGATTCTCCGAATTCGAGTTCCGACGACTCTATGTCGCACCCCATCCGAATCACCGAACTGTTCATTTTTTTACCGACGATCTAGGTCTAGCCTGGCTTGCTCCGTGGTGTCTGTCCACACGGCTCGTCTGCCTACAACAACCAAAAATAAATAAATTAACAACATCTTCGGCATCGTCAGCCAAGATTTTGATTCAAAATATATAGCCTACTTGTTACAAATTCATGTTGTCAGTGCCACATGACATTTTGTGGCAGTGTCGACGGCGTAATTCAACCATTGGTTGCTCTTCAAAATTTGGGTGATGATCTTTGTGATTCGTTTGGTGGGAGTCTCGATGATCATCAATGGTTTTGACCGTAGGATGACGATGCTAATTAACAGTCCTCTATTATAAATATGGTAGAAGATAATAATTAATCCCATAATTAAGGTTAATAGCTGTATAATTAAGAAAACTGTTTATCAATGGCTGATAGCCAACTTGTTATTTATAGATCTTCCATATCAGACATTCATGTTGTCAGTCCACCAAGAGGGGAATAAGAACCGGATAATCATTTTTTTCATATCTGCCTTGTTATGTCAATGTGCAGGTGAGATAAAGAAAAAAAATGGCTCACAAGACCATGCCATGGCTCCTGTTAACTCAACTCTTACTACTAGCCCTCAAGATCACAGCAAAAATTCCGGCTCTCATTGTATTCGGGGACTCCACAGTTGATGCCGGTAACAACAATCAGCTCTCGACGATTCTCAAGAGCAATTATGCGCCTTATGGTCATGATTTTGAAGGAGGTAAGCCCACAGGACGGTTTTGCAATGGTCGACTCCCTACTGACTTCATCTCTGAGGCTTTACTGTGCAAGCCTAGCATACCCGCGTACTTGGATCCAATGTATAGTATAAAGGATTTTGCAACTGGAGTTACCTTCGCTTCAGCCGGAAGTGGCTACGACAATCGCACCTCCAATTATGTAAGTCTATTATCATATGGTTACTGTTGCATTGGGCCTAGAATGAATTATCTTAACGTTCACGTACGTTTCGATTAAAATCGGCTCTCGCAGGGTGTGATCCCTCTGTGGAAGGAAATGGAGTACTACAAGGATTACCAGAAGAAATTGAAGGTGTATCTTGGCGACGCGGAGGCTAACGAAGTGTTGAGCAAGGCATTGCATTTGATGAGCCTAGGCACAAATGACTTCGTCTTTAACTACTACTTATTACCCAACCGGACGGCGCAGTACACTGTTGAAGAGTACGGGAACTTCCTTCTTAGTATTGCTGGAAATTTCATTACAGAGCTCTATAACCTGGGAGCTCGGAAGGTGGGTATAAATGGGATTCCCCCTATGGGTTGCCTGCCAACAGTGAGAGCCATGAAATTGTTCTCTGGGGGTGGTTGTGTGGAGAAGTACAACAAAGTTGCTAGGGATTTCAATGAAAAGTTTCAATTCTTTATTTTCGAACTAAACAAGGAGCTCCCTGGGATCAAACTGAAGTTTTATAATCCATACCCTATCTTCATTGATATGATTCAGAACCCATCCAAATATGGTAAGTCTTGGTTTATATCTCATTAACAATTTAAAGCCCCGTCGAGCGCCACAATGCGTGCATTAGCATACCCCACCTGCCATTTCAGTTCATAAATTCAGATATCTTTCTCAATTTACTCTCTGTAACATATACTTTGATATATGTAGGGCTGCAACTCGGGCGGGTTGGGTTAGGTTGGGGTCAATTTGAGCCCAACCTGAATTTCAAGGATCTGAACCTGAACCCAACTAGAGGTCGGGCTTAAATTTCCCAACCCGAGTCCAACCCGATCGGGTTGGTAAATTACTAAAAAAAAATTATTCGAACAGCCGCTTTCACTTTCGTGCTTTCGAAGTAATTCCCATAAATATACTCCAGCATATAACTCTTTCTTCGACAAATATACTCTGGTAGCCGATGAAGAAATAGAATGGGAGAAAGACATGAAATCGGTGGTTTGGGGGGTTGGAATCGGGTTTTGAAAAACTTGGTCCGAGCTCAACCCGAGTACTGAAGAGGCCATCCCAACCCGAGCCCAACGTCGGTTAGAGACACCCAAGTTGCAGCCCTATATATAGGTCAGGATCGGGGGACAACCATTTTATACAACGTTTTTTACAACAAAAATTGGCGCAGGCCAAATTTTTAAATTAGAAGTATTGGAATGGGGTGATTTTTGGCGAGGACGGTCTCTATGGTGAGGAGATCATCCTCACAAAAATTCAAATCATTCTGATATTCGTAGACTGGTTTACAAGTTGAAGAATTATGGACCGTTTATTTTTATCGTTAACTTGAAAACCACATTTAATGGGATTAAAACTTTCAGAATAGGCTGATTTTTTGTAGGGGTGATCTATATGGTGAGGAGATCATCCTCACCAAAATTCAGCCATTGATTCATCTTCCATATGGATACACCAAAATTGTTGTCAAAAACGTTGTATGAAAATGTTGTCCCCCGATCCTAACCCTCTATATATATATATATATATATATATATAAAACCTTTAATTTTATTATTTTTGCTAGTTAAATACGATCGAAATTTATTTTTCCATGGTGGAAACAGGATTCGTGAATGTAGCGGTGCCATGTTGTCGGCTCGGAATGCTTTCGTTGGGTCAACTGTGTGCGCAAGATGACCCGGTTAGATGTATAGACGCGGACAAATACGTATTTTGGGATTCCGCACACCCCACAGAGAAGACGAATTTTTTTATTGCAGATGATATAATAAAGACTGCCCTATCTGGTTTTTTATGATTTTGTGGCAGAGCGTATGAGATGTGGTGGAAAATGCAGTTTGTGTGATCGATGAGAGTGCATCCAATCATGTACCAAACAACCCTGTTTTTGATCGATGAGAGTGCATCCAATCATGTACCAAACAACCCTGTTTCCAATATGTATCAATATGTACCATATCTTTGGTGGGACCTATTGCATAATTCTCCTTTCTCCTTTTCTTTCATCTATTTGTCACTCAGTATCCCGATGTTTCCAACCAGCATCTTTATGTTTGCGCTTTGGAAAGACTTGAGACCCATATTTAATGGGTCCCACCTAATAGATAATCACGCAGGTTGGGCTTCTGTTTGGGATGAGAGTTAAAACAACTAAACTCAAGCCCGACCATTATATTTATGTATAGGTCTTGGATAAGTTGATTAATGCTTTCGTGACTAATAGCTGTGAGGCACACTCACAAATGACTTGAGACTGATTTTTGGTGAGGATGATCTCATCGTCGTCATCACGGAGATTATCCTCACCAAAATCCGTTCTTTCTATAACTTCTAACCCTATCAAATGTGGAGCTAAATTTAATGGTAAAAATGAACGGTTCAAAACATTTGACCTTGTAATCCATTTTTCATAGTTTTTACTGCGAGGTCAGTATCAATGCTTTCGTAGTTTAGGGTCGGGCTCCATTGACAGCCCTAAAATGATAGGATTCTACACAGGACACAAATATGTGCCACATGGCACATTCTTAGAGGACTCTGACCGTATGGATGTTTGGCCAATCCCTTGGTGGACCTACAAACCTAAATTCAGCCTGATTAGTGATTTCTAGGCGTTGAATCTTTGTACCTCAAATAATGCTAGAATTCCCACAGTTGAGATCAACCCATGAAAATAAGTCAAATCCAACATCTATAAATCACTAATCAGGCTGAATTTTGGTTTGTAGGTCCACCAAGGGATTGGCCAAACATCCAAACGGTCAGAGTTCCCCAAGAGTGTGCCACGTGGCATATATTGTTTCTTGTACAGAATCCTATCATTTTAGGGCTGTCAAGGGAGCCTCACCCATATACTCAGACGGGTAGGGTTGAGTTGGGGGTCAACCCTAGCCCAACCCGACCTTCAAGGCTATGAACCCAACTAAAGGTCGGGCCTAGATTTTTCAGCCCGAGCCGAGCCCAACCCAATTGGGTTGGTCAATTTTTTAATTTTTTTATTGTTTAGAAAATTAAGTTGCTAATTTTTTTCATATTAAAATTATTTATTGGTCAATACAATGACCATTAAACAATAGTTTCATTTTCACATCCTATAAGACCGCATTAACAAAATATATGTCATTTATTATATTCATCATCTTTATGATTTATTTATACAAGAATTACAAGTTTAAAATTCTCCATATAATCTTACTTCTATAAATGCCAAATAATTTGCCTTTAACTACAGATAGTAACATAACTGCAAATGGTAACACAAGTTTACAGCAGAACGAAACCTACACATTGGCAAAACTCGCGACTTCACCCAAGACTAAAAACTACATCTATTATCAGTAACATAACAATGAGTTTTTCAACTGCTCACTATTTGATACAAAATTAAAGTCAAGCCATTGATGCTGTGATACAGCTCTTGCAATAGGTCGCCTCAAGTTGAGCCCGCCCAAGTTGCAGCCCTAGCTGAGAATCTTAGGTTAAAACTCCAATCCTAAATCAAACAGTTGTAGTGTATGACTGACCACGAGATTCCGGTAGGTTGGTTGCCCATCACTGGTTGTAGTGTATGCAAGCGTATAAATTGACCCAGACGGAATCCTCCACGTGTTGGGCATGCACGAGGACGAAATCTACTGTTTAATTGGTCCAATCTAAAATATATCATTTTTTGAGAAGCCACCAAAACTAGCAAATGATCCAAATAGTAGAGTTCACTGTTCTGATGATTGCAATCATCCTGTGGCCTTGTTTTTCAACGCAAGAGACCTTTTTGGTAGGACCCATCTTTTTTTTTGCTAAGCAATGAAAGAACCTATCTTGTGTTGGCCATCATGAGTTTCCCGAGAAGGGAATATAACAAGATACATGCATCAATAAAATGATGGACCCACCACCTAGGGAGGGCCCATTTGAGGCCCAAGCGTGGGCCCCAGTTCCCACCAAACGTGATTGATATATATATATTTGTGGTAGGTCCCATCACATTACACTATTGTACCAAAAATAAAAGGGAATTTTTGACATAACCCAAACCCTTGTTATAAGGTTGAAGACAAGGGCACTTTCGTCCTTTAATACAAAATTAGGTAGTCAACTCAGGTCAACACTGGTCAAATTACAGTGGACCGAGTCATAGGGGGGTACGTCAGCTTTTTCAAATTGTGGGGGGCATGTCAAATTTTAAAGATAACATGGGGGTTATGTCAAAAATTCCCAAAATAAAATTATGATACAGAATTGCGTATCAAATTTTTGATATAGAAATCCCAAAAAATGCCACGTAGCCTACTCTTCCGGCCCCACTAACCTGGTGATTTCTAGATTTGTGATTTGAGCACTTTTTATCATGGGCTTGGAACCCATACACTGACCTGTACATAAGGCCCGTGATGGAATCGTGCTTGAATCCAATGGCTAGACATCCGCAATCAGGCTGATTTTGGTGTGTAGGTCCATCAAGAGGTGGGTCTAAAATTCATGGTAGGCCCGAAAGAATGTGAAATGTGGCATTTTGTATCAAACTTACACAGAACTCTATATCTATATCATAGACGCTCGCTACTAGCCTACTACACGGTACACTGCGTAAGTACCGGGAGGAAAGTTTTATGAACAATCCTTGCACAAAAGTCTATGCGAGTAAAACTTCACTGACTGCTGCAGTCAGCAAAGCCGCTGAATGCCCACAGTAAGCTACGTGGCACACTCTTAGAAGACGCTGACGCTAGGTGGACCTACACAGCAAAATTCTGCCTGATTGGTGATTTAAACCCTTCGGATCTTTGTACCCAAATAATGTTAATTAATGCTCAAATTTGACTTCAATCCAACGCTTAGAAATTACTGATCAGGTTGATTTTTGGTTTGTAGTTTCACCTAGGGATTGGGATAACATCCATACGGTCAGAGTAAACTTTCGATGACACTTACCGTCAGCCACGCCGCTGACTACAGCCGAACGAGACACGTGGCATAATCTTAAGAGGACACTGAACGTGTGGATGTTTGGCTAATCACTTAGATTACAAGCCAAAAATAAACCTGATCAGTGATTTCTAAGCATTGGATTGAAGTTATTTTCATAGGTTGATTTTAACCGTAGGAATTTGAGCTACATGGATACAAAGATCCAAAGGTGTTAAATCACTAATCAAGCTGATTTTTAGTCTGTAGGTCCATCTAGTGATTGACCAAACATCAATACGGTCAGTGTCGTCTTAAGAATGTGCGACGAGGCTCATATTGGCTGCAGTCATCGGCGCCGCTGACTGCAGTGTCATCGAAGGTTTAATCTACAGTTAGTGTCCTCTAAGAATGTGCCACGTGACTCCTATTTGCTGCAGTCAGCAAAGTTTTACTCAGTCGATGCTACTCTCAAAGTCGCCGTGTACACAAAAAGACAGGAACGCTCCCCAAGGATTCCAAACACGTCACTAACATAGGTGACGAAAGAAAGAGACAGAGACCAGAGAGAGAACGAATTTTTTTTTTATAAGTCGCAAGAAAACCTCAGCGACTCTTCAAACCTCTCGATCAAAACCAGAAGACCAAAGAGAGAAGAAAGACTCACGGACAGAAAGATCAGAGCATCAAAGCGAGCGATCAAATATGAAGAAGCTATACAGAAAAGGCAAAGTGCACCCAACACCACCACTCATCTCCGACCAACTAGCTTTCCTTCCGGCCACGATTCTGACACTCACGGCGGCGCTCTCACCGGAAGACAGAGAGGTCTTGGCTTATCTCATCTCCTGCTCAGGAATCCCAGGAAACTTTTCCAACAATCGGAAATACACCCGGAAAAGTAGCAGTGGAGATGATCACGATCACCCACCTTTGTTTAATTGCAACTGTTTCCGGTGTTATACGAGCTACTGGGTTCGGTGGGATGCTTCACCTAACCGTCAACTGATACACGAGATCATCGACGCTTTCGAAGATGGGTTGTCTCAGAAGAAGAAGATGAAGAACAAGAAAGATAGAAAGAAGAGAGGATGTAACGGGTTGGATGATGTGAAGCGTTTTGAACAGAGTTCGAGTCGAGACGAGATGGGTGAGTTGGAATCGGTGCAGATGAATGGTAGTGGGGATGATGAAGCAGGTGATGATGAAGGAGATGAGGGATTGGAGAGTGGATCAGTCAGAAGGTTTGTGAATTTTATTGGAGAGAGGATTTGGGGTGTTTGGAGTCATTTAGAAGAACAGTAAAAATGGTGGGCTCTCTTCTTCTCCGCTAGGAGAAGATTTTATTTTTTTATTTTTCTCTTTTTTTCTGTATAGTACCCTTTTTCTTACAATGTAAAAAATGGGTAATTTCGAATTATCTTGACTTCTTTTTTCATGTTTAGATCCATAACCTCTCTCTAGACCTCTCTGAAATCGGTTGGAATGAAGAAGATCTGGGTTTTTCCATGTGTGGACAACCAGTTTGGTAGGTTTCTCTGAAGCTTTCGGATAATTAGGGTTTACGTCTGATGGGGTTTTGTAAGTTTTATTAGAAAGAAGATTCTTGAAAGTTCAAGATCAGTAAGGAACCCAAGTGGGTTCAATTCTCTACAACAAACGTGGTACTGTTGTTTAAAAAAAAAAAAAAACCTTTCAATGGATGCTCTCCTTTTTAAGACATCGGCCGATAAGTTTGGTTTGCACACAACGTCCCTTTTGGTCATAATAACACATTTAAGGGTATTCTAGTCAAACATTGGCTGGTTGAAGTTGTGCCCTAAAAATGTTGAAATGTTGGTAGGGGTGTCAATCCAACCCGGACCAGTTTTGAAAGCCCTAGAAATGGCTTACAAAAAAACACCTCCAAAAATGAGTATTTTTAAAAACTTAGGGCGTCATATTGGTACGACACACCGAACTAAATTACGTCGTGCATTTTTTTTTTAAATTAGTAACCGCTTAAACGATCGAGCCATTCTAAAATTAGGAACTACCTATTAAAATTAGAGACACCCCCGAATTATGAATATTGGTTAAAAGTCGTCCTTAAGCGACTTTTTGTAGTGTACATTTATAATATACCACTTATTTTATCGAGGTTTTTAACTAAAAGATTTCATTTTCAAACCTTTGTACTATGAACTTTTGACTAAGATCATTCATTGAAATGTCCACTAGATTAAATGAAAAAAAAAAATAAGAAAACATTTATATATGCACTTCTTCAGAAAAAAATTCGCTGGTCCCCCTCCCAAAATGTTTGACATGTATCCTATGTTAACCACCATTAACTAACAAACCAAAGGTTTAACATGGGTTAGGTTTAAGCCTTGAAGTACGTGTTTGAAGGTCCTGGGACGAGCGAATCTTTTCTTCTAGGTCATGATCTTTGAGGGTAGAGCCAGGGCCTAACTAGTTCTAATCCTCCAAAGGTTAAGATTGGGCTATGGCCTCACCCTTACAAGTGAGGGTAGGGCCGGGTCGATGATGAAGAGGTATTTAAGTTATTTACATAAAAAATAAAATAAAAAAGAAGCAAAAATAAGGACATTTGTGGGATATTAGGGTTTACCGTGAGGCACGCAATAAACCCGTGGTGCGTCAATAAGTAGAATAGATGAGGGTGTTATGGTCAAGATACAAAAGAATCTGAATAAAATAAAGTGTGCTCGATTAAAGCGAAGAGAGATAACAACTCCAAATTAAAAATAGTTATCTCAATAACTAAAGCCAAAGCTTTTTTCCTTGTTCTCCAAGGCATTTATTCTTTCCATGATCTTAAGATCACTTTTTTTAGTTTCTTTTTTGTGAAATTTTGTGGTAGAAAACTAACCTTCTCATCGTTCCTTTGAATATATGATCATAGTGATCAAGTGTAGGACCCACCTACTAATAAAAATAAAAATGTAGGACCCACCTAGAAAGAAATGGTTTGATAAGTGAAATTAGTGATAATCACCCACTAAGGTATGCTACTATTATAGAGCGTAATTTAAAATGAATTTTGAAGACACATGCCTTATCAGAATATTCATGTTGCCGACCCCAGATAGATAGCTGAGATAAGGTGTACGATGACGATGATAACGATGAAACTTAGATTTGTCTGAGATTAATTATAAAACTCTAATGCGGCCAATCTAGCTAGAAACATCTAAGTGGCCCTTCTATATTGCTATCACATCGACTTCGATTTCGAGGGTGTTTTGGTAATTAAAATCAAACGCTCAGATATTTTTTTTTAAGAACTTTGATCCCCATGTGGCAAATCACTCAATAAGAAAATGGGTGCTCAAATCCAACCAAAAAAAAAAAAAAATTAGCCGTTATAACGGATTCAGACCTCTCCCGTTACGTTATGTACCGTTACGAAGCCCAGAAAATAACGACCATTATTTTTGTTACAACGGCTGTTATTTACCATTTTTTCTGTTTTTGAAATTTTGAAATTCGAATCCAGCACATTTTTCCATTTTTGCCCTTGAGCGTCACAATTCGTTATAAGGGAAAAAATGGTGACGCCCCCAGTCCGTTTTACCATTATAATGGCTCCTTTTAAACCTTGCTCAAATCTAAATGGGATGACAGAGAACTTTTTCTCTTGGTGTTTTTAGGTGCGGCCGTTTGGGCCACGCCTAAAATGCCACGTGGAACACTCTTAGAAGCCATCCGTAGGTGGACCTACATACCAAAAATTAACTTGATGGGTGGTTTTTAACCCTTGGATTTTAGTCCTTTTCGTGGGTTGGTTCTCAAACGTAGGTGTTGCGGTCTTGGAAGAGGTCAATGGTCACGATCTCATAGTCGTGATCAAAGACCGTACCCTTTAAGGAGGAGACAAAAGCTTAAACTTTCTATAATTTGAATTTTGAATTTGTGTACCCTACCTTTTTATGACTTTTTCTTTTCAGTAGGGAATGAGACTTGTAAGTGAAACGTGAGAGAGGGACTCATCTCTAAAGAGCTTGTACCTATGAGTAAGACTTGCCTGACCACCCACAATATAAGCCACGTGGCAATTTATTAGGACACTGACCGTATAGATGTTTGACCAATCCGTAAGTGCACCTAAAAACAAAAAATCAGCCCGATTAGTGATTTCAAACCTTTGGATCTTTGTACGGAAATAATGGTATATATTGCTCAAATTCCACCGGTTAAAATCAACCAATGAAAATGACTTCAACTAACTCTTAGAAATCACTGATCAGGTTGATTTTAGGTTTGTAGGTCCACCTAGGGATTGGCCAAACATCTATACGGTCAGTGTCCTCTAATAAATTGCCACGTGGCTTATATTGTGCTACCTGACCACAGATGGTCAGGCAAGTCTTACTCTGTACCTATCTTCTGATTAGATATTACTCTAACGGTCTAACCACCTGATCGTGATTGGTCAACACGCAAAATGGTCCCGAGAAGTCCATATATCAGATGATTAAGATTCACAGATTAATGAGTGACTTACGAGTACATCCCATTTGCAAGTTGATGAGTATTTCCAACGGGCTGTTCTTTGATGCAGAAGTCCCTCAAATTGCAACGTAGTAGACTCGTTCGGGCTCACTTGCCCGCCTTAATTTTTGGCCCGTACTATGATGGACCTACACACCAAAAAACAGCGTAGTTGGTGATTTGTAGCCGTAGGATTTGAGCACTTTTTCATCGTGGGCTTTATGAACCGGCCGATGAGTTGGTTTCAAGCCCATGACGAAAAAGTGCTAAAATCCAATGGCTAGGAATCAGTAATCATACTAATTTTTAGTGCGTGGGCCCACCAAGGTGTGGGCCAAACATTCTGTGGGCCAATGGGCCAGAAAAAGTCTACTAAGTGACAATTTGAGAGACTTTGATTTAAAATTTTGATACAGAAGTCCGTATCATAGATTTTTCTATTTCCAACGGAGTGTGAAAGTGAAACCTTCCAATCCAAACTGAGTACAAAATCATAGTAAGCTGACTTCCAAACGTTTACGACGGGCAAATTTGAAGAATTCAAGCAAAACCCATGTCACCTCTTGGAAAAACATAAACATTTGATTAAATTAGTAAAATTTAATGTGAATTTTTATTTTTTTTCTTTCTACGTCTTTGATTACTTTGGAATACTTGGATTTGTTTTTTCTAGTTTCATTGTTAGTGTGCTGTTTGGCCGTGGACCCTTTGATATACATTATTACGCCGCCCTCAAATAGTTTAAGCTTTTAGAGTAAAGTGGTTGTCAACATGGTATTAGAGTAAGAGGTCCCAATAAGTCGTGTTTTTGAGTCCCTTGCAAAGTGCTGAGGAAGAGTGTTGTTTAGTTGTGTGGTTAGCACTTCGCCTATGTTAGACCCAAGGTTTTAAATTTGAGCCGAAATTTCTGTTTTCGTAGGTACAGAAATCATAGAGATATAGCCTTCTATGCCGAAATTTGGAAACCGAAATTTTAATTTTTTGACCTCACCGAAATTGTTACCGAAACCGAAATTTAAAACTTTGGTTAGACCTGTATACCCTTTGATATATATTGATATGACTCTCTTTAACAGCTTAAGCTTTTAGAGTAAAGTGGTTCCCTTGGGTCATGGACTCATGGTCATATTTACGGCTGTGATGCATATTTGACTGACGAAAAATTTAGCCAAGATCGAGAAATTTTGATTGTTAATGAAAAGCAGCGAACTCAATGCTAACACCCCCAAAAACAAGCCAGTAAGAAAAGAAAGACAACCTTAGCTTAGAAGACCAAGTTTGCCCTTCTGGTGAAAGACTACGTTTGGTTAAGCTTAACCCGGCAAATAAAGCAAAAACCCAAAAAAAATTACATTTCAATAAACTATATGCTAACTTTTAACTCATTTTAAGCTTACCCAAACGCAGCATAAAATATTTTTCTAAATTTTTTTCATTTTGATACTTAGGCCCTATATGGCTGCCCTTGGACGAGTTTTCTAGAAACGATTCTTGCCCATATATGTCCATAGAAGTTTTCTAGATCAACACCTTTTGGCATACAAATCCTTTCTCTAGAAAACTTTCCTGTAGTCCCAATACAGGGCCTTAGGGGATAGAAATTTTTCTTGTTTTGATGTGGGTGTTTCTTGTTGCAGGCATGCAGACCACAGCTGAGAGCGACACGTTGCTCTATGTTTTTAGTCTTACAAGCGGTAAAACAAGCACACGTGGCACACATGCATGTAGGGGTGGCCCATCATGGATTCACTAGGAGTTTCTTACTTATGTCAAAAGTTGGAGGCATATGCTAACCGTCTGACTGATATAAGGACATTTAAGAGAGATCTAACTTCAGTAGGGGTTGGTTCATGCATCCCATTTGAAATAGGACCCCCTTTTTCTGACCCTTCTCGGTGGTTCGTGTGCTCAGCCGTGGATTTCAAGAATCCAACGGTGGTTTTCAGCACCGAGCTAGCATCACTTTTGGGGGTGCTGAAATCCAACGGCCGAGCGAGCGGACACCAAGAGGGGTCAGAAAAAGGTGGTCCTCAGAGCCCGAGCCTTGTTTCTATTAGACTCACAGCAAGCTCAACGCCATTAGTTTGGGCTGGTCATCTGGGCCTTTTAGATGAGCCCACAATAGGGTTTAAAAGACTCAATGATAGATTTAAGAAGACAAAATATCTGGTGGGGCTGAGCAACTGTACCATGTGGGCCTAGGGCCCAAGTATAGTCTAGACTATGAGGTCATTTGTGGGTTTAATAATAAGATTAGTTAGAATCTTATTTCTATTTGCAAGTTGTTGTTTGATAATTGATTGGCCCTTTTGCTCTTTTGGTCTCCTTTTATAAAAGGGACAAGAGTTTAAACTAGATCTCTGAGTCTCCACCACAGGTGACACGTATCCCCCATGGATTGGGTGGCCTAACCTCGAGATAGGGGCGCTGCCACAAGTGCCATATCATCACACTACGATGACATAATATGACATGGATGTAGTACATAGTCTGATGGTCATTAATACATCAGGGTCTTGCAGACGAGTTAACGGCTATAACTAGTTTTTGGTGAGGATATTTTTCTCAACATGGATATCAACTACACAAAAATTCAGCCCATTCCAACATTTGTAGCCATGTGAAAAGTGGATTGCAAATTGAAAAATTTTAGACCATCCATTTTCACCGTCAAATTTAAGTCCATATTTGATAGGGTTAAAAATTTTAAAAATTATTGATTTTTGGTGAGGATGATCTCCATGGTGAAGAGATCATCATCATCACCAAGAATCAGCTCAAAACTCATATACATGTGGGCCCCACGTCCATTAGTAATCTATTAGTAAGAATAGCATGAGCCCTATATACATATATTGTGTATATAAGCTCTTTTCTGAGTAGACAAGCAAAGCTTACTTGCTTTTGTTATGTGTACAACTAAGTTGCAAAAAGACGATGGTGATGGTACAATTTATTCCTAAAAAATTATATATTAGTAGGTATATTGCTAGTGCGCGACATTATGCCATCGTTGGTGCCGTGCTCCATCTCAAGATATATTTTTGTGGAAGTTATCGAAGAAGTAGGCATATTCCTAGTGCGCGACGACATTATGCCATCGTCGGTGCCGTGTGCTCCATCTCAAGATATATTTTTGTGGAAGTTATCGAAGAATTATAAGTTCTTGTCTCGAGATTGGCAAACCACTCGGATGGGTGGTGTAAGATGATAATCTTATTCATGATGGTATGGGTTGGATAATTGAAGTACCCAGACAAAGCATGAACACAATGAGTTACAAATACGTACATGCCTTGAGAGCTTGCTTCATTCCTAAGGTTGTTTTTGACTGACTAGAAGCTATAAGTGGATTATTGGTTATGGAGAAAATTCTCGCAGCTAATGATTAGCTGCAAAAATCGATGCTAATACTCCCTCAAGTTGCCATGTAACAACAAAGACAAATTCGTGTTACTTGAACTTGACATACATACATACATACATACATATATACAACACATTATGAACCCACTTCAAAAAAGTAGAAATGTATATGCCCCTCCCATGTTTGAGTACCATGGGTAAGAAAACCTGACAGTAGAGACTTTTTCTCTCATATATCTTAACAAAGAACCCATCCTCTGTTTGGAATTTTGGATTGGTCCCTCTCTGTTTTTTGTGCCATAAAAGATTTCGTGCAAGAGAGACACAAGATTTATTTTGAAGGAATTTGCTTGTGAGTAAGGGTGGGTGGGTGTCATGGTCTTGGTTGTTTTTTTGTTAAAAATTGACCGACCATGAAATCAGCAAAAATAGAAAGATCTAACACAGATATGTAACAAATTTATGTGGTTCCACAGCGCGTCTCCTTCCACATGTGAGAAAATCTCTTTCATTATTTTTGAAGAATTAGGGTTCCAGTAATTTCCCCCTTCTTACATTTTTCCGATGTAAAAGTGAAACCTTATATAATGCCTTTTTAGAGAATATATAAAGTCTTTATAATAAAATATCCAAAGTACCCCTAATACAAGTTGTGCAGACAAAATACGTAATTGTCACTAGCTATCAGCCCTAACACTAAGGATAATAGTTTTGATGCTAACCATGCATCACTTGCCCTGGGTATTACAATGTGTCAGATGTATTCGCTTTGTCGAGTGCACACAATCATTCATGTTTAACCAAAGTCTCAACATAAACAGGATTGCAAAGTGCAGACAGTGAAGATGCCAATTGCTAAGGATTTTCTCCTCAAACATTTTGGCCAAAAGTTGGATGATTTGGTCCTTCGATAAGCGAGAAGGTCTGGGAGAAAAATATGAAGCAAACCATGTCTAGTCACTGAAGGGACATTGAGATAAAGCATGTATCGCATCTTTTGATCAAGAGCAGCTGCAGATAGGACATTGAGTGTCGATATCTGGAATACAGGTTGGCTTGCGTCTGAAGAATAGACTTGTGAGAAAAATGTTTAGATTTTAAAATGGTGGTTAGAAGAGAAGAAGGCTTTTCAAGGATGCGCCAAACATTTTTTTTATCAGGAGCTGAGTATGCTTACAATGCCTTGAATTCTTTGAAATAATTTCTGACATCTAATATATGGGTATATGTGGTGCGCGATCATTGCAGCATGATCGCCGCTTCAAAAAAAATTCTCCACATTGCCCTTCACCTAAGTACAAGGACTAGGACTCATGGAGTTTGCCACGACTCGTCTATGTGCTTTATGTTTTACCCACCATTTTCTGTATGGGGTTTGGTGTGTACACGTGCAAAGCTGTTCCACACAAACGAATTTCTTTACCTAATTGAATACGCAGGAAAGATTTACGATTTGAAGAGGAAATAAAATTTAAATAGCTAGATGGTCCAGCTCCATGGAAAAACCCAGAAAACAAAAATTTACTCTTTGGGGCCCACTGACATATGAATGTTTGGCCCATCCCTTGGTGGATCCAGACACAAAAAAATCAGCTCAGCCTGATTAGTGATTTTTAACCATTGGATTCGAGCATTTTTCATGGAGTCTATCTGTTATGGTTGGATTGGAGCAACTTTCTTTTGGGTACTCATATTGAATGGCTAGAAATGACCAATCATGCTAATTTTTGGTGTGTAGGTGCACCAAGAGGTGAGCTAAATATTCAGTGGGCCTGAAAGGGTGTGCCACGTAGCTTTTTTTAGGTGGGTAAGGATCAAAGTTTGCTCCTTCCCGGTAGGAGCAAAATTTTTCCTCATCCCAGCTCCATTTGTTGTAACTGGATAGTAGTATGATGTTAAGGAGTATGTTTGGTTGCAGCGATTAGGAAGTGATCTTCTTGGATGAGCGTATCCTTGTCCCTCGTATCGGCCACCTCGGATCCCTATCCGGATCAGTTGGATCGGACCGATCCGGTGTGATCCCGAGACACATTTTAAAAAAAAAAGTTATATAGGAGCAACGACTCTTGAATACCACTGTCCGTATAGATGTTTGTCTTACCTGTAAAAGCTGAACTCACAGACAAAAGATCAGCCCGATTGGTGATTTTTAGCCATTGGATTAAAGTAGATTTGAGGCTAAATATCAATCCATAAAAAAAATTCTAATCCATGAGCGGGCTGATATTTATATGTGGGTCCACCAAAAGGTTGCAAACATCCGTACGGTCAGTGTATCCAAGAATGTACCACGTGGCATACACATCCGCTTAGGAACAACTTGCTCCTATTTGCTTCGGAGCAAATCCAACTCGCCCTTCGATGAGATACCTTAGCTGATCAGCCTGATTGATGATTTTTTGCCACTGGATTTGATCATTTTTGGGTAATAAAATCCACGGCTAAAATCACTGATCCGGCTATTTTTAATAGGGTCGTGATGTAATAATGTCTACCGGAGGTCTTTTCGAATGCGGAAGCGGCATTTTTAGTAGTCACCACCGCTGCCATCTGGGCCCACTGACCGCATGGATGTTTAGTCTACCCCTTAGTAGACATACACACCAAAAATCAGCTTGTTTGATGATTTTTAGCCGTTGGTTTCAGTACTAAAACAAATAGTTGGTTCAACGGGTATAAGAAAAGCCTTAAAAGTACTAAAATCTAATGGTTATAAATCACCAATCAGGGTTATTTTTTGTATGTATATCCATCAAGGGTTGGGATAAACATCCATGCGGTCAGTGGACCCAGATGACAGTGGTGAGTAGCAAAAATAGTGCTTCCGCATTTGAAAAAGTTTCAGGCATACCTTGTTACATATTTTTCATTTTTAATATGTGGGTCAAGGGGTGGGCCAAACAACAATGGCGTCAGTGGCGCCAAAAGAGTGTGCCACGTGGTATCTTGTGAAGGCGGCAAAAAACCACGTGGCACGTATCATCATACTTAAGAGACAGAAAATCAAAGTAGATCTATACTTTTGAAAATTGGAGGCCCACCTCACGTCGACATCCAATCATGCATTCTACGATCCTGGGGCTAGTAAAAACTAAAAGTTCATGATGACTAGAACTACTTTCCAGTCGACAAGTACCCCCTCACACTGTTTTTCCAAGAAATACAATTAAATTTTAAAAATAAAAAACAGGGCTGTCAGTGTACTTGTCAACCGACAGACGCTAGTCAGCAAAGTCATCAAAAGTGTTCTCAGAGTTCTGCATGATTCCAAATGTCGAAATGGCCCCTACGGAGTCCTGTCTAAGAAAACTCTCACAAGTCACAAGACTCACAACCCTCAAATTGGAAGGTTGTGTACCCTTTTTCATTTTTGTTTTTTTTTGGAGGAAGGTTGACGTGGACTTGGTTTTAAAAAACGGTCGTTATACAAAAATTAAAGCCCATTATAATGGCAATGCCGTTTACCCGTTACCCGTTACGTTGTATCGAAAATAAGGTTTTTTACAGAAAAAAATTGGAATGTCCTTTATAAAATAAGGGCTGTTATTTATAAAAAACAAAAAAAAAATAATAAAATGCAAATATATTGACTTTTTTTAGACAATACTGATATGACCCATTATAGTGACCGTTATATCGGACCGAATGAAACCTTGATTGCGGCCTCTAAAAAAGCCGAAAACACCAAATATTTAATCATGACGCTAATGGCCATTTCTCGAAAAAGGATGAAACACTAATAGAAGCATACAATGAAATGTGACGATCCAACGTGTTTTTGTCTAAAATTAAAAAAAAAAAAAAAAAACAACAACATGATGACCCACCTTGCGTGTATTGAGCTTGAAAACGATGCGAATCGCTTAGATTTTAAAATAAGAATTTATTAATTCTCGAGTGACGGTAATCAACGTAAATGTTCCTTAAAGATTTCAATAAACTTTTTAAATATTGTTTAAATTATTATATTAGGTATAATGTACACCAAATCCTTACATCCTCATTAATTAATCACACAAAAAATACATATTATTTTGAAGAAGAATTGTTTATATCATAAACATGGTCCCACCAACTAATTGATCCAGATTATTCGCTTAAGGAAAATAATCGGCTCACCCACGGCCGCGGGGACCTAGCTAGATCCCGGTACCGGGTTTGCGCTACATAGCGAGTAGGGGGGGTGGGGTCCCAATATAAATTTAGAAAACCAAAATTAATTAGAACAAAAAAAAAATTCAAAAGTTTAAAAATTTGGAAGATGGGACCCATCAAGTTTCTATCATAGCAGTGGTAATTTACTTTTGGTGCTCTAAAAAGCACCATATCATTATCAAAATAAGAAATCGTCTTTCTTGTGAAAAAAACAAAAAAAAAAAAAAAAGTGAGTCATTTTCAGAAAAGAACGTGGGGAAAACCGGTATTTAAACCCAACCGCCACAAAACGTTAACCTCCCAATCCCTATTCCTAGCCTCAAACGCGGTTGACTGTACCGTCATTTAGAGACAGGGACACACACGTCATTATCATAAACCCCTATCCCTATATCCGTCTTTTCACTCACTCTTCGCTCTCAACATCCCCTACCCCTCCCCAAACCTCCTCCACACCAGCGGCAGCACCACCACCACCACCACCACCATCTTCAAAACCCACTCGCGCACTCTTCTTCACTCTCTCTCTTCCTCTCCCTGCAAACTTCCTTCCTCTTTACTTCCTCTCTCTAAATTCTCTCTTTCTCTATAATGGGAACTCGAATCCCATCTCACCAGCTCAGCAGTGGACTGTACGTCTCCGGCCGCCCAGAACAATACAAGGAACGCCAACCTACAATGGGGTCGCGTGCCGTACCCTACACCGGTGGTGACGTTAAGAAATCAGGGGAGCTCGGAAAAATGTTCGACATCGCGGTTGTCGATCCCTCATCCAACGCTCCTCCTTCCTCCAAGCCCTCTCGCCCATCATCTTCCTCCCAACATAACAGCGGATCCCTCAGATCCGCCTCCAACTCGGGCCCACTCACCAAATCCTCTAATTCCGGTCCTTTACAGAAGAAAACTTCCGGTCCGATGCCGCTACAACCCACCGGACTCATCACGTCCGGTCCTCTATCGTCTTCAGGCGGTGGCGGGGGAACCCGAAGGTCGGGGCAATTGGACTCGTCGGCGTCGATCGGGAAGGCGGTGTATGGTGCGGCAGTGACGAGTGTGAGTGAGGAGGTGAAATTTGGGTTTAAGATGTCGAAGCCGATAATGTGGGTTTTTGGGGCGGTGATACTGATGGCGTTGGTGGTGGGGATATTTATGATGGTGACGGTGAAGAAGTCGGTGATATTGGTGGTGGTTGCGGGGGTTTTGGCGCCGGTGGTATTGGTGGTTGGGTGGAATTATGCTTGGGGGAAGAGAGGATTGGTAGGGTTCTTGAGTAGGTACCCTGATGCTGAGCTTAGAGGTGCAAAAGATGGGCAGTATGTCAAGGTCACGGGGGTAATTTTTTTTTCTACTTGTTGTCTTCTCATCTATTATTATTGTTATTTTTGTTTATTCCTTGATAAAAAAAAAATTGTCTCGTTTTTTTATCCATAATTTTCTTCTACTTTTATTTTTATTTTTATTTTTTTTATTTTTTTTTAAGCAAATTTCATGTTTTAACAATATCATCGAGATAATCGTTGTCAACATCTTCACCATCATCATCATCTTCACAATTGTCATCATCATAAACATCATAGAACTCAACAATGGAATGAACGTTAGATTGTAATTCTTCTCGTAAGTTCTTCTAGAATTGTGGAATTGAATGAACATTCCATTCAAAAACATTTGATGTTTTAGCAAATGGAGGCAGAAAATGAGATTGCAATCCTTACAATTAAATCTCGTTATATCATGTTGCCTTCCCTAGCAATCTCTCAAGATTTATCGAGGAAGACGCTGAGGGTGTAAATATGCACCGTTGTAAATTTCTTGACTTTTATTTAGCTTAGGAAATGCGCATTTAGGGAAGTTCTTGCATCAATGTGGAAAGTGTCATCGTTGGTGTTAGATAGTATGTTATGTTTCTTTGGTGGGTTTTATGTATGGGACGTATGTGAGGATGTTATTGTTTGTTATTTTATGTTTTAAGTGGTTCAATATATAAATAGGAGAACACGTCTAGGCCATTATGCTTAAGATGTCAACTCCTCTCTTCTCCAATTCTTCTCTCTCCTTCTATATGGGACCCTAAATATCTAACATGGTATCAGAGCCTGGGTTTGTACTGATTTAGGATTTCATATTAGTCTATATTCCTTTTTCATTTTTCTCTTCTTTATCTTTGGTGGAATATTAAAATCTATAGTTTGCTTGTGAAACCCCATGGTGTTCGTGATGTGAAGAGACCATTATGCAAGAGTAACGAAAAATGTGGTCTCTGTGTTGTGTATTTTATGTGGTGTAAGTTTTACCCCTAGTGAAGATTCAAGTTGAGAGAAGTGCTCCCAGAGTATCGTAGGTGTAAAAAGGTGAGAGATTTGTTCTCTGTGAACTCCGTGCATTCTGTTGGTTTAGGAGGTGGGAGATTCTTCTTTGGACCCTTCCATATCTGTCTAGAGCCTTCTTTGTGCAAATCGCAGAGCTTGGACAGAGGGAGAACACCTCCCAGGTGAAATCGCACTTGCCTAGCCCCCTTTTTAGGCAAGCACATGGCTTAGATTGAGGGAGAACAACTCCCAGGTGTAACTGCACTTGCCCAGGACCATTTCTGGGCAAGTCGCACCCACCCAGGACCTCCCCTGACTATACTGCAACCTCTTTGGGCTTTTCTCTAGTGGAAAGTCATTAAAGGAGTTGTCCCAAAAGATCTGAATCCCGTGAAATAAAAAGAGGGTGATTTGCACCTTCTAATAATTTTGGTTGTGTTTCTATAGGTTCAATGATGATTTTTTGTGGTGCTAATGAAGAACAAATTTAGTATCGTGGTGCCTAGTGATGTTTTTTAATGTCCAGATGACTTCCATCAAATTCAATGGAAGTAATTATGCTGCTTGGGCCAAGTCTATTGAAGTGCTTCATACAGCTAAAGGAAAGTTGAAATATTTGCATGAAGATCTGATGTCAGTATTTATTCGGAGTGGGTACAAGAGAATACCCAGATCGTCACCTGGTAGTAGAATAGCATGGATTCTAAAATCAGCATCAATCTGATGTTTTTGAATAGTGCAAAGAAGATTTTGGAGCATTTAACATCACCTGGACTTATCAATTGGTTGAAGAGTATTTGTCTTTGCAGCAGAGTGAGAAGCCACTTGCAGAATATTATTCTTATCTTTAGAATATTCAGAATAAACTAAATGTCTATCAGCCTCACTTTAAATCTCGAAAAACAACTTGGACAATGTGAGGACTTTGATATTGCCCATTTACTTTCGGCCTTCGATCGAAATATGAGCCAGTTTGTGCTCAACTCTTGGGAAGTAAGGAACTCCTTAGTGTATGACTGAAGTCTTTGTTCGACTTCAGCGCACCTCAGTGTCAAGAGGTTGGTGGTGGATCTGTTGACAAATCATCGTCAATGGTTTTTGGTGGCCGTGGTGATCATGGTAGAGGACATGGTGGTGGCAGAAGTGGTAGAGGAGATCACGGAGAAGATTGTGACTCCAATAGTGGTCATGGATGAGGTTGTGGTGGACCTCGTCATTGTACATACTGTGATATGGATGATCATACAGTAGCTTATTGCTAGAATTTACATGATAAAACCATGCTTCGTATAGTGACAATCGGAGTGCTACCCCTAGTTCTACATTCGGTGCACCTGTTCAGTCATCAGCGACTAACTTGGGGGTTGTGACTTTTTCTCGTGACGAATATGCCAAACTCACTCAGCCATAGAAGTTTGGTACTTCATCCTCTAATATTGCTACTCTTGTCCACTCAGGTATTGAATGTCTTGCTTCCCAAGTTTCTGGGTTTTCCTCTCCTTGGGTCATTTCAGATCACATAACAGAGACTACAGGCTTGCTTTCCTCCATCCAATATACTTCTTCTCAATGTATTACCTTAATTGATGGCACAACTTTAAAAGTGTCCAGTATAGGTCAAGCATCTCTTAGTCAGACTTTACTTTGATCTTTTGTCTTGTATGTTCTTAAATTTCCATTCAGTCTTATGTCTATTAGTAAACTCACTGCGTTTTAGATTGTTCAATGACCTTTTTTATCCTTTACACTGTTTTCCAAAATCTCAAGACGAAGATGAGGATTGGTAGAGGGCATGAGTCTAGTAGCCTCTACTATTTCGATGGTGAGGGGGAGACTATTGCGTTTTAGACGACTTCACTTCACCGCATTAGTAGCATTGTCGGCTTGGTCACCCGTCTTTGCATTCTTTGAAGATCATGGATCTTTCGTTGAGTGAGATGTCTAGTTTAGAGCGAGTTGTGTCAGGGAGACATCATAGAATTTCTTTTCCTTCTAGAATTGTTCTTCGAGTTGTTAAACATTTTGCTTTAATTCATTCAAATGTGTGGAGACCCATCTGAGTTCCATCCCGCAATGGGTTTCGATATTTTGTTACTTTTGTAGATGATTTTTCAAGAATGATAGTTATATTTAATCAAAGATCATTCTGAGTTATTCTCTATTTTCAAATTGTTTCATGCTGAAATTGACACTTAATTTAGTGTGCAAATTCAAAATTTTCGTTATGATATTGCTAGAGAATATAGTCACCATTTCGTTCATTTTTAGAATCTCGTAGTATTATCTATCAGACTTCATGTTCACATACACCTCAACAAAATAGGGTAGCTAAAAGGAAGGATTGTCATCTACTTGAGGTGGTTTGTGTTCTCTTGTTTGAAATGAATGTTCCTAAATCATTTTAGAGTGATGCAGTTCTTACATCGTGCTATCTCATCAACTGCATGCCCGTATCTGTTCTTGATGGTCAATCTCCATTCTTTGTTCTATTTCTATGTAGTCCTCTATTTCCTCTTCCACCATTTATTTTTGGTTATCTGCTTTGTTCAGCATATTGGCCCAGGTAGTAATAAACTCGACCTGCGTGCCATTAAGTGTGTTTCTCGGATACTCATACTCAGAAAGGTTATCGTTGTTGTGACTATGTCTCATCGGTTGTGTGTCATGACATCATTTTCTTTGAGCATGTATTTTTCTGGTGCAAGTTCTTCGATTGACTTTGAGTCTCACCCCTTCCTCTTCCTGTTGAGATTGTTTCTTCTTCTATTTTGAAAGATTCAGATGAGTTAGCTCTGAGAACATTGCTACTTCGCACCTATGTACGTCATTGTCATCTTCTAGTGCCTCTTCAAACTCATGTCTTCCACCTTTCACTACTTCGCCGACGGATCCTACTTTGCCTAAATCTTCTTCTGACCTCCCAATGTATTATGAAAAGGTACATGTTCGTGCACTAAACATCATATTTCTCAGTTTGTCGTTTGATTCTTTGTCTTGTCTAGCGTTTTTTCGCTCCTTGTGTCGTTTGTTTTTGTTCCTAACAATCTCCAAGAAGCTCTTTCGTCTCTTGGGTAGCGTGAGGCTATGGTTACTAAGATGGATGCTTTGCATTCTAATAGTACATGAGATTTGGTTACTCTACCTCCGAGGAAGCACGTTGTTGGTTGTCGTTGGGTGTACGCTTTGAAGTTCCTCTCAGATGGATCTGTCGAGAGACTAAAGGCCTGCCTTGTTGCCAAGGGTACTCAGACGTATGGTGTTGATTATAGCAAGACCTTCTCACCAATTGCCAAGCTTTCCTATATGTGTGTGATTATTTCCTTAGCTGCTTCTTTGCATTGGTCATTGTATCAGCTTGATGTAAAGAATGCGTTCTTACATGGCGATCTACAGGAAGAGGTCTATATGAAGCAACCTCCTGGGTTTGTTGCTAAAGGGGAGTCTGGGAGTGTTTGCCGCTTGAAGAAGGCGATCTATGGATTGAAGTAGTCACCACGTGCATGGTTTGGAAGATTCAGTGAGGTCGTTGTTGAGTTTGGAAGATTCTGTGCAACTTGTGCTTGTAATCCTCTGAAGGATAGATGTCCTAACTCCCATGGTTAGACAACATGCAAATGAATACATATTGCATCTGTTAGAAACTAAACTAGAAGTGTAAAAGTCAAAATTTGGAGGCAAGTATTATATTTTTATTTTATATTATAATTGTTATACAAGTTTTATAACAATGTATATACATAAGAGTGACACAAAGTTTTAGCAAAGTTTATTATATGATTTGAAGTTTATTACTACTATATGCATGTCATCGATTAATAATATACTTGTACATTCAAGTATGTATAAACCATTGGATGTTACAAGTTGTTTTTGGTTGCAACTTGAGTGACCCAGCTTGCGATGAGTAGATCACGTGCACCAAATAAAATTATGGTGAGTTTAACCTTTCCTCGCCGGTGAGTTGTGTTCTGAAAAAGTTCATAAACATTTTGTGGCTTTTAGCAATTCGTACACTGAAATATTGGATCTGAGTTTGCTACATTAGAACAGTGTAAGCTGTATTTTGTTAAAGAACCATTTACCCCAAAAGATCGACCTGTTGGGGAAAGGCGAAACAACTATGTATATCAATGGGTCGTCGGGCCAACACAATACGTGCTCAGGAACAAATCATCCTCTAACACTCCCCTTCAGCGAGAATACACTCCGCTGGAGACTTGAACCCGCGACCTCCCAGGCAATAAGGCTCTGATACCATGTTAAACAACCATTTACCCCAAAAGATCGACCTGTTGGGGAAGGGCGAAACAACTATGTATATCAAAGGGTCGTCGGGCCAACACAATATGTGCGCGGGAACGAATCATCCACTAACATATTTGTCTTGCAGATGATTGACAGGCTCACCATCCGATGGTCTCTGACGCATTGTGGAATAAGATCATTTTTCTTAAGCATTAGAGACTATAGTTTACCAGAAACTTTCGGTTATCTTGAAACCCAGATCTAAGGTTTAGAACTTGCTTGCTGGTCGAGTTCCTAATTTTTATGCAGTTCTAGATTCGCATTCTGCATTGAAAATGTTTGAACTGGTTTTACAAGTTCATTATGTCTGAAACTCAGTTCTTATATTCGTGGAGGTTATTTTTAGTTACTGCAGTACCTATAAGCATGAGCGTAGGTCAAGTTTCCTACGCTGTCTGGTAGTCTTTTATTCTTCAATACTGGTTACTAATGCATCATATATCTCTTTTACGTAGGTTGTCACCTGTGGCAGTATTCCTCTGGAGTCATCTTATGAGAGGGTTCCTAGGTGCGTATATGTATCCACAGAATTGTACGAATATAGAGGATGGGGTGGAAAGCCTGCAAACTCTAAACACCGTTCCTGTTCATGGGGATTAAGATATTTTGAGGTCAGTTTGTTGAACTACTTATATTGAACCTCTGGTTATTACATTTAACACAGATCTCTTTGCGGATTGAAAGCTTAATAAACAATGATGAATTTTCAAGTTACTGATTGAATTGGTTAACTAAATGCTCATGCCTTGGAATACTGATTCCACCAATTTAGTCAACCGTAAATAAAATACTTGAACAGGAACCATAAACTCTATTGTTGTAATTAATCAGCCGTAAATAAAATGCTTGAACAGGAACCGTAAACTCTTTTGTTGTAATTAATCAACTGAAAATGTAAGAGATTACATAGCCGATCATCTAATTTTTCGATCGTGTGGCTGATCAACTAGGGTTTGCTGTGCAACTACATAGTAAAACCCAAAAGTTCTGGATATTTGAATATAGCCACATATGGGCTCTCGAGTTATATATATTAGGTGGTTTTTACTCTACTAGGTGCTGAAAAAACTGCATGTACATTTTCCTAAAATTTTATATGCCAGAAATTCAGTTAGTGTCAATACAAGGGATTCCTTACCAACATGATGCAATCGAACTATGAAGCCAACTGGAAGTTTGACTTGGCAGTGTAGGTATGTTAGATACCATCCATTCCCAACATGTTTGCTTGTATTGGTATGCATCTTTCTGTCCAATGACTCACATCGATTCTATTGGCAATTGCTCTTCTTGGGAAGATGAGTCATCAAAATGTTCCAGTTCCCTACTTGGAATCTATCTATCATCATTACTATCTAAAAGTTAGTTAACATAGAGCCTTATTCAATAGGTGGTATCTTTAGAGATGATGAAGGCAACTTTAAATTGGTTGATCGAGACCAATCGGTTTTAAAACTTAAGATGTTAGAGTGCAAGCTCTTAAAGCCAAGGTTAAAATCTTGTTCTTATGCAGTGTCTCAGTTGGCTAACAGAACCATGGCTTGCAGCGTCAGTCTCGGTCTTGGGATTGTCTGCTGCCAAGATGCTCTGAGACAAAATTGAGACGAAGGCAAGATGCACCAATACCTAAAAATAAAGAAATAGAAAATGCCTTGTAAAATTTGGAACGCACACGCATCATTGATTACCCTAGCACATGTAGATCTATGAACTGCATGTTCTTTACAAGGAAAAAAATGAAAGAATATAAAAAGTACACATTAAAATACCTTTTTTTTTTCAGACTTTATATAAACTGTTCAAGACCCATGGATTGAGTTACTCTTTTAGTTTCTAATCTATTTATTAAATTTTGAAAAGAAAAAGGGGTTTATTTCCTTTTTTTTTTACAGTAAAGTTATTACCTCGGAATGCAAAATCCCCAATTTCAGCCCCTATATCTCGATCTGCCTAAATCTACTTAAACGTTCGTGTTTGTTACTGGATTTTAAGAGATAAGAGTAGAAATAGGGATCTGGATCTACAAGGTTTTATTGCATTTGGGGAGTGTAGTGGGTATTGGAGGGAATAAATGGGATTGTTTTCGGCCCTACTACAGTTTTATGAACTATTATTTGCGTTTTATATGTATAATCTGACATCAGACTCTACGAAAGGTACAAGGATGATATAAACTAGTTAGATAATATATATATGACGACCCAGTATGATTTGTGATTCACCTATGGATCTTGTCTTGGCCCCTAGTGAGACCGAGACATCTCGGTCTCAGTGGAGACTTGAAACCATGGACGGAACCAGATGTCTCGACTGAGACTGAACGAGACATTGAAAATAAATTTGATGTCTCAATAGGCAAAGGTACTAATATACATAATATTAATTTGTTAACTCAAGTTAAAAGTATTATTGTTGATCTTTTATGTTGCTATAAAAGACAATTTATAAAAACAAGGTTTAAATTACTTAAATTAGAGTTTAGTAAGGGATGATACATACTCCAGTATATTGTCTCAATACCTTACTGAATTGAAACGAGACATTTCAGCCAAGCATGCACATATCCAACTAAGCAGGTGGAATCCACTGAATGTGGTCGAATAGGAATGAAAAAGCTGTAAAACCTTGGAGACTTTGCTTTGACACTTGACGAGATGTGGATGTGTGACAATAAGGCGAACCTCGTTAAACAGATTGTAAGAAAAGAAAATGATATGGCGATGCTTTGGCTATGGAAGGTACTTTAATTTGTCCTGTGTGTTGCAGTTCCTTCCACATATAATTTTCTTCTCTTTATTCAACAGAAAAGTTTTTGCATAGGAATAAAACTTGAAGTTATTTATCAGCAACTATGTTGTTACAGATCTGCACCAAACTGAATCAACTGGAGAATATAGGTGTAACGTGGACAAGGGCACTGTCCTTGTGCCCAATCCAGGGGGTCCTCTATCAGTTGGACTGTCCGGGTTGGCCATGTCAGCCTGACATGTGGCACAAAATGGCAGGTTGTCTACAAAAGAGGTTTCCACAAACTGTCTAGAAAACTATTTCCCAACTGAAAAAGGAAGATTAGACAATTAGGCCCTGTATGGTGACCAGAGGAAAGTTTTCTTGAAAGGGATTTTTATGTTAAAAATGTTTTGATCTAGAAAACTTTTATGGACATTTATGGGCAAGTCATTAGAAAACTTTTTTAAGGGCAACCATAGAGGGCCTTAGTGTTCTCCATTTACTCTTTGGAACCATTCCTAATTGTGAGTGAATTGAAGCATTCTGATCCAGAAGTAGAACTAATCTCCGTCCTTTTTCCCCTTTTTTGTGTGTATCGAATTTGCTTGTAGCATTTAAGCTCTTAAGCATGGTTCAAAGTTTCGAACGAAACCAAACATTTCACGTGAAACGTTTCGGTTTCGTCTCAGGGTGAGATAAGATACCATGGGGTTTCGGGTTTCAGGACAATTTCGGTTGATTTCAACCGAGACTTATAGAGTTTCGTTTAATTTTCTCCAAAACTTTTCGTCTGTTTCGGACGAAAACGAATGAAACCACGTGAAACTCACAAAATGTTATAAAATGGCTTCAAGAAAATGTGAAAATAATAATAGAAAAAAAAAACAGATAAATGTATTAAATTGTTTAAAAAATCTACATCCTATATTTGAATTCTCGCAACAATAGTAACTTACAGTGTTCTATGAAAGTAGAGTGTGTAGAGTGAGGCTTGGAATGCAGGTTTACATGACAAACTCCGGTTCATCCTTATAGCATTGTAAACCACTCTTCTTCGCTATAAATAAAATGTAAGTAGTTTTATACAAAATTAATAGCATTTATATGTTTTTTATTTCTGAGATTTTTTTAGAATTTTTTTAAGCCATTTTTTTCAAGGTTCCGTTTGTTTGAAGTTGGTTTCACCAGGTTTCATTTGGTTTTGTCTGAACCCAACGAAACATTTTGGTTTCGTTCATGGATGAAACCAAATCGAAACCCGGCGGACTTTGATCCATGCTCTTAAGGTTGTTTACTTATAATAAGATTATTACGCATTGAAGAACCATTGTAATTCCTCCAAAAGTCAATTTATTGTTTTGGAAAGCAGAAGACAGTAATTGATTTTCCACATTTGCTGTGCTCCCATTGTATGACAACATTGAACTTGATCAAGTTGTTTGTTAGCCTATCAGAAAATGTTGCTGCTAAAGCTATTTCAAGAACCAAAGATGCTTGTATTGAACTTTCTATTTGGTTTGTTCTGCACTTATTCTAGCTAGGTACAAATTTCAATAACAAGGGAAACATTTATTAAATCTGTAGTACCTGGGCATTATGTGTAAGTGGGTGCATGCTTTGATAAGTAGTAATGCAGGTTGTGAATTGTACAAGTAATACTATTGCAGCTATTGTGTGATAATTATCTCTTAGTTTACCCTAGTTTTCTATCATATCTGGGGAAAGCACTTCTTCAACTTCTCGGTGGTAACCTGAACCTGTTTGTTGTCTTTTCTGAACAGAAACATGTGGCAGATTTCTACATCTCAGACTTCCAGTCTGGGTTAAGAGCACTAGTGAAAGCAGGCTATGGAGCAAAAGTTGCTCCATTTGTTAAACCTGCGACTGCAGTTGATATAACTAAGGAAAACCGAGAGCTATCTCCGAGCTTTCTACGCTGGCTGGCCAATCGCAACCTCTCTAGTGATGATCGCGTAATGCGCCTTGAAGAAGGGTAAGCCATCAATTGCTCTTGTTTGAGCCCATAAATTGGTTGGTCTGTGCTGGCTTGCAACCTTAAGGTTGCAGATTCCTACTTATCAAAAGTTGAAATCTTCACCATCATCATTTGTAATAATACCCTCTCCCGACTGTTTGGGAGGATGAATCCTGTTTCGGCATTCAAAAGACGAAAAGGGGCTCATGAGAAGATTTGGCAAAAGTTCTACGCTGGCTGCCAACCAGACACAACCCTCCATATGGGGTTGGGATTGGCAATGCAAGCCTATAGATCGATACTGCCATAGCACAACAATAAATAAACTGATTATTTACGTATATAATTCTGTTTTTCACTTCTTTCATCCTTCCAGTTCTCTTATCTATCTCCATTTTCACCAGATTACTCCTAAAATAAACCAAGTGATGGTTGTATGTCAGGTATATCAAAGAAGGAAGCACAGTAAACGTGATGGGGGTCGTCCAACGCCATGATAACGTGCTCATGATTGTCCCATCAGCAGAGCCAGTCTCGACAGGTTGTCAATGGGTCCGCTGCCTTCTTCCTGCCTATATAGAAGGTCTCATTTTGAAATGTGATGAGAGCCAAAATGCCGATGTGATTCCCGTGTAAATATTTTGCAATCCATCGTAACTTTGTTTTGCTATTGGGTGTCATCTATCACAACATTTCCAAGAAAATGTTGGAAGGTGAAAAGGGAAGGGAAGATTAATCACTGCAATGAACCACCCTGATCACTCTCAGATTTTAAGTATATGTAAAATGGCCTAGAAGATGCAGCAGAGGAAGATACGAAGATTACACTAAAAGTGAGGATAGCGTAGACATGGGTGAATATGCTTGTGTTCCACTGGAGATAAAAAGTGAAAAAAAAAAAAAATAGGGTTGTATATGAGTTTACATCTTGATGGTAGCTGATTCTATGTACATAGATTGCAGAGATGCCCCAAGGTTTTCTTTGCATAGGGCAGCGGTTGGTGTTCTGTTTCATGTGATTTCAGGATGTTTCAGATATGTTTGATTCTAAAATAAATTAGTAAAAGAATTGTCTGTTTATCGTTGATGATAAGACTTGATTGTGAAGATTCTAATCAATAGTTACATTTAACTGTTGGCAATACCAATTACTTTCGTGTAGTTTCTGTCAGATTGTGAGTGCTTGAGATGGAAATTTTGACAACCCATATGGTTACATTTAATTACAGGCAATACTAATTACTTTGAGCATTCTCAGTTATATTGAGAATTGAGATTGCTTGAGAAGATAATTCAGAGCATCCAATAAACTAGTGATAGCCAATGTGTACTGATTTGATGATCCTGAGTTTCCAAATATATTTTGCAAGAAGGCTTAGGTTCATATGATGAAAATTTTAGACCCCCCAAATGTTTTGGAGTACAAATGAAATCCCAGTTGATAAGGTGCAAGGTCTGTTTGTCCCCTGAGCCATTCCAACAGAAGTGATTTATCAGAGTCCATTCCTTTGCAAAGAGTCTTAGGGAACAAAAAGGATTGCATTTGGTAAGTTGGAATCGCAGAAGCAACGGATTTTACAAGAGTAGTTCGACCCGCTTGAGCCAAATATTTGCATGTATTGTAGTTGGAGTCTAGAATCTGTAAGACCGCATCCTTCGTAAGAATGAATAGAACTCCTCTCCCAAACTGCCACGTGACATTCATTTGGCCCACTGACCCATGAATGTTTGGCCCACCCCTTGGTGTTGGTGGAGCCACGGACCAAGACAGCCTGCTTGGTTATTTGTAACTGTTGGATTTGAGCTTTTTATTTTTTATTTTTCTTCATCGAATGTGTAGATACTTTCGTTTGGTTACCTTTGACCATACGAAAAAAATCATGTTTTGTTAAAGGAAGGTATCTAAGTCCTTAACCACGATGACCAAAAGGCCATAGCATAAGCACCACCCACACACTTTTCTTTTTATTGTTGATGCAAGCAAGGCATCTAATAAATTTTTTTCATACAAGTACGGCCGATTATGGATAAAATTTAGGGAATGGATATTTGAACCCACCATTTGTGTTCATCCTACCCACTTAAAGTAACTTTTTTGTCATACCAAAATGCCCCCCAAATGTGTTAAACATACCCACCCAAATAAAAAAGATGCGAAATCGAAAAAACAGAGAAAAAAAGAGCTTCCACCACCACATCGCACCACGCCTCTCTCTCTCTCTCTCTCATGGTTGAGAGAGGGGAATAAGAAAAACAAAGCTTCTACACCTAATGGAAAAATCATAAGAAAGCGTACCCCGATCATCACACACACACGCACACACAGAGAAAGAGAGAAAAATGGGGTGAGAGGAATAAGAAAAACAGAGCTTCTACACCTGATGGAAAAATTATAAAGCATGATCAAACACAATCTCTTCTTCTTCCCTTGATTCTCCTGTTTTCCTATTAACCATTATAGCATTCAATGGGTTCTTGTAGAAACCCTTAAAAAACATTTGATACCTACTTATCAAGTATCCTGTGAGACCTTTGATTGGTGTATCCCAAATTCCTATAATTACATTCAGCCATAGTCTACCGACTTCCTATCGTAAAGTTCTCTGACCAAGTTTATATTTCAGCTTACAAGATCTACGTAGGACCAGTGGAATGTGGTAACCACCCTTTCCATCTATCACATGTAGAAGGTTAAAAAAATTTCACAAAAACTAGGCTGTTCTAGTACTGAATACTACTGATAACCGTGACCCCATAAGTGCAGGACTACAGAATTCCCCAAGGAAAGATAAAAACCATACTGTACAAGCTCATGGGAGAGTGATAATGGATGCTTTCTCACAAACACAAAATGAATAAAGTCTAAACTTTATACGTAACTTTGTAAGACTGATGATTACACTATTTGAAAATGAAAAAAAAAACACAAAAAAAAAAAACCTTCCACTACAGAGCTAGTAGTTTCTCACTCCTCACACAGAGACGAGAGTAATTCTCCCTCTTGATATTCCATGTCAAACCAGATCCTCAAATGCTCGTCAGTGACGAGTATAAAATGTCTCAAAAATTATAGCCAAACAGGACAAGCAAGCAGGCTAGTGGTACAAGCCTTACCAACTTAGCAAGCTGGCTCCTGTAGCATATACCTTTGACCATTCTCCTTTTCATCTTTTCTTTGAATGGTTGCATCTGTCAAGCCGTGACTTAAGTCACTCATAGGGGTTTCTGAATTTCTTCAGGAGCTCTGGGACATCATAAGCCAGCATATCATCAACAGCTTGTATCATCTTCGGCTTCAACTTCTCAAACTTATCAATATTGTAACTGCTCAGGACCTCTCTGAAGTGCTCAACATTTGGGAAATCCCCAGCTGGTAGATGGAACTCCCTCTGAACCTGTCAACAGAAAAAGGAAATTGGAAATGACCATCTAAAATGCAACGGCTAAAGCATTAAAAGCCAGAGAAAGAGAAAGATTTTGGTACCTTGGCAAATTCATCTTCTAGATTATCAATGAGTCTTTGTTGAGTCTTAGCCTTGCCCATCATTGCAGGCATCTCCTTTTTAAGATGACTAATTATGTAGGCATGAATCTTAGCAGCTCTAGCACGTTTTACAAATTCATTGATCTGCAATTTTTAAAAATGCCATTTTACTCCACTTTGATGGGTACATACAAGGAAGAAACAAAGATTGCAAACGAGAAACATAATGTATAAGAACAAGCATAGTGGACATACTCGGCGATCACAAGCCTTCTTTGGAATATCTTTCAAATCTGAAAGAAGGTCGTCCTGTTCTTTCTCAAAAAGATCTTTTCCGATTGGACCAACAGCTGCTTCATTTACAGGTTTGTCATTGAATGAGCTGTAAAAGCCAAGAATTGGGACATTAACCTCCACATAATCAGGTTGCACATTCACCTGAACAAATGCTTCGATTACATTAGCAAAATCAATGTCTAAAAAGTCCATAACCACAACCTAAGGGTGTCAATGGACCAGGTTCGAGCTAGGCTAAGTGAGCCTAAACAATTAAGCCCAAGCCCAGGCCTAATTATTGACTGGAGCAGGTTGCAAGTCAAGGAAGGATTCAACTTCACATAGTCCAACAAATACATCAGGGTTTATCTGGTGCTCTTAGCTCATGTCAAAAAATAAACTACATCCATACTTTTTCTTTTTCCTAATTGGTAACTACATAGATATTTCCCCAAAAATGCAACCTCTACAACAGAATCACAGATCCCAAGTCCAGGAAGATACTAAAATCTACTAAAAATGAAACAAGTATAGAAAATAGAGAGCATACCCAATATAAACACGCATAACCTCAGGAGTATTCAGAACTTTCCCAAGTGACCACATCAATGCTCCATAAACTCTCATCAGCTACATTGAAATGCCAATCAGTAAACAAGTTAAATGTTTACCGCAAAACCTACCTTTAGAAAGTAAGGCTAATACAGAGGAATGGCAATTATTAAGTGAATAAACTGAGTAAAAATTCTTACTTGCTGGGTATCAACTTGGTCTGCCTTATTTAGAACCACACGAATCTTTTCATCATGACCCCGAAGAGATCCAATCACGCGCTTGAACTCATCACTGATATCCAATTTATGAGGATCAAACAGAAGAAGAATGAGGTCACACTTCGCTGCAAACCATGAGGTAACTCCAGTAAAATCATAACTTCGTTGTGTTCGTTGCTTTTCTCCAGACAGAACTCCAGGAGTATCCACAAATGCAATGTGCTCTAGCAACTTCAGACGAGTAAAAGAATGGTGAGTTTCTCAGTGTTAAAAATTTAAGATCCACAGGCTTCCCATCTTAAGTCTGGAATAAAAACTCACTGTATGTGGCATTTGGGCACACTGAAATTTTGATAAAAATGCAGTTCCAAATGCTGTGAGACCGCTGAAAGGCATGTCTGCTTGAACAGCAATAGTGTTCCCAGGAATACTTCTTTCATCAGGTCCTGACTGTACGAGAACACAAAGAACTAGGAACATCAAGGGAATTGGATTTAAAAAAAAAGGTTAGCCTCACGCACACTGGTTATTGAAAAATGGAACAACCATTTTTCATTTTTAACAACTTACAAATTTCCACAAAAAGACCGAACAATGGTCCAATGCTCAAACTGCATTTATTGAATTTTCAAGGCTTCAAGCACATTTGCAGTAAGAGATATCTTAAAAATTTGATACAAAATAGAAACATAACGGGGTGGACTAGTCCAACACTTCTTAAAAGTACCAACCCTACACCCATTAAGTATGGATGTAAACAAGTGGTCATTCGAAAATGGGAGAGGAAGAAACCTCATTGAAACCTTAATATTATTAATCTTATGGCCATGGTTAATTAATATACCCTTGTGCAATCTCAGTATGATGCAATTCCTTGAAGAACCTACTCCTAAAATCTATTTTTTTATGAAGAACCATAAAAAGTTGTTATCCGTGTTTGGGAGAGAAATAACAAGTATCTATATAGAGATGGAATGGTCAAAGCTGGAAAAAGAAACTTCAATAAGGTGTGTTAATTACCCAAATGCTGAACCTTTTATTTATGTATTTCGATTTCAATAAAACCTTTTTGGTTCATTGCCAAAAATGTGAAATGTGATAGTATGGAACCTTTTGATAAATTGTGAACCCTATTGTCTCCTATGCGAAAACCAGACAGTATATTTTTCATCTCTATTGTGATCTGCAATTGGGTGTTGGTCATCTTCCTTTGAATTTTGCCTCTTTAACATGCTAAAAAAGGCAAGAAGCCTGCCGGAATCACCTCCACGCTTTTCATTAAACTCCAATGCCTTGCTCATTTATCGCGATTTCACAACCAATTAATTGGAGATCCTCATAACTCAAAAGATATTCCAAACCACTGGTTTACAGTTCTCCTGAGTTTTTGTTTGGTAAGTGGTAACATTTCTTTTTGAAACAACTATGGGAGAAATGTTTCCATAGAAACATTTTTTTCGTCCAGAAACATTTCTGAGAGAAAAGTTACCAAACGGACCCATTAGAAACTAATTAAAACATAACTTCCAGAATACATACTCAAAATGGGAAATTAAAGTGTGGTGGAAATTCACCCACACATGGACGGGTGAGTGGGCCAAGACCCAATTTACCCCAGTAGATAATGGGCCAAAATAACTATTACAAGTAGGCCCAAGGAGGGGTTTGTTTGAAACCCAGCTGTGGGCCCCATTTGGTCCCATGTGTGCTGAATTTCAGCTTCAGATCTCCTACGTTACATAGTACTTCTAAGGGGCTATTCTCAAAGAAACTGTGGTTCAGCTTCTTCTTTCAGATAGATTAATTAGTTTTGCATTCATGTAAATAGTATTAATTGCAATGGGAAAAAATCACCAATAAAAAAACAGTAGTTGGAAATTGAAGTGTTCTGATCATAAAATTGGGTTTTGATAAAATTATTCTGTTTAAATAGGTTTCAGGCATAGGAAGGAAAAATAAGAATAAATTTGAGATACCATAACAACAACAAATCTGTCTGTTGTAGGCTCTGGTCCAATGTGAGCTCCTGCTCGAAACGAAGGATTTGGTAAGAAGAGGAACACGAATTATCATCTTATTCTCAGACAAGAAAAAGGAAATAAGACAGTTTTAACTTACCTGGATAACTACTTCTGAGCAAATGTTTTATGAATGTTGTTTTTCCAGTGGAATACTGACCCAGAAGCATAACCATGGGCCTAGCATCAAAATCACTATTTGTCTGCAAAAAGGAAAAGACCAAAAGCGACGGGCATAACTGCATAAGTTGATTGAAGCATCAGCATCTAGAATTTACAATATACCAACAAGAACAACATCTATCCCTCTTCCCAAACAACAGCTCGTGTTATTTTCATGTAAAGAGCGAAGCTAAACAAATTTGGTCACTTTTGCAAAGTAAAACATATCAAAATTCAGGTGTAAGGTTCACTCACTAGTAAGGGAAAAGAAAAATCATTAAAATGGTATGTAACTTCCAATGGCTTTAGCTTTTCAACGTATAACCTCTTCAGGCCATCAACTATCGATGTAACTGCACTTAGAGGTACCTGAACAAGCAAACAAGTGAAAGAAAAAAAATCAGCTATAAAACCAGGATATGGATAGGCATCATTTTTACAAACAAAAAAATGTCAATAAAAGGATGACATACAATGAGGAAAAATATCATCATAGGATATGAATGAAAAGTGGAGACATAGTTCTCTAGAATGTGGGATATCCAATATGTAAAATGTGAATTGCGGAGTCAATAGAATAAACTTACTGTAACATTAGAAGAACAATATGAAATCGATGCCGCATGCAATCCAAGAGGAAAATGTATCTAGTTGGCATGTATAGGGATTATCTAGACCACTCCACAATCTGGTCCCAACTCACATATAAATACATAATCCTTTAAATCGTCTCTACAATATAAAGAGACAAATTGCCAATTCCTTTGCAACTCTTTTGGACCCTAGGTGCACTGCAGGTGGATAAATACAAGGATAATTCATTGCAAAAGTGAAACAAGAATCATGTAATGCAAGTAACAAACCTCGACATGTAGTTGAGGACCTTGAGGTTATTTCACACAAAAACAAACCACTAAACTATTACATACATGACCACTAATTTTAGCCAAACGCACAAGCTTGCTTCCACTAAATCAACCTTGCTGATCTCATAATTCACATAAGCAATTCCATTACAATCCATGCAATACTTAAATGATAGAGGCATTTGATATTACATTTTTTAATAAAATCTGATCACTTCCTATCTTTTTACGTTTTCAAATTTCCCATATGCACTTAGAGGCAAAATAGAGGAACATAACTTGGTGTATTGTGATTTTGAGCTTTTCTTATAGCTTTGAGATTTGTTTATTTTATTTTAAGGAGACAGCAGATTCATGTAGAACAATTCACTAGATTTTCTTGTATGAACATACTCTTTGGAGTAGCAACAATCAAAGCTGATGTTGAGCAAAGATGGTAACAGTATAAATAAACAATCTAAGTATGTAAAGAATTCTAGTTCTCAACTTCTGTTTTTCTTCTTAACAATAAAATCCCATAACTTATCAGAAGAACAGGGAAAGAAAAGATATGTTTTAGGTAATTGATTGACTGAGTCAATCTAACTCATAATTGATCATGCTTGTGAACTAAGGAAATTCTTTTTTAATGTTTACCCCTGTGAATAAAGTACACATTGTTTAAGGAGAGAGTTTCTAAAATCTACCAGAGGTGCAAAAGCATCATTCTTTTTTACGGTGGGGCTAAAGAAAAGATAGAATTAAAAACCATTATAAATTGAAGCATGTGAACCCAATCATGAGCAAAACTCAAGAAATGAAACACTAACAAAATCAACTTAAAGACACTATAAAACCCAGGTAGGATGAGTGTTAAACAGACAATCCAACTGAGGTTTCACCAAAATGTAGAAAAAATTATCTAAAAAAGAGATCTATCATTGAAAGAATGCAAATGACAGAAATGGAGATAAGATAACAAGGCAAACCAAAGTATACCTTTACTGTTCATAGCAAAACAAAAATGCATAAGTTACCTTCTTCAAAGATTTTGAGGTAAACCAATGAGCTGATGGTAATGATTGGGGCTGAGTAGCTACTGCACCATACCAATTAGCTAATTTAGAAATGAATAACTAATAAAACCAATAGTCCCGATACCAGTAATTGGTAATTCGTGAGAAATCTTCTTACCATTTACTTCAGGCTCAGTTTTTTTGGGTGGATGCTTATTTTTCTGGAAAAAAATAAATCAATAAACAAGTTGAAAGACTCGTACAGACTTTAAATTCTAAATACCAAGTAGCAACACAAAATCAGACACTTACAGCCAGTAATACATCCAAATCTTCCATTACTGGAGGTTTTAAATTCTCCAAGTCAACTGCAGTAGAAGCAAAAAATGCATTAACCCAGCTTAAACAAGTAGATCAGGTGTATAAGTCCCCCTTAAAAACTAGATCGGCATGCTTATTCACAAGAAAAAGTGTGTCACGATAGTTCATCATTTGAATTGAACTTTTATTTTCTTGATAGGCAAGCGGGTTGGTTAGCGGGTTAGCAGGTAAGTGGGTGAAGATGGGTATAGAACACAGATCATAGTATCAATTTATAGGACAAAGCTAAAATGTGGCTCCTTGCTTATTTTACCTGCAGAGCTAAGGACGTCTTCTGTTATTTCATGTCCTGCTTGTGCCAGAGCTACTAGCTGTTCATGATGAAAATTTAGTAAAATATCAGATACTTGTCAAATTAGCAAAATATATACAAAAATATGAAAGGTAGATAACCTGCATTGCAGTAAAGAACTCTTTGAGACCAAGAAACCCTTGTCGTTTGGAATCCGCAAGCGCCCACACCTTTGAAACCAAAAAAGTTATCAATTTAATTCGAAACAAATAAACCCTAATTAATATGAAAACACGGTAAAACCCAAACCATTAGTCTGCAAAATTACAGATGAGCTTGAAGAAGAAGAAAAAATGAAACTCCTAATACAATTTTTGACTCTGAGCTGGTGAAACAACAAAGGACGAACATGTTAATCAGCTAAGATAACCAGATAAACCCTAATCCAGCATTTGAAGTCTAGAGCTCCATTAAGTATACAGAGTACTCAGAACTAAAAGCCTAATTCAGCATAGAAACAAAGGAAACAAAAACAGTAAATGAGTAAAATGTAGAAAACCTGTTTGAGTTCGGGCCGAGATAAGTTGGACATGGCGAAGAAATTGGTGGCGTCGTTTCCGGTAATGCGCCCATCACCATCTGAAGAAATAAATCGAAGATTTTTGTAGTCTCAGAGAAGAGTTCAAGTTCTTGCAGATAGAGAGAAGAAAAGAAGATGTTAAACCTGAATCTGCGTAATTGAACCATTCCTGGTAAATCTTTTGATGCTCTTTCGAACAAGAACTGATCGGACCTGAAACAATCTCCATGAAATCGAAACAGAGAGAAAGAGAGAGAGAAGCGGTTTTTGTTTTTGAAAATTGAAATTTCGAAAATTGAAGATTTGAAGAGAGAGAGAGAGAGAGATGGAGACAAGATTTATTTATATGTAAGGTTTTGTAACAGTTTTCGCGCTTTTGAACTGAGAGCGTGATAATGGAACTCTGCATGTTTCAATCTCTTGGCTAAGTTGGCTTTCTTTGTGGTATTATTGGCGAAAAAGCTCAACAACTGATCCAATGGTTTGAAATACTCGACTGGAGAGATGGCCCACATACTGGAGGTTCACGATCTTTATGTAAGAGTGCCGATTGTAAGAAAAGATGGAGTAATACATGCGCCAATGATATTGCGCCAGGTACACCTATGTGCAGGGAGAATAATATTGCCCCAGTTTACCCTGGTGTACCCGGCGCATGATCCCAATTATATTGCGCAGTACCTCGTGCACCTGGCGCAATATCATTGGCCATTTGGAGCTTAGTTTAGGGCCTACTGACCTTATGGATGTTTGGACCACCGCTTAGTGGACCTATATACCAAGATCAGCTTGATCGGTGATTTATAACAGTTATATTTTGACATCCAAAAAAAGGCTCAAATTCAACGGTCTAAAACCATGTTATGAAAATACTAAATTTAACAATTATAAATCAGTAAATATACTATTTTTTATTGTAGGTTCATCAAGAGGTGGACAAAATAGACATTAGGTTAGTGGGCCCTAAAGAGTACTCCACGTGGCATTTTGGAGGGGGCCATCAAACTGTGAAGTTCCCCGGAAAATCAAACACGAGCTCCAACCCGGAGGTACATTGCACATTAGGATCATTCGGTGATCACAACATTTGTGTTAGCTGGTGGATCCCACATTTATTTAGAGCTCCTAGTCATTTGAATTTTAAAATTTGGAAGGTAATATATAGACTGTGTATGGGTCCCACATAGTCATCATTTAAACAAAAGGTTGCGTTAATTGTACACACCCTTTTTGTAGTAACACCCACCTTAAAAATAAAATAACAACCAAAATGTTAAGTGGGAGTCATCTTACCTACACTCACCCACAAACAAGAGAAAAACAGTGCCGTTTGAAGAGGGGAAAACGAATGAGAAACTATTTGGAAACGGAGAAAATGATGGTGAAACGGAGGTGAAACAAGGGGAAACGAAGGAGAAACAGAGGAGACTCTATGTTTCCTCGTATTCTCTCAATCCATCTCCGCCATTGAAGAAGAACGTGTTAACTCAGCTCAATTTCCTTCTTCTCTTATAAACAAGGCATGGAGGTAAGTACAAAAATATACATTGTTAATTTAATATTAACTACTTCTGTACAGTGAACATCAGTTTGAATACGATGCTTACCCAAGAATCATATGATCCAACTACCGTTGGATCTGTCGGAGCTGTTTGTGCCATTTGCGCTCTTGGATCATACGCAGTTCTATTGTCAGGGTTCTGCACTTTAATGTGTAAAATCCTACGGAACCAATCAAGGTAATCATTTGTACAATCCGATGCATTCACAACTGGTTGTCCACGTGCCCTCATGGATAATACATGGTTATACCACTGATCCCAGAAATGATTTAGCACAGCATAAACATCATTATATTGTTTACTTTTTGCTCCTCACACGGCTTCTATCGGCTTTAGTGGAAGGGGAGGGATACTCTGAATGTATCCAAATTGTCGTAGAACCCGGGCAAGATGATATAGTTCTACGATATGAAAGCGCCTTAAGAGACCAGTAAAGAAGGCAATATCAGGAAATGGATATGCATCAGTCGTCTCTTTATATGGGTCTCACATGACCTATAATAAATATAAATTAATCGATTGTTCACATGTAATAAATATAAAGTAGACATGTATAAGTTATTACCTCATGTGATTAGGTGAAGTCAATTGCCTCTCGCAACACTCTCAAATTGGCTTCTGGATCTCCACCTGAAGGTGTTGGAAGTCATGATTTCGCTCGTAGATCGTCAATTTTGAACTCTAAATCTGGCGTTGGTCTTGTAAATGGAAAATGTTCATAGACTCATGCCTCCAACACATCAGACATGAGAAACAACAGTAGCTCAAAGTATTAAATATAAACTGGTGTTTTGAAAAATATACATCTAGTAGTTTTAAATAACCGGCAATCTGCTTCACTCTTGACCTAGACGCTAATCCCAACTGTCGATATAGATATGCCAGAGCACCTGCCCTCCAAGCGTATGTATTTACTTCTCTGATGTCCCGTAAGAGTTGAAGATACATAATATGTATCATTGTTCCCGTCTTGTTAGAAAAAATTTTACACCCAAGCAAATACAAAATATATCCCTTCACAGCAAACTCGCACTCGTCATCTGAAGGATTCTGACCAATGTTTTCGAATGTAAGCCTCAGTCACTACATCCTTACTGTGTTGCCCTTATTCAAAACCAGCTCAGCAGTGGCAACATGTTGCTCGACCTACAACGTCTCTACAAGTAAGTAAACGGCTTGCTGGGGTGACAACGTATCCAACTGTCACTAATTAACCTTCAGTTGGGATGCGTATAATCTAGTACATATAATCCAAGGTAATTGTCATTTCACAAAATGGGAGATGGAATGTATTTGTTTCAATGTGTCACTTCTCAACAAATCTTGAAATAAGTACTCAATTGTTTGTTCTATACGCATACCTTGCCAAATTAAACAACCATGTACGCCTTAACAGAATCCTGAAATAACGTGGCATAGTGGACCAATCACAATCTCTAATTTTTGCTGTATGTTGTATGCATTTAAGTATTGGTCGTTCTTGCTTATTAGTAATATATATTAGTAACATATATTATCAACATATATTACAAACAACGGATCAAATATGACATGTTTTTTACCTTATGTTCCCAAATAGAGTGAGCAACATGCGTCTTGAATCTTTTTAAAATTACAGGATTAGATAGACCTCCGGGGAACCCACCACGTGACATTACAGTGTATTGGGGGTGTACTCTATAGTATTATTTTTTCATATACACTTCTTCTTCTACCGAGGCTTCTTCTTCTGATACATCTTCTTCTTCAACTTGTTCATTTTCTTGAATTTAACGAAATAGTTCTTCTATTATTTATTGTTGTATTTCTGAGCGTTCTATGCGGCGTCTCCTTTCAGACGTCGTGGCTGGAATCCGATGAGGTAGTGGCAGAGGGGGATTTGACGTACTTGAAGTGTTACTCTTTCCTATCACCTTACGAAGTGCTCGACGCATTGCTATTGAAACCAATCAATCAATACCATTCAAAAATTTTAAATAAACAACTTAAAGATGTAACATCACATATACATTTTGAAATATAAGATTCATTGTGTGCAAATTATCTAAGACATTTTATCAAACAGTTTACACCCACAATAAACATTCAACAAGTAATGTAGGTTATTTGATGTATTATAGATAAAAATACATAATAACAATCTAATGACTTACCTTGAATTTATGTCTTACTTTGGATTTGGTGACGAAAAATAATCTTTTTCTTGTAAAAATAAAAATAAATCTTCAAGTGGAACAAGAATGATGGGTTTCGGTGGATTAAGACCGAAAAATCTGCTTGAGTGGGACAGTATGATCAATCACCTTCAATGGAGTCTCCGGTGGATGGAGGATGTTCGGTGGTCGTGGACTCTTCAGTGGAGAGAGGATGATTGCAACGGTTTCTCTTTTCTCTTCTACGATTTCTCTTTTTCTTCTACAGTTTCTTTTTCAATCAACATTTTGTTTAGGTGGGTGTGACTATGAAGTGGGTGCATATAAGTTAGATGCAACTTATGATATGTGTAGATAAGCTATGGGTGTTCCTACAAAAAGGTGTGTGCAATTAACGCCACCCTTAAACAAATATCTTAAAAAATAGCTAATTTGGAAGCTCTAACCTATTTTAAAAAAAATGGCTATTTTAAGGAAAATAATGCGTTATAATAGTAAGGTCCCAATCCTATTATGTTATTTCGAAAATATCACCCAAATCCGAAGAAAGGGCCTAACATCATTAATGTTATTTTGGGCCTCTTGGAGCACTTGACTAGTCACTTAGTCACCAAGGCATGTGTGTACCCCTTCCTCGTGCACCAAGTAAAACCAGGGTAAATCCCCAAGTAGTGGCTCAAAGGGGAGTCGAACTCAGGACCTCATGCTTTTTGGAGTGGGTTATTGACCTCTTGCTTTCTTGACCTGCGGTATCTACTCGACATCCTTTGCCAAAGCAAGATGATACAGCTTTCCGTGCTACTCAGTGTGCTTTCCTTATTGCTCTTGTTCATATACAAGAGCCAAAAATAGTTTGTATTCATCTTAAATTAAAAATAGTTCATATTGATCTTAAAATTTCTCATTGAAAGGTTGCAATGAATGAAAAAAAAATTTAAGCTCTTCATTAGACCTCTACCAGATCTCTCAAGCCTCGACATTTGAATATGAATATTGTTGGTTGCAAGTAAGTGGGCAATGTTGAGAAGAAAGAACAATAAACAATCTAAAGAATAAATATGCAATCACCCACAACACAGTGATTCTCTCTAGATTGAGGTACATCCACGGATCCACAACGATTCCACTATGCTATGAGACAAGAAAAAAATACACACAATACAATGAATTATCATCTCAGATCAACCGAGGTATGTATAACCCCAAGACGAAACTAGGGTTTCTATATCTTTTGTAAAAGTACAAAAATACCTTAAAAGAAAAAAAGACCTCTGGACTATGGTGTCGTGCACTCATGTAACTTTAGCATCATCATGAGGCTCCACATAACATAACAATCTCTTACTTGGAGACCAACCACGAACATCTCAGTTGAGCTTGTTGCATTTGACCAGTGTTGACCCGAATTGACTACCAAATTTTTTTATTAAAGGACGAAAGTGCCCTTGTCTTCAACTTTAGAACAAGGGTTTGGGTTTAGGCCAAAACCCAAACCCTAAATCAAACATGGAAAGAGGAGATTAAAAATTATGATTCATGTTGGTAAACTTGAGATTTTTTTTTTTTGATTTTTTGATTAATTAAGCAAATATTGAGAAGAAAAACCCCCAAAAATAGATAAAACTCATGAAGGAATATTTTAAAATTGAGAGAACCCATCTTTCCAAAATTCACATCTCAAAAGCTTAAAATATAAATTGCTTTGTCTTGTTTTTCGTTTATATTAATGAAAATTTTAAAACTGATTTATCAAAAAAAATTTAAAACTAAAATTTTATGCTGTTTTTATTTTTTATTTTTATATACCTTGGGTTTTAAATTATTGCTGGAGTGGTGGCCGGCTGGCCATGAGACTCCGGTTGGTTGGTCGTTAGTGATGGGCGGCCAACCCCTTGGAATCTCTTGGATGGCCGTCCACCACAGCTGTGTGTCCAAACCCTTGTTTCAAGGTTGAAGACAAGGGCATTTTTGCCATTTAATAAAAAATTGTCAACATTGGTCAAATGACAATGGACCGAGTCATAGGGGGGTATGTCAACTTTTTCAAATTGTGAGGGGGGAGGGGGGGATAAATGTGCTCCAAAATAGAGATCTCCGTTGGAAATGCTTTTACGAGATATAACTGAGTAGTCATAATTGTCCAATCAACCACATTTTTGACATGGATGAAACCCAGTGAATAGTTGATTGATAACACTCCTGAAAGTAGCCAGTTTACAATTATTAGAATTGACGGCTATTTGGGTCCAACCCATTTATTATCGCCTTGATCTAATCTCAAACTAGATCGAGATGGGTCTAGCAGGTCAAAAACCCTTATCCAAAAAAATAAACTAGTTAATTTGGGTTCGGTTAACCAAGTTGTTCAACAATTGATATGGTCTTATGGTTCAAAATCTAGGTCAATGGTTGATTTAACTTCTAAGATGATACTAAACGCATGTTTCAAAATCTTGGGATCGGTCTTAGGATCGGAGAGCACTGATCCAGATTGGCCAAATATCATTCAGATCAGCGACACAACCCCAGTATCTTTCAGATCAGTGGCTTCCGATCCCGATCCAGATTGCCTGATCCAGAACAAGATTGGCCGAGACTTCGAACCATGACTAAACTAGCACATCTCTACCCTTATAATCGGGCTCACAGAGGGGTTTAAAAAGGTCGTTATAACAAAAATAACGACTATTATAACGGTAATGCTATTACCTCATTATATTATTTTCAATTCAACACAATCCCATTATTCCATTATAACAAAAATAATTTCCCTTATCTTTCAATAACATTTAAAAATAAAAACATGTAATTTTCCGTCATTTACAGTTATTTTAAAATTCATTTTTATTTAAAATTTTGAATTTCTAATTTAAAATCCATTATAAATTCTCACAAATAACAATTGTTAAATCTGTTATATACCGTTATAATAGATAGGATGGCCATTATTTATGAATGTAAGAAAAAATATTATTTTTATTCCATTTTCTTCCATTATAAAAGAAATAACAGTAACACCCCGTCTGTTTATACTGTTATAAAATTGTATAGTTGCTCAGAAAGAAACGGTCCATTGATCGATGATTCATACTCGTTTCTCTTGACGTTTCTCAAACATTTCCCGTTTCCCGTTTCCCGTACCCACGTAGAAGATGAATCAATGGCTGATTTTTGGTGAGGATGATCTTTACGGTGAGGAGATCATCCTCACAAAAATTCAAATCATTATAATATTCATAGACTGGTTTAGAAGCTGAATCATTATGGACCGTCCATTTTTACCGTGTAACTTTAAAACCACATTTGATGAGGTTAAAAATTTCAGAATGGGCTGATTTTTTGTTGGGGTGATCTATATGGTGAGATTATCATCCCCACCAAAAATCAGAATTTGATTCATCTTCTACGTGGGTATGCCAAGATGGGGGTCAAATGGGGGTCCCTTGAGCCCGACCCTCTTCACATAGGATCCCTTACCTATTTCCCACTTGGCAATTATGATCCGAACTACAAAATTTTGGTTAACAAAATACAATAAATGCATGCTCATGAAAGTCAATACACTTTCAATAAATATGGGAAGTTGGAAGTTGGAAGTTAGATTAAATCTTCCACCAACTTCCCTCCTTCATTCAATTTCTCTACGGGCGCCCACGTCTTTCGGCTGGGCACCCCACTTGGACCCAAATGTCCCTCTTTCAGTTGGGCACCCACACTGAGAAAAAAAAAAAAAAAGAGAGAGAAGAAGAGGAGGAGGACGCCATCGCCGTAGGTACGTGTCTCTCTCTCTCTCTCTCTCTCTACCCTCATGGCCGTGGGTGCCATGGTGACCACGGCTGGCTTGGCCGTGGGTGCCATGGTGGCCACGGTAGTTCCTAGCCGTGGAGGCAAAAAAAAAAAAAATTTGTGGGAGGGGGTGCTCCAAACCACTACTCTACCAACACCACCACCTCTGGCGAGAGAGAGAGAGAGAGAGAGAGACGTACCTACGGCGATGGCGTCCTCCTCCTCTTCTTCTTCTTCTCCTTCTCTGTTTTTTATTTTTTTTTATTTTTCAGTGTGGGTGCCCAGCGGAAGGAGGTGCATTTGGGTCCAAGTGCGGTGCCCAGCCGAAAGACGAGGGCGCCCGTAGAGCTACCCTTTCTCTAATATTTAGGTTCACCAAATTTTTACAACACATTTTTAATTGGGTCGGGCTCAAGGGACCCCCTTTTTTGGTACCCACATAGAAGATGAATCAATGGCTGATTTTTAGTAGGGATGATAACCTCACCGTATAGATCACCCCAACAAAAAATCAGCCCATTCCGAAATTTTTAATCCCATCCCATCAAATGTGGTTTTAAAGTTATACGGTAAAAATCGACTGTCCATAATGCTTCAGCTTCTAAACCAGTCTATGAATATCAGAATGATTTGAATTTTTGTGAGATGATCTCCTAACTATAGAGATCATCCTCACTAAAAATCAGCCATTGATTCATCTTCTATGTGGGTACGCCAAGATGGGGGTAAAAAAAGGGGGTCAGAAATGGGGATCCCTTGAGCCCGACCCTTTTTAATTTATCTACGATGTATATACTACGTACTTTGGACTTTAATTTAGAGATGTTACAATACGGTCCGGATCTTATACCCGGGGGATAATCGAGTTGTGTAGTTACCCAAATATGGGATGTTGTACCCAAATAATGGTAAAGAATGCTCAAATTCCTACGGTTAAAATCAACCCATGAAAATGACTTCAACTAATCACTGATCAGGTTGATTTTGGGTTTATAAGTCCACCTAGGGACTAGCCAAACATCTATACGGTCAGTGCCCTCTAAGAAATTGCCACGTGGTTTATATTGTGGGTGGTCAGGTAAGATTGACTCTGTCCACTATAGGTGGACCACCACAAGTGTAGGAGTCGGTGTAATAATTGGTTGTAGATTTATGATGATTTTATCAATTACACCAACTCTTAATTTGATACTGATAGTGCTATATTATATCAAGACTTGTGCTACTACACATATAACCCGGACAAAAATATGCGCAGTAGTTGAGGACATTGACCGTTGGATTCAAGAGATCTACGCGCAGTTGTTGCCTGTGGTAGATCTCTTGAATCCAACGGTCAATGGCCTTAAACTGCACATATCGCACATATCGATGGTGCTATTAGAAATGGTTGGACCCACCCATGCAATTAGGGTATCCCTGCCAAGATTCCCAACATCAGCACGCGCGCTCCCATCGCATCAACAGCCCCACAATGGTCTGTTAATCACCCATGTCTATAAAGCAAGCACAGGTAGGAAGTTGGAATTATTTAAGAGGTACAACACCTAAAAGTCTGATCATTAACACATCTATATAAGCTGTGCGAACACCCCCTTCAAAAATTATATTCACTTTCATTAAGCAAGCTTTTTAAGAGTGAAAATAATGAAGAAGATGGCGGGCTGCTCCATCTGGGTGTTGAGCGTCGTGATGCTGGCTTTGATCGTCAGCCCTGTGAATGGATTATCATGTAGTGATGCTGTGTCGGCTCTGATCCCTTGTGGTTCCTACCTAGTGGGTGCCGGAGGACCGAATCCGGGCACACAGTGTTGTACAAGCGCCCAATCACTGAACAAGCTGGCTACTAATACAGCTTCACGCCGTGCTCTATGTGAGTGCCTGAAGCAGACTGGACCATCTTTCGGGGTGAAGCCTGAGCGGGCTAGGCAGCTTCCTCCTCTCTGCAAGCTCAAGCTCAACATACCCATCAGCCCCAATGTCAACTGCAACAAGTGATCTCTCTCTCTCTCTCTCTCTCTCTCACACACACACACACACACACGTACACATACACACACACACGGTTACGAATTATTTAATTTAAATATTTTTTGTGTGGATTTGCAGTGTGAAATGAACGGTGTGATCGATGGATTGTCGGAGAATCAAGATATGTATTGGATGGAATAAATTGAAGTTGGTGACTGCAGTAATGACATGAGATGTTGCTATGTGAAAAAAAGTACTTTTTGAGTATGTTTTTTTTTGCTTGTGGCCTTCTCTTATATGTGAGCTAGATTGATATATAAATAAATAAGTTTTTATTTGCCTCTTTCTTCTTGATTTCTTATGAGGGATTAATGGGTAGCAGAATATGTAATTGGCAAACTTCCCATGACTACCATCTGATCACGATCGAACAGTGACAAGAAGCATGAATACTGATGATGATCAATTAAAACTACAAAAAGGGTTGTGAAATATTGAAGAAGTAGAAGCAGAAAGAGTTCCTTTCATGGTTATTGCATGGCAACGGCATTCTTTTTTATTTTTTTTTGGTAGAAAGAGGCAGATAAAATTAAAAGGACCCACATTAATGACAGACTAGGAATTAATAGCCCAGGAATTAATAGCCCGTGCTTTGCACGGGAATAGTAAAAATAATTATATGAAAATAATATTTAACAGTAAAAATCCATTATTTAGTAAATGTTCATATGATTTTATATGCCACATCTAACGTGAAAGAGATGAATAAACGTAAATAAATATTTTGGCAAAAATATGGATTTGTATAACTACCAATAAAAGAAGAGATATTAGGGACTCACATGTCTTAGAAGACTCAAATTGCTATCATATATTCTTCCCATAAATGGTCTCACTAAGATTTTCGGTAACTAAAATCAAAACAGTTTTATATAGCAGCTTTGATTTCAAATGAAAAAAAAAAAAATTACATTTCAAAATAAAGAATTAAAAATGAAACCCCCTCAAATTCTTTGATTTGACGCCTTATTTTGTGATATACTTCTTCAACAAAGCTATTCGACTGCACACTTAACAAATCAAACGAATTTATATAAAGCTTAACAAAAATGAAAAAATTACAAAAACTCTCATTCGAATCTAGAAAATCTAACCTCGAAAGATCGTCGTTGAGAGATAGAAGAAACTAGTAGCGTTCCTACACAAAGATTCGACATGTTGAATTACAAGATTAGAGAAATAAAGTTACAAAAATCAAATAAAAATCAGAAAATTAAAATTTATCGATTTTTACTAACATATTTGATTTGAAAAAATAAAAAACTGAGAGGTTTTGGTTTGCTTACTATGTCGAGAGGAATGTCGAAGAAATGCTTGGTGATTGCTTTATACAAATAGTTCTACAGATACAGAATGAACATTGAAAAAAAATATAAAAACTAAAAAAATGAAGAAGATAAAATCTATTGTTACATTTGGATTGAGAAATTAAAGAAGAGAGAACCTGTTGCGATGTTTTTCTTGTGATACGGAAGTTGAATGTGAAAAAGAGTCAGATTTTTTTAGAGTTTTAGAGGGAGAAGTATAGTAATAGTTATGGACGGAGATGAAAAAGTTTTAGGTTATGGACGTTTCGAGAGAGGGAAAGGTTTTAGACGTTTATATATAATTTTAGAATGTTTATATTGTTAAATTTTTAATAAAAGAATAAATAGTTAGGTTATTCTTTTTTTTACAAACTTTAATTAGAAAATGATACGTTTTGAAATGGGAGACGTAAATGGAAGATGGAGAGGTGCAGTTGGAATTGGAAAGAGTTGTCGTTTTAGGAAGGAAGAGACATAAATGGAAGATTGATGGGGTGGTTGGATATATAAAGTTTTTATTACGTTTTTCTTTATGAGATTTTGGAAAGAAGATTTTTATGGAATGGAGAAGAGATTGCGTATTAATAAGGATATTTTTGAAAAAAAAAACCTTGAGAATTAAAAAGATGAAGAGATAATTCAAGAATAAATGAAAAAATTAAAGAAGAATAATTGGAAAGAGAGATGTTTTGTGCAGGGGTATTTTTGGGATAAACTAAAAAACTTGAGAAAGCGTCACCTCAGCAGGGTCGAGCTTTAGTATAGATAATAGGTAGATTATAACCTATATAAAGCAAAAATAAAACTAAGGCCACGTGATCACTTAAAGGCCCTCTACGAGCTTCTCTCAGCATAAACTATATACAAATCCCTTAGAATCCAAATTTAATGCGTCATTCAATGCAACAACTTCTAATTTCATTTCATTCAAGGCTAGATGGCAGTAATGTCAATAACTCTCCAACGATCACTAGCTGAACTTAGTCTTTTGCTCACGATCGTCAAAATCTCAATGAGTTGATCACTAGTCATTTAGAAGTGCCACGCAACACACTTTTTGGGACCCAATGACATTTAATGAATGTTTATCCCACCCCTTAATGGATATACATCACAAAAATCATCTTGAACAGCTATCTCTATACATCACAAAACTAAGGCCTCACCCTTATAAGCGAAGGTAGGGCTAGGGCCGGGGCTAGGCCCTACCCTGACCCGGCCCTTTGACAGCCCTAGATACCAGTCTTGTAGGCATGTTGTGCTAAAACTACTTATATTCATTTAATGCATAGTTGAACCCGAGCAGGTTCACCAATCACTGTAGTTATTGCACCTAACAATATGCAAAGAAGCCTTGAAAAACAGCCTTGCCTTAAATGGTCTCTCTTACAAGAGTTTCATATTAAAGATAAGTATTACAGGTTACAGGGAGTTCGGGTCGTTTAAGAACCTACCTCCTAATTTTTCAACACGAGGTTCATATAAACTGTGGGTGCTGGTGCATTCTTCCGTCGACATTCCAACACTTTTGCTATAAAGAAGATATTAATTAGTGCAGAAGTTCGAACTTCAAAGTTTGTGTATCCCTAAAGAAGTTTGATTGCAGTACAGGAACCGGAACCGTACGTTCTACCATCGATTGGGAGTTTGTGTGAAATCACTCCATCAGGTTGAAGGAGAATCACTCCTCTCTTGCAAGACGTCACACCATACAATTTTTGGAAATTTATTATATTACTATTATAATACATGTGGCATATTTTTAGAGACCACTGATCTTATCCCTAGGCGGACCTACAAACCAAAAATCAGGCTGATTAGTGATTTCAAAGCCTTGATTGGAGTCATTTTCATGGGTTGATTTTAACCGTGGGAATTTGAGCATTATTGACCATTATTTGGGGTACAAGGATCATAAGGTTTGAAATCACTAATAATCCACCTAGGGATTGGCCAAACATTTACATAGTTAGCGTCCTCTAAGAGTATCCCACGTGGCTCATATTGTGGCATTGTTGATGAGCGAAGTTTTACTCGCAATAACTTGAATGTTCCCTGTACCACAACTTTTGAAATTTCGGCCTTGCCTGATTACGCTCCTCGCGCACGTTAGTGTCTCCGCCAAAATAAATCGCACCTGCTCTGTTTCTCCGTTCTCATCTTCAGTCTCGAACGCTGCTGGTAACCCATCTCCCTCTCTCTCATGCCTCCATTAAATTAAGCCTTCAAATCACTAATTCTTCTCCTTTTCATCGAATTCACAGACAAAAAGTCGAATCGGAGAGACATCACTATGGACGTTCTATTCGGATCGATCGACGTTCGAGAGCTCCTCTCGACTCAGGACTTCGAAGAATCCTCTCCTCTCTCAGCTCCAGATCTCCGCCTCCTCATTGATCGACTTCAAGTACGATCTCTCCACATCAAGGAGAAGGTTCGCGATTACATCCTCTCTCACCACAAAGACTTCTCCGAGATCTTCTCTCGTTGCTCCGACGCCGTCTCGAAGACCGAAGCCATCTCTGGCGACGTTTCCGACGTTCTTCGTCTCATATCCGACCATCCGATGGACGTCGAGATCCGAAACGCAGCGGCAGAGATTAGCAGTAAAAGGAGGGAATTGAAGGAGAAGAAGGAATCGTTGGTTTTGGTTCAGATAATTGTGAATTTGATCGGGAGATTGAGGTCGGTGAGGGAGGATTTGAAAATCGGACGGTTGATTGATGCTGCGGAAACGATGAGGGATTTGAAGAAGGCGTTATTGATTCGTGAAGATCCAAGGGTTGAGGAGAGAGAGCCTTTGGTTTTTGGTTTGTTGAGGAAGGAGTGGATGGAGTGCTTCGATGAGATTCAAGAGGTGCTTGTGAGGATGATGGATAATGCGGTGCAGTTCGAGCCCGGAAATGGTAGATTAAGAGTTAAGTTTAGGTTGAGCGTTGGTGGGATCAAAGAACTTGAGCTTCATACGATTTTGACAGCAATGCAGGTGAATCTTATTCCCTACACATGGGCAGAGGTCAATATAGCTTGGATTCTATATAATTCGTTACGAGTTGATTCTCTGTTTGTGCCACCTGCAGATTGCTGGCGTTCTTGATTATGGGCTTGCTAAGGTAGCAGACTTAATGGTCAAGTATGTTGTGATTCCAACAGTAAGTAATAGGTCTCGCTTTGATTTTGTAGAAGAAATTAATCAAGATTCTGAGCACATGGCTGAGGCAATTCTCAGTCCAGTACCATCTTCTGATTCTAAGGTAAACTCTACAACTGGGAGCTAGGAGTATAATTCGAAAGCTTTGACTGAATGCTGAATTTCTTTAATTTATCCTGGAAGTACTGAAGTAGGAGAATTTGGATAGTAACTTAAACTATGATTTTGGATTGAACCGTGAAACATTATCTATACTCTTCATGTCTTGGTTGTTTCCAGTTCCAGGTTAAACCAATGTAGGGAATCAGTATTGGTAATACCAGCAATTACTGTAATTTACGAATAAGTAGAACAGTCACATTTTACAGTTAGCTTAGTTAGAAGGCTTTCATTTCAAATAGGAGGTTGACGTTCGCTGGTCTAGGGGCACGTTTCAGCTGAATTTTTTTTTCTATGGATTTTTAGTCAAACATCTTGTTTTATCTTCTCTAATCTTTACACCTTGTTTCATATCTCATGTTTATTGAGTCATTATTTCTTTTACAAAGAGAAAGAAATGAGAATGTTTATTCTAGAAGGGAAATGAACACAAATGGGAAAAGCTAGGAATAGCTCTAATAGGGGATAAAATGAAAGAGAGTTGATTGAGATGGTTTGGGAGTGTACAACAAAAACCCATAAGCACCAGTGACAGAAGATAGAGCTCTTGATAGAGTTGAATGGTGAAATAAGATTCAAGTTGCCGACTCTAGATAGTTTACATGAACGGAAATGGTCTTGTGATTTTAAATAGAAAGATAAAACAAGAGAAACCTCAGGTTCGCATCTGATTGGACCCACCTCGGCTGTTTAATGTCACTTGTCAACTTGAAACTTATTTTGATACCCTCCTTAAATGCCAAGGTCCAGTTATTAACCTCCGCATGGTTTCATGGTCCTTCTCAGTTAAGTAATCTGAGAAAGGGTGCAAATGATGATATTCTCGGTAGAGTCAGATCAATTTGCTCCTTCAATTTAAAAGTTCATCTTCTGACATCTGGATTTCATGATAGACTTCAAGTATTGGGCTATTTCTTTTTAACATTTCTTACCTGGTTGAGTGGTTTCTCGTTGCATTCAACCATTGTCCAGAATTGAAGATTTCTTTATTTCTAGCTCAAATGCTTACGACTGTCTTTTTTGAAATCTATTTCTTTCGTTTCCATATCCACTAGTAGTTTTATCGAAAGATGTGTCTGATTAAAATACAGTCATCTGGTTGCAATAAAATCATGGGAATTTTTGACATACCCCCCCCATGTTATCTTTAAAATTTGACATACCCCCCCACAATTTGAAAAAGCTGACATACCCCCCTATGACTCGGTCCACTGTCATTTGACCAGTGTTGACACGAGTTTACTACCAAATTTTTTATTAAAGGACGAAAGTGCCCTTGTCTTCAACTTTAGAACAAGGGTGTGGGTTTAGGCCAAAACCCAAACCCCAAATCAAACATGAAAAGAGGACATTGAGAATAAAAATTAAAACCCATGTTGGTAAACTTGAGATTTTATTTTTATTTTTTGATGAATTAAGAAAATATCGAGAAGAAAAAAAAACCCCAAAAAATAGATAAAACTCATGAAGGAATATTTTAAAATTGAGAGAACCCATCTTTCTAAAATCAACATCTCAAAAGCTTAAAATATAAATTGCTTTGTCTTGTTTTTCATTAATGTTAATGAAAATTTTAAAACTAAATTTTATGCTGTTTTTTTATTTTTATTTTTATTTATACCTTGGGTTTTAAATTATTGCCGGAGTGGTGGCCAGCTGGCCATGAGACTCCGGTTGGTTGGTCGCCGGTGATGGGCGGCCAACCCATTGGAATCTCTTGGCTGGCCGTCCATCACAGCCGTTTGATTTGGGGTTTGGGTGTTTGCCCAACCCTTGTTTCAAGGTTGAAGACAAGGGTATTTTTGCCATTTAATAAAAAATTTGGTAGTCAACTCGGGTCAACACTGGTCAAGTGACAGTGGACCGAGTCATAGGGGGGTATGTCAGCTTTTTCAAATTGTTGGGGGGTATGTCAAATTTTAGAGATAACATGGGGGGGGGGGGGGGGTATGTCAAAAATTCCTTAAAATCATATGCTTTAGACACTTAGTTCTTCTCACTTTTTCATCGTCTTTGTTATTTGCAGGTTGAAGGTGCAACTATTTATTCAGGGCTTATTCAGGTTATAAAGTTTATTTACAATTCTATATGCTTCCAAAATGGTCGATGGATGCAGTGTTTTGGACGATTGACATGGCCAAGGATTTCGGAGCTTGTTATTTCTAACTTCCTTTCCAAGGTCTGTTTTCCAACTCCTTGAATTGGGGCTGATTGTCTTTCCCTTTCTGTGCATGGTGTTGCCTTAATATGGTAAATAACTAAATATAGTGTGAGATTTCGTTATTGGAATAATATGCTTGAGTTGGTTGTTAGTTGCATCTCTGATAATGACTGTTCTGTAGGTGTAAATAAAAACAGCCTTAAATTTCTATCCCCGAATGTATCAATGGAAATGGGCTTGGTATTAGTAGACAAACTATTTCATAAAATGTGCAAGACCTATGCCTAGCTTTTAGTGATGGAAATTTATGCTGTATGTTATTCATGTCCAGAAAGGATATCTACCTATATCAAAGAACGTAAATGTGGATACATTAGAAATATGACAATTCATAAGGCAAGAAAGTTATTTAAGTCGTAAAAAGAATTGCACTAAGGAATGACTAGTGTCATTGGCCTGGTGGGTTGGCTATTGGCATATTCGAAAAGGATGTCTGGCACCAAATGGTACAGGGAGCTTGAACGATTGGCATATGGAATTATGCACATTTTCGTGTTCATAGCATGTATTTAGGCCAAGCAGATTAGAAGCAATACAAACCAAACATTTCAAAGGTATGAGAATTAATAGAAAATAATTTTTTAATAGTATCACACGTACTGTCAAGAATATGACTGTGAGGCATAAGTAGAAGGAATAACGCTGTCACAGTTATTCAAGGATACATTAAAATTGCTGTTGACATATCATTGGTGTGCTATAGCTTCCTACTGAAAAAGGTGTGTCCTGGTAGATAGATGCTTAAATATTGGTTGGTATGTTACATGCTGCATTGTGACGGGCCATCTCCTTGCGGCACCGATGCATGTTATGCTGTATATATCTCTGTCTGATTGTGCAAGAGGTCAGGTCTTGTTTCAGTGAGTCTTTGTAGCATTGCTTAGTAGGCATCCTAGTTTTACTCAATAGCTTCAATGAAGAAAAGTTTTGAATGCCTTAAGAAAAACTTGGAAGCCGATTTGAGATGTTTGGATTGCCCCGGTCATTGCAAGCACTACTGTTGTTTGATCGGGTATGTAATTCATGCGTCTGCGGGTTATGATATATATTCATCTAATGAATGAGCATAGGTTGTGATTGTATAATTTTCTTTTTTTGATTACCTGCGAATAATTCATCTCCAAAAAATGCTTATTTCAGGCTGTTCCCGACGATGCTTCAAAATTAGCAGAGTTTCAGAAGATCATAAAACTTACAACTGAATTTGAGACTGTTTTAAAGGAAATGATGTTTATTTCAGCAACTGATAGCAACGATGAAAAGTTGAGCAATTTTGCCCAGAATGTTGAGGTTCACTTTGCGTCTAGGAAGAAGATTGAAATTTTGGCAAAGACTAGAAATATACTTCTGCAATGTGATTTTGTCCTTCCTCCAGTGAGTATATTACAGAATTTTTTTTTTAATCTTTTCTATATTCTTGCAAAGTTCAGTCAGCTGAGTAATGATTATTTTCATAGGAGTATACAAGGAAAGGTCCTACTTTTAAGGCTCATGGAGTTGCAGAAGAGTTTGAGCATGTTGTTGACTTGCTTTTTTTGCCTGGGAGGTGTGTTGTCTCCAAAGCAGCGTCTCAACTCATGGAACTAGTTCATCGCACGCTTCAGGTAATCTTTGAGTAAGAAGACATTCTGCTGGTACAATTTACTCTCTAGAGAACATAAAAAGGCAAACCTATTTATTTATTTATTCTTTTTTTAATAAGTAAAGAACCTTTATTAAGAAAGAAAGCAAGAGGGAAAAAATAAGGAGGTTGAGATAACCTCCAATAAAAGATGAAAAGCAAAGGCTAATCTCCTCTAAACAAAAGAGAATCCCATATAAAAACAAAATCATAAAAAAAGACCCCCTTTGTACTCCTTGAAGAGCTTAGACCATTGGCACATGAGAGACTTGATGGAAAAAACTATGCTAAGGCTGGTACCTTCTTTGTCCTCGAACACTCATGTTTCGCTCCTTCCAAATGCACCAAACAACTGCGAAGGGTAAGATAGACCAAAGACGCCTCCCACAAGGAGAGAATGCAAGCACTGACCACCTGTTGAAAACATCTTTAACCAACCTAGGCATAACCTAATGAACAAAAAAGGAAAGAGCTCCACACTTAAAGAGCGAACTGAAAATATGCCATTAAAATTGTGGGACCACACCCTCTAATCATCAACTGACCGGTCCAAAGAAGAGGTGCTGACCCGGTCTACTAGATTAGCAACCGCCTCCATCTCCCAATCATTATTGTTACGTTTGAAGCAGAAATCCCACGAAGACTCCACTCCTTGCCCCAATAAGAAATCTCTAATGTGCCCCACATTCTTATTATAGATACTTTAGAGAACGGGAAACCTCACGGTGAGAGGAACCTCCCTTCACCAATAGTCCTTCTAAAAAAGAATCTTATCCCCTTTGTCCACCTTAACTCCTTAGTGAACTCCAAAGAGATGTTCAAAATCCCTCTCCAAATGCTACTCGCATAGGGCATGGGGCTAACCCCACTCTCCCATCCCATTCTACTACTATTGTATATCACACAAACCACTCTCCTCCATAGAGCATCCAACTCCACCTTGAACCACCAAAGCCATTTCCCCAAAAGAGCTTTAATCATTGGGTTGGGCTCCGGGACACCCATTTTTTATCTCCATTTTTGACACCCATTTTGGCGTACCCACATAGAAGATGAATCAATGGCTGATTTTTGGTGAGGATGATCTCTATGGTGAGGAGATCATCCTCACAAAAATTCAAATCATTCTGATATTCATAAATGGTTTAGAAGCTGACGAATCATGGACCGTCGATTTTTACCGTGTAACTTGAAAACCACATTTGATGGGGTTAGAAATTTCAGAATGGGCTGATTTTTTGTTGGGGTGATCTATATGGTGAGGAGATCATCCCCACCAAAAATCAGCCATTGATTCATCTTCTATGTGGGTACGCCAAAATGGGTGTAAAAAATGGGGGTCCCCCGAGCCCGACCGTTATTCATTATCTTCAAATTCTTAACCCCAAAACCTCCCCACTTCTTTGGAGAGCAAACCACCTTCCACTTGACAAGGGGATACTTATTTTCCCCTTCTCTTTTATTCCACAAAAATCTTTAAATACCTTCTTGAACCTATTGACCATACACATTGGAATTGAAAAGAGCGAAAGATAAATTGGCAAACTGGATAGGGAACTCTTAGTAAGATCCATCTTACCTCACTTAGGGTGATACTTGGCTTTCCATTTTGCGAACCTTCTTTCACATATTTCCACCACCAAGTCCTATATAGCTTTAAACCTATAACGAGCACCAAAAGGCAAGCCAAGATATGAGGATGGGAAGTTATCTACACCACAATCTACGATATTAGCCAAACCCACGATATTAGCCTCAAAGCAACAAAGCAACTCAAAAAGAGCAACTGGTCTCGGGACGACCCAAAAAAAGTGTCATCCACAAACTAAAGATGTGAAACCCACGATATTGGATCTTTGTGTATAATCTGGAATAAAAACCAACCACTCTATCCAATAGAAACCTCCTCTCCTTGTCGAATGCCGTCAATCGTATTCTAGAGATGTAGTTACTCCTCTTACAAGCATTCGCCACCTTGTGAGAGATCCTAGTATTGCTTTCTCCCTCCTCTAGTTATTTCACCCTAGATTTCTGTCTCCAGCTAACCACCTCCATATTCGCCCAAGATTGATACCCCCCTTTGAGAGACATTTGTCTGCTCCTATCTTCAAAAGATTTTTTTTTCTTCTACAATTATATGTTACCATCTCTGAATCATTCATGTCCTGCCTCGACACCTTTATAGATGAATTTTTTTTTTCTAGTTATCCATTGTCTATAAACAAGCTTGTTAACCAGGGAGGTTTAATTTAACAAGTTCTATTTAACATAAGAGGTGGGTTATGGTCTCTGGAGGTTTTCGCAATTGGTTGGCTATATCCCCTACAAATGGTTCATGTGATTTGGAGGTATTCTCTCTGATACATTGACCAAAGATGGTGTAAATGGGCAACTCTTTTTGTGGTTCCTTCTTCTGATAAAATCTCCAATTATCCAATAAAAATAAAACAAAGAAAAACAATAGTAAACTCTAGCATTACTTGAGGAAAGTATCATTGATCTAGAATCTCTCATTTGGTTACTATAGTACATTCAGGTAGCTTTTTTCTTTGTTGCCCTTATCTATATTATGATTTTTTGGATATAAGCTGCATGCACTTATATTAAATAAATCTTTTTTCTGCAAAAAAGCATCATAGATGTTTGTATCTGTTTATGTTTGCAAGTAATTAGTTCTATTTGTGTCATTTTTTTCTCCTTGCAGTTCCTTTTGATCATTATGTCTCTTCTAATGCTTGTAGTTCTTACAGTCATAGATCAATGTTACAGAAATAAACCCTAGGTAGATATATTGGTTATAGTTAAAGTTCTCTTTGCCTTTCAAGTTTAATAATTATGGTCAATTTACATGTTCTCTTTTTTGGGACGACTGATCATTACAGGATGTTTGCTTGTCATCCGCCAGAGTGGCCATGGAATTCTATCATGCTGCAAGGGACACTCTACTTCTGTATGAAGCTATCATACCTATCAAGGTTTGTGCTTGAGCGGCAATTGCATTATTCAATGATAGAAAGGTTACATTTGGGCGTTTTCACTCATTTCTCTGATGATGAAAAGATGTGTATCAAGAATGGAATGACTTGTTACCATCGATAAATTTCATATGAAATGTTTGTGGCTGAATTTAAGTTTTCTGATAGTGGGTCCTTTGGACAGTATTCTGTATATACTATATTTGGAGTTTTATGGCATGTACGTGTGGAAAATATCTTAATCATGCTTTATCTTTTGTTTCATTTTGACTTATGAAGTTAGAGAAGCAGCTCGATTGCATCAACCAAGTTGCTATATTGGTACACAATGACTGTCTTTTTCTTTCTCAAGAGATTCTTGGGTTTGCATTCGAGGTATGTCTAAACAGTGAATACTCTTCCTTAAAAATCTTCATTTTTATTATCCATGTATTCCTTTGTGTTCTCTTCTTAACTTCATTTGGTTTATACACTCTCGCTTTGTTTTCCTTTTCTATGAGCATATGAAAAGGCATCTAATAACTCTGTCTATACGTATTTATGCATTAAATTACTCTATTTGCCAATGCAAAGAAGCAAAAGTGAATTCCACCAGAGTGTCAAATTCAAAAGGAAATGTAATTACCACCTTGGAATCTGCGATCTGCAAATTTCAAAACATCCTCTTTGGCTACAAATCTGCCACAAAATTAGTCTCCCCATAGATTATATGAGAAACTGCAAATGATTGGTTCTCCAGTTACCTTTGGTAAATGGTAATTTTGTTTCTTCTGTTCTATGTACCCCATTTTTGTGCAATATTTACTAGTGTTGGAAGAAAGAATAAATAACATCACTTATAAAAAAAAAAAAAAAAATAACACGAAGATGCAATCACACACAATACAGAGATTTACGTGGTTCCCTCAAGATCAAGGTTCGTCTACTGACTCACGCTGATTCCACTATGCTCTGAGGCAAAAGAAAACTCATAATACAATCATAATCGTCTCACGAAAACTGAGGTATATATAACCCCCAAGACAAAGCTAGGGTTTTCGTATCTCTACGTAAAAATACGAAAACACCCTCAAGGAAAAAAACCTTCCAGAAAAATTCGGGTTGGGGGCGATGCTCCCGAACCCCCCCTTTCGTTGGGGCTTGATTTACAGTACTCTAGCACCATCAGGCTGCGCAAAACATAACTAGTTTGTAAGCTACAGTTATTTACAACAAAATAAGAAACCTACTTATCTAGAGGTCATTCTTATGAAAAACTTTGTTTTTGATCTAAAGTCTAAAATTTTTAGAAACTGTGTGTGCACATTCTTTGGTGTGAAAATGGACTTGGTTCATTGCACAGGGGACAAGAGTAGTTTCCAAATCAGCTGGGAGATTTCAGAGCAGGAGGGGACCTGAATTGAAAATATCCGGTACTATAGGAAAAATCATATAAATACCTTTTCAACAGCTTTTTTAGCTTCAGTCAACCAGTATGTTTGCCTCTATTAGAATATTAGAAATCAAGAAAACCACAAATGATACATCTAATATGTCCAATAGCAAATCAACCTAACCTTTCACTGGAGCAATGACTTTCCAACTTTTGAAAACATTGAATGTGGTGCTCTTAATCACTAGTAAGAGCCTAATGGATGAAAATCCATTAGTCTTTACTCCTGAATCCTTATTGCAAGATGCTATGTTGATTAGTTAATCTCTTTTAAAAATGAATTCAGTGTAGATATACTTGTCATGTAATGCGTACAACAATTATCAAAAATAAATAAAAATTGTAATGTGTACAACTGTTTAGATTACAATACCCATGGAGTTCAGTTTCTGGTTGACAAAGTGCCCAAATATAATACGGATTCTACCTTTTCAGTTTATGAAATTTATTTGACCTGAATTATGCCATGTAATTACTATCTGTTCTGCTAGTTCTTTACGTTTGACTTTGGTTCTTTCAGTATCGTTCAGACTTTCCTAGTTGCATAAAAGAACAGGCAGTGTTTGTTGATATGGCACCAAGATTTCATCATATGGCAGAAGAAATACTACGAAAACAAATTCAACTAGTTAGTTTGAACTTGAAAGAGGTACATCTTTTCAAAATTTTATTTATTATTGCTGATAGGTTCCATCCTTACTTGCACTTTGTTATTCAATTCTTCTTGCCTTCTTGTGATCTATCAGGCGATAGATGGTGCTAATGGGTTCCAGAATACGCACCAAATGCAACTATACGAGTCTGCAAAGTTTAGTATAGAACAGGTAGCTTCGGTATTAAGTTATTTTTTTTTATTTTTTTTTTTGGTAATACAGAGCACGTAATGGTCGGTGGGTGAAGGTAGGTTTTGAACCCAGGTCTGTGGTATCAACGCTCACAGACATTACCAACTTAGTAAGCTGACTTTGAAAGTTACTGCAAGCACTTCTTTTGATAATTGTGTTTTTGAAAGTTGAATGTATTATGTCAGGTTGTTTTCATCCTTGAGAAAGTACATATTATATGGGAGCCATTCTTGCTTCCATCGATTTACAAGAGGTCTATGTGCATAGTCCTGGATTCTGTTTTTTCTAGAATAACGCATGACATACTTCTTCTAGATGATATGGCAGCTGAGGAAACATTACAGGTACTGTCTCTGAGTCCTCATTTCATTTAATGGCCTTGCATCATTTGACACTGATAAGAGAGAATTTTTGTCGCTTTTGAATTTTCATTTGTTCAAGCACAATAAGCCATTCATAATGTGTTTTCAGCTTCAGAGGCTGATCCATATGACGCTAGAAAACACATCTTCTTTATTTGAATCCCTAATTGCCATCAACGAGAAAAAGAAGTTACAGGAGGATGTCACACGTATTCAGCTTGATGAGCTTATACCGTCTTTACGTAAACTGCACAAATTGGCAGGTAAGATCACTTAATGCTGCTTAATTTTGATCTTGAGAATATCAAAGCTCGACCAAAATATAAATTACTATAGAATTTGACAACTTTTTTTATCTTGCCAGATTTATTAGACATGCCTTTAAAATCCATTACAACAGCTTGGGAAAGTGGAGAACTGATTAATTGTGGGTTTACATCATCTGAGGTATGATAAAACCTCCTCAAGCATGTCTATTCTGAATTTTGGGCTCACATTAGGTTTTTAGTAATTAATCATTGTAGTAAACTGATTTTGGAAAATGAATTACATTTCCGTACGCTACGTCTAGCAAGTTTTCCCATCACATTCAATGAGTTGGCCAAGAAAATAGTAAGTGATGCTCTGTATATAAAACCTGAAAAGGATCAGCCACATTGGGTCATTTCCCATGCAGAACAATTATAAGTTTCAGAAGCCTGAAATTTTTTCCCTTTAGGCCCTGTATGGTGACCACAGAAAAGTCTTCTAGAGAAGGATTTGTAAGCCAAGAAGTGTTGATCTAGAATACTGTTATGAACCTTTGTAGGCAAGAATCATTTCTAGAAAACTTTACCGATGGCAACCATACAGGGCCTTAATTTTTTGAATTATTTAAAGGTATAGGTTTTAGCTAATCTTTTCTTTCCTTCGTTTTTTTTATCCTGTTCTCTCAAGTAGGATAGTGTAGATGAACAGATTTCCTGTTAGACCGGACTACATTCATCAGTAGATGTTTCACATAGTGAATTATCAATATCTTGTTTTTCTTTTTCACTTGCAATTTTCTTCATTGTGCTTGTGCTATATATACGTTATAAGTCGTTTCTTTGAGCAGGTAGAAAATTTTATCAAAGCAATATTTACGGACTCCCCGCTGAGAAATGAATGCTTATGGAGGATAGAAAGTGCCACTGACTAGAAGATTAATTTCAGTCACCGTTAAACACCCCATTGTAGCCCCACAGAAAGCGCTGAGTTATCACATCACTGGTTTCTTGCTCCAATCCAACTAACAAGAAAGAAAATTTTACAGTTTTGCAATCTTTTTTCGTTTCGTTTCATTTATTTATAAACAATGATACCTTCTAATGAAGGTACTGCTTGTAAATTTTTGTGCTTGTAAAATTTTGGGAAAGAAATAGGAAATACTAGACAGTTGAAATGGAGATACAAAGGATTGTCAACTATAGAGATCTTATAAGAATGTTCTTTCAGCAGTAACAGTGAAAAGCAAGATTAAAAAAAATTGTATTTGGGAAAAGAAGTTTTTTTTTGAATAAAATGTAATGCAGGAAAAATCTGTGGTGGACCAGGGGTCCTCTATCATCAATGAACCCTGCCTTCATGCCATGTAATGACCCATCTTATCATTGACCCATACTCTCTGGAAGGCAGGATATCGAGCCGCGGAGCCAGACTGACTGCACACACCTAACCATGTATATGAAGTCCTCTTTTGATATTTTTTGCCCTTCAAATGCCTAACAATATCATCGTCTTAAGCCTTATCCCATTGATATCGTCTGCTCTATGAATCCTGTTCATCCATTTTATTTTGTCTAAAGTCATTTCTCCATAGTCTGCTCTATGAATCCTGTTCATCCATTTTATTTTGTCTAAAGTCATTTCTCCATAGTCTGCTCTATGAATCCTGTTCATCCATTTTATTTTGTCTAAAGTCATTTCTCCGATAAGGCAAGTTTCTTACAATCTCCTTTCAAAACCTCAATTCAAGTTTCTTACAATCTCCTCTTAAAACCTCAATCCTTGCTTGTTTTGGCATTTCCCTCAACCTCTAAGATCATTTGATTTGCACATTCCTCCTCATTACTGCTATCATTGTTGTAGATTGATCCAAAAATCTACGCTAAATTAACCCAAAAATAATAAAAGGGGAAATTCATTGATAAGGTGATGGCAGAAGAGATAGATGGGGTGACAGGACTTCTCAACTACCGATGGTGGTCGCTGGCGCAGATTCCTCTACGCGCAGTTCCTATTATGATCCCCTCTCATCCGGAGAAGATCAATGGTAGGGGAATTGTAAGGAAAGATGGGAGCAAGCTCAACCTAACTTCATTTGTGGCAAGTTCTACGAAACCTGATGAGAATTTGCTTTCGCTTTTACTCTCAGAGAAAATACATAAAAAAAAGGGTCAGGCTCAGGGGACCCCCATTTTTGACACCCATTTTGGCGTACGCACATAGAAGATGAATCAATGGCTGATTTTTGGTGCGGATGAATCCAAACTCTCTCTCTCTCTCTCTCTAATTCACATTAATCAAATAAATACATATTTTTACAACAAAAAGTACATTGTATTTATGTTGACACAAGGGATGAGGGATGAAAAGATAGAAAAAAAAGAATAAAAATTGAATTAACAAGAAAGAAAAAAAAATGATAATGCAATCACAAAAAATAAAGCTCTCTCCTCTTCCATAAAATTAAGAAATTCCAATGGTCTTCCCTAGCAACCAGAGCACAAGAGACAACTCGATTCCGAAAATGGTGTGTAGCGAAGATCTGTCCAGCATGAACCCGAACACCGTGATACCCGTTCGATTGTTCTCTAAATATGTCACTGCCATTTTTTTCAATTCACAAATATAAGTATCAAATACACATCTATGTATAAATTATTTTTAAATTAATAAATAAAAAATCTAAAATTAGGTCAAACTAAGCTCAGTCACTGGATCCCACTTGTGCGTTTGAACTCATCCGTATTTTGTAAATGTACATTTGAGTATGAAGGAGTATGGTTTAAAAAATGACCGCTATAATGAAAATAACGGCCTTTATAATGGAAAAACGGTAACACCCCCAGACCATGGACGGTAAGCGAAGCCACTTACAAGCCACAATATGAGCCATGTGGCACATTCTTAGAGGACGCTGACTGTATGGATGTTTGGCCAATCCCTAGGTGGACCTACAAACCAAAAATCAGCCGACTAGTGCTTTCAAACCTTTGGATCCTTGTACCCCACATAATGGTCAATAATGCTCAAATTCCCACCGTTACAATCAACCCATGAAAATGACTCCACTTCAACGCTTAGAAATCACTAATCAGGTTGATTTTTAGTTTGTAGGTCCACCTAGCTAGGAGTTGGCCTAACATCCATACAGTCCGTGTCCTCTAAACATGTGCCAGGTGGCTCAAACTGTGAGCGGTCAGCGGCTTCAAGCATTGACTTTTAACAATCTGATTCTAGGTTGTCGAGCAACTCTGGAGAGCAGTGGTGGTGGTCCCCACAATCTAGATAGCTTTCCAATAACTTTCTGACAGTTGTTGAATGTTGAGTGGTCAATGTATAACTATCCTTATGATGAGGTTAGAGGTCCATTTTCAGTGATCTGATCCCAGATCAAAACACCACCTGCTAGGTTTGTAGGACTCAACCGTTGGTTCGTCACCTAGTGATCAACTTACTGAAATACGTCATCACACTCGTAACATTTACAGATCCATTTTCAGTGATTTGATCCTAGATCAAAATACGACCTGATTGGTTTGTAGGACTCAACCGTTGGATCGGCCACTAGCGATCAACTCACCGACATACCATGTGGCTAAGTCGCCAAATCACAAGAAGGAATGATCCTCTGTGTGCCAGCAGCACCAAGTTTAGGTGAATTGGATTGATCCTGTTGGCCGAGTAACTAGATTATGGGGTAGGCCCCACCGTTGTGCTGAGATGTCGTCCACTCGTGAAGCTTTAGAAATGATAATTAATGAGGCAACGAAGAGGAAGAGAGTGGATATGGTGCATCTCACCTAGAGCTTGTCTCTTTTGGAAGGAGATCGTGTGGGCATAAGCCGGCAAAATGATCTTAGTGTTGTCGAGATCGTCGTCATCGCCGTCCATAGGCTCTTCATCATCTGATTCCTGATCGGCATGGATCGGTGGGCATGAAGTGATCTGAACCGTCGGAGTCTCACCATCAGTGCTATCAAAAGAATCAAGTGTGGCGCAAACATGCCACTTGGCAGCGAGGCACGTGACAGACTGCGCCTTGTGCGTGATCTTCGTCGCACTGCGCAGCAGTATAAAGAGCCCTGCCACTAGGGTCATGCAACTTAGCTGCAGCAAACACACAATCTCTGTAAGTTATAAAATCTCTGTCAAACAACTGTGGACCATCTAATCAATAGGCTCCACCAATAGATCATGTGGCTCAAAAATCAACCTGATTAGATGAAATAGAGTTAATAGTTTCTGAATCGTTGACCATCCTAGTCAAAAGATGCAATTGATTGGATGTTAAGGATCATCCAATCAGGTTTGATTTGGGGTACCTTTAGGTGGGCCTATTGGTTGGATTGATAGGTTGTAAAGAAGGCTTACAGAAAGTTCTCCGGCCCTGAAGAGATTGACATCGGCGTGGGACCGGGTCGTGATAAGCAACGATGCGAAGAGACTCGCTGTGACCAATACTAAAGCATACACGATAAATGCACGGTAGCGATGGCTTATGATCCGAAGTTGCCTCCTGATCCTAAGGTGTTCCTTCAGCACAGATCCAACGTCGGATTCTTCTTGGAAGACTTTAGCAAAGTCCTGCATTCTCAGTATCTGGAGGTAGCAGATCAAACGGAAGAGAACGCACACGAGGAAGAAGATCGACGTCCGATAAAGCCAGGAGCACAGTTCTAACGTGCATGCGATGACATCGCTTACGTAAACGTTGCCCAAGAAGGGTATCTGTGTGGCTCCGGAGCTGTACCACCATATTTTGTATGCGCCCTCGGCAGCGAAGCATGGAAGGACGAAAAGAGACAGGATCTTCAAAGATCTCTGCATGGAATTGAACATGAGTAAATTTTGTTCTTTGTGAAAGCAGCCACTTAGCAATCCATGCCGTCCAATAGATGGACCCCACTTATATTACATCTCACCCCAAAATGACGTCAATCGGGTGATCCCAGCCATGGGATTAATAGACTTTTTTAGATCATTTCCCAAGTTCTTGTTGGGGGATATCTGATCGGATGAGTAAAACTTGGCTAACACTCGACTGTCAGCCAAGCCGCTGACTGTCCACAAAATGAGCCACCTGGCACATTTTAGAGGACACTGGCTTATGGATGTTTGGCCAATCCCTAGGTGGACCAACAAACCAAAAATCAACCTGATTAGTGATTTTTAAGCGTTGGATTGCATTCATTTTCATGGGTTGATTTTAACCGTGGGAATTTGAGCATTATTGACCATTATTTGGGGTACAAAGATCGCAAGTTTAAAACCACTAATCAGGCTGATTTTTGGTTTATAGGTCCACCTAGGGATTGGCCAAACATCCATACCGTCAGAGTCCTATAAAATTGTAGTCTATTGAATATTTGTAATCAAAATCTCCAAAAACCAATTTTGTATACAAGATTTACAACAGAGAAAAACAGGACTTTTGGAAATCAAACAGACCCCAAATCACAAAAAAAATCAACAATAATATATCAAAATTTCCAATACTCATTTCTCTAATTAAATCCATATATGGGTTCGGTTGGTCTAAAATTTGTTGAATTTGGATTCAATAACCATTGAATTCAATTAATATAAAACGAAATCTAACTAAAAAAATCATGTTTTCTGTAAAAAAAAACAGACTAAAACATCTCTAGCCTGTATGATTCTTGGAAATTAAACAGATCCAAATTCATCAAAAATCTATGACAACACATCAAATTCTCGAAAACCCATTTCACAGATTAAATTTTTATGAATTGGGTTTGTCTCAATTTTGCTGAATTTGGATTTTAAAAACCATTTTGACTAAGAAGAGAAAGAAGAAACATACATGGAGTTGTTCTGTATATCCATGGCGAACTTTCTCGCTCTCAGCATAGAGCTTATCGAAAAAGAGAAACCTACGAAGCCCATACTTCCGAGAAAAGCGAGAGAGACAGAAAAACGAGAGGATTGCAACGCAGGTGAGAGATAATTGTACGACCCCATCGTAAGGCCGGTGATGCTTTTCGTCGCAATTGGGACATGCGAGGACAAAGTGAGATAGAATCGGGACAGCGATTGCTAGAAGAAAGAAGAGAGACCATGAGAGAGAAGCTCTCCATAGATTAGACTGGTCTACACACATCCATCTAAGACAAGATCTGAAGCTCTGTAGTTCATCTCCTGCATGAGAAATGCAACGTGAGAAGGTTTTGTTGGTGTTCAGCAGAACTCTTCTTTCTTCATCTCCCATTGAGATTGCTTTCTCTCAATCTCAGAATCTCTCCTCTCTATCAGATTTTAACAAAACATTGAGACAGAAGAAAGAGAGAGAGAGAGAGAGAGACAACTGGTCGGATATCATTGAATGATGTTCGTTTGTAGCTATTTATAAAGAGAGAGAGAGAGATTTGGAGAAGACTAAAATAAGCGCTGACGCCAAAACAAGCCCCCAAGACGTCCCCAACCAAACAGAGTAAAACTTCGCTGACCGCTCACAATATGAGCCACGTGTAACACTTTTAGAGGACGATGACCGTATGGATGTTTGGCCCATGGTTTTAAAAACGGCCGTTTAAAAGGTTTAAACGGGCCGTTTAAACGGTAACCCCCCAAGCCCGTTTCTGTTTAAACCCATTTTATCGGTTTTGAAAAAAACGGCTGTTTTTTTGTTTTAACGGCTGTTAAAATCGTTTAAACGGCCGTTAAACTCGTTTAAAAAGCCGTTTAATTTCAAAAAAATTTGTAAAAAAAATGGCCGTTAAAACTGTTTAATTCCGTTAAAATCTGTTTAATTTCCGTTAAATTCTGTTTTTTTTTTAATTTTTAAATTTTAAAATTTGAATTTCAGCGCCACTTTTTCCCTTTTTTTTCCGTTAAAATCCGTTTAATTCCATTTTTTTCCCATTTGGCCAATCCCTAAGTGGGGCTACGAACCAAAAATCAGCCTTTTTAGTGATTTGTAAGCGTTGGATTGGAGTCATTTTCATGGGTTGATTTTAACCCTGGGAATTTGAGCAGTATTGACCATTATTTGGTACAAGGCTCCAAAGGTTTGAAATCACTAATCAGTCTGATTATTGGTATGTAGGACCATTAGGGATTGACCAAACATCCTCAACGGGTCCGTTCCTAAAGTACCCATAACTGGAACTGATGTTGTCAGTTCTTATCGGTTCCGGTTCTCAAAATGATGGATCTAGAACCAGAACCAGAACCAGAACTGATTATTTAGTTCCGGTCAATTTTGGTTCTGGTTCGATATATTGGTATAAATCTTAATTTTAACACTATTTATATCTCGGTTTGAGGTCCAAATCTAACTACCCAGAATCAGAACCATTATTTTCGTTTTAGTTCCAATTCCAGTTCGTTTTTAAGCTGGGAAACCGGAACCGGTGTTTTCGTGTGTTCTTTATAAGGAGAGGATCATTCATCGTGAGTAGAATAATGAGCCATGTGGCATACTCTTGGAGGATACTGACCGTATGAATGTTTTGGCCAATCCCTAGGTGGACCGACAAACATAAAATCAGCCTGATTAGTGATTTCAAACCTTTGGGATCTTTGTTTCCCAAATAATGCTCAAATTCCACGGTTAAAAATTAACCCATGAAAACTGACTCCAACCCAACGGTTAGAAATCAATATTCAGGCTAATTTTTGGTCTGAATGTCAATTTAGGGTTGGGCCAAACATCCATAAGAATATGCCACGTGGCTCATATTGTGGTTGGTCAGCAAAGTTATACTCATCATCGTTAGGGGAAGCATAATTCTGATTTCTGAGTGGAACATAGTATCTTCAAGTTAGCTAGACACGATTTGTTTTTGAAAATTGGCACTTAGGGTGAGGGGAAATTATAGGGTGTACAAAAAATATTACCAGTATAATGCTTCATGTTCTAAACATGCACATGCTCATCAATCTTACATCCGAACAAGTGGGCCAGTCTACTTTAACGGTTTAACCATCAATCAGCATAATCAGATTACTCTAACCACCTGATGAACTACATTATTTTAGTTCACAAGATCAAGATGAGATCCATTTTCTTATGAAACTAAACCTAATTTGGACACGTGGTGGGGATTCTAGGAAAATGTAACATCACAGATCCACAGCTGCATGTGCCCCATGTGTGTGAGAGTGACATCTACGAGTATTTTAGTTAAAGTGATTCGAAATATGGAATCAATTCCCTTTAAAGCAAGCATCATTTGCAGTAATATAAAGATGTGATAGGAACATCCTTGTTTGGAAGACAGGTTAAAGATTTTCTTTAGAAAAATATTATTGAAGAAACAAAGGCCACATCAAATCACGCCACGCATGGTTGATCATAGATGGTGGTGGGTCCCTTGCTGGCTACGTGTACGATCAGAGCGGCGTTCACGCCGCAAGTCTACAGTTACTCGCCACATGTCATGCCTTATTTATGTTGTTTAAACAAACATGGAACTGCCCTTGTCTCTTTCGTTCTTTGTCATCTAAGAAGATAACGTCTCTTTGATGGTCAACGGGCCTGACGCCGGATCTTGGATGTGTAGGAGAGTGATAGGTCGGATCCGTACTAGATACGTTCGGGATATGTGTTCCATGGTTTTAAAAACGGCCGTTTAAACGGTTTTAACCGCCGTTTAAACGGCAACGCCCCAGGCCCGTTTCTGTTAAAACCGTTTAAACACGTTTAACGGTTTTGGAAAAAACGGCCATTAAATCCGTTTAATTCCGTTAAAATCTGTTTAATTTCCGTTAAATTCCGTTTTTTTTTTTAATTTTTAAATTTCAAAAATTGAATTTCAGCGCCATTTTTTCCGTTAAAATCCGTTTAAATCGTTAAAACCATTAAAATCCATTTTTTTTTTCCATTTTTGCCCGACCGTTTCAATCCGTTTAAACGGTAACACCCCCAGTCCGTTTAACCGTTAAAACGGCCTCCTTTAAACCTTGATGTGTTCTAGGGTAAAATTTGGATCGTTCAGAGTTTGGCTTTTCAACTACAATTAGGCTCGAGTTTATCTGGGTCCTACCCAGGGTATATCCCCTAGGCCAAAATCCAATCCAATTGGATGGTCAGTATCAGCACACATGGCAGACATCTAGGGGATGAGGACCCACCATGCACTAGGCCATGCTTTAGAGCATAGTTTGTTGTTTGGCTATGTGGCCAGTACTCTGCCTTTGTTATATATTGTTATACTTCCCCTCATAACAGTTTTTAAGTTTTTAGAGTAGAGTGGTAATCAACATGATAATAGAGCAAGAGGTCCCAGTAAGTCGGGGGTTCGAGCCGGCACCATGTGGTTGGAGTGTGTTGTTTGGCTGTGGCCTATCTAAAATCGATGCCATCAGATGCCTGAGACCATTTGATCCGCCTCGACTTTTGTATTTGACTGTTTGCTATAAGCAATTAAAACACTAGAAATCAATCAGGTTGGTTCTTGGCTTAGCAGATCTCTCAAGGGGAAGATATTCGGGTACAGGTACCCTTTTGTTGAAGGTCGTTCGAGCTTTTCCTAGGAGTATAATCACTACCTTTTCCCAAGAGTATAATCACTGGGATCCGGCACTGCCACTGAGACGGTCTATCGCCCACCCATCTTTGGTGGGTCAGAGTCCTACATGTGCGGCACGTGTCGTCACATCGCGCTTGTGGACACTCCCAAAGAACCCAATTTGATGACAAATTTTTTATCCTGCTACTTTTTGATCCAGGCGTCCTGCAACATATAGTTAATCGCCACCTGTCCTGAGGTTAAGGTACCCCTTAACTGCAGTTACCCTTAACAGTGGAGAAAAAGGAACTACAGTTAAGCACCACCTTAACGCCAGGATACTAGGATAGGTGGCGCTTAACTATTGCAGGACGCTGGATAAAAAATTTGCTCCAATTTGATCGACTAGTAGCATCGCTTAATCAGGTTGATTTTTTATGGGACCCATCCCAACTAGCCATATCTGCACCACCAATACAGCAAAGAAAGCAGGAAAAGCTTCTTATCAGCCTCCTTTACTCGTACAAGCATTCCATATAAATCCATGAAGAAGCTCCCAAATGAACTACTAGAAAGGACTGAACCCCATGACACAGTGGTTCGGACCCAGGTATCTCAATATTGAGGTTATGGGTTCGACCTGAGCTAGCTCACATGCAAAAATTTAATCAGAATAAAGGAAAAAGGACGATTGCATTGGTGCCCAATAAAAAAAAAAATTTATTGCAGAAAATAATAATACCAAGAACACAGCAACTAACAATCTAAGCGATTCAAGACACGACTCACTCTTCGTGATAGCATTTTGAAATCATTAACCGTTCATCATTGCACCTGCTATGTGTTTTTTTTTCTCATTCTTTGTCCACTCTTACTTTTTCCTCTAAGTCGATTACAATTCATCCTTGCTTGCTGTGTCTTCTCCCATGAGCTCTTCAAGGGAGAATTCATCCTCTTCGAAGATCTCTCCATCTTTACCATCCCAAGGCTCTGTCTTGACGATCATGGGGGCATTCTCTAGAGGCAGATTGCCCTTCCCACCACGCCCGGCCTCCTTCACAAATTCTCTGAAAACCAACTTAATTGTCTTTATTTCTATTCTTTTTAATAACACAATAATTAAGAATAAACAAAAAAAGACTTACATGACTTGGTCAAGCTCATATGCACTCCGGAGTGGGGCATAGGCGCCTTTCTTCACATTCAGGGCTACCAAAGCTGGGTAACCGTAACCACCGACACCAACTTGCTTCTCGAGATCTTCTTGCTTACCTGCAGCTGCCCAAACATAGCTGCAACAGACATCCAACACCATTCTGTTAAAACATGGACCCTTCAAAAGCATGCTGCCCACCCATTACAGCTGAATAGATTCTGTGAAGAAACAAGGTCAGAGTAATCCCCCCATGCCCCATTGGAGTGAAGAAATTTCTCTACAGTTATATTAGATTCATTTTCAGTTTCCCATCACTTTGCTTTTCGATTTCTATAATTTAAAATAAAAGCCTTAAAAATGTTATAACTTATTATCGAGATTGAAGAGGATGTTGCCCATGTAATTAAAGATGGGTAGCTGAAGTGGAGATTGCTCTGTGACTGTTACATATTAATAAAGCTAGATGGAGAATTTTATAAGATGGTTTGCTCATGTACAATGAAAACCAATAATAGCACCTGTGAGGAGCACTCTAGTGCACGTCGAAGGCTCTAAAAGGGCAAAAGGTATGAAGTAATAAGAAAAGATTTGAAGAAAAACACTTCCAAGTAGAAGATATGGCTCTAGGTAGAATTGAATGGTGGAATAGGATTCATGTTGCCGGCACAAAAAAGTTTAGGATAAGGCATTGATTAATGAGATGGTGATGTGTCAAATTATTGGTTTTTTCCTTTCACTACCATGATCCATGTTCATTAATTTAGAGGACAGCTAAAATGTCCTTAAATAGATAGAAAATTCTTTTTTTAAATGATTAAGGTGATGTGTTCCCAATAGTCTCAACAGTATTGGCAAATTACGCATCTATTATTCAGGAAATATGCAAATGCTCTGTAAAAATAAGTGTTCTACTGTCATCTTTCAGTACTATGAGCCTGCCTATAAACCCATGAGGATTCATTTCGATAGACCGATATTGACTAGAAGAACTCCCAAGGTAAGTACTTGCCTGTAAGGACTTCTTTTGAACTTCTCAGCAACGGATAATAAGAGCTCAAGGTACTTGTTCCTTCCCTCTGCCTTGGAGTCCAAAATATCAGGGAGGAAAGCAACGAAACAGATGGCAGCTGAACCACACTTCTCTTCCATAACATCCTACACAGAAAGATAACCAAGAATTGTGTACTCTTTTCAGTGAACAGATCCACAATCAATAAACTCAAGGGCACAGAAATCCAAATGCTTACAGGGCCAGTCATCTCAGTCACTTCAGGAGGAGAAACATTTGTCTCTAGCTGAGCCAGCGCAAATGATTCGATTGCTGAGGCAACTCTTGCACCTTCATAGGGAAATGGGCTGTCCTTGTCAGCACCAAACACCAAGATGGTGGGGAATCCTTGCACATTGAACCTGCTCATCAGGGACTGGTGAACCCACTTAGTTAGAAACCACACCATCCAACTAGCAAGTCCGCTAATTTCAAGTGTCAAATTCAGAAGAGCAATAGTACTATATCACATCTCCTGGTTGAGACCATGCAGCTTCGGCTGTGAGTTTTCAGAAGTTCAGATAAAATGTGGAGCAGTACTACTGACTGATTTATGTCTAGGACCTCTAATTGAAGGGAAAAGACAACCTTATGAATAGATGAACTTGTGCAAATGAACTTGTTTGTGCAAGAGCAATCTGCTTTCCATATGTGACAAAATCGGAAACAAATTATTATTGTATTTGGAGATTCAACCAAATACTTCATTTTCCATCAAACTAGGGAAAAGGAGGGGGGTGAAAGAACTAAAGTACTTAAGACATCAGATATGAGGCCATGCTACAGATCAAGAACAACTTTTGTCTAAGGGGTGACTGGATAGCTAGATCACTAGAGTGCATAACAAAACAAGATATAAGTGGATTCAAGGTGTAGTACATGAAACCTATAAGTCATAGAGTTACTATTTCAAACCCAACTCTACTATCATTTTTTTATTTGACAGGTATATCAACTAAAAGAAGCAGCATACATGATGGACCCACAAACTCATCAATCTGGCCAGTTCAAAAAGGTTGCCACCTTTGGAAGGAGCATAACCCAAAACTCAGATAGACTGGAGGACCATAACCTTCAAATCAAGAGCTAAAACTTGTTTGAAATTTTTTTTACAGGACTGGTCAGTTAATAAAATTCCACAAGAAACAAGCAGTAAAAAGAGTCTTCCATGGTAACTGTTGGCTGAGAAAAAATAGCATAAAATACATAAAGCTCATGTGAATAACTGAATTTCTTACCTTTTCTGAATCACAATCAACATGACCTAGCTTCACCTTCCCCTTCAAGTTATTCGCAGCTTTCTTCCATTCGGGTGCCAGCTTTTTACAGTGTCCACACCTGAAAAAGGAAAACCAAATAGCATTTATCTCTAAAGCTAAAATAGAATCATTATCATCATCATATACCTGGCTTACCATGTTAGGGGAACATGAATCCTATTTCGTCATTAAACTCTATTTAAAGTTGCATCTTCTGTTGGGGCGTATGTCTTCAAATCTTTCCTTGCTTCCTCAATCCATGTCATTTAGGCCTTCCTTGCTCCCTTTTAGGCCTTCTCACTGGTACCATTGTTGGCATTCATTGTATGAGTCGAAACCATGTCAATCAACTTTCCCTTATTTTATCTCCTATTTGGGCTATATTCCAATGTTTCCTCGAATGTGCTAATTTATGATTTTGTATTTCCTAATTTTTCATCTCAAAATCCTCATCCCTGTTACACTCATTTAATGAACATGTTTCTTGATTTCCCAAATTCAACTCTATAAAGCTTATAGCTGGTCTCACTATTCTCTTGTAAAATCTCCCCTTTAGTTTGATAGGTATACATCAATCACATAATACCCTAGAAGCACGTCTCCACTGTAGCTACCCAACACTAATTCTATGGGTCACATCCTCGCTAATCAATGTTTTAAAAAGTGCAAGGCAAATATGAGGCATTTTGCCTCTGTAAGGTGAGGCTCAAGCCTCGAGGCAGTATGAGGTGTAAGCCCCGGATTATTTTAAGACAGCTTCGAAAATCATACAAATGAATCAACTACAAAAACAAAGAAAGAAATAAGAAAATAAGTTAGGATCTCTTCTTTTTTATGATTTACCATAAAGATCACCTTGAGGCTGGACTTTTAAAACATTGACTAATTCTTATATGATGTCCATGAAGCAAAAGTTCTCTTTCTGTAATTTGAAGGCCTTTATTACTTGTCCCCATAAAATATTTTCTGTTTATAAACTTCAATTCGATAACATATACCACTCATGTAGTATTGTCCTCAATTGGTTGATCCAACAAGTAAACATGGTATATTTTTAGCAAATATGATGATGTTGACGATCATGGTGAGTTGATGACTTATTTGAGTCCAATGATTTCAATTTCATTAATCTTTACCCTTCTCACATAAAACTCAAGTTTTCAAGTATTTGTCACTAGCATTTTTTGTTTACTAACTATAGAAATGTAATTACTTGGAAACAATTCCAACTAAAGATAGTGAGACCATATCTATCATATTTACTAGTATAAATAAGAAGAAGATGATTTAAATCATCTTCAATAGGCTGTTTTTAGCATAGAAGATAAATCAGTGGGTATTTTGGGAAAGAAAGGGAAAAATAAAAATAAAAACAACTTTTTATAAGTTTGGCTCGTGTATGTGCTTGCATAATAGAGGCTTATGCCTCAATTGCGTCTCAAGACTCAAGGCTCAAGGCTTAAGCCTCCATTGAGTGAAGCGTAAAGCTCTTATAAACCAGTCGAGGCTTAAGCCTCGAAGTCAAGACCCTGCGCCTTGCCTCGATGCGTAAGCTTCACGCGCCGTGAGGTGCGATTTTTAAACAATGTCATCAATCTTCATCTTTGTGGACAATTGAACCTAAATAGTGAAAGTGGTCACTTTGGGATTTTTCTTGCTCGTCGATCTTAATCATTGTCTCATCCTATGATTGAGTATCCTTACTCACGTTGCATTGCATGCATTCTATCTTGGTCCTACTTATCTTAAAACCCTTGGTTTCTAAAGTACCTCTTCATATCTCTAGTTTTACATTTTACTCCCTCTCCAATCTCATCAACTAATACTACATCATCTGCAAATTACACAACAAGGAACTTCTCCTTGAATATGAGTAGTTAATCCATCTATAACTAATGTAAAAAGGTATGGACTTAGGGCCATGGTTCAAAGGCGTAGGTTTCGTTTCGGAGCGAAACCGAAACGTTTCGGAGGTTTCGGTCCGAAACTGGACGAAACCAAAGTGAAACAGTTTCGGTCATTTTTTTATTTTTATTTTCAAAAATTCAGAAAACGATGCACCTAGTGCGTTGTTTCTTACTTAATTAAAAAAAAAAAAAAAACATATATCATGAAATGTGTCACTCAAACAATTTTTGGGCGACCCACTTCTCAAATGCCACATGGAGGCTATGGAGCACCATCTGGGCCATCCAACCGCATGGATGTTCAGCCCACCTCTTCGTGGATATACGCACCAAAAATCACCCCGATTGGTATCTCTAGCCATTAGACTTTAGTACTTTTTAAGGTGCGATTCCAGCCATTGGGTTCAACCATTTTTTATTACTAAGACCAACGGCTAAAAATTATTGAACAAGCTGATTTTTGGTATGAATGTCTACCAAGGGCTGGGCTAAACATCCATACAGCCAGTGGGGCCAGATGCAATTTGGTACGCTCTTTCTCGCTATGAGTGCATAGATTTTTGGCCCATCTCTTGGCCACATAAACATTCTCTATAGGGTTTTCTTTAACCCATACCCCTCAGTCGACAAAAACAAAAAAACAAAAACCAACCTACCTCATCGAATCACAGCAGCGACTGAGGCTGCGATCGAGGCCGTGATCACCTTCTTCCACGGCGGCGGTGGCACAAGTAGGTACCTCCTCCTCCTCCTCCTCATCTCTCTCTCTCTCTCATGTTCTTTGTTGCTTTATGCATTGGGTCGGGTTCCGGTGACCAACATTTTTGACCAACACTTTGGTGTACCCTCATAGAAGATGAATCAATGGCTGATTTTTGGTGAGATAATCTCCTCACCATATAGATATCCCCAACAAAAAATCAGCCCATTCTGAAATTTCTAACCCCGTCAAATGTGGTTTTCAAGTTACACGGTAAAAATCGACGGTCCATAATTCTTCAAATTCTAAACCAATCTATGAATATATGAATGATTTGAATTTTTGTGAGGATGATCTCCTCACCATAGAGATCATCTTCACCAAAAATCAGCCATTGATTCATCTTCTAAGAGGGTACACCAAAATGTTGGTCACCGGAACCCGACCCATTATTTGTTGTTTAGTTTCGGTAGTTTCAGGCGAAACTGCCGAAACTACAACGAAACTACACCGAAACTAATAGGTTTCTGAAACCATACAGTATTTCGTATCGCCCCTTACCGAAACTTCCCTAATGTAAACCCATTGTAACAAAAAAGTCACTTCTCCCCACCAACAATTCTCCCACTAGTTAATGCTGCATCATACATGTCCTTAATAATGTCAATATTATCTCTCAAATACCCAGCAAATTACAGCCTAAAAACCCTATCATATGCTTTTTTAAGTCAATAAGCATATATTCTTCCTCTTTTCTCAAAACTTTCCATTAATTGTCTAAATACAAAAATAGCCTCAATGGTTGACCTCTCTGGCATAAAACAAACCAATTTTCTGATATCGTTGCTCTCTGTCTTAATCTTTTATCATCAACTTCCCCATAATTTCATAGTGTGGCTCATAAGTTTTATCCTACGATAGTTAGTTACAAACTGTGCAACTTACATTTCTTTATAAATTCAACATACAATCCATAAAGTAGGTTAGCCATGAAATACAAAAAATAAAATAGTAAAAGAACAATCACTTTGCAAGAATACTGACAAATAGTAATGTTAAGCACATTCAGTTGTCAATTCTCTCACTTAAGTTTTGATTGAACATGTTAAAGTGCTTGTACTCTATACTTTTGTGCTCGTTTGGATATGCCACAAAATTACTTACCAGACTCAACCAACTAAATCATTATCAATGAAAAACACTTACCAGGGTGCAAAGAACTCCACGATCCAAAGTTCTTTACTCTTAAGGACCAATTCATCAAAATTGTGAGAATTCAGTTCTACAGATGTGGTTGGTTCATTTTTCTCAGTTGATCCTCCTGCTGTCTTTCCATTTAAACGTTCCTTCAAAACTGCCTTAATCTGTACATGACCAAAGCATGTTGGTTTTTCACAAATAGTGAACACATGATGCAAAGCATAAAAAGAAATGAGGCAAGTGCGAAAAAATATTCACTACTTAATGAATGGGTAAAAAATTTAAAAAGCCAAGAAACAAAGAGGGCCAATTGAACAAAGTTTCATTGGGTACTGTGATACATGATGTAGAAATACTTGTACCCCTGAAAAACACATCTACATTGTCATGTTGAGAACAAGAGATTCAAGACCATATTTGCATTCACAGAATGACTAAGAGGATCTAGCAGAATATATCATTTTTTTTTGTTGAAACCGAGGGTATTCGGGCCTCTTAGAGCACCCAACTAGTCCACCGGGTCACTCTAGTCACCCCTCCACACATGCTAAGTGTTCTGGGAGAGTTTTATGTGGGCTGAGCCACTTATTGTTACTCTTCCAGGGGGTGGCCCCAAGGAGAGTTGAACTCAGAACCTTTCGTTTTCTGGAGCGGAGTCCTGGTTACAATGAGTAATAAGTATATTTTTCCTAAAATTAAAGAGAACCTTATAAAATTGGACATATGACCAGATAACTGAAAACACGTACATTTAACCACCCCCCTCCCCCAAGTTCATTTGACCAAAAAAATTTGTGTTGCATATGCAAGCACCATGGATAGAGGGATTCATAATGCTAGTATCTGATAAGACTTTTTGAATTAGCAGTTCATGACTTACAAAATTGGACCTATTTTGGATATATATAGTAACTAATGTACAAGTACCATATCCTTAACATTTGCGCCATTGTTGAATATAATTCCCTACTCAAGTTTAAGTTGAAGTTTACACTTAATTGTGACAATAATTGAATACTTTTTGGCCTCGTGAGCAACATCCCCTTTTTATAACACTAAGACGGCATTTGATAATTAACGATTTTATTGAAGAGGAAAGATTAAAAAAGGTGGCTATATAAGGAGCAGTAACTGGAAAGAAAGAAGAAAAAAGAAAATCTATCCAACAGGAGTATTATAAACTTCCAGTCATGTGTTGCAACAAACCTGCTGGAGTGCAAATTCTGCTATGGGTTTGACATCACGTGCTCCTTGGTAATCTACTGGAGGCTTCCCAGGTGCAAACACCTTTATCGTGGGAAATCCTCTAATCCCATATTCCTGTATAAACCAGTGGATATAGCATCAAAGGCAATGAACAGCAATGGTGAAGCAATCATCTAAACATGAATTATAGCAACTAATAATTGGCACATAAAAAGTTAAAGAACGTGAAAATTTCAAAGTAAGTGACATAGAAAACATGTCCTTACTGTTTACAATATGGAAAGAACATCTTCTTAGTTCTTATGACAAACAATGTGCTAGCCCTGGATCATCATTTTATAGTGACCCAAGACATACTAGTATACATCAGGTAAAAAAAAATGTTATAGATATGATGCTTGCAAATGAGAAACATCTGAGATAGAGATTCGGTTCTAGATTCCAAACCTGAGCGAGCGACTTATGAGCATCGGCATCAAGAGCTGCCACAGTAGCAACGCCCTTCAAAACAGTAGCCGCTTTCTCCCATATGGGTGTCAGAGCTTGACAATGGCCACACCAAGGTGCAAAGAACTCAACTAGAACAACTCCATTTGAGTTCAGAACCTACCACCATTCCCGAATACTCAATTAGTAAGCAAATTTTCCTAGAAAAATCAAGCACTTTCTCATCTTTCAATCTCAATGCTATGGCCGAAAGGAAAAGTTACGGACATAATTCAATGCTAAATGTCTAAATATAGAGAAATTTGAAAATTTTCTTTGTTCTTCTCAAATTTCCGAAACCCATTCAAAGACTACGGCAGCATCAAACATATCAAATGCTGTAGCCGAAAGGAAAAGTTACGGACAGAATTCAATGCTAAATGTCTAAATATAGAGAAAATTCGAAAATTTTCTTTGTTCTTCTAAAATTTCCGAAACCCATTCAAAGACTACAGAAGCATCAAACATATCAATCACTAAACATCCTCTTTAGTGCTTGTAGAGCAGTATCATGTACTGCACTTCAGTAATACTGCAGCACCCAATCACCATTGATCTCAATCAAACAGCTTGAGGCATGCTTTTTTACCAATCGAGAGTGGTAAAAGTGCATCAGCAGTACTGCCGCACAGGACCAAAAATTCCCCTTGCTCATAAAATACAAAAAGAGCTCTGATCCGCCATTTGCTGTAAAAACAATTAGCAATCCTAAGTCTCGAATATCACTAAAAAACACGGGCCCACATTAACAATAAGCAAAAAAAAAAAAAATCCATGATGAGAACTCTTACACCAGAAAACAGATAAAAATCTGAAAAAACAAACACCCATTACATGGAAGTTCAATAAAGTTGAGAAATTTTTTATTTTTCTTTAATGGGTATAACCAAGATGACCAAAAAACATATTTTTCGCTACTGGGAACATTAGATTTGACAAAAAAAGCTAATTTTTCTCTAATAGTATTGATTTTTATGTTGAAAATAATCACCATATTGCATAATTTGTGTTAAGAGAAGATCTGAAGATTCAAACAATCAAAGGCAAGTGTGGATCGATTACCTTGGACTTGAAGTTGGATTCAGTTAATTGAACTACAGGAGATGAGGGTCCGTAGAGCGCATCAACGCGTGCACTGATGTAAAAGAGGAACACGAAGAGAGCGATCAACGATGGTGATTTTGGCGACATTCTCCCTCTCTCTCGCGGCGAATAAAAACAGAGCAAAAACCTCAAAACCTCTTTATATCTTGCTTGGCTTCTTCATACTTCGGGCTATTTTCATTTTCCGAGCTAACCCCGTGGGAGCTGGACACGTGTGGTAACCAATCAGAGGTTTACACGTGTCTTGACTTAATATGAAGCCCGAGGCCCAAGAGAAAGTTCTGGATTGATGGGTCTGGGCTGGACTAAGGCTACTGGAATATTTTGCCATGCCTAGGCCCATGGGTTATGGCCTAAATCAGTTTTAGCGTTTAGACTTTCATACCTCAGATTTACAACTGTTTCAATCGATGATCCTAGAGTTGTTCAATGAGGAGTAAAACTTCTATCACAGCGTTCTGACAGATGCTTCTGTCACAATGCAATACCATAGGCCACGTGGCATACTCTTAGTGGATGGTGACCGTATGGATGTTTGGCCAGTCCTCTAAACCAAAATTCAGCCTGTTTAGTGATTTCTAAGCGGGTCGATTGAAGTTATTTTCATGGGTTGATTTTAATGGTAAGAATTCAAGCATTATTGAGTGTTATTTGGGTGCAAAGATCCAAAGGTTGTAAATCACTAATCAGGCTGATGTTTGGTTTATAGGTCCACCGAGGAACTGGCAAAACATCCATACGGTCAGCATCCACTGTGGGCATGGGCCACCCACTAGTACTATACAAAATACGTTGATGTCTGTATACAAACATCCCCTAAAATGCCATGTGGCACACTCTTTCGGACCCATGAATGTTTGACCATCCTTTGGAGGACCTACACACCAAAAATCAGTCTGAATGGTGATTTCTAGCCATTGAATTTGAGCATTTTTGTTATGGGTTCCAAGCCCATGATGAAAATGCTCAAATCCAAACGGCTAGAAATCACCAATCGGGCTGATGTCTGTGTTTAGGTCCACGAGGGATGAAGATTCTGTATACAGACATCGGACAAATATGTTATTTCAATGTTTTTAAAAAAAATATATTTTATAAATTAAAAACACGTTTTTCAATGAGCATTCAACGATGGATACAATGTTGCACATCAGGGGATTTTGTATATGGACATCAGCATCTAGACCCTTGAAACCCGTAATAATTACTTTCTGCGTAAAGACATTTAAGCACTGTCTCCCCTATAAAATTGATATAATTAGTAAGACCCCTTTGCACTTCTTTAAATTAGAGTCACCCTCTTTGACCATCAGTCAACATTGTTGACTAACACCCAAGTGCAATCAACCTTGGAAGTCAATTATTAACAAAATTATAGGCTCTTGATTATATCATTTGAGATCATCAATGTGATTTGGGTTCTTTCAATCTCTTTTAAGTTGATTTTTTTATATGAAACCAATTAACCATGGAGGGTTGATATGCTCTTTATGTTTAGGTATTAGTCAATAACGTTGACGGATGGTCAAAGGGGATGACCCTAATTTATGAAGTAGAAGAAAAAGTATCCCATTTTGGATGGGCACCATGAGTAAATAAACCTATCAGGCGTGTTTGGTTACAACGTTAACTCTGTGCCAAAAATAAGCGCTGTGAGCCAAACAATATTTCTACAGAAAATTGAATAGTTTTTGTATGGACATACATTGGATGCATTTTCCTTTTAACAATTTCCAAGACATTTCTTGTCCTTGTTTCTCTCTCCTATTGCTCGACCGCCGTCTATGACATTAGAAGACGAAACGAGGAATCTGCGCCCAACTCCTGTGGGCTTAGAAGAAGATTCAAAAAGACGAATAAATCAAAATTTTCACAGAGGGAGAGAGAGAGATCATGGCGACGTCTCTCTCTTCTGCGTTCTTCGCAATCTCAGCCTCACCTTCTTCATCCTTCACCACGAGCAATTACAGGAACTCAGCTTCTTTCAACTCGAAATATTCTTTTGCCTACGATCCTCTCTCTTTTTCTTCTTCGCACCGATTGATTTCGAGGTGAGTTGTTTATGTTGTTTTGTCTATTTTCATGTTTTAGGTTTGAGCGTTTGGATATCTGCAATTTATTCTTATTTTACTCCAGTGAGATGAATTTGAACCTACAACCTTGAATTTCGAAAATTGTGTTTTTCTTGGTTTTTTAATACCCAAAAGTGAAATCTGGAAATTTTAAGTAATTAGTTGTTGTTGAAATTTAGTTATGTGGAAAGGGAAATATTAGAAATGTGGTTGCTTGCGTTTGAATTTATTGAATATTTGATTTTCTGTTAGAAATATGCGTTTTATGAGCTTACGACCTTGAATGAGTCACAATTTAGGCTTTTATCTTATTCTTTTAATCCCCAGATGACAAAAAATTAAGTAATTTTTTTACTTGTTAAAATTTAGTATATTGAAAGGGAATATGCGGTTGCTTGTGTTTGAATTAATTGATTTTTGGGTTTTTTTTTGTTTTCATTACACGAGTTTACTAGCTTGAATGTGGGAATTTTCTTGAATTTTTGTTATTCTGAAAAGAGAAACTGTGATCAAGTTACTATTTGTTGTTAAATTTTAGCATGTTGAAAGGTATTTTTTGGAAAAATGGTTGCTTTGAATTTATTGCTTTTTGTTTGTTATTTAGGAATTTGCATTTTATGTTCTGTGTAGAAAGTTGTATCGAGTCCAAGCAACAGTTTTGCAAGATAATGAGGAGAAAGCAGTTGTAGAGGAGTCATTCCAACCAAAGAGTTTTCCAGATAATGAGGGGAAAGGACATGGTGGGGACCCATTGGAGACTACGTCCTCCAGTATTTTGGAGAGATGGGCAATTAAGTTTGAACAATCTGTGAATATCATTCTAACGGTAATTTTCTTTGCTTCCTGTTCTTGTCATTTTTATCATTCCCACAGTAGTTCCACTATTGAATTTAATGTGCTCTGTTGCCATCTTTGATTCAATTTTAATACCTTTTTAGTTCATTTGTATTGTAAGTTGACATTTATGAACTATAAATAATTGGATTATGGAAATTTGTAAACCACATCACAACTTTTCAGGATCCTTTCCCATACCTTACCCTTATCCTGAGATTTTGGGAACTAAAGGGTACCCCACACTTGATCCTCTCCGTACTTGATACCCATATGATATCACCTAACTTGAAATTATGGGCAGCTTAAAGGCTCCTTTTCTGATAGTGCATACTGTTCCGTTGTTTGAAATTCTTTCTATCATTGCAGGATTCTGTTATAAAGATTCTCGATGCTTTCTACCATGACCGCCATTATGCGAGGTTTTTTGTCCTGGAAACCATCGCACGAGTTCCTTATTTTGGTTAGTTCTACAATTTCTTCTATATATTTTTTCAGTGTGTGAGTGTGTGTGCCATTTGACATGCCTTTGCGGGGCCCACAGGAAGACGTGCCGTTTGACTCACCTTTGTGGTGCTCACATGAAGACAAGTTAAGGCTAATTTTTGCGAGGATAATCTCCTCATCATGGAGATCATCTTCACAAAAAATCAGCCCATTCTGAAGAGTTAACGGTGAAATGAATGGTCTATAATTTTAAAACTTTTAATCCACTTTTCATAGGGCTAGAAATGCTGAAACAGGCTGATTTAGGAGGAGATTATGCTCATCGAAAGTCAGACCTTGACTCCATCTCTATGTGGGCCCCTCATAGGCATCTCATATAATGACGAATGGCCGTGTGGGTGGGGGGCTACACACAGATGAGTTAAGGGGTGATTTTTGGTGAGGATGATCTCGTCACCATGGAGATCATCCTCTCAAAAATTCAGCACTTTCTGAAACTTCATGCCCTTTTAAATGTGGAGCTAAAGTTAAAGGTAAAAATGGATGGTCAAAACATTTCAACTTGTAATTCACTTTTCATATGGCTAGAAATATCGAACTGGCTATTTTTTGTGAGGTTGATATCCATTCATGTATCAGTGTTTTAAAAGGTGTTCGAGCCTCGCCTTGGGACGAGGCTTTCCCAAAAGGCTCTGAGGCTTATTTAAAAAGCTAATATTCTTGTGAGACATATGCCTCATCCACTAAAGTACGTGGGACTACACATGGATGAGTTAAGGGAGATCATCCTCACAAAAAATCAGAACTTTCTGAAACTTCAAACCCTATCAAATGTGGAGCTAAAGTTAAAGGTAAAAATGGACGGTTCAGAACATTTCAACATGTAATCCACTTTTCATAAGGCTAGAAATATCGAATTGGTTGTTTTTGGTGAGGTCGATATCCATTCTTATTTTTAGTTTTCATTTGAAAAGGCATGCTCTTGTGGCTTATGTGCCACACCTGGAGGCTTACGCTTCATGCTTTGGGCCATTGAAGCACCTCACCCCAAGTCTCCACTTTTAAACACACGCACATATAGGGTGAATTGGCTCAGCCAAGCTAAATGAGTCAATTGAATAGGGGCAAAGGTATGGACCTATGGTTGAGTCCCAAGATGAATCTTAATTTATGGTCATTGATTAAAGATTAATGAGATGCATCAGGAAGCCCTTTTAATTTTTTAGAGCTTGATGATTTTGTCCAAAAGCTTGCCGATTAGATCATTGTCTTCACCAATTTCTCAAAAAACTTATATGCATATCTTTGGTACTTTGCACTATATCAAATGTGACATGGATTTGTTCTTCTCGCAGCCTTTATGTCTGTTCTGCACATGTATGAGAGTTTTGGTTGGTGGAGAAGAGCAGATTATTTGCAAGTTCATTTTGCTGAAAGCTGGAATGAGATGCACCATTTGCTTATCATGGAGGTCCTCTTTTACTTCAAGCTTCTTCCTAGTTTCTATGTTTACGCACTATATTTATGTTTCTCAACATATTGATATTTTTACATCTGTTGATGTGTTATAAATCATAATATATTGCATTGTAAGTAATTTATGCATATATGCAGTGTTTTTAAAAGCATGAAGCGTATATGAGGTAGTTTCCCTTCGTGAGGTGAGGCATAAACCTCAATTCTTTCTTAAAAAAAAAATGTTCTAAAAATCCTACAAATTTAAAAAAAATGATGCAACCATAGAAATTAAAAAGAAACAAAAATAAACTTGATATCTTTTCTTTTTAATGATTTACCTTAGTGGGTGACAGTTCCGAACCAAATAAGATAATCAAACTCATAAACTAGGTCGATATTCATAAAACAGAAGTAGGGTAAACCCTTGCTTAATCATGCGTATTTGAGCTGTTTTGTTGCAAGAAACCCGTAAAAAGCGATGGAATCGAATTAGAAATGAATGAAGTACGACAAATTTTCTCTATATGAGAAAACTAGGGCACAATAGGTTTGATGTTAGATTTCTCACAGATAATTTATTTGAAATAAGAAGAGGAAGATGGTTAAAAATTTAAAATCGCTCTCTCTAAGGTCGTTTTTTGACATAAAATGCATTAGGAGCTATTTTGGAGAAAAATAAAATTTGAAAAAAGATTGAATTTTTTGGGGTTCGGCCCACCATTTTTGAACGTGCCTTGACTGCGCATCAATCCTCAAGCCTTGATATGAGGCTTAAGCTCAAGGCACAATATGAGCGCCTCAAAGCACACCAATGTGACCATGATAGGATTAGATGATTGAACAAGAAAAGACTTCATCTGAGATTTTTTTATTAAGCTTTCTAGACCTTCATCTATTTATTATCTGCCTACGATCCCAGATGCCAGTGCCAGTTTACGCTGTGAGTTTTGTTACGCATCGCCCTTCCATTAGCTGTTTGGCATTTAGAGTGTGTATTGTTTCTGTTGCAGGAACTGGGGGGAAATGCGTGGTGGTTCGACCGCTTTCTTGCTCAACACATTGCAATTTTTTATTACTTCATGACAGCCTTCATGTATGCACTAAGCCCAAGAATGGCATGTAAGTATGCGGATCTGGTTCTTCTCTAAAAACTGCCCTGCAAATTTTATTTTATTTTTTGGTGAACTGCTAATCTTTATTAACTAATAGAGGGCCCGAGAGCCACTAAAGAAAGGGGCCGAAGGGATAATGCAAGAGGGCGCCCAAGAGCCTACAAAAGTGGGCCCGTACGCTGAGTTACTATAACCTCTAGATACACTCATGCCTCCCTCTTCCTTAATGGTTGTATTTTCCGCCATAAATACAACCACTATTGTCTCGGCCAAAACAACACACGCCATTCAAACTTGATACCAAAAAAAGTTCAAAAAAGTTATTAAGATGTCATTAAATGTCTTGTTGACCAAAACTTCATCCTCGAGCAACGTCTCACAGCTGAACGCCAGAAACTGAACATGTTTTAATGCTTTGATCACTCGCCATGAACGTCTTCCAAATAACAGTCAACTTCCTCTATAGAACTCATTGATAAGGGTTTCGCCAGAATTCCAAAGGATGTTGACCCTTCCGTAGGCCACCACTTCCACTTTGTACCAACCCCATCAACTTGCTTCATGATCAAAATAAAATTGTCTCACATCTAACAAGTTCTTTGTGCAATATAGTCTACATTAGAGGCATGCCCCTCGGTTACCTGTAACACCCCATTTGTTGCCTTTCAAGAAGGCCAAGAGAGGAATTCCCAAATGGTCTCCAAACATCCTTTGTCATGGTAGCTTGCTCTCTCCCTCTTCTAAATCATCTTTGAAGGCCTCTTTTTCCTCCTTCCTCTCTCCTCCTTTCGATCCTCACCCACGAGGTTCACTTCTCTGTTACCAACTCTTTTGCAAGTTCCCATCTTTCTTTTACACTCTTCCTGTCTTCACGCATTCTCTCTTACCCACTTTTTCTCTGCTCATCGTCTTCATCTTACTCTTCCTCACTCCCACTCTCAGGAGCCATTCAATCTCTCTTTATTTTGCCTGCATTATTACTTTATGACGGCCTGCTTATCCTGATTCCTGAATAGATCTAGGAAGTTTTGATAAAAGGATGCATATCCACACAGGACCTCAAAGGAGAAGATAATCTGCCTCCAAAATTAATGGCCCCAATAAATCTTCTGGGGTCTTTTTTCTCAACAAGCATGACTCCATGCAGAACATCCTGACACTTTCAATTCCTCCAAGCAGAAACACTGACCCTTATTTCCATATTTAGCCTGTTCTGTGATTGCTCACATATCCACACTCCCTATATGCATTCTCCTCCACTTGCACCCTAACAGATCCAGATTGAAGTCTCCAGCCTTTTTTAAGCTCAATCCTGTCACTTTTTGCACAGCCAATACAATATAACCTTTTGACGCACAATATTTTGTTCTATTGACCTGAAAAACCCATCAAGGCCAATTTCTCCCTTAATGCTTTATCAATGCTTGTTACATTATTCTGTAGACTTTTTTTTTCTTGTAGATATCAGGTTTACCATGCAGTCAGCTAATCTTTTTAGTTTTAGTGTATGCAATGCAGTGATTAGCTTTTCTGTTCCTCTACCATGATAGTTATGCTTACAATCTTGCTACTACTGATAAAATAAGTGAATTAGGACGATAATTCTCTTTCTATCGTTTGTATCTAATTAGTTATACTTTTGTCAGCTTTGGATTACCATTTTCACCATGGAAAGTGTTCAGAAAAATTTAGCTGATGGGTTTTTGCATCCCATAAGGAACAAATTATTCATATTATCCAAGAGAACCCTAATTAAATTTTTTGACCCATCATTTCACCAATGCCTTCCCACCCACATCTGTCAACCAGATTTTTTTCTTCTCTAAAATTGTTGGTAACATTGTTCATGAATTATAAATTGAAAGACAAATGCCTTAAAACTCAAAACCTTCTTCTTTCCCGCCACTTGCCATCATGAAGTTGTTACCCAGCACCAGCTATGGGGATGGCTTCCCAACAGCATTGGAATCAGCATTGGGAACCTTCCCAGGAACTAACGGCAGTGGAAAGGGCATCGAAATGAATCAGCACCGGATTAGCCTACATGTTTGTGGGCTTTGGAGCTTGCATTTGTATGTGAGAACCTTATGTAACAGTGGCGAATGTTGGTGGGGTGTCTTCCCTTTTGCTTAAACATAGAAATGGGTTTTCTTATGCATTGTGTATAAAAAAGCAGTAAACCTCAGATGTTAATATGTATCTTTCTTTTCCTGATTTTGCAGATCATTTTTCTGAATGTGTAGAGAGGCATGCATATGAAACTTATGACAAGTTTATCAAGCTCCAGGGGGGTAAGACTAGTCACTTTATGTGACAATCTTAGTTTTAAGGATAAAATAATATCATTGAATTATACTAGTAACTCCATGGTCTACTGTTCACATCGCTCACAGACAAGGTGTCCTGGCTATCCAATTGTTAGTCCCCTCCTAGGAGTTTTCTTAGCTTGCAAAACAATCCAATTGGGTGATCCTAACTGATACTGGATTATTCTTATTTTTTTCTGCATTATAACTGCTGTTATTGTGGCATACTTATTAATGGAAATAATGTGTGGTCATTTTCATTCCATTGGTGCAGATGAGTTGAAAAAATTGCCCGCCCCTGAGGTTGCTGTTAAATACTACACGGAAGGTGACTTGTACTTGTTCGGTAAGCTCATCACTTAATACTACCTATGGTTCTGTGTCTTCTGACTTACAATTCATGTAAATATATTATTTGCATTTCCTTCCAGATGAATTTCAAACTGCCAGACCTCTTCATTCTCGAAGGCCAAAAATAGGTAAGGATTAACCCAACATAGTCTTTGTGGTTGGTTGGTCTGTACAGTAGTTGCTTGGCTCATAGTTCAGTTATGTAACTCTACCCACGTGCTTTATTGTATTGAAGAGGGAAGTAGCTTAAAATTTCACCCACTGTCTCAGTTCCCACTGCAAACTTAATAAAGTCATGCTCAAAAATCAGCGGTTCCCAGAATCATATTTTATTTCCTTTTTTATGGAAACGACAATACGCCCATGACTTCAAACTACTAAAATGACCTCATGAGTGGAGTTCTTGAACTGGAAGAAGACATTTTGCAAACTTCATGTCTTGAAACATTGTTTCGGTTTTCGGAACCCCTTTCTTTAATATTGAGAACGAAATTCATTTCATTTTTATGTGGCTATCAAGAACCATCAAATTTTTGTGTCTTTAGTTTTTTTGAGTATGATGGAAAAAAAAGCTAATAGAATTCATACTTGCCTTTTTTCCTTTCAGAGAACCTGTATGACGTGTTTCTGAACATCAGAGATGACGAAGCGGAACACTGCAAGACAATGAAAGCCTGCCAAACTCATGGCAACCTCCGCTCTCCTCACTCGTACCCGGAGGATTCTCTTGATGATGATTCAGGGTGTGTTCTGCCTCAGGCAGATTGCGAAGGTATTGTAGATTGTGTAAAAAAATCTGTAACCTCTCCTCAAGGGAAAACAAAATAAAATTTCACAATGAATGAAAAATTAACAAGAATCCATTATAGCAAAAAATCTGTATGCATGGAAACATTGTTGATTTAGTACAAGGTTTGGTTGTTCAGTTGTGGTTTCTTCTTCTAACTGTCCTTCTAATGCCAAAGTAATCTCTTTTTGAGTACAAATGACATCAAAGATATGTGTGGGGTTGGAGAAATCACATCAGAGTAATGAACTAATGCAGCAAGGAATCATGAACATTTTTCCTGTCCAGCACAGATAAGAATGCTTGTGTTCATCACACGATTTTCCATTGGATGGTTGTGGAATGTGTGGTGATATCTTTTGATTTGCTTTGACATGTAATGTGACAGGTGGGCTCCCCATCCCACCACCCACTATCTGAATGAAATTGAAGATGGGGATATATTTCATGTCACTCCATACTGAAGGTCCAGTTCAGTAAGAATGTTGTGTTTTGCCTGATAGGAAAGACCTGCTATTTGTGACTCCTGCAGTGTACGATTCATGTTTACCAAATCTCATTGAGGTGGAATGTCGGGATATGTCGTCACGGATCAATCTTTAAAAGAACACTCCCATCGTTGTCAACCATCTGATTTGCTGTTGAAGGTAATATGGAGCTAGATAATTTGGTTGAAAAGAACAGATGGGGATGATGATGGCGACGATTTTGTCCAAGGCAATATGGTTCAGTGCTTGTCGGGCTTAAAAAATACCCTACATCATCCGAGGCCAACAGAACTGGCCGGAAACTTACTCTTTCTAATAGCTCAGACTGAAGGAAAAAAATAAAGAAATTTAAGATCTAAATCAGAAACTGGTAAAAATTGGTTTTGTCCCAAGCCATTGCCAAAATTACAAGCTATAGGGCATGGGTGAGCTCAAACTCGTCCAGACCCATCTCAAACTGGAACTGCCTCAAACCTAATCCGAAAATGACTCAGATGCTATCTAGGTGGACCTACATTTTATGTTTGTAGGTCCACCTAGAGATGGGACAGACATCCATACGGTGATTGATCTCCAAGTGTATGCCACGTAGCTTTCTGGATGCGGGCTGCACGCCTGCACTTTAGAAGGCCTGCTTCAAAAGATTTCTCCCCACCGACTTTCAAATCAATGTAACGTTTGGAGTTTTTGGACATGTACAGGCGTTATACGTTTCAGTTCCTCTGCTTTTCCTTTGTTCTTTCTAGCGAGTTTTACTAGCTTTTGACCATCTGCTTGACGAAGATCAACAACCTCAGATCAAATGATTCCCAGCCATCCATTTAATCATGATCAACTAATCCATGTACAGTTCCTACATTCTTGCTAAAAGAATGGATGGTCTTGATCGATGAACACTGATTGAATGACAAACAGTCCGCTTATACAAATTTTAGTCTGCATAAACTTACATCATAGTTCAACCGTTTTCTTACACAAACAAATTAAATAAGCCATGAGCAAAACAAAACCACCAAACCAACCTTTTTAGTCTTTTTAGCAACTAACTCTCACTCTTTTGTAACCTCTTTGGAGGGCAGCATGAGAGAAGCCTCCCTCGCTTTCACATATTCCATGTGATTCCCTGTTCTCCCCCATTATATTGCAGTACAACCACCACGAGAGAGAGAGAGAGAGAGAGAGAGAGAGCAGTAAATCATGGGAAATACAGGAGAGAAGCCTATGAAGAAGCTCATCAAACACGTTAGAAAGTTAAAGAAGATGGTTAGTTTGCTTAGGAGGAGCAGTGATGGATCGGTCCCTCCTCGAGCTGTTCACTGTGATGAGCTCTTCCGAACATCAAACAAGTGCAAGGGTGCCCGCCAGATCGACGACAACGATGACCCAGTCCTCGCTGCTTACATTTTAGCACAGAATCATTTCAGTCTCAGGCCAAACTTCAACATCTAAGAGTAAAAAAATATAGATTTGCTGTTCTTGTTGTTGTTGAAAATTGGAAGTTGGAAGAGATCGTAGGAGATGGTGTTGTGGTCTTTCAACTGTTATTCCTACTTGTTCATCGTTTTCCATGCAATAACTATGCCAACAGCAATTATAACATCATTTTCAACATTATTTTGTTCCTGTTATTGTGTGAAACACTTTCACGAAACAATCTTGTTCAGAGTGATTGTATCCATCTGATCTATCACGTTTCTAGACGATCAAGAAAATATATGGCAACCCACACAATAAATGATGGGAAACGAAACCCAGACAAATGGGTGTTGAAACTCATATACAGTCCTGATGATTCACTTATAGACTGGACGGTTAAGATCCTCCGATCAAAGTGATTGAGCTAGGAAACCCGTCCACTTCAAGTGAATAGTTCTAGTCGCTGAGTTCTTAGTCCTATCATATATTTCATTGTGGTTTATCCTTTTGACATATGAATGATCAAATGCATCACATGGATACCCATCTCAAAAGTCTAATTCAATAAGGATCATGCAATCACCATCTCCAAGGTGGGGCCCGTAATTCGTCGTCGTCGTCGTCTAACCGTTTTCCGTTTTCCGTTTTCCTAATGGTATGGGTCATAACCTTTTTCCAACGGTATGGGACGGCTGCACTGCACCAATCTGTTCTGCATTCAATCATGTCTAAAGTAATCTTTTTCATTAAGGCAAGTTTCTTAAAATCTCCAATCAAAACCTCACTCCACGTTGGTTTCGGCCTTCTCTTCGAGACCCTTTTTAGGTTTTTCAACTTGCTCATTTTTTGTCATTGTCATTAATGGTGGGACCTATTAATTAACGGTCCCAATTGATGGGCAGATGTACCATGTGGCATCATAAAGGACACTATTGCTTTGTTATAAGCCAAAAAAGAAAGGGTAGACAATGTTACCAAGAAAGAACTACCCCAAAATTACAACTAGTGAGGAGAATGAGTAGGGAAGTCAATGGATCAGATCACTCTGATGATCTGATTCGATCATATCTGGCCTTGATCGAGCTATTGAGTCCATATGATTGGGTCTAGAATCTAGATATAGAATGATGATTTGACTAGCTAAAATAAAAATGTATATTGACAATTGAACTATGAATTTTGACTTTAGTCAATGGCAAGTTGACCACAGTCGTGATAGCAAAGTACACAATGAAGAGATGCAAATTCTTACATAACAAATACTTAATCAACACTCCTAATTGCTAATGAAGGATAAAAGAAACCACAATCAACCATTTTGATGATTTTCTCATTGAAGCTTGAAGAATGCCATGAGAGGATTATAAACAACTTGCTTTGCGTTCACACCCATGACAAAATCTGCATGAGCGTAGGCGTCCCGGTACTGAACCACTAGCTTATCTCCGTCGTGGTCTTTGAGATTGTCCAGTAAGTCCTTCACGTCGTTAACATCGGCAAGCGCATCCGCCCCTCCATAGCTAAGGAAGAGGGGAAGGTCATTGGGGATGCTTGTAATGTTGTACACTGGAGGCTTAGACTGTCCGTAATGTTTCATGTTCTCGTCTTCGTCGCCATAATCGTACATTGCTATGTTGCCTTCTCTAATCACTACATGTCAAACCAAAAACCCAGTAAACCATTAGCTTCAAAGCAAATATAGAATTAACCGTTGGTTTAGTACTCATACTTATGAACCAAGACATATTGAGACTTACTCTGAGCCAAGTGGACCATGTTCTTAGTCGCCGTCGACTGAGGCTCGTTTTCGAGGAAAACATCAATCGTCGAAGAGTTGAGGCAGCAGTTTTTGCCTTCAGTTAGCAATTTACATGTACCAAGTCAGGAGGATGGACAATACAATCTTTTTTCTTGTTTCCAACTGAGGATATACTAAATAGGAGGTGGTATATGGATAGTAGTACCTGTGAAAGCAGTCATCAAGTCGTAGCAGTTGATGCCAGGATTCTTGCAGATAGCTTTGAGAAGTTTGGCTACAACCTCCCTGTTCACTTAAGAGAACCTTGTTACAAAAAAAAAATGGTGAGGATGGAGGAGATCAATGGCTGTCTTACCCTTTCGGATTGAACTCATAGAAACCCGACTTGTACATTGCCTGTTATAATGTAAAAAAAGAATAGTAAGTTATATGGTAATGAAAACTACAGTATGTATACATATGAGAGGTTTGAAACTTGTCTTTACTTCAGCGACGAAGCCTTCAGCGGCTTGTCGGGCTATCGGAGATGTCACCTGACCCAGATGAGCAACTGGGCTCAGTAAAGCAGCTGATCTCAACTTGTTCAATAGCTTCTCTTGGGAGAATGAAGCTAAAGCAATCAAAGTTCCCTAAGAATAACAAAGGTGCAATATTCTTAGTATCTCCATTTACATGTTCAACAAAGAGAACCCCAATGAAAGCAGCAAAGGATGTGTAGATATTCACCAGGGAATGCCCAACATAGTGGAGTTTCTGACCCGTCTGATCGTGCACGTATTGAAAAGTAGCGGGAAGCTCGTCCGTCACCAATTGATCCCACGACCAATCCCAATAAGGCTAATAACAGAATAACCAATTAATCTACAAAGAAAATGTGTAACACAATGAAGGATCATATAGCATATTGTGGAAAAGGGAAAACCGGATCGTCTGCACTAAGTGATGTATGTCCCCGGCTGTATTTAGTCCCACGAGTATTGGCGATCCACACATCAAACCCATTATCCGCCAAGATGTACGCTAAAGATTGGTCTGGAGAATTCAGCAGCCATGTTATCCCATCCTGCCAAATTAGTTAATATACTTTAAAATTAGTCCTGGAAAACTACTAAAGTACATGTTTTCGAATAATAACAACATAAACAGATGTAATTTATGTGAAATTCATACTTACCATTAGAACTCCATGCTGTAACAAAACCGGTGCCCTGTCTCCCGGTGTTTCACCTGATCGCCCCACGGGGATTCTTTGCATACTGAGAATGTAACCATCTTGCGTCGTTACCTGAAACCAATCAATGGAAGCCAAAAGCTCACAATTATGTAAAGAAAATACAGATTAGAGAAGTTTGAGCAGCATACTGTATGCTCTTCGCAAGCGTATCCATATATCTCCACCCTCAATTTGCATATACCATCTTCAGCAACATCTGCGGTCGACCATGGAGACACTCCATCATGACCCTCGAAGAGCTTAGTTCTAGCCCCAAGTGCCAACCCATAGAAAAGAAAGTACAGTAGAAAACTACATCTGAGAGTGTTGGCCATGTTTAACTGAATGTGTTCTCTTCTGCAACCACCCCCATGGATTCCCCTCCATTTAAAATGGGAGGAATGTGGATATATACAAAATTGAGTATATGCCATAACAAGCTCTTTTAACCTTTTACGTAAATTAATTTATTCATGGCCTAAATAAAGAATCTAGTGGAACCCATTGCCTATCAATCATCACCCACCAACCTAGGTGAGTTTTAGATTTTGTCATCATCACGATACCGTTTTCTGACAAGAATTTGTAACACTTTGTCCCATAGGGCGACGAGGCCCATGCGGAGAATTTTTATTTTATTTTATTTTCCCTTGATAAGCAAGCCGACGTGGCTAATTTAGATTGCTGACAAGATCCTTATGATTGGCTCTTTTGTCTCCTTAGTAGGAAACTTAACATGTAGCTCCAAGAGGTGCATAGAAAACTAGGACCAATTGTTCCCTTTTCACACATGTTGAAGGGAAATTGTTTTAAAAGTCCATAGTTTGTACCATTTGATCTGAAAGATCAGTCATCTTTTAATGGAAAGCAGCACATGCATTTGCGCTTGATCGTAAAATTTTCCACGTGGGATAAGAAAATGTGTGCACAAAAATGGTCTTCTGGAAAACTTTTCTGTTGTCAGTTCGAACCCTTTCTCCCACTGCTACTGACCTCTAACCAGACCCACAAGAGCAGACTATTTTGCTTCTAAATTTTTTGTCCTTCAGTGATTTCTTGTTTGTACAGTATAAAAAATTAAGGCCAGCATTTCTAAAAGGAATTTTGAATGGAACATAAATACACCGTCCGATTTCCTGTTCTCATCATTAAATCAAAAATCATATTGTAGCTGGTGGTGAAGAGCAAAGACATAAATCAAACAAAAGAAAATTCAATCTGGAAAAGAAAGCTCAAAATCAAGGATCTTTTGGATAATATAAAAAAATACGAGGACTGTTTGACGGGAAAATATATCCAAAAATGGGCTTTCTTGGAGATTTCCTTTCTGATTGTAATTTAAAATGAAAAGAAGACATTGCATACCATTTTCCCACATTGGATACTCCATAACATGATCCAAACAAACAAGAAGTTGAACGAAGGTTTCTTATAAAGGGGCAAAATAAGGTATACAAATTGCTCTTATCCCACATTTACTAAAAATATTTCAATCCTCCTGGGAAGGAGTACAAAGAGACCAGTACAAAGCAACTCCTAAAAGGGTACATGGATTATACTAATCACTTTTTTTCATCTGTCAAACTATATTAGTGAACAATTACAAAAGAACAAATCACATTGCAGCTTTTAAATGTTAACGAAACTGCTGGGCTTGCTAGGAACCAATTGTGGTGGTGTTGTCTTGCTGCAAGGCTTCAGAAGTTCCACTCGCACCATCTGGCACTTTGGATTTTCTAGATGGTCTTTTTAGGAATTGGAATTGCCACCTTTTAGGCTTTATCTGGCCCAACGATTTCAGCTGCTCTTTTCTGAACTTCCTATTAGCATACCATTTTCCACCTCGCCAACCCAAGCCGTACCTGTAAATTGAGCAAAGAAATATAAAACCCTGGAGAAATAGGAGACCAATCTAGGTAAGAAGGTTTCAGTTTTTCCGATTTAGGAGTAAGTTGTTAGAAGATAAACGAATTAACATGCATGGGCAAGGAACTGAAGAATATTATTTTGCAACAAGATTTTTTTTTTTTTATCAGGTTCCTTGAATCAACTACACATGAAATCATACCCGATTAGAAAACTTCATCAAAAACCCAACTCCCCTACCATGTAAACCCAAAATCCCGCCGCCTCCATAGAAAACTTCAAATCCTTCACATATCATTAAGGAGTATACTTAGTAACTAATGTACAATTCCCTCCTTCCATATTAGCATTTTATAGTCTTATTCCTCAGAATTGTTATATTCCCATCTCATACCTTCATCCAGAAGAAACCATCAGCATTCATCTTAGGCTCCTACATTTTTAAAGCCCAGGTGTTAGGGGGTGTTTACAAACAGTTTCTGCTTTGCAGTGTACAGGTTTACATCAGTAATGCATGTTCTCATCTTTTAAATGTGTTCCAGCAGTCACAAAGGTTTTAAAATCCTACAGACAAGAAGATTAGAAAACCACTATGCCCAGAGGCTTAACAGTGGGGAGGCTTTGGCTACAGACATTCATCAACATACCACAGTTGTCCTTTGTATTATTGTGTCATGATGTTTATTACTTTACACAGCTTACCTTGGCTACAGTTCTGCCTCGTCCAATGCCTTTGTAACACCTCTATCAACTTTTATTGTCTTTTTCCAACGGCTTCTTTAGCAAATATAAGACAAATGTGTGAGGTTGGCATTGTCTTTCAATTTTCTTTTTCCATTTTTTTTATCTTTAATGAGATACATGTGATCTATATGGGTTATGTATTTTGGTAGAAATACATTATAGAATTGGATAACATATAAATGATGCACAATAAATAAAAACATAAAGTTAGATATATACTTAGAATCTAGATACAAACAAATGTATATAAAAAGAGAACTACAAGGAAATAAACAATATTTAAAATATAAAAGGGAGTTCTAGTTTTAATATCAAACAACAAAGCACTAACAGATCAAGAGGAAATAAACGTTTGAGAACAAACCCAATAATTAAGGAGGTTCCAGCAGTGGCAACACAAGCAGCAGAGCTGACATTTCCTGAACCAACAATTCTCTTAATTTCATCATGTTCAATAGGATAATTGTTTTTCATCTGTTCACAAACAAAAACCCAATAAGTTTCATGTCATACCAACAAACTCAAGAGAGGAAAAAATGGTTACAAGTAGAACTTAGAACAGCATAAAAATATCATCATGCAGAAAATAACAGGAGGTCCAAAGTTGCATAAATAAAATAAGCTTTTTAATCTGTAATAAAACCAGTATTTATTACTGCCATTGTATGTAAGCAGGAGTTGGCACTGCCTCTCTATTGAGAGAGATCAATGTTGGCCGAAACATTTGTTCTCCAACTATAGCTTCAAACCAAAGCTTCCTATCTTAATCCAAACGAGTCTCTTATCCTATCCAATTCCAAAACGCACATCAGCTCCATTTCAGTACAAATCCCAGGTCACCAGAAAAGCTAAATAGGGTAAATAAGCATGCTACAAATACTAGGGGAAGTTTTACACAACATTTAATGAATTGGGTGGCTTTCCTGGTCCAACATTCCACTCTTCATTCTCAACTCCGACAGGTTTTTCGAACATTTGGTACGTAAGGCCATCAATCCAAGCTGCCTAACTTTTGGGCCAGCCCTTGGATTGACCACAAGCACAAGTTCATATTGTTTCAGTGAATTCTAACCTTCTGATTGAGTCTTCCTCGGACAATATATGTGGATGTCAGGGGATAGTTCGAAATCAATGGGCTACCAAAAGAAAACCCAGAGTCCAAGGTTCCAAACCTTTCAAATGTTAGGCCAAAACTTCGATTGACCACAAACCAAACTTCACACGCTGAACAATCCTAACATCCAAATAAGACCCTTCATTTGGACAGGATTTAAACAGCTGAATTCAGTGGTCAATATTGCATTGACCAGATGGTTAGGATTGTTTACAGTGGGGTTCTTTTTTTTTTTTGATAAGTGTTTACAGTGGGTTTTGGGGCTCTGACCAATCCAAAGGGTGCCTAACTTTCTTTCCTTTTTTTTGGTAAGTACAGAGCTGGCCCAGCAGTTCGACAGTCCGAATTAACGTCTATGTGTAAGAATATCCCTGTATGATAAGGAAACGAGTCCTGGACTGACATTCCAGAAACCCTTCAAATAAAATGAGTATTAGATCTCAAAAGAGGAAAATTAATAGTCTTCGTATTTGAAGAATATGAAAACAACTAACAGAACCCCAAATACAACATTGAGAAGTGGGTAAGTCCTGTGAGGAAATACCATCCCTCCAAACGAAAGAGAAGAGAATCAGCAGGGAGTGACTTAAAACACAGTGAACTGCTTCGCTGCCCCAAGATATGCTGGTCACTTGGCAATGAGGGATAAAGGATGCTATAGACTGTTGGATAGCACAGAATTGAAATGATTCCTAATAGAGATACTTTCTTTCTTAAGTAGTCCAAGGTATTCTGATCCACAAACCTCGCCTGAGGTGAAGTTCCAAAACCTCAGCAAGAGTCCAGAGGATACCAAATAGAAGAACAACAAACAAAAAATGCAAGAGTCCTACAAGACATAAGCCTCATAGTGCATGTTTAGCTGAAGTTGTCAAAAGTTCCCACGTGAATCATTGCTACTTTTGGATGATCTGATTCTTGAAAACATAACTTCAGAAAACAACATAATATATAAAAGAAGTTATTGTATTACGCCAATGAAAGAACATAAAATAAGAAAAAGGATTTGTTGAGATTATAAGTTTTAACTTCTTTCCTCAAATCAACAGTGTCTGAACTGACTCCCAAGTTCTTTGTACTAGCACTCAAACATTTACAAGGATATTATGGAGTCCAAATTGACAACATTCTTTGATCAATATCAATGTCAGCTGACTGTCGAACTGCTGGGCCACAACAATTTATGGAAAAAAAAATTAAGGTCTTCTTAGGAAGGCACAGAAGAAAGTGTCAGTAACTTGGTCTAATATTATCAATGAAATAAAACTCACAGCTTGTTCAATTGACTCGAGCCTTTCCTCGACTTTTGCTTGATGAAGGTATCGCAAAGAATAGCCTGCACCACAGTTAATAGTTCAAAGGGAAAGTAAAGACCCCATCTTGGCAATAAAACACAGAGGGAATGATCATGTTAGATAATTATTGTTATGCAGGTCTTAGTCTTTGTTAGGCATGTAACAGAATAGAAGAGTCTTTGAACCTAAAGGCCAAACAATTCTGAGAGTGCAACACCACATGGAGGTTATTGGTTAAATAGGTCCTTGTGTTGAAAAAAGTCCAAGGGTTCAATATATCAGACTTCCAAAGATAATGTTTTTTTCAAGTCCTCCCAAGGTAAAAGGTGACTCCTAAGGTAACTCATCAAGCAAAGAGCATGGGGACAAGTCCATGGTTGCAATTGTCCCATCAAAATCATATTTGGCCCACTCAATTCAATGGGACCTTTTTTAAGAGATTTAGATTCGACTATGCATTAAGTCCTAGTTTACTAATTCACCTCAACAAATTAAAATTAAGATGTCCAAAGTCTAGCATATCAAAGATCAAAAGACTCAATCAAGCAATACGAAGAAGATAACACTTCATTAATTATATTGAATTTGAACTTCCCATTGGTGTCATATCGTTTGCCCACATCATGTTCTCTGATTAAGTCACCTTGAGGGCTTCAAAAATAATCCTAAAGTGTGCTTGATTAAAAATATATGAAAATAAAAGTTCTTACAAGCATTCTAGAAGTTCTAACAAGATAGGACTTTTCCGAGAGTGAACATTTTTTGGTGGGGAAACATATTTTGGTGGATTTTTAAGGAAGTGAATGTTTTCCCCCATAATCTTTGAGGTGGCAAAATTTCCCATAAGGAGACTAAATCAGTTCTCCACCTTTGGCGTATGTTGAGTTGCACTAACTCCACCCACCATTCATTTCTATTCCACATACACAAGAATCCGCCTATCATTTCTATGTCTAGACTCTCTAGCATAGTGACCAGATTTCTCACATACACAAGAATCCACCTTCTTTCTTTGTTTGGAAGGTTATCCTTCCTAACATTGTTTATTTTCCTATCCTTATCAATCCTCTTAGCATGAGCATATGGTCCATCGAGATAATCTTGTCCAGAAGAACTTCAACAATATGAGCTTTGATTGCATTCACAAATCTAGTCTACATTATCCTCAAGTCTTGCTTCTTAACCAAAGATGTTGGAGAAGCTCATTTATATTCTATGTTACCTAGTTATGGCAAGGATACGGAACCGATACGACGTTGATACAGCATTTACACTTAAAATGAAAGTATCCAATACAGATACGACAAGTATACGAAACCCACTTGTAAGTATCCGAATATCATAGTTTATATACATGTTCTTTTCTCATGTTTTATTTTGTTCCCGTTAGTCTTTCCAAAATGGAAGTAGTTTGGCAACGACCACGCACACCTAGAAGGTCTGACATATGCTCATGCCTTGACAAATAATCTGGTTAGCAATGAACTTGCAACTTATGAACTTGTGCTAGAATTGATTTGTCATCAACCATTTTGAAATCTATATAATTGTTTAACAAGACATTCTTGTTAAATGCATCCTCAGTCATATGCTTGTGCTCGAGAACTTCCCACGTCTCGTTTGCAATCATAGCATTCAGGTACACATCAAAAAGCAGGCCGGACAAGGCATTAAATATGTATCTGCAGCAAAGCTAATCATATTCCATCCGTGCCTTTGTGTTTTTCAAATTAGACAGCATCAAATCCCTCATCAGTTAGTGTCAGACACAAAATCAAGAGTGCATTTACCAACTAGAGAGTATGGGCCTTTCATTGCCATCCCTTAATATTGGTCCATTCAAATCAAATGAGTCGATCGTAAAGGGGATTCGACAATACGATCAGACATAAATCTTGAAGCAACTCTAATTCTTAAAATTGTTGAAAAAATAGTCCGTAGATCTATGATTTAGATCAAACAAATCGAAATGGACGGCAATAATCTTTCAAGGTTTAAAAGCATGATATGGTAGTCGCTTTTTTCAAGACAGTAGATGCATGCCTCCCCACAATGTAAGAGACACACGATACCTCTGCCCCCAAGGCACCCAATTCTAGACAATCTACGACTGTGACTACATATGTGCATGGTATCACCACAGTACCTTTCCAACTAGATGTTCACACTAAGAACTAGAAAAAGAGAAGAAGATAAAAAATAGAGATGATAGCATATGTGTTATGTATTTTGTAAGAAGCAAGGTGGTGGTGGATAGGAAGACAATGTGGGTAGCTGGATAACAATTAAAAGAAAACGGATACAATTGTTTCCGCACGAAGTCCATAGCAACTCCATACCATTGAAGAGGATCCCTGTGGGCGAACACGAAGGTGTGTTTATTCGAGATTGTAAATATTTTGTATACAGTTACTAGTAGGGTTCTTGCCAAATCCCAATCTTAGCTTCCACACACACACACACATACAAAAAATTGCCACATGGGTTCTGCATACAAGTAAACATCATCTTGAAGTTATTGACAAATTCAAATAATACTAACAGAAATCCTCAAAGAAGAAGACCAAAAAGGGAACTAAAGCATAAATGTAAATTCAATCAATCCAAAGGTCCTCACCAGCCCAGGCAGTCGCAACAGATGCTAACGAAGTAGAGATTGTAAATACCACCCTATGTCTCTCAAAAATATCCTTAAAACACAACAAAAGGGAATACTGTTAGCAATCAAAAACCACCCAAAACCCCATCAGAGATCAAATTACAAAAGCAACCAACCATGAACACAATCTCTTAAAAAAACATAATAAAATGCCTATTAGAATCAAATAACAAAACCCACGAAAAAAATTCATCAAAACTCATTAACTTAATCTGTAAAGAAAATCCCAAAAAAAGGGGAAAATAGATTACCTTGGTAGAAAAAAAGGTGTCCTGACAGCAGACCATGAGTTCAGAGCTTTTCTTCTCAAGTGAGGCACGGCTAGAGAACCAAAAATCGAAGTCCCAGAGCTCCTTAAACGCTGCATCCTACTCGAGAACCGGTCGAATAACCCAATTCTCGATTTTTCTGATTTTGGGTCGAGGACTTTGAGATCATAAGCAAGAATTAGGAACCCAAATACGAGAAAATATTCTTGGACTGAGAAACACGCGCTACCACACGAGCTCCAGTCACGCGCCCACTCTCTGAGGCGTTAGCGTGGCCCAAATATACCGCGTAATTGGGACGCGTGACTTCGCGCGTGGCACTTATAGCCTCTTGACTTTTAACTTCTGGAAAATGATTTTTTTAGTGAGCATTTTTACCTGCTACCGTCAACGTTTCACAGTGTTTGACGAAAATTTCCCCGTAGCAAAACAGTCATTTTTATTTTTACCCGTTGGCTGCTGCCGGTCAACGTTTCATAGTGTTTGACGAAAATTTCCCCGTAGCAAAACTGTCATTTTTAGTAGTATTTTTACCTGTTGGCTGCTGCCGGTCAACGTTTCACAGTGTTTGACGAAAATTTCTCCGTAGCAAAACTTTCATTTCTTACCTTTTCAAAAGTTAAATGTTAAGTAGAAGTTAATTTTCTGTCAACGTTGACTAAAATGGGTAAAATGCTAGGTTTTAAATGACTGGTTATGCGGTTAGGAATTTTTGGACTTTAATTTATACGACCTAGGGGGGTGTTTGGGAAACAAGTAAAAGCACTTCTACTACACTAGTTGATTTTTTACCTCCAAAAAAGTCATAGAAACCAAGGTTTAAAGGAGGCCGTTTTAACGGTTAAACGGACTGGGGGGGTTAACGTTTAAACCGTTTAAACGGATTGAAGCGGTCAGGGGCAAAAATGGAAAAAAATGGAATTAAACGGATTTTAACGAAAAAAAAAATGAAAAAAGTGGCGCTGAAATTCAAATTTTGAAATTTGAAAATTTAAAAAAAAAATGGAATTTAACGGATTTTAATGGAATTAAACGGTTTTAACGGCCGTTTTTTTAAAACCATGATAGAAACTTCTAATTTTTAATAAGTAATTTCTCTTTAGAAGTTTAAAGCTAAAATATTTAGCTTAATTTTTAATTGATTTTTTAACTTTTCAAAAGTTAAAATATGAAACACATGCAAACTAACTTTTCTACTTGTTGCAAACGCCCCCTAGTCCTTGGGAGCTTGTTTGATGATTTTTTGTCGCTGGTTTTAGTACTTGAAAGAATGGTTGAATCCAAAGGCCAGTGTCAAACCTTAAAAATACAAAAATCTAATGGCTAGAGATTATAATCAGGGTGATCTTTCATGTGTATATCCACCAAGGATGGGCTAAACATAGGGACCTAGAGGCAGTGGTTAGTGACAAAAATCGTGCTACTTGACGCCAGAAAGCATGAGTATACCTTGTTACATCTTTTTTTCCCTTTGCATATTCTCCTACAAATCAGAACTCCACATCTCAGGAAAAAAATCGATGGCCTCATGGGAAGTCCCACTCCCAAAATGCCTGTTTGAAGTCCCCCTTCAAAAATGTCTGACAAGTACCCCTTGTTAACCACTAAGGGCTTAACGCACGTTAGGTGAAGGGATTGGGGTTTGGGTTTGGGTGGGGAGACTTCAAAGTTTGAAGTACCTTGGTGAACTTCTTTTCCTAGAGAAGAAGCAATGACAGTATGTAGGGAATAAGCATTGGCTAACTCTGTGCCAGCAGACACGGTAGACCGAAGACCATTTAGCTAATAAGCCCGTGGAATTTGAGGTTCCACAAGCAGTACTTCCCGATACTGTATTTAAAGCAGTTGTTAGAATCTCTTATGATATGCAACTGAAACAAGTTCTTCGTAATGGTAAAAAAGGAGCTTTGAATGTAGGGGTTGTTTGAAATGCATACATTTGTCTCATATACTATGGGGATGGTGAGAAGAGATATATTTTACATCCCGGGGGACTATAATTGGAGATAGCTGATAGCTGGGATAAGGTGCATGACCGTGAGTAGATAGATATGCCACAATGTGATGTGTAATTAAGTAAAAAAAAAAAGGGAGGAATGAACAAAATGCCCCTTATAACTCTCGTGGTCCTATATAGCTCATTTTTTGGGCCCACTATCCACATGGATGTTTAGCCCACCCCTTGGGTGGATATACATACCAAAATCAGCTTGATTAATAATTTCTATCCATTGGATTAAGTACCCAAAAAATATGCAAAAAATATGATTGAATCCAACGGCCGGAATCAATTCTAAAAAAGTAGTAAAATATGTGGCAAGAGAAAACCAATCAGACTGATTTTATGGTATGTATATCCACGAAAGGGGTGAGCTAAACATCCATGCGGTTAGTGGGCCCAAAAAAAATGAGCTATATAGGGCATCGAGAGCCCTCTGCACCAAGGGGTGATGATGATGCATGGCTTTCTGTATCCAATCATTTATTCTAAGCGTGTAGAAAATAATCATTATGTTCACATTTATTTACTTTACCAAAAAGCTAACTGTATTTCATAACGTACGTAGCAGGAAAGAGAAAAAACCTTCAGCATCCTCAAATAGGCCGACCACCTGTTGAATTATTGAACATCAAATCAGCTTGATCAGATGGTTAAAATCATCCAGTTGAGTTGACTTTTAAGCGAGGAAATCTCGACAGCCCGTTGCTTTGTTAGTACGGAGAGTCTAGAGTCCCACTACATGTATGGCATCCACGAGCGAATGTATGCAAGGTGGCATGATCATCATTCAATGGGTCTATTTGGGATGGTCAAAAAAGAGAATGAATGATTTGGAAAGTCAATAAAAGGAATGGTCATGATCATTTATGGTTGTTGATGGAGCATTATTACGTTCTATGAACTGAGAACTTTGGATTCCTTTTGAAGAGAATCTTCCTTGAATAGTGGTTAGAGGGGGGGGCACATAATAAGATGCTTTTGCCATCAAATAGTACAAAATGGGACAATAAATTTGTGATCCAAAGTCTTTAAAGTTTTAGTGGAGTTTCCATTTGCAATCCAATTGCTTTGTGTTTATATATCAATACATTTTTTTTTAAAAATTGTGGTTTTATTTTACAGGCCTTGCTTGATGTTGTCTTTTACACTAATGCTCGCGCTGAATAAGTTTTCTAGATATGATTTTTGCATATAAATAGGGATGGGATATTGGCACCCGCGTTTTCGCTCAGCATGCTCACTTACTCACTAAACACACCTAAAAATCCTTCTACACCCAAGTCACTCTTGACACCCACCCACCAAAACCCAAACCCCCCTTCTTCTTCTTGTGCTTTTGTTTTGGTGGGTGCTTTGAGTAAAAAACAAGTGACACATTTGTAAATTTATTTTTGTTAAGTGGGCATACCAAGTGAAAGGGCGGGTGCCAATATCCTAGCCCTATAAATATCATAAAACTTTCTCGGAATCAATAATTCCTGACATACAAATTTTTTTTGGTAAACTTTTTGGTTGATTCTTATCCAAACAAATTGTTGGACACAAGAAGCGTCCAACGCCAATAAGATTGTGCCATGGAGCTTAGAGACCTTGGCAGCGCTTCCTGATTCCTAGGTAATCCGCATTTCACCATCTTATTGGTGTCGGTTGTTTTAAGTGTCCAACAACAGGTGACCTTATAATAACTGTGGAATGCAGTTCGACAACAGAAGAAGAAAAAAATGTGGTACAAATATTTAGGATTCTTGTCGAGTTTTGTCCCAAAAACCTTATTTAGAATGTAACTAACCTAGAACAATAAATTAGGCATAACCCCTTCACTTTTCTTAATACTATAAATGATGCATTTATATGTGGATGCGCGATTTGTAGTATTAGCAAGCCGAGCGATCGTACTGATCATTTTGATAATGCTAGTGATGCCTAACTCAAATCCTTTTTTTATACCATGGATATCCGGGCCTCTTAGAGCATCTGTGTCACCCCTTCCACACGTACCAAGTGTACTGCGATAAATCCTAAGGGTGGCCCCAAAGGGGGATTCGAACTCATGACGGCATGGTCCTGGCCAACTATGCCCAACCCTTGGGCGTGGTACTGGATATTTTTCCTATTATATTATGGGTATTGGCTATTTTTTATCTCCTCATAGTATCCTTATCCACAAAATGTGTAAATAGTAAATCGTGTCAGATCTTATTATATACTAGTAGGTGGCACGTGCCCACGGCACTCCTCGACAAAGCGTTTGTTAAATTGGGTGCGAGTGGCTGACATCCACCATCCAGTTGGGGTATAAGATCTGGGCCCTTCTTTATGAAGCCTATAAGAGGGGGAGACAACTTCCCTGTTTTGTTATATAGATAAAAGAAAATACAATATTAAAAGCTTTATAACATAAACACTAGATAGTAATGGAAATAATACTAAGCTAAAAAAAAGCTAAAAGTTAAAAGCATGGTATCAACAAATTGGATGGGATACTCGTATCCATATCTGTGTCCTATATTTTAGGAAAAGAACCGTCATATCCTAATTCTTGTATTAGTTTCCGTACTACTATTTGTATCCGTACATGGCATCTTAGTAGGATAGCAATGGGAAAAATAGTGAGAAACCTCACTTTCTTAAAATGATTGTCGCGTGGCATACTTTGGGAGCATTTTCATTGAGGCATGTCGACGAAAAATGCATTATAGGGGCTCGATATGCCAAATTTATATCACCATTGCAACAATTATAGGTGGAAACTATTAACTCCCCGGGGATATCTTGCCAGTCTCTTCAACACATCTTCATTGAGGCACATCGACGACAAAAAAATTGCTTGATAGGGGCTCATTAATGTGCCACATTTATATCACCATTGCACCAAATTACAGGTCAAAACTTTTAACACTTTTAACTCCCCCAGGATATCTTGTGAGTCGCTTCAACACATTTTCATTGAGGCACGTCGACGAAAAAATGCATTATAAGGGCTCGATATGCCAAATTTATATCACCATTGCACCAATTACAAGTGGAAACTTTTAACACTTTTAACTCCCCGGGGATATCTTGCCAGTCTCTTCAACGCATCTTCATTGAGGCACATCGACAACAAAAAATTGCTTGATAGGGGCTCAATGTGCCACATTTATATCACCATTGCACCAATTACAGGTCAAAACTTTTAACACTTTTAACTCCCCCGGGATATCTTGCGAGTCGCTTCAACACATTTTCATGGAGGCACGTCGACGAAAAATTGCATTATAGGGGCTCGATATGCCACATTTATATCACCATTGCACCAATTACAGGTGGAAACTTTTAACTCCCTCAGGATATCTTGCAGTCTCTTCAACACATTTTCATTGCGGCACGTCGACGAAAAATTACTTGATAGGGGCTCGATATGCCACATTTATATCACCATTGCACCCATTACAGGTGGAAACTTTTAACACTTTTAACTCCCTCGGGATATCTTGCAGTCTCTTCAACAACACATTTTCATTGCGGCACGTCGACGAAAAATTACTTGATAGGGGCTCGATATGCCACATTTATATCACCATTGCACCCATTACAGGTGGAAACTTTTACCACTTTTAACTCCCTCGGGATATCTTGCAGTCTCTTCAACACATTTTCATTGCGGCACATCGACGAAAAATTACTTGATAGGGGCTCGATATGCCACATTTATATCACCATTGCACCCATTACAGGTGGAAACTTTTAACACTTTTAACTCCCTCGGGATATCTTGCAGTCTCTTCAACACATTTTCATTGCAGCATGTCAACGAAAAATTACTTGATAGGGGCTCGATATGCCACATTTATATCACCATTGCACCAATTACAGGTGGAAACTTTTAACACTTTTAACTCCCTTGGGATATCTTGCCAATCTCTTCAAGTAAAAACTTTTAACACTATTAACTCCCTTGGGATATCTTGCCAGTCTCTTCAACGCGTTTTCATTGAGGCCCGTCGACAAAAAATTGCAACATAGGGGATCAATATGCCATGCTTATTTCACCACTGCACCAATTACAGATGGAAACTTTTAGCTTCAAATGATGCATCAGGGTACATGAAGCTCATCTTTGAGAACAGCAGTCCATCTCACCCAAATTACAACCCACAGGATAAACCCATCTTGGATGAAAGCTCAATGGATGCACACCAAGGTCTGGTCTTCTGGGAGAGAAATGTAGTGATGAATAGATATATAAACGTCGCGTTTGGCAAAACATTAACATAACTGTTTTTGGTCCAAGCTCAGATCCTTGCGTCCGAGAGCATACCAATTCTAGCAGATTAAATGGTTGTTCTCTTTTAACAATTTGATCCCTCAGGAACAATCCTATCAAACTCAGCTTCGAAAACCAACCATTCATGGCTTCGAGCATTGGAATCACAACATAGACCTTGAAGTCGCATCTCAGGAACAATTCTATCAAACTCAGCTTCGAAAACCAACCATCCATGGCTTCGAGCATTGGAACCCAACCACTACATAGACCTTGAAGTCGCATGACATGCCAGACATCATCGATGAATAAATTTAACATTGCCAGCACTAAATTACAACACCAGCACCACTGCGAATCGATCAGAAAATTAAAAAGAGAAGATTGCAGCCTGGAAGGAAGGACTCATGCTCAGTATTTGTATAGGTAAGAATAGAGATTCGTGCTCTCGGTATAGTACAGTGTACAAAAATGTAAAAAAAGTTAAATGTCCATGTACAAACATCTCACACCAAACTCAAAGGTTAAGTGTATAACCAGGAAATATGATCGTCCATGACATGTGCAATAAATGGTTCTTATCAAAAACCCTATCAACATAGATGGCTAACCTGACAAGATAATGCACCTCCAACACCCCTGTTTGTATCAAAAACCCTATCAAGAAGATAATGTCACAATGAGTTTTATAATCCTAAAATCACTTCTTTCCATTCCCTGCAAAGAGATATCAAAGACAGGGATTGTAGACGAGTCACCAAACTCTAAAACAGTCTCCCAAAATGAAAATGGGTTCCCAAATTTTCTCAGAAAATGAGAAAAAACACAAATCATAAGATCACAATCAGGTACTAACAGGAAAACCCCATCTCGATCTCCCACATGTGAATCAATTTCATTGTTCTTATCTCATCCAGGAATCGGAAACAAGTACAACAATCCAGAGAAGATAAAAAAGGGGGGTTATAATTCTCTTTCTCATTCATTGAATTAGATAATTTTGTACAAAAAAAAAAAGATGGTAAGAAGGCATCAGATCAACAGATCATATCCTCTAATATAATCTAACTTCAACAAGACAGAGCAGATTTCAATTCAGCCATGAAGTTGAAGAAAGCCCAAGTCGCATAACCCACATATAATCTAAGAAAAAAAAAAACTTCCTCAACCCCAAGCAAGCGAGCGATTCATAGAAGAAAGACGATATCAACTTATCTTATCTTCTTCTTTCCGAATAAAAGAAAAAAAAAGACAAAAAAAAGATAAAACTTAAAGATCGCTAGATGGAGAGATCCTTCAAGAATCAGAGGCATAAAGCCGTGCTCTGGAAATCATCACCAGCAACATCGCCGTCATCCAACGGTGGGAGGTTAAGATCGAATGGTAAAGGTTTACGGAACGATGAGGCGATATCTCCATCAATAACCGAAGAGGATGAATCGCAATCGCTATGACAACCGTCGGGAATGGCCTGAGGAGGTGGTGGGTGTTGGCGTTGGCGTCGTCTGGTTGGCACCACAACCGGCGCCACCGACGAGAACTTAGGACCGCTGAAAGACTCGACGGTGCTGCTTAAACTGCTCGTCGTCGGCCTCTGAACTTGGTGTTGTTGTTGTTGATGCAATCGTTGATTATAATCGTTAGGGTTTTGTTGAAACGCTAAATGATGAGGAAAGGACTGTGGAGATAAAGGAAAATTGGTCTTAGCCTTAGGACCACGGAGAGTCCGTGCAGCGGCATCGTAAGCTCGCGCGGCATCTTCAGCCGAATCAAAAGTGCCAAGCCAAACACGAGTTTTCTTCCTAGGGTCTCTGATCTCTGCAGCGAATCTCCCCCACGGTCTCTTCCGTACACCTCTAAATCTCGTCTCTTTCACTAGATTCCTCGATCCTGATCCTCCGATCGCACCTTCCACCGCTGCCGCTGTTGCCGTCGCCGCCGCCACGGCTGCAGTTCCTCTCCCTCTCCGCATAGCCTCGGCAAAAAAAAAAAAAAAACAGATATCGATCTGATTCCGAAAAAGGCTATTGGAGAAGGAGATTGCTGTAATAAACACAAGATCCAAAGAGAAAGAGAAGAAAAAGAGAAGGACAGAAGAAGAAGAAGAAGAAGAAGAAGAAGGAGAAGGGAGAGAGAGAGAGAGAGAGGAGGAGGAGGAGGAGGAGAAGATGTGGTGATGGAAGGGAATCGGTGCCTTGAAATCTGGCCTCTCTTCCTCCTAACAAATTAAACTCGTCTTCTCTCGATTTCTCTATCTCGTTCGCTCGCCCCCACAAACCGACTTGATTGCTCCTCCTCCCTTTGCTTTTTTTTTTTATCCCCTAATCGAGAAGAATGACCAAAACACCCTTCCCTTATATAAATGAAGAAAACAAGTTTAATCTTTTTCTCTATCCTCAAATTCTTACCTTTTTTATCTTACTTGTGTCTCTTTCATTCTGCTTTGAGTTTTGTTACGCGCCCGCGGGCGTCTGAAATTCTGAATGGTTTCAGGAGAATCAGGCCTAGAGATCTACATGCAGCAGCGTTACAGTACTCACACATCATTGACCAAAATGCCCTTCACCCTAACCAGCTGGGTATTGGCTATAATTGTCTGCTTTTGGATAATTAATCAAATCAATGCTAAATTTGTTTGCCACATTTAATCAATGGTTTTAGCTCATTTATATTCGTCCACGTCTTGATCTCTCTATTTTAGATTCATACTACTTTAAAGCCAAAATCTGCGCTGGGGCACGCTCCCTCACACGGGCTTCACAAGACTCTCACTCACGTGCAACGCATGTGTTGCCATAATTTTAATGCAGCGATATTTTTTCATTACTCTCCTTAAATAAATGCTACAATCAACTATAAGTCGTCTGATGCCAGCTTGCTCAGTTGGAAAAGTTTGTGGATGATGATACCATAGACCTGGGATCAAAACCCGCCTTCACCAGAGTTACTGATTAACAATTGACTTAGGGAAGAAAAATAGGTTAGAAAAATATGAGAAGCTTTAGGGATATTTTTGTCCATTAGGTTATCTTAGAGTGCAGGTTAGCATGTGGCAACGTGAATGGTGTTAATTAAAAAATAAACCAAAAATGGATTATTTTTTGATAAAAATTACGGCTAACATTGTGGGCTACTATGCACACGACAAGCGGCCTTCCCGAGTTATTAGTAAATGTTTTTATATCAATTTTTTTAATATTTACAGACAAATGAGTCTGGTATGGAGATATGCCAACTTTCTTATTATGACCAAAATACCCCCACTTTTTCTGTCCTTGGTTTTTATAATAAAATTCATTTCTCCTATGCCTAACAAAAATAAAAACAATATCCAGTGTACCTAAGGTCCATCGTCTTCAATGGACTCTAGTCCATGATGAACCAAGATCATCTAATCTGCCTTATGATCCTGATCATTTGTTTGATTGACCAGCTGTATGGTGTGAGGAATTAGAGTCCACTGAGGATAATTGACTTCACGTCCACAGTGTATCGCATCTGATAGAAAGCTCATATGGATCATGGATGGATCTAGATGGCGGTGAAGAGACGGATATGCTCCCAAATATTCTTCACTTTAATATTATATACATTAATAATTTATTTGTCTCAAATGGAAATAAATAGAAAAATATTTGCAAGGTAAAGACTAAAGACAACTAACCTGGTCCCCACTCTCTCTCTCTCTCTCTTTTTCTCTGTATCCATCACGAGGACGCACACGGTTAATCAAATGGATGATGAGGTGATCGACGTTCTGTGTTTAATAAAAAAAAGTAGGTTACATGAAGGACGATAAGCTTGGGTGCACGATATATTTTTCAAACCAAAAAAAAAAAAAAACTTTTACGGTTATTATTGTATTATTAAATTCTTTTTTCTCCTAATCCACCACTTTTTAGCGGATAGAAATGTCATTAAGAACAATAATTTACCCCTGGCCTGAACAACGTTCCTGCTGTTGACCATATTGTAGGGGCCCACGCCGACTGACCCAGACAACCGCTGTCCACTGAACCACTCGCTTAATCCAGAGAAAACTCAGCGGTCAGGGAAGCTCTGACAACCCATGATATGAGCCACGTGGTAGACTCTTAGAGGACGATGACTGTATGGATGTTTGGAAAATCCCTAAGTGGACCTGAAAACCAAAAAATCAGTCTGATTAGTGATTTAAAACCTTTGGATCTTTGTATACAAATAATGGTAAATATGCTCAAATTCTTACGGTTTAAATCAATCCATAAAAATGACTTCAACTAACGGTTAGAAATCACAGATCAGATTGATTTTGGGTTTATAGGTGTACCTAGCGATTGGACAAACATCTATACAGTCAGTGTCCTCTAATAAATTTCCACGTGTCTTATATTGTGGGTAGTAAGGTAGCTACCTGACCAGCAATGCTAAGGTAAGATATACTCACCCAAACCCTAGAGTTGAAAACAATCCACCCTCGAAACCACAAGTGGGACCCAGACCGGACGCGTCAGCCATCTGTCAGCCACAGATATCACAGAGATCGAGACCCCCACCCTACCTCATGCACCGGCACTACCCGGTCACTCGGTCACCGTTACCGGCCGGCGATTTCAAAAAAGCAGGATCTATAGCGATGCGGGCAGGCGGCCATCTCTGACCGAACCGGACTCGTAGTTTGTGACTTGCTTTCATGCCAACCGACAGCTGTAGTGCTTTTGGTCGGCATCAATCAATTGCAGGTGGACACGTGTCCAGCTGGTATACGGTTGGACGACTATTTAAATTTTAAAATTATAATTTGGCCCGGTTGGGTTTTCTCATCGAGGCATGAAGCCATGGATAGCCGTGTGAGCCGATAAATCCTAGCGAATAAAACTTTGATGACAGGGGACTGTCATCAAGGCCGATGACAGGGTGCAATATGAGCCACGTGGCATACTCTTAGAGGACTCTGACCGTATGGATGTTTGGCCAATCATTAGGTAGACCTACAAACGAAAAATCAGTCGATTAATGATTTCTAGGCGTTGGATTGGAATTGTTTTCATGGGTTGATTTTAACCGTAGGAAATTTGAGCATTATTGACCATTATTTGAGGTACAAAGATCCAAAGGTTTGAAATCACAAATCAAGCTGATGTTTTGTTTGTCCATATAGGGATTGGAAAAGCATCCACACGGTCAGAGTCCTCTAAGAGTATGCCAAGTGGCTCCTATTGCACCCTGTCATCGGCCTTGATGACAGGGCCCTGTCATCAAAGTCTTACTCAATTCTAGCCGTTGCTGGCCCCATGTGGGTCCACTTACTTGCGTGGCCGTGCTGGAGCATAACGAGCGTCACCACCGTATGGGGGTGGTGGTTCATGACTTCATGGTTGCTTCTAAACTACGCTTAGTGCGTGAGACGCATGGCTTTGCTTTTTTTTCTTTTTTAATTAAGAGACGCGCACGTTAGCTTCAGGAATCGAAATTTTGCTTTTCTGTGGTTACGCGGGAAAGGGCAAAACAAGGTTGTGGCGGTGTTTACGGAACATGCGTGGTTTAGATTTTTTTGGGTGGTAGATGGAAAAGATGTGAAGGTAGAGAGCGTCATGATGACGATGATGAGATTTTGTGATCATGTGATGCACCTACCAACTAAAAGAACGGTGATGGTGTTTCATCTGCTCTTAAATCACGACCAGATGTCTTTTATGATGTGGGACTGACCGTCTGAATTTATTTTCTGGAGTAACATACCATGTTGATCGAGTAGATCAAAAGAACAATCTACCATATTTACAATTGTACACGTGCCGAAATGAAGCGGAATGCGAGTCAGCCTAGTGGAGCCCACATAAGACGTCATCCACGTCGAGAAATAGACCTGGTTGGAGTAGAACTTTGCTGACGGACCACACTTTTAGAGACCAGTGACGGTATGGATATTTTGCCCCTCCCTAGGTACCAAAAACAGACTGATTAATGATTTCAAGCCTTTAGATCTTTATACCCCAAATAATGCTCCAATCCCACGGTTAAAAATCAACCCATGAAAACGACTCCAATCCAATGCTTAGAAATCACTAATCAGGTTAATTTTTGGTATGTGGGCGCACCTAGGGTTGAGCCAAACATCCATACGGTCATCCATCTCTAAGAGTGTGCCATGTGGCTCATACTGTGCAAAGTTCTACTTACCTGGTTGGGTGATCATCATAACTACTCGATCCATCATAATCTTTTTATGGTCAAGTAATTTATTTTCAAGGACCAAAAATGGGGTAAGATCCAATTTTTGACATTCTTTGGATCAAGGTTGGTTTTTGGGCACATGATCGCTCGGTGGGGCCTTGAGTGGTGGGGCCCACCAATATGAACGTGAGCCACGAGTGAACGTATGAGGAGAATAGAGACCGTCCTCGAGTCTACAGTGTCATTTTGTTTTGTTCCTCTCAAGTAAAAGAAAGAGAAAATGGTGGGTCCAGGAAATCCAAAAGTCTTGAACCACTACCTACACAAATAGTAAAGGAGGTGGGGTCCTGAGAAGAATTCTGGACTGTAGCTACAGAAAACCCATCCGCGTGTTATAATGTATCATGTGCTTTAGAAATAGAGGCATCATCATATAATGGACCTCTATCATAATCAATCGGGCTCCACCCCGGATGCCAAACTCATTACGCACAGCGATCTTGACCGTTCAATGGAAGAATTTAATATGATCGGGATATAATCTTTACATTCTTGCTGACCGCTATTGTGAGGTCACGATGTATACGTCATCCAAATGAGCGAATGTCTCGAGCCCAGAACGTTTGGTTCGGTCAACAGTTTTGGTCAACGGGTTTTGATCACAGACCAATAAATAATACAGCAATCAGGCCCAACGGATGTTCTTACTTTTTCTTCCCACCCGTCTAGGTGTGTACCATCTGACATCCATGTTCAGATTCGGAGACATGGATTCGGAGAATAGATAGAGATGAGACTTATCACCGACAAATGAAGCAATGGTCAAACTTACCGTCCACCTCTTTCACCGATATCAATGGTGGCTGACAGATCAACTGTCATACCGTAGAAAATCGAACTTAGCAACCTAATTAATGTGTTCAAGCATTTCACTGTAGACAAAGCTTACGTGTTCATTTCTATGGGATTAATGCCCATATATTTCTATTGGGCCAGGCTCCAGTTAGCTCCCTAAAATGACACGACACAATTTGAGCCACATGGCACAGTTTTAGAAGACTGACTGTCTGTATGTTTGACCATTCCCTAGGTGGACCTACAAACCAAAAATCAGCCTGATTAGTGATTTCTAATCGTTGGATCTTTGTACCTCAAATTCTTCTCAAATTCCCAGAGTTGAGATCAACCCATAAAAATAGGTCCAATCTAGTGTCTATAAATCATTAATTAGGCTGATTTTTGGTTTGTAGGTCCACTTATGGATTGGCCAAACATCCTTACAGTAAGAGTCCTCTAAGAGTGCCACGTGGCTCAATTGTGTCCTATAACCAGAGCATGTCATTTTTGGGCGATAATTAAAGCCTGAGCCATTTCTATATCTATACTATTTATAAAAGCATCTACGGAAGAAAAACTTTTGATTGACTTAAATACCAATGTTTTCACCATTTAAGACTGTTATATACCCTTTTCCGGCGAGACTTTCTTTCTTCTACAACTTTAAACTTTCCTTCCCAACAACTTTCTTTTTCCCTTATAATTCAGAAAAATAGAAACCATATGTTTCCTTCAATTCTCTCCCTCAAATTAATGTATCTTTTAGGGTTTATAATCCTACTGTGCCTATATATAACAAAGCAAATCCATTGGCTAATCAGCACTCAACTCACAGTAGCTGTCTCTTTGTCTCACTCTCATTGGTTCCAGGTATTTTTAGATTTATAAGCTTTTTCTAGTAACGAGATCAAGGTATGGATTTGAAATCTGCAAATAAAGTTTATGGAAATACTAATGTAAGGAAATTAATTTGAGCATCAGAGAATCTTTTATAGGTTGCCAACCTCACACAATTAGAAATATTCAAATATACTACAGACATGCAGCCTCGAAGAGTAACAGTTGAGTTGTGTGGACAGGATTTATCTGTTGGTATTATTCACGGAAAAACATCAATGCAATAGTAATACCATGCACTTGGGATTTGAAACGATCAAAACAATAATCTGTAAATAACAAAAGAAACACTTACTCGGATTCACTATTCTCTCTGCAATAGTTGTTTGTCTGTGGATATGTAGCTTTACCCCAACTCTCCTGCACTTTGATGATGGGAGCCTCTATCTCAAGAATAGATCCGTCTGTAGAGAGAGAGATAGAGAGGAGGGGATAAAGAATGGAAACTAATTCTCCTCTAATTTCCTAGATGAATACTACTACTGGAGTTATGATAAGATGCAACACTAACCTATTATACTTTATATTGGAGTTCACATAAACCACACATATGGGTCCCAATATATATCCTTACATGTTAGATGTCACATTTAATTAATAAGAAACTATAGTAATTTTTCAACATTACAAAAAATCAAGTATATATAACACCAAAACAAAACTTGAGTTTTTGTATCTCCATGTAAAGGTACGAAAACGTCCTCTCCCAAATCAAGGGTAACAATGGCTTGATTTATAGTAATCTAGGACCATCAAGCTCTACAAAACATAACATGTATAGGTACTCAATACCTATGGGAGAACCAGCTATTTATCAGTTCTGGTTCTAGAACAGCCGAACATAAAAAGTTCCAGTTCAAGTATATTGGCACCCCAACTGAAACTGAACTGTTGACACCTCTAGTCATGAGGTGTGAGGGTTTTCGTGGACAAAATGCCAACTTTTAACATAAGACTTACACGTCTTTTGGGCCTTCTTACATAAATTAACACATATAGGGAGGATGCCTGCTTCACATCATCAAATCAAGGCCTTCCATCACCCCATGGAGAACTAAGCCATTGATGTAAAGCACGTGTTTTGTTTGGCTTCAAATAACAATCGGTTTTTGCTTTGTCAAGGTCCATCATCGTCGTTATACAGGTCTGGCATGTGCATTCCATTACATTGGGCAATAAAATAAAAAAGAGAAAGGCAGAAGGTTAAAAAAAATTTTGGAGTCCCCAAATCCAATGGTCAGTATCGTCTAATCGGGTCCGATTTTTCCTCTTTGGTTGTGGGTCCATGAAAATCCATTTAGGAAGTTATATTTGAATTTGTTAGTACTTCATGCATGGGTAGGGCATGCATGCAGGCAAAAAATTAGGCTACATTTTTGTGGAATCCATATGGATGAAGCATAACATTTCAACAAGGAATGGCTCTGCGTGAGACTGAACCTCGCCCATCAAAAAACCAACTTCAATGGGGTCTGCAAAACACAAAAACTGTCGGGTCAAGTAAGCTCTTCTTGCAGGTAAGGCACTAGTCCCACCGAACCAGGCCACCTACATGGGCAGGCTCGGCCTCAACAACACTTATTTTCCATGCCTGTAGCATAGAAAACATCAGCTCTTCATCCATGCATTTTGCGTCCAGACTCTACGAACAGAAATACACCAAATGAGCATGTAAACGGTCCCACATTCTCAATAAATTTCGCAGTTTATCGGCTCAAACATGGTATATTTGTACCGGACAGTATTTGATATGGCACAGGCACACCAACCTGCGTTTATAAAAATTTATACTAAGTCCTGTTGATATCAAAAAGCAGAAAAAGTGGCAGTACCAAACATGCCAGTATTCTCATCCTTCAGCGTTCCACATCAACCAGTTACATGGAAAAAATAGATATCATCTGCGAAAAAGAAAACTTAAAAAAAGGGTAACATTTTCACCTGCATTTTATTCACCACAAAAAAGCCTCCCATGCCTCCTGCCTTCGCCCACCACATAGATCTCTCTCCAAATAGCCTATCACATTCCGCAGAACTGCAGGTGAAAAGTGGGCATAGGAGGCACACGTGCGAAAATTTTCCTTCAAAGGAACTAGGCACAAGAAAGGAGGAACAACATAAAAACTTTAATCAGATTGATTGTGTGGGGGTTCCGAAGTTGGTGTGGTGTGACGTGGAGAGGTAGCTTGCTGCAGTGGTTCTTCAGGAGCTTTTGTATCCAGGTTCTGATGCTTGGTACTTGTCGTCTCGGGTTTTGTCCGATCAGGCAACTTCGACGATTTAGAGGGTGAAGTTTCGGATGACCAGGCCATTGGCGAGTTTCTCTGGTAGGGGAAGATAGACGGGTCCGGAATGGATAAAGTGGGTATGCTCATGCCATAGTTATAGAATCCAGCCAAGGGATGATCAAATTTGCAAGTTGAACCATACTTGCAGATTCCATACATACTATAGAATGTGCATATGGCTTGGCCCTACATACAAAAGAAGAAAATGAAAATAAAGTCAGTTGTCAAGATGAAGATTAAGAATATGATTGGATGGGTTGGAGAATTACAGGTCTCAGGGGTAGTCCATATGGGCCCAGAGGACTTGTAGCCAATGGAGCAATCCTCTCTTTTGGATGATGGTACTTGCAAGAGGATCCAAATTTGCAACTTCCAGTCTTCATGTAATACTGACATTCTGGCTGTTCGGGTCTCTCGGGGAAATGCAAGACAGATGTAGATAATATGTGCATCTGGCCGCTTGAGCCTGATTCACTCTGATGCTTAGAGCTGTAGACAAGATTGGATCCAAGAACAGTGGTAGATGATATGGGGCTCATGGTTCCCTGATTGGTAAATATACACATGGATTAGAATATATAATAGGAGATACAACTCAACTTATCACATACATTAGCAAAGAGGCAATCTAAAACTCTAATCAAAACTTGAGAACAGTCTACAAATGGCCGGTTCATGTAGAGTACAAGGGAACACGGGGTGTGGATGATTTGACTAAAGATAACTACACCTTAACTAAGAATTCAAGATAGAGGACATGCACAACCAAGATGCAAGTGTTATGCAGCACAATCACAATGACAACAATGACAATGCAGGCATTGTTGTGGAAATGACATAATCTTGCTAACAATATAACAATAATCTTCAAGAGGATGGAGTCGAGCTACAATCCAGTATTAATTTAAGAGAATATGTTTAGATTTTACGGGTCCAGTATTAAAAAAGAGATGTCGTGTGTCTCCACAAAAGTAAGACAAAGCAATCTTCCAATATAAATAACAGCTTAAGAGAAGAAGAAAAAATGATAAAATAAGGTTTTCAAATAAGCATTTCAGTGTGTGTCCAAACAAGTAAGACAATCCAATCTTTTAAGGAATGTCCTAGTTTCATAGTTTAATAATTGTATTTGTGAATTCTGGAGATGTTAATAAGTAACAACCAAACATTTGGCAAAGCGTGAACAAACTCTCGGATGGCTCTTGGGTTGCAATGCATATAAACAGTCGATCAAACTGCAACAGAGGTTGACAACTAAAAAAAATTCAGCCCTAAATGAAAACAAAACATTAGATATAAATTTTACAATTGTAACAGAGAGAGACTGGGTTCCACAATGAACAATAAAGGCAAATCATGTATTTTAAAAAAAAAACATGTTTACAAGAACATGGAGGTTATATCAACAACCAAAACTGATACTAATATTATGTTCAATTAACACATCAGCTACTGACCATATAAGTATTCCACCCCTGTTGTGTGGGTATGATGCCTTGGGAAGGAGAAAGAACAACAGGCATGTAGGCCTGGGGACCTTGCATGGGCGGACCAGATATGGATGGTGCTCTAGGTAAAGACCATGCTGGAAGTCCACCTACATAGGGTGGACCTGATGGAGGTGCTGCTGATGAACCCATAGATCCGTAGGCAGCGGATCCATTAACAGGTAATACAGCTCCAAGTGTAGCAGGCTGGGGATGATGGAACTTGCAGGCAGTTCCAAACTTACAGGATCCAGTTCGCATGTAATATGGACAAGATTTCTCTTCCTGAGAAAGAAGACAATGGTGAAAATTACAAGATGTCTATCACCTTAGTGGGAGTGTTAAATGAGAAACAAGTCATAATAATGCAACATTATAAACCAATCAATACCGGAACTGTGAATCATATACGTGAGCACTAGCATGTCCAAAGATGAAAAAGCAAACACCAGAAAATCAAAGAGAAGTAGGTACCTGACGCATAGGTAGACGCAAAATGTTCAATGGGACCTGTCGTGCATCATGCCTGTCTCGTGGATGATGATATTTACACGTCGCTCCAAATTTGCAAGTCCCTGTCTTGAGGAAATACTGCAAAGCACACATGAAAAGCCGAAAAGCAACAATTACAAAGATTGTGTCTACATAAAGCTTAACCTCTGAATCAAAGCCTACAGATTACACATGGACGGGAACTTCCCCATGTTTAATCCCTCGGAATAAGAGGTTGCTGAACCGTCCATCTCCTTTTTCAGAATTTCAAAGATTTAAGAGGAAATGTAAGCTGGATTGAACCTTCTCCTTGTTTCAAGATTTTCTTTGTTAGGTTTTCCAAGAGTTTTATCTTTCCAGGAAAAGATCCCACAGGTATGAGAAACTTGTCCTCAAAACCTCAGGTGATAAACAACTACTCAACCAAAAATGACGTGCATCAGCAACTTTGGCTTGAGCAAGCAGAATTACCGCTACAAATTTTCAACAGAATATCAAAATGGAACACACATGCCATATCATTCAATCTCAAGCTGCTTTAAAATAATGGCAACAAAATATCAAGGGTCCACTTTGTTACAAGCATCCATTAATGTTTTCTGGTGAATTATATAAACTTCCAATGTCCTTTTATTGAATGAAATGACCTTAAGGTCTATAACCAATATCTTTTTTTTTTCAGAAATTGTGAAATAAGCTTTATCTTAGAAAATAAAATACCCGCAGAAAAATTCTGAACCTGATTCCAAGAACAATTAGATCGAGGAGCAAAAGACAAAAAGTTTATGTTCAAAAAACCTGTCTTGACTAGAAAGGTCCTCCCATGGACACCACTTCAACAAGGTGTTTATATCATAGTATCATACCATCCAAAAGGGATCACAAGACAAAAAGATTATATTCTAAAAACCGCTCTTGACATAATACCTAAAAGAAGCCATATTTCCATCTCAGAGTATCACAGCAAAAGGGAGATCTACATCAAGTTATAAGACAACTTGGTTAGAAGTGAACGACCTCAATTGGCAAAAATAATGTACCTGGCAATCAGGTTGTCCAACTCTTTCAGGAAGTTCTCCTCTGTACTGAGCAGCCTGTACAAACAGAATTGCTATAACATGTTGGAACATTTAAATTACTGTTAGAAAGTACATTGGAGTTCTAAAGCAACAAGCAAGTGTAAACCAAATCACGACTCGAATGCCTCAAATATCACCTTCAAATCAACAACGACAGTTATAAATTTTGTATTTATATCCGACAACATCAATTGAAATTTTTTGGCAATACAGCAAAAGTTTACATACCTGCCCGGCATAAGCAGGATGGTTAAAGCGACAATTGTTTCCATAACCACACAACCCAGTCCTTAAATAATAGATACAATCAGGTTCACCCGGACGATCCGGATAAGGACTCTCCTGGGTCTGAATTTTCAAGCGCCGCATGGCTTCTGCAACGGATGAGAACATAAAATCCATCACATTGGCCACTTTCACAACTATAATAACAGATGCATTGCATCCCTAACCACAATCGTTAAGAAATAGAAAATACCCAATATAAAATTGAGTGAAATACATCACAGAATTCAACAATTTGGTGCATTTCCATTTTCAGTAATAGAGAGACATTGCAGCTCTATGTAATGATCCTTGACAAATTAAGTACAACCAAAACCATGAAAAGTATGAAACATCGAAAATACCCAATTCAAGATCAAATCAAATTAAACAAAGCACAGATGATAGCGAATTATGAACAGTACCACAATGCAATAAAGTCAAGATTGGATCTTTATCGAAAGAACAAAGAGCAAACGAGGGAGCGAGATCGAATTACCTTCAAGGTTATCGGCGGAGGCATTAGAAGAAGTGGAAACAGCATTGTTCAGAACCTGCCAACTATCTGGCATCGATGATGATGATACTCCAACCACCAATCAGAACTACTACTATACAATCCCACTCACAAATAATGGAAAAATCATTCAAAAAATTCCTCCAAATCTCTCAAGTTTCACCCAAAACACTATCAATTCACCTCCTTGAGCGATCTCTCTACTCATCAACAATCCCAAAAAGAAAAAAAAATTTAATAAAAATAGAAAACAACTCGATTTTTGCCGAATTTACACCAATTCAAGCGCAAAGACGATCAAATTAAAGAGGAAATGCTGCAGAATCAGAAAACTTTACAACGATCAAATCTATACACGATCTCTTTGATGTCCAACTCATGAAAAAATTCGATGATCGATTCGCGTTTTTTCCCCTCTCCCTTTTTTTTTTTTTTTTTTTTTGGTTCGGAATCGAGAAAATTGGGGATCTTTTTCTTACTTTATTTATTTGTGAGGGAGAGAGAATGCCAAGATATGAAAAGAGTTTCTCTTTTTCTCTCTTTTTATTCTTAGATACGTACGAATAATAATTTTGATTATTTAGAGAAAAATCTATGGATTTATTACGTCCAGAGCATATTTTACTTTTTCCAGAGCACCGATGCTTTTTCACTCCCAGTCAAAAAAATATTCCTGCTCTGGAAGAAGTAAAATCTGCACTGGCAATGGTAACTCCTAATTTTTTTTATTTACTTAATTAAAAAAATTTCACCGTAAATGCGCGCGAAACTGCGTGCGCGCGTTAGCAAATTGTGGGCCGTTGATTTTCTAAGTGTGTTTTTCAGTGGGGCCATGGATACCCACTCACACGAACGACACGGTCAAACGAGTTTCTCTCCAATTCGTTCTCTTGGGACAAGTGGGACCCACCATCCACTTTCACTGGGACCATCGATTTACACGCCGTGGTCTCCCGACCGTCTCCCTAGTCCTGTAGTCTCTCGACTCTCTCCACCACTCGCGACCGTAAGACGTGGGAAGACGAGACGACGTCTTCGTTCCTAAATTACGGAAATACCCCTTAAGTCCTTAGTAGTTACTAGTTAGTAAGTCGTACTTTTCGGCTTGACCAAAATATCCCTGTGAAATATATATGAATTTGAAAAAGTTGTGCTTCTGCAAGCTCCGACCCATCTAAGGCCGTCCATTCATGGGCCCCATTAAAAACAAATTCGATGATTATCATCAAGCCAATGACATTCTTTTAATCGTCCAGGGTAGGTTGATTTCAAAGATCTCTTAGATATCTATTGGATGGTCAAGATTGATCAGAATATTCACTAATGAACGGTGGAGATTGTAGTCAAACTACATATATAATTATAATACACTGTGTTGGGACTCACAATTCAATGAGTCAAACCAAGATCTCTTGGACGTGAAAGTTTCAAACCAATCTTTGATCCTAATAACAATCTAAATTCCTAGAGCTTGGTCATATCTCCTTTAACCGTCCAAAAGAATAAAATAGATCAAGTGGTTAAGATCATCCAATCAGGTTGCTTAAGGATCTTCTTTATGGTTCAAACTATGGGTCCCGCTTATCAAAAGAAAAAAAAATGGTGGGTCCTAATACCCATTGAATTTTTTGCACGTTTACATAAGTCGATCTCTTCCTAGCTCACCTAACGAAAATAAATAAATAGAATATACGTGACTAAGTCATTTGGTCATGGTCTAACATTCACGTGACTTCCACTTGTGACGGTGGGGGGCTGTCAATGGATTATGTTTTGACTAGATGGACGATCGAATAGTCTATCGACTTGTGCTAAAAAAATATAACTAATTTTGTTTGGCAAAATCACAATACAGTAGAAGATGGTTTATATTCTCACCATTAAATTTAATCAAAATCTACTTTCTAGCAATCAAGTTCTCAATAGTAAAGATGCAATCCACGTAAAGTAATAAGTTTTTTGTACTATTGAAAAAATCCGGGTTAAAAAAACCTGAAAATGTGACTAACGATGTCACTTTAGGCATAAATAACAGTGGGACCCACTTACCTTTTGAGGCGGGCCCACTTTGGTTTTGCATCTCCTTGATATGGAGAATAATGAGGTTAAATTATTTAACCAAGATCTATTATAAGTGAATGAAAAATTATATCCAAAATACCCTACTTGTAATGTGTACAAGTGAGTAAAGTTTGTGAAAACCTTTAGTCCCACATCGGATAGCAACAAGATTGGAATGCAACTTATATATAGAAGTTGTTTCATAGAGACTTGTTAGCACAAAGAGAATAGTAGGTGGGCTCGCGCGCACACGGGGGCCCATGAGGAATCTAAGGCTTTCTTGTTGGATTTGGATCCAGGGCCCGTAATACCTTAGTGCGCGCCCGTTGGCGGCGTGCGTCCTGCATAGGTCGCGGGCGCAAGGGGGTGCAAATCTCGGCTTTTAACGTTTTGCTACTTTTTGAATGAGCTTTGATTTTCCTTTGTGAATGAGCATTGGGCTTCGGACTTGGGCGAATCCATTGTATTCTTTAGTTCATTGAATATAGGATTAACTGTCAAACAATTAATTTAATTCATTGAACATGGGTTTAACCACCAAGCGGTTATGTAACCGTCAAACGGTTACATTCCACCACCTTCTCTATTTAATCCCATTTTCGTCCCCTTTTTTAAAAAACCAAATTTCTATGCTTTAACTTATTTTCTTGAATTTAATAATTTTTTATTTGGAAGAGTACGAACACAGTTCCAATTCGCTAGGCGTGTGGATTGAGTACTAATTCCGCATGTAGAGATCGTTGTATCCTGGGAGACAGACGTCCAGAGACCTTTGGCACAGTTATAAGGAGATGAATTTGCCTCAAGGACATTGTGTGCAACACAAGACTCGATCGATATTATTTGCCTAAAACAGTAAGTTCTTTAATTTTGATTAATTCTGTTTATATTCTTCTTCTCTTCCTCTCTTCCATTTTCTGTGATTATCACTCAGATAACATGTGCTACTTTAGATTACCAAATGTTAGGGAATAGATATTGATTTAAGAGAGAGGGAAGGGATAAAGATTCGTAAAAGGAGCTCACTAAAAAATACCCCGACTTGGAATGAGCCCAAGACAAATAGTCTTCCGCAATGGATGAGACTATGTAATGTTTTAAGGATTTCCTCAAGATGATACTTTTAATTAGGACCTTCTTCCCTCCTTTTGATAGATACTTTCTTTCAGCCTGCAAGTCTCCTCATACCCTTTCAACCATCGAGTCCCAAATCGCCTTCAGCCCAAAGTATGAGGTAGGGAGGAAGTCAGTGGAGCGAACTAGAATCCTAGCCAAGTCCTCTAAGTCTCCAACCTGAGACCAGAGCATATTTGAAAACAGATTGAGAGACATTTCAGGAATGTCAGTTGTCTTCTAAACCTCTAAGGTGAATACCAAAGTATCATCTACAAATTGAATGTGAGATTTCCAATCCATCGTTTCCTACACTAAAACCTAACTCTCCAAAAGAGACTCCTCTCAAGATCATTCTCCCCAAAGCTTCTGTTACCTTTATGAAAAGAAATGGAAACGACGAATTTCCCTGTCGCAAACCTCTAGATCCCTTAAAATATCCAAAAGGAGAACTATTGATTAGCACAAAAAAGAAAGGGGTTTAACACACTTTTTCATCTAATTTCTCCATTTCGCCCCAAAGCCCATCCTACTCATTGTATAGTCTAAAAAATCCCAACTCACATGGTCGTAGGCCTTTAGATCCATCTTGCATACTTTGCCTAATGTCCCTAGATGACGCCTTGAATCTATGCATTCGTTGGCAATAAGCACTTCATCAAGAATTTGTTTACCTGTCACGAAAGCACCTTGCTTTCCCGAATTGATCTCACTTATCACCTTTTTAAGTTGGGAATCTCACAAATCACCTATTAATATTAACATAACATCCACTTGAAATTGTAGGGCCGTCAATGAATCAAGTTTGCATCGGATCGGATTGGGGTTGATCCAAAATAGATCCAAAAACCTCATAATTCATGGGTCCAGACTCCAGACCCCATCTGATAATATATTGGATTGAATTTTGCGCGACCCAATATTGAGTTGATTTGATTTCTAAACCTATTAAATTTGACTCAAAAGAAAGTAAAAAAGTGTTCTTGATTTAATAAAACAACGCAGATTTCGCAAATTATTTGGAAAAAAATTTCTATATATTTGTCAGTGTCATATAGCATTCGACGTGTCCCACATAGGAAATCTCCTAAACCATTGAAAAAATTAAATGAGTGCAACCTCCAATCTAAATCAAGAATTCCTAGCGTAAGCAACCACAATGTTGCAGTGGGTTCCTCTTGGCGTAGGATTCGTACCCAAAGAAAAATGCTCAAACCTCTGTTAAACTCATGATTAAAAAGTTATCTCAGCTTGAATTAGAGCCTTTTTTAGGTGTATGTGTCTGCAAAAGTGAACCCTTTTGCAACGTAAGTGGACTCCTCCAAACCAAATGCAATTAGCTGATTTCAACTTCCAATCAATGACATTGATAAGAAAGAAGTGATGGTTTGTAATCATCCAATCACAACAGCTTTTAAGCTAGTGATGCAGCTAGGTGGGGACCCATTAATGGTGGATACCATTTTGTAGAAGTTTTTGGTAGCAATCCCACTTTACCAAAGCGTTTTCTCATTGGCCTTGGAATCTGCCATAATAGACTTTGACATTTGGTACTAATGTCACATATAGATTGGAATAAACTCTACTAAGCTTCCCTGCCCACCCCATACGGGTTTGAATTACTATTGAGATATGTTTTTAACCAAAGAATTCATATATTCAGATTGTTTACTTTTTCTTTTAGGCTCAGCCTCCGACGACCCCCTTTATCTGACCCATCTCGGTATTCACGCGCTCAGGCCGTGGATTTCACGAATCCAACGGTGGTTGTCAGCACGCCAAAAGTGAAAAAAGTGATGACAGCTAGGTGCTGACAACCACCGGTGGATTCTTGAAATCCACGGCCGAGCACACAAACACCAGGAGGGGTCAGAAAAAAAAGAGGTCCCCTGAGCCCGACCCTTTTCTTTAATGCTCTTTCCAACCAACCAAATGAAGGCTTTAGTACAAAACCACTCTTATTAATTTGGAAAGTTTTCAGTGCTACCATGTAACATGGAATACTGAAAAATCAAAAGGAAAATTATGATACTGTTATGTTCAGACCATTAGATGTTCTTTGGATTCATGTGGTGGGAATCTATATCACCAGCAGTGCTCTGGACCTTGGGACGCTATTGTATAATCCTAGGGATGATGCTAAGAGAATGTGGTAAATTTTAGAGGTTTAAAGTTCAATCTTTTATACAAATATAATCGATAATTTTCCCTTTTTTTAGCAGTGGGATTCAAGCATTTTGTGATACTCAAACCCAACAGCAAAAAATCACACTAATCAGGTTGAATTTGGGGCAAAATATCCACAGTACTTGAGCAAAGATGGATTCAATTGATATTGGTAAGACTTTTTTCATGTATATCTCAAGTTCCCAATTGTTCAGAAGCGAGATACTCATATTGAATAATGAGTAACATTGCTAGAGCAAACACATTCCCTAAAATAGAGGCAACTGGATTTTTGGGCTTATGAGGGTGCACGCGCATTTCAAAGGTTTAAGTGGCGCCGTCAAACACATGGAATACAAACTTATTTGGCAATTGCTAACATTCTAAAAAAAAAAAAATAGCCATGTTTTGGTAGCTACGAATACAGATGAAGCCTTATTTTAAGAAGCTACGAATAAAAGATTATTGAGTTCAGAAAGAAGAGCAATGAACAAACAGGTTATAAATGGGATTAAACAGATCCAAAAAAAAAATCTTTGTATTATATCCAAGAATTAACAGACCCTAAACATAACATGGAGAGTCATTGTCAAAAAATTGCTGAGGTAAAAAAAAGCAACAAGATCAGATGAGCTCCTCTCCAATCTTTTGAGGGGTCTAGGAAAAAATTCACATAGGTTATGATCTGGTTCTCCTACATAGAACCATTGTATCCTATATACAAAGTATTTACACATATAATCTACCTAAGTGCTCAATAAAATGCCGCTATTCACAACAAAAAATAGTAAGGGTCTACGATCATTCACTCAACAAAAGAACATAGAACTCTTAACTTTATCATGCAGCCTGGGGAGCTCTGGAACAGGCACACTCCCTGCCACTGTGACACCTCCATGACTAGAAGACGAATCTGAGAAATCTTCAAACTTAATGAACTGCCCCATCTGTTGAGCAGCAAGGTGTGCGTAGCAGATCGGCGCCACTGGAGAAAAAAACAAAAGTGAGATGAATCAAAGTATCAAGAAAATTTTGAATGGCAACACATGCAAATAGAAAAAGATTTATAGCACATTCTTTGACTAAGGGCTCTTTTGGAAAGCTCATGCTTTCTAGGCCTAGTCCAGTCCAAGCCCAGCTCGAGCATGGAAGAATTGGTTTGATGTTGTAACCTCTTTTCAAACATAGCCCAAAACTGGACCAGGACTGACCTTGGCTGGCCACTTTTTTGGGTATTTCTAACAAGCCCTAATTGTCATCCACTGGTCATTCCAAGTATCAAGGTTAATCCGCCTCAACCTAGCACTGTAACAACTTTAAGAATAATATTATGAGGACAAAGTTACCAATGGAGATCGCAGTCGTGCTACGCTGGTACCTGAATCAGCCCAAAGGACATGAGTTACACCACTTGTGTGATTCAACATCATAGTTACACATAGGAAAGGGTTTAAGCTTGTGCACTTACACATACGAGAGTGAGTGAACAAACTTTTGCAGATCGTCAGCTGAAAAACCAATCTCATCGAGCAAGACATGGTAGTGTGTTGGGCGAGATGTTCCCTTTTATTTACAGTGATGAAAGGTTAAATTCAGAATATAAAGAGTTCTTAATCAAGTCAATTTTGCATAGGAGATGGGTCTCTCAACCATGATGCAGGGAGTATGTGTGACGATAGACCATTGATTGAAAAATAGAAAAGAGTTGGATAAGGCATGTATAACTAAATATAGGAACTTACAATCATTCCTGCATGAGCACACATGTAAAAATCATAATTTCTTGGATGCACGAGTTTTGTATCAACCACCGTTCCTGTAGACAGAAACAAGTACACAAAAAAAGGGGGGATCCCACTTTAGTACATCATGCATTCTCAAACAATACAACCGCAACAATTTTCATATATAAGGAATAACTTGAGAAAGAGACAAACCAGGTGGAACATTATCAGGCCCTCCGGCTTGGAATAGCTTTGTGTGGTGGTTCTTTTGAGCCACAATCAATGTGAACTTCGGTAGCCAATTCTCGCCTAAGTGTTGAAACGCCTGCGGCAACAAAAGATTGAGAAGTTCAAAAGTGGAATTGATTGAGATAAGGAGGCAACTAAGGTTCTCGTTGCATTGACCTGAAGAATGCCTACCATCTACATCCTCATACATGTGATGCACATGCTGAGTGAGTGGGGGCACCAAACATTCAAAAGGTCCCACCTAGAAGATCACATGTGCCAAGAATTGAAGTGATCGGATGACTAACCATTTAATCTATTGCATTCTCTTGGACAAAATATACCATTCAGTCCACCAAAAGTTCTAGAATGGATGGTTTCAGTCATCCAATTGAGCAAGTATTTAGCATTGTAGATCTTGGTGGGAACAATCAGACAATGTGTTCCACCCACTTGCAAGTTGACCAAACATGTAAATATAGGAATGGTAGAACATCTATTGGGTCAACAAGAATGTGTCATTCAACAATTAAAAACAGTTTGTTTTCCTCACAAACAAAGAAATCAGGTGTTGATGCGGTCAATCGAACCTTTATAATTTGCTCCAGCTCAATGTTCAAAACTTGATTAAATTGTGATTCGCTCACTCCGTCCCTAAAACCAAAATCATGATAAATTAAGACAGAGAGGTATTGGATGCACAAACAAAGAGCCCTATAACGGAAAAGAATATCCAAAAATCAAACAAGGGGTGTTGTGAATCCCTAAAATTGACACGATGGAACAAGTTAAAAAGGTAAATCAAATTAGCAAAAGCAAGTGTTGTTCAATAGTACAAAGTCAACTCAATGTTGAATGCATTGATTTGGATGAGGTTCGTTTAGCTAACGAGAGTATAGACACCAAAATCAAGGCAAAGATTCTCGGGCTAGTCTACAAAATCGATATGGAGAAGGCTTATGATCAGTCAGCTGGAGCTTTCTAGATTATATGCTGGAAAGATTGGGTTTTGGGACTAAGTAGAAAAGGTGGATGGGGAAGTGCATATCTACGGCTTCTTTCCCTATCTTAGTCAATGGGTCTCCTACTAGTTATTTCAGAAGCTAGAGGAGTCTTAGGCAAAGGGGTCCATTGTCACCTTATTTATTGTGGTGGTAGAGGCTCTAGGCAAAATGGTGTCCAAAGCTGTGAACCGAGGGGAGCTCCCAAGTTTCAAGGTGGGGGCAGGGACTATGATATCTCATCTTCAATTTGCGACGGTATCCTAGTTTTCCTTGGGGCCGATCCATCTCAAGTCGCCAATCTAAAAGGTTTACTGTGTTGCTTTGAAGCGATCTCAGGATTGAGGGTTCATCCGGGAAAGAGCAAGGTTTACGAGGTGTGGAAGTGGAGAACGTTTCCGATCTGGTCAGGATCATGGGGTGCAGTTGGGGCAGTTTACCAACGCAGTATTTGGGGCTTCCTTTGGGTGTGAGTTATAGATCGAAGGTCATTTGGAACCTTGCGGTTGAGAGATTTCGGAAATGGTTGGAAAACTTGGCATCTTAGAAGTCTAGATTTCTATTGAAAGGGGGGAAATTAGTTTCGATCAAGCATTGTCCTTCCAGTTTACCCATTTACTACCTTTTATTGTTCATCCCGAGGAGCGTTGCTAAGGTGTTGGAGAAGTATATGAGGTATTTCTCATGGAACAAGAGGATCGAGACTCGTAAATTTCACTTGGTAGATTGGAAGTCTTTCTGCTCCCCTAAAGCTCAAGGAGAATTAAGGATCAGGAATCTTAGTTATGAATGTGGCTTTGTTGGGCAAATGGTTGTGAAGATTCGGAGAGGACTTGACTAGTCTTCGGAGAATGGCAATTGCGGGTAAATATGGCGTGTCAGAATACGGTTGGGTAGGGAGAGTTGTGACTTCGGCCTATGGTTGTAGTGTGTTGAGGGGAATTATGAAGACATCAACGAGATTTTCTAGGGATGTGAGATTCAAGGCGGGGCTTGGTGACAGGGTCAAGTTCTGGGAAGATAGATAGTGTGGAGATTATTCTCTCATGGCAAATTTCCCCGGCCTTCACTCCCTTTCCGATAAGAAGAATTGCTCTATTCAGTGTTGTTCTAGTCGTGAAGATAGACGAGGTGACTCGATTGTTGGCTCGATTGCAGGACAGCATTCAAGATCTCACGAGGGGGGGCAGTCGTATTTGGACCAGTTCGAAAGATGGGCAGTTTTGTCTGATCCTTTTATGTAGATCTTGCTGGGCCCAAGCCCAACAAGTCCCTAGCTCATTTTGTGTGGGGATCCAAGTTCCCCTCCAAGTTTGCCTTCTTCATGTTGACTGCATTCTTGGATAAGATTTTGACAGTGGGCCACATGCTAGTTCGAAAGGTTATTATCATAGACTTTTGTTCAATGTGCAAGCATAGCGAGGAGTCAGTAAATCATCTTCTTTTGCATTGCAACATGGCAAGCGAAGTCTGGACGTTGTTTCTAGCAACTCTTGGTATGGTGTGGGTTCTTTCTCACTCAGTTTTACATCTTGTTTCCAATTGGCACACCACGGCTTTTTCCTCTAGAGGGCGGATTCTATGGCGTATGCATCCTTTTGCGGGATGTTGGGACCTTTGGAAAGAAAGAAATCTCCAAGTCTTTGAAGGAAGGGAAGAAGGGTTGGAGAATATCATCCTTAACATTATGGGAATTATCCCCATGAGATTGAGGGGGTGTTGAATTATGTGAAAGTTTTAGTATTAGTGTTAGTATAGGGTTAGGACCTTTAGTCCCACATCGGACAACTTTGTTATTTTTTTTAGTCCCTTCCTATATAAAGGGACTCGAGTCATGACATCATAAACAATGCAAAATTTATAAAGGTAAAATAGAAAAGTAGACAAATCCTTTCTTTTGATATTATAGTAGACAGATAATAGAATTGAAGTGCAAACATTTCGTCCATTGTCTTGGATGGACAGGCTATAAGCATATCATTTAGTGCACCAAACAAGAGGCTATAAATTAAGTGGGTAGAAGCCATTGAGAGCAACCAGCCCTCTAGGTCAAATTGGGGTTAACACAAGTTCCTCTGAAAATGTTGGATCATTCTAATTGCACACAAGATAATCTTACATGATAAATGTGTCATTTGTTAGCTTTTATGGTCCCTTGGGTATGACATATGCCACTAGTAATGTCTCAAACCACATTTTCAGAAACTTATGTCTTTGTATATCTTAGCTCTTTTATTAGACCAAATTTTCTCTCGAAACAATAATATCCTTCTATAAGAAGTAAAAGAAATGCCTAACATGAGAAGGACTGCAACTTGGGCGGGCTCAACCCGAGCTCGACAAGTTCAACCCAACATTGGGATAGGGTTGGTTTGGCCCATCAGTACTCGGGTCGGGCTCAGGCCTGAATTTTGATAACCTGGTCGAATTGGGTTGGGCTAAGGTTGAGGCTTCAGCCCAACCAGAGCCCGACATACACACTATATATACACACATTAATATAGCCATCCACTTATATATACATATTTTACATTAGGTTTACAATCTCTTCTCTGAGTTCTCTCCCCCTCTTGGCAACTAGTACAATGAGGACAGGAATAAATTTAGGAAGATAGCATTGGCCAGCTGGGAATATGGCAGCAGTGAGTACAATGGACCCACCAGCAAGTATGGCCTGTATCCATCTGGCTCAAGCAGTGAAGGCCAACAAACCACCCGAGAGATAAAGATGAGGAAGATGAATAAAGACAACTAAGGTTTCAGTGGAATTTCTTGAAAATTGATATCCATTTGTAGGAGCATGATTGTGAGAAGAATTTTGAACTTGTAATTATTATATAATTCTTGTATGAATAAACTTGTAAAGATGATAAATATAAATGTATATATATTTTGTTAATGTGATCCTATTTAATAGGATGTGGAAATGAAACTATTTATATAATGGCTAGCATAACGATCATTGTATTGACCAACAAACAATTTTAATATGAAAAACATTTAGTAACCTTTCCAACCAATAAAAAAATTAAGAAATTAGCCAACCCGACCAACCTGACAAAGCCGACCAACCCGATAGGGTTGGGCTCAGGCTGTGAAATCTAAGCCCGACCTCAGGTTGGGTTGGGTTAGGGTTTACAGCCTTGAAGGTTGGAATCGTTATCTAACTGAATAAGATTTCTCGTAAATCTATCTCATTTTAAGATGACCACACATTTAGTTTAAGATGATGTATATGTGAGCATAGGTTGACTGAACAGCCAGCTGTTTGTATATGTAGGCATGCTTACATAGAACAAAAGCGTTGTCCAACAAACAAACTAATTGGAATTTTGATATATTTAATAGTTTCTACTTATATCACATATGCAAACTAACCGCAAAGACAGAAAACCAAACCATGCCGGCCAATTGTGCAGTCCAAACAAAGACAGCTGAAATATACAATAACTTGAACATATAACTATTTTAAAAAGATTTAGCATGAAGAAACAAATAAGCATAGTTGAGCATTGACCAAAAAAACTGAAAATATACCTAAAGATAATGATTTGGGTCGGCTTGCGTGCATTACTTGTCTGATAGAAATCCACAAGTAGCTCTCTGTAATCCAAGATATACCAAATATTCAGCAATAAGGTCGATTAACAACACTTGAACCTTGGGGGCTAAGCAGCTCTATAGAACCTATGTACAAATTAGATAGGGAATTAAAGAACCATCATTTTTTAATAAAATGACTAGACAGCAACAATAACAATAATAATTATACTGTGAATATTGTCCCAAAATACCACCTAATAATGCCATCATCTTCCCCATTAGCTAGTGGTTTGTACAAAGAGTTGATCATCTCCATCTTTGCTGATTGTGTTCGTACCGATGCTCTGTACCTTGAAATCAAGGGCCATGATCTAGAACCAACAACCTGAGAATTCCAGCGTATTAATGCAGCAGCAAAGTGATTTAAAGTATTAAAATTCTAACCAAAAGAATGAAAGATCAATATAGCAGCAAGAATTGTTTGAGGTTACCGCGGCTATAGATGGGATATCTGATTGACCGGGAGAGCCATGAGAAACATCCATTCCCAAGATCAAAGTTGGAGTTTCTTTTACAAGTGGAATACATGGCAAGTGCTCAATCGCCAATAAAGAATTAGTACCGCCAAGCTGTAAAGGGAAAGAAACAAAAGAGACGAAGAAAATTAAAATGGTAGATCAGCATAGAAAAAAATCGAACAAGAAAATGACAGGCAGTACTAACAGAATCTTTCAGCTCCAATTTACCTTGGAATTGATTTTCAAAAGTACATTCGTAAGGTACTGGTCATTGATCTTCATAGGTGAGATGCACTGTGTGAAGATACCCATTTCGTGAAGGTTTTTCTTCTTCCAAGGTCCTAGGTGGGAAAGCACAAACATTTTACAAATGAACAGTAAAAAGAGATAAATCTTGGAAAATAAGTTGTAACCCTACCGTAAATATCACAATTTTTCCGCTCTGGCAAGACACATAGAAGAAATTCAGGAGGACCAGGGAGCTTTGACCTTATCTGTTCAAACATATTTTCAACTCTTGCAACAGGACCAGATCTCCTACACTGAGGATCTTCCTCAATCAATGCATGTGGCCGCTCAATATGCTGCATGGAAAGAAACCATAGAAAATCTATTGATAAGGCAGTGAAACTCAAAATATTATAAAGACTACATACAAATATAACTCACAATTCCTTTATTTCTTCCACAGTTAATAAGCTCCCGAGAAAGATGGCTGGTATCACAACGAGCAGAAAAGTTGACAACAGCCCAACGTTTAATTTGAATGGGTGTGAAAAGTCTCTGCAAAAGATAAAAGTCAACATAAGATCAATCATTGAAATCATGTAATACAGCAACGCACTTGAAAAATAAAGGCACTACCTTGTTATTGAAATTCCATCGCCCATTGCGAGGAATGCAGTCTTCAGTATTACCAACCTTCAACTGTGATTAGGGAGCAAAAAACAACGATGAGTCCATTGTCTGTCACTTAGAAGTGAAAATCAACGACAAACCACAAAAATAAAGAAAAACAATCATTAGAAAGAAAACAGAAATTCACCGTTGGTGCATTAAGAACACGACCATCAACTTGAGTCAACTGTTTGTCAATGGAAATACCACAAGCAGACAGCATTGGATCTTCATCATAACGGTAATTTCTGGCAGCCTGCAAATGATATAAGGACAGAAATGAAAGAATTCAACAGAAATGAAACATGAAACATGGTGAAACAAAGACACCTACATCGGTCACAGTCGTTATACGTTCCTGAGGCTTTTGCCTCGATTTTTCTACTAAGGAAGATCTCTGCATAGTAGATAATGCCTTTGTATAACGTTGCAGTGACACTAATACACAGAGCTGGAATGCAAGAAAAAGAAAGAAAGGGGTCAAAAACAAAAGCAAGGGAAACATTACCCATAAGCACATGGCACAAGAATCTTACATACCTCCAGTGGAAGATAATTGGGACGCTTTGGTTTGCCGACATCAAGACAGGGCATATATGCAGAATAAGACAGCTCTATCTTACGATTCTTGACAAAATAATCATATACAGTAATCTCAAAAGTTTGGCCCTCATCATTGCCACCATCTCCATTTTTCACTTTCATGGGGAAGCTGCAACCAAAATATACAAAAAGATTATAAGTTGTAGTCACTAACAGGCAAGAAAAACGATCTATCAGAATCCTACAATTTGATCATTATTAGTACTAGCTCGAGAAGGGTAAAGGCAACGAAAGCCACGATGACAAAAATTAAGCACTTACTATTGCATGTTGCAAGGATTTTCACTGAGTCCTATGATCTTAAATTCCATATTGTTGTGCCTCGTCTTAATCCTCATGTTCTTCAGCATTTTTCTGGCCTGCACACCTCCACATGATGCAAGATGACAAGACGAATGCAGAATAAACATAAAAACTTTGAGAATTAAGTATAATGATCTCTCACCCTTCCCCAATCAATCTGGCGAGGATCTCTGGCATTCTGGTTGGCAAGTAAGAAGTCCAGCACAGGACCAGGAGTCAAGATCATTGTTGTAGACACATCTGCACAAAGAAATGAGGGAACGATCAATAAAGCAAGAAAAATTGAAGGAAAACGGAGACTAGAAGAGCGTAATCAAGACCAAGGTTTAAAAGGGGTCGTTATAACGGTATAATGGACTGGGAGGGGGGGGGGGTTACCATTTTTGTTATAACGAATTGTAACACTCAATGGCAAAAACAGAAAATAGCGAGAGAAAAAAAACAGAAAAAATGGCCTTTTCACAATTTTTTTCCAAAAATGAACAGTCGTAATAACGAAAAATAACAGCCGTTTTTTATACCAAGATCAAGACATCCATACCCATATTCAATGACAAACCACCCTGAGTGGTGCGGAAGCTTGAATGGAAACCTCGGCAACCAGAAACTCCCCCACCTACATCAACGAAGTTCCTCACATCATCGTGGAAAAAGGATTGTCTGACAAGAAGGCATCCCCTGTGCTCAATAATCATAGTTTAACAAAGTAAGAGCTCCTTGCAATGGAAGATCAATAATGAAAAGATCAAAGGAAAATACCAATTAACACACCTCTTAGCCGCTTGCTGCCTCAATATAATATCAAGCACTCTCAATGCATCTTCAGTGCTCTCTGCCTCGTTTCCCTGGAGAGCTAAAGCAATGGGCCTCATTGGAATTTTAACAGCAAAGCTGATTTGTACCTCAAAAGTCTTTGATTGAAAAGAACGCTTCGATCGCTTACGGTCAATCTCACTAGGGCTCCCACTCACACTAGGGCTCCCATTACTGCCAACCCCACAAACCATAGAGAAACAGTAAAAACCTTGCAAAGACTGAAACTCCACAGAAAATGATATAGGAAAAAGATACGAGAAAAAGAGAAAGACATGCCGTTTGACACACGAATCCTCCAAAACCACTGTGAACTCAAATTTGTTTTGTGGAAGAGGACCCACTGTGAACAAGCTTTTCTCTCCGTCATAAGCAAAATGCTTCCCTGCAAGCTCAGAACAATAAGTTTGGTATAGTTTATCCATAACTTTTCTCCCAATCCCCTTGCCTTCAACAACTCGTTTATCTACAGAAGTAATAGAAACCTGCACAGTAATAGCGAATAAGTTGTGTATTTAACTACAAAAAACCCCAAGAAAATTAAAGAAAAAGTAATGTCCTAAACATACACTGTACTGATAAAAGTTCTCATCCGGAACATTAAACGAAACTTTGAAGTGGTTAGTAAGCAATGATATGCTCCGCCCGTCACTTCCAAAACCACGCCTATTGATCGCCAAACGCTTCGGAGGCTCAACTTGCTCTGGCTTAACTTCTGATGGTATATTGTGGGGTGAGGGAAGCAAAGGCAAAGTTCCTCCTATTTCCTCAATCCCTGTTTCCTCCATCTTTTACTTCAATCAATACCCTAAAACTACGAGAAAACATAAATTCTTAATTCAAAACCAATCAGCATAAATTATAGAAAGGACTCATTATCAACTTAACAGAACACTAAAACAGTCTACATATGTATAATCTAAACTAATGATATAGCAACATCCCACAAGTTATCAAAAGATAATGAATTGATCCAAATCCACAAAAACACAAATACCAAAGGATGCTTAATAAATAGAGAAATAGAAACAATGTACAGAAGCAAGAAGGATGTTCCATCCTAGACGAATTGTAGAAGTTCAGTTCATGTCAGTGATGAAATGAAGCATGAGAACAAAAAAATCAGCAAGAATGTAGCCTGCCAACAATTAAAATTTAAAACTAATATTCATTGGATACAACCAGCCTGAGGGACCTTAAAGAGGTGAAATAAGAATTGCTAACTGAGTAGCAAACCAATCATTGGCAGAAAATTGAACTACTTTTGGAGATTAAAATCTATGTTGATATTTATTTCAATCGATTGGTATTTAGTATAGAATAGAATATTGCCTCAAAAAGCCTGCAGGACGAGTTTTAAAAAAAAAGACCAAAACAAAAAAGATAGAATGAAAGAAGTTAAACAGAAATATTAAAGAAATCCAGCACCTACAAGACCTTGGAAAGAAATGTAGAGCAGTAAACTCGTCTCATGATTGTTTAGGATTTTGGAAAATTTGACATTGATCTGTAAAACCAGAGACTGGAATATCTAAAAAAAGCACTAAAAGAAAACATAGCTTAGAATAGATCATCAAATAACATTATAAATTACCTCAAAACAAAAAATGAATTCCAATACACTATTACAGAAACAGAAAGAGGTGTAGAAACAAAGTTATTATAAGAAAATGATATGTTAGCCACCAAAAACAAATAATATCTAAATTTTCAAAGAACAGTAATAACATAAAATTCTTAAGATATCGGGTTCGAGCCACTCTCAAACAAGAACACTAGAAAGACAAAATCCGAAGCAATAAATAAGCTCTCATCAATGCATGAACCAAATCTTCAAGAACTGACTTGTAAGATAACCAAGAAAAACAGCTCATACCACATAATGGAACAGAAATAGAATTGCAGAGAAAATCCTCATACAAGAAGCGAAGGAAACCCACTGCATTGGAGAAGAAAATCAAAACGAAGTGAATCGTTGCATAACACACCTCCTTAGCTTCCAAAAAAATCACAATCTTGAGTACAAAAATATACATGCTTCATTCAAAGTGCCACACCTTAAGAAATAAACTTGTCAAGCAACGAAACCAGATCTCCAGAGATCGAGCAAGAATCTCTGAAAGCAGAGAACAAAATTATACATACTCGCTCAAAACGCATCAAAAACTTCAAATCAACCAGAAGACGATAATGAGATTAGATTCCTCCGACAGAAAAATTAAACAAAATCCACAGTAATCAGAAACGAACAAGATGAAGTAACACTACTGTAAATACAGCAATATACGCAAAAGAAACAAAGGAAATTCAAAAATCTTCATCAATGCATATTTTCAGAAAAGAAAAAAAAAACTACGAAAAAGAAAATGAAAGAGAAGAAGAAGACAGACAGACAGACTTATTGGAAAGCTTACAAGAAAAAATGCTAAAAAAAGGTTTATGTCGAGAATGGCAGAGAAACAATACCCGAAAACAGGGAAATGCTTGCCTGGAGAGATTTCTGAGGAATTTTAGGGTTTCTCGAGGAAGAGCTTGAGCTATTTGCTTCTTCACTTCAAAAAAGAAAGACGAAGTTGAGTAATGCAGGGAAAGCGAGAGTTCTGTTTTGTGTTTGTAAGTTCGTAACCACTACAACAAAGAAACAACAAAATGTAATACATAACATAAAAGATTGGCTGTGCTTTCTACCGTGTAGCATGTTATTGGCCCACTAATTCGTCGATCTGGACCGTTTAACTGCTGATCAAATAGAATCTGAGCAATCTTAACCACTGATCAGGAACTAGACTTAGACTGACGCAATGATCGTTATGAAAAAGTAAAAGGCCCACAAATGATGGTTGGCAGGATTTAGGATGTTGTTCACACGTATGGTCAGTTGGTTCTAGCACTACCAATCTCCATGGTGCGAGATACACCGTATAAAAATTACGATTTCCCTTTTTCGTAAAAGGGATAAAAATTTGAAAGGGTCGGGGCTCAAGGGACCCCATTTCTGACCCCCTGTTTTGACCCCCATCTTGGCGTACCCACATAGAAGATGAATCAATGGCTGATTTTTGGTGGGGATGATAACCTCACCATATAGATTTCCCCAACAAAAAATCAGCCCATTCCGAAATTTCTAACCCCATCAAATGTGATTTTAAAGTTACCCTGTAAAAATCTACAGTCCATAATGCTTCAGCTTCTAAACCAGTCTATGAATATCAGACTGATTTGAATTTTTGTGAGGATGATCTCCTCACCATAGAGATCATCCTCACCAAAAATCAGCCATTGATTCATCTTCTATGTGGGTACGCCAAGACGGGGGTCAAAAAAGGGGGTCAGAAATGGGGGTCCCTTGAGCCCGACCCAATTTGAAAATGTGTGTTGTTTGTTTGTTGGGTAAAGACGTCAGGTTCGGCATTGGCGGGTCTTCGAGAGTTCAAGTTAGAAGCTTATTAAAGAGAGTGGTAACGATGAAAGAGATTCGGGTTCGAATCACATTGGTCGCAATTGTGATATCTTTAGTTTAAACTTTAAATTACACGTCGTCACTGTACCATCGAGGGAACGTACGAATTCCCCGTTTGGCTCCAGGAAAAGGGTCGTGACGTAACAAGGCATACCTCACGCTTTCTGGCGAGCCGAGGCACGATTTTTTGGGGAAAATCTATGATACCGACATCTGAATCAAAATTTTGATGCAGAAGTCCCTCAATTTGCCACGTAGTAGACTTTTTCGGGCCCACTGCCACCATGAATGTTTGGCCCACATCTTGGTGGACTCGCACACCAAAAATCAGTGTAATTAGTGATTCCTAGCCATTGTATTTGAGCACTTTTTCATCATGGGCTTGGAACTAACTCATAGGCCTGTTCATAGAGCCCGTAATGAAAAAGTGCTCAAATCATACAGCTAGAAATCACCAATCACACTGATTTTTGGTCTGTAGATCTCTCATAATGTGGGCTGGACATTCAAGTGGCAAGTGGGCCAACACGAGTCTATTATGTTGCAATTTGAAGGACTTCTGCATCAAATTTTTGATATAGAAGGCTGCATTAAAGAACAACCCCAATTTTTGTTATTCGCAGCTGCCATCTGGGCCCACCGACTGCATGGATGTTTAGCCCACCCCTTTAGTAGACATTCATACCAAAAATCAGCTTGTTCTGTTGATTTTTAGCCATTGTTTTAGTACTAAAAAATAATGATTGAATCCAACGGTTATAATCACGCCTTAAAAAATAAAATCTAACTGATAGAGAATACCAATCAGGGTGATTTTTGGTGTGTATATCCACCAAGGGGTGGGTTAAACATCCATGCAGTCAGTGGGCCCAGATGAAAAAAGTGAGTAACAAAAACGTGCACACAAAAAAAGTGTGAGGTATGCCTTGTTACATCTTTTTCCCTACAAGAATTTAGAACCTAGTATGCGATTTTTCCTACTATTTTTTTTGTTTGGTTGTGGGAAAAACAAAGGTCCACATCATCCATCATCTTCAACTCATCTAACACCGAGTTAGGTGGCGTTTGGTGAGGTGTTTGGAAACAACTTAATATCAACACTCATCACCAAAACCACTGAAATTAAGTGAAAGTAAAAAAGTCACCCTTCCTTCACTGTCCATTTGGCCAACCAGTAGAAGCAAAAAGTAACTTTTAAATTAAGTTGCTGAATTTTAAAGTTGTTAGCTGAAAGCAAAACTTTGTATCACTGAATTATAAGTCAAAGAGTTATTTTCTCACAATTTTATATACATATCATATTTTAATAAATTATTGATAAGGAGTACTATAAACCACTTCATTACAGCAATGCAGGAGCAGTCAAGACCTTCCTCCCCCCTTGACTACTAGTTATCAAAGTCCCCTAACAGTAAGTACGTACCATCACCCTTCAATATAGAGAGTTGCATTTGGGGATGGAGCCCATATCCATGACTACAAATTGCATATCTTCGGAAGGTTTCCAATGTCGTTTTCTACAAATTATTCAGAGCATTATGATTTTACTAAAATCCATATAACTCAACAAGCAAATAAAATGAATCCCAATGTATTTCGTGGGATTTTCATACCACAAACAAATGTAAAGGAAGGTAGGCAATATGTGCCACAAAATTATAGCTAAAACTTTAAAAATTCAGTATATTTCTTCTAATTTAAAATTAGGGTTTCCCCTTTTTGTATAAGAAATAAAATTTTGAAAATACATTATTTCTTTGTTGGGTAAAGACGTCAGGTTCGGCTTTGGCGGGGTCTCAAGAGTTCAAGTTAGAAGCTTTATTAAAGAGAGTGGTAACGATGAAAGAGATTCAGGTTCGAGTCACATCGGTGGCAATTGTTATATCTTTAAATTGTGCGTCTATGGTAACGCACGAATTCCATTGGGATGCGTTTGGTTCTAGGAAAATTCACAACCTGGTGTGCATTTTTCTGAGTAAAGAATTTTCTGGATCAAGAATTTTCCTTGTTAGTTTTTTTTGTATGTTTGGTTGCAGGAAAAACAGAAGTCCACAGAATCCATCATCTTCAACTCATCCAACACGAGTTAATCTCCTGTAATGCCCAAATTAATTTCAATACTGAATCGAATATGTTTTACTGTTCTAAACTCGCGTGAGAAGATAAATATTTTCAAATGATTGAGTCCTCCAAATATATCCAGTTCATCCTCTTCGAAGTTGGCCAACATCGTCAAGGTTCCGTGTTTAATTTGCAAAATGATCAATCTTGGTGGTTCAGTGAACTCGTACTTGTAGGTGTAATAGTCGATCATCATCTCAATCGGCGTCAATGAAACACCGTAAGATCCAACAAAGTCAACTTTTTTGTAGTAGTCGATTGCCATCTCACAAAAAATTAGCCTGGTTAATGATTTCTTTCCGTGGGTTGATTTTTACCCATGGCATTTGAGCATTCTTTTTAAGATCATGGTCTGAACTGTTGATTAATATCTGATCGCACATATTTTCAAGAGAGTAGAACTTTGCTAATGGACTTCTGTCATCAATGTTAATGATGGAGCATAGTATGAGCCACGAGCACGGTGCACTCTTAGAGATCACTGACCGTTTGGATGTTTAGCCAATCCCAACTGGACATACACAACAAAAATTAGCCTGATTAGTGATTTCTTCGGTGGGTTGATTTGTAGAGATAAAAAAAGTGTCATAAAAAGTTTTGAACCTAGGACCTTATACAAATTCCTTTTGAACTACAGACTTGCAAAAGGATTTTGAATTGAAAAAACTGGAGAAAAATAAAAAAATTGATATTACACTTCGAAATCAAAAGTTTGGAAATATTTGTCTCGTATTAATTACTTAGGAGTATGGAGATCTCAGTGTATATAAAGAGGAGAGTTGGACCTAAAGGGTAGAGCCCTTAGGCATCTCAATTTTTTGTCTATTGGACACAACCATTCATCTTGAAAGTCACACGCACAGACGTGCTGAGCCTTTTGGACGGGATTGAATCTTTATTTTCCTTTGTGTTTCACTATTTTCAAGATTTTTTTTGGGTTGTACACATATTGGATTCGTACCATGCTGTTCAGTGCTAGAACTGTGCAAACAGTGGACGTCAATCACTTAAGGACACGCGTCTCTACCAATAAGTCTTTATATTCATCCTATGGTTTTATTTTAGGGTATTTTAGTAATATATACCCACTTGGATTTTGAAAGTAATTAGTAATAACCCCCTTATACTTTTGAACTTTAGGATTACCTCCTTGAATGTTGACGTAGGCACATTGCCGGATCACGCAAATCTGTTAGTGTCTATGTGACTGAATTTTCCGCATTCTCTCCCTTTTTGCTCGTTAGTTATGGATCAATTCCTTTTTTCTTTCTTTTTTTGGATAGATAATGATAGGACAATTCTGAACACAGGTTTCGCACTCCACCACAACAGATGTGCGAACAGAATATATCCAGTCCGATCCTTGCTTCATTGATAACCAGAACTCTAGAGATATTCTAGTCAACTGGGACTTGCTTTTCTCTCTCTCATCCCCTTCCACTTCGTTGGCTTTCACGGGAATCCTCTTCTCCACAAGCCTGGAATCTTAACATGGATGGGTCGCTTAAACACTGATCGTGCTGCCTATGGAGGTCTATTTACAGGATTGAGCGGGAACTCCATTAACGTTAGCTTTTCCTTGTCCCAGCTCACGATATTCGATGGAGCTCATTGAAATTTTCGATATTCTTCAAGGACTCAGGATTGCCAAGCAATTAAACTAGCTCGAATTGGAGATCCTTTCGAATTCTGTCTGCGACATATGGTTAATGAAATCGTCTCCATCCTTCAATCTCGAGGTAGTTGGAATAGTAGACATGTTTTAAGAGAATGCAACAACCACGAGAGAGAGAGAGAGAGAGAGAGAGGCTGCTGACTTTTGAGAAATTTATTGGTCCCATGGTTTAGCCCAAGGTTTAAAGGGGACCGTTATAACGGAATAACGGATTGGGGGCATTACCGTTTTTTCTGTTATAACGAAAAAAAGCACTCAGGGGCAAAAACGGAAAAAAATAGAAAAATAATGGGAAAAAACAGAAATAATGGAAAATAACAGAAAAATAGAGTAAAAAATGGAAAATAATGAAAATAACGGCTGTTTTTTTCAGAAAAATTTCCAGAAAATAACAGTCGTTATTTTTGTTATAACTGAAAAATAACGGCCGTTATTTTCTGGGCATTTTAACGGTCCATAACATAATGGGGTAGGTCCGAATCCGTTATAACGGCCATTTTTTAAACCTTGGTTTAGCCTTTGGTTTTAAAAAGACTTATAAAAACTAACCATGGGAATTTTTTTACAAAGTAATCATGGGTATATGTGGCATACGATAATTCACGCATGATCATCGTTTAAAAAATCCTGCCGCTTCAAAAGAAATATCCTCTTAATGGATCTATAGATCAAAAGTCAATGTAATTGGTGATTTCTATCAGTTGGATTTAGCATTCTATTATTGTGATTTATGCATATTGGATTTTGAGCATTTTTTTAATGCTAAAATACGATTGTTAGAAATCATTGATAAAGGTATTTTTTAGTCTGTGGGTCCACAAAGAGGTGGAACAAACCATGGTTTAAAAAACGGTCATTATAATGGATTCAGACCTCCCCCATTACGTTATGTACTGTTATAACGCTTTAAAAATAACGGCTATTATTTTCGTTATAATCTCCATTATTTTTCCGTTATAAAGAAATTCTGAGAAATTTTGTGAAAAGAAACAGCCTTCATTTTTGTTATTTTCAGTTTTTAAAATTTGAAATTAAAATATTGTCAGCCCCAATTTTCCTTATTTTTTTTTTTTTCATTTTTCCATTTTTGCCTCTGAACATTACAATTCGTCCATTACAATAGAAAAAGCGGTAATGCCCCCAGTCCATTATACCGTTGTTATAGCGGCTCCTTTTAAACCTTGGAACAAACATCCCAAACAAAAAAATCAACCAGTAGCAAGGTTTAAAAGAGGCCGTTTTAATGGTTTAACGGACTGGAGGTGTTACTGTTAAAACAGATTGAAACGGTCAGGGGCAAAAATGAAAAAAATGGAATTTAATGCAATTTAACGGATTTTAATGGAAAAACTTAAAGGCCTTTTTCTACACAAAATTCCTCAGAATTTAACAGCCCGTTTAAACGATTTTAATGGCAGTTAAAACAAAAATGGCCTTTAAATTCAAAGTGTCAAAACGTTTTAAACGGTTTTAACGGAAACAGGCTTGAGACATTACCTTTTAAACGGCCGTTTTTAAAACCATGGTCAGTAGTTCCTCAAGGGTCTTGCGGCATTTTTTTGGGATGGGAATTTCAAATTTAGAAGTCTCAATTGTCAGCAAATGTTTTCTCCGAAGTCCACACATCCTTCCGGATCCATCAACGGACGTTCTGTCGTCAAAGATTTATTCTAAGCCTTGAAAAATAAATTTCCTAAAAATTGGTACAATAAGTGAGTAATGATGACATCGTTTTTCGCTGACGTTGTCATTTTTTCATTGGTCAAGTGTACTGGATGTACTTTAATAAAAATTAAAACAGATTTGCTTGCAATTTTGGCCAATGACAAAATGACACTACGATGCACCATGACAACATCCATAGACTTTGGACCATACGGTCATTACTCAAAATAAATACTAAGAGGGCCCAGTGACTGCACTGAATCCACGGTTTGGAGAAAAATTCGCTGACTGCATAGTCAGCGAATCTGCTGACCGCTCACAATATAAACCACGTGGCACATTGTTAGAGGATACTGATCGTATGGATGTTTGATCAATCCTTAGGTGGACCTATAAACTAAAAAGCAACTGATTTATGATTTTTAAACGTTAGATTGGAGTTATTTTCATAGGTTGATTTGAGCCATCGCAATTTGAGCATTATTGACATTTCTTTGGGGTAAAGGTTTGAAATAACTAATCAGGCTAATTTTTGGTTTGTAGGTCCACCTAGGGATTGACCAAACATCCATACGGGAAGCATCTCCTAAGAGTGTGCCACGTGGCTCATATTGTTGGCGGCAGCATCCCTAATAATAAGTTTTACTCTGTATTTATTGGTTACTCGGGTAGTACGCAGTTATAAAATACGAGTGGTGATCACATGGTCCTGGGTTCATGTGGTGCCAGCTGCTGGCACGTTTTGATTGGTGCTGCATTAATAATTTATTAAATTTGAATTTATATTCTAGTAGCCCGAAGTGTGTCAAACCAATCAAAACGTGCCAGAAGTTGGGCACCTCATGGAGCCGGACCATATGTCACCAATACTATCCACAGTAATAGGTGGGAGAGGGGCGCACATGAACGCTCGTGAAATGGAATCAAAACCGACACCCGACGTGGGCCGTTTCTCCCCTCACAAAAAAGCTCGCTTTTCTCTCCGTCTCCCTCTTCCACAAATGGCCGCTCAAAAGAGACCGTTCTTTTTTCTCTATTTTGCCTCTTCTTCTTCCCTTCTCTCACACGCAAACTGTGCAACTTATTTTTCCTCCCAACACACCGAGGTTCTTCAAGTTGAAGAGATAGAGATAGAGAAAATGATGGGCGAGGGCTTAGCAGGGGCTCTCGTACCGTCCGTGAAGGCCGAGGCGAAATCATCATCATCTACAGCCGCAGCCGCAGCAGCAGTAATAGTCGCAGCTCCATCAGAGGCCGTTGATGCAGCAGCAGCGATGGCCGAGGTGGTTCCTGGAGGAGAGATGGAAAAGGATTTCTTGTGCCCGATATGCATGCAGATCATCAAAGACGCGTTTCTCACGGCTTGTGGCCATAGTTTTTGTTATATGTGCATCGTTACTCACCTTAAAAACAAGAACGATTGTCCTTGTTGTGGTCACTACCTCACTAACAGTCATCTCTTCCCCAATTTCCTCCTCAATAAGGTCTGTTTCGTTCTCCTTTGATTTTGTTCTTTAAATCCTCCTTTTAAAAACCCAATTTTGTTATTTTTGATGAATTGTTGGGTTTAGTGACAATTTTCATAGCTACATTTTGTGCGACTGCGACATTTTACTGGACTTGGTCTCGTTGTGTACTTGAATTTGCCTTTCGATTGATTAAAAGCGTTAATTTTGTTGTAATTGGGGTCATGGAGGGTTTATTTCATAGAGAAATGTTGGAGAAAACTTTAAATCTGTTTTTGTAATGTAATTGTGATTAGTTCTTCGCTCTTTTGTAGTGGAAATTGGGTTGAGACGAGTAGTTAAATATTTGAAACTTTCAGACTTGAACACTAGAAACTTAAATGAACTTTAAAGTGTAAGAATTAGCTCCTACTAATGTAGGCGAGTTGGTTGTTTAAAAATCAGTTCTAGTGAGAGAGATTAGAACTCTATGATTACAGTTTTAAATACTTGTAATTGGTTCAGAGCTTTTTTTGTGTAAATTAGGATTTTTTGCTTTTTTATGTGGAAGAGTTGTAGTTCGGATTTTGATTGAGTCGCTTGTTGAAGAATGAGTTCAAGTAATGGAGATTGGAACTCTAATGTTGAGATGTCTGGTTGCAATCATTCGTGGTCAGTTCAGCATTATTCTCTGAAAATTAGGGATTTTTTTCCCTTTTAGGAAGAGAAGAACTTTAGGGGGTGCTGGATTCCAGTATATGTTATCTCAATCAAGGATAGCATGAGCATTGGCAACTTCATTTGTTTGGCTCACTTGGTGAACAGGGATAAGGAAGGTGGGTCCTTGAAATTTGGCCATTGAGGACCACGGTCCAAGCAAGGAAGGCACTTATCTTGGGAATGCCTCACATGTCCTTTGCGCCCAAGCACCCCTTCTGATTCCGATCATGTAGCTTGTTGGCAAATAAGTGCATAGTGAGCATGTAGTCTAAACATGAATTAGGTCCAAGTGCAACTGATTTGCACAAAATGAATAGATCCACCTTGGTGGATTTCCAACTGGCAGGGAAGGTTTATTCCCTTGAAATAAGTTTCAAAGACCTCGGAAATTGATGGGACACTGAGTTTTTGAGTTTCTTAAATGAAACAGAAAATATTGTATTCTCGGTTGTGATTAATGGGTTTCTGTATTCTAAAATTCTAAATTCCTCTGAAACTTTCACTTTTTTTTTCCTTTCTGTCTTTGCTTTTTTTATATTCTTATAGTTTCTCTCATAGTCTCACTGGCTTCAAGTTTGTGCCCCTATTTAGTTGGGATTAGAATGCTTCGCGAACCAAAAACTTAATAGTGTGCTTGATATACTTATTATAATTTGTGGCTCATAATTATAGATCGTTGCTTGTTGAGTTGTCTGTAACTCTCATCTTTTCATGTGATTAGTACCTTGAAATTATCTACCTTGACATGCAGCTTATTGTTATACGGTTTCTCTGTACCGCATTTTGTAGCTATTGAAGAGGACTTCTGCTCGTCAAATAGCAAAAACCACATCCGTTGTTGAGCATCTTCGTCAGGCATTACAACAGGTCAGTCTTTACTTCTGAGACTGGAATGTTTTGAGAAAGAGACTTGTAAACTTTACATGTCTATAAAAATGGCAGCTCTATATATTGTGTTGGTGTCACTCTAATTGTGCAAATGTAGTAATTTATGTTGGCTCACAGATATTTACTTTTGAGTTTTATGATTGAGCCATGGCGGTCAGAGGAATTTGTTTGTTCCATTGTCGACATATTCCTCATATGCCAAGTTGCTTCAGTGCCACAGTGCATGCTTCCACATTGGCCATTAAAACCCGAGTTTTATTTTGTGCTTCCATCTTTAATTTCTCTCCTAAAGATCACAATAGATAAGGCACTATTGATCTTTTTAAAAAATAAAAAGGGATGAGACATGATTAAATTGAAAAAAAGCGTCCAGGTATCTTGTTTCTCTATGCTAATCCACGGGTGAGACCAGGCTTGTCTCTTGACATAATCACCATGGTGCAAGTACGTATAGTTTTATTCGTATGGCATTTTCAATGCCTATAGTGGAAGTTTTTCTCAATCTACTAGGGCATGCAATTTAAACAGCGGATGGATGCCGTACCAAAGAATAGAAGAGGAATAGGATATTGTACCTAAGAATAGGATCTAGTAGTTCTGCCATCCATGTCTTACGGATCTATGCAACTAAAATGGATGCAATTTACTGTTAATCAAGCTACAAATCAAGTCCTTGCAAAATCCTTCAATCCAGTTCAGAATGTCATAGAAATAAGACACAGTAAACATGGGCCATAAGAAAGGGGTAAACACTAGGAGGCTAGCATCTGAATCTAATATAAAGATTAAGACCTTCCTGGAGTGGGGTCTATGTAAGTAATGAGAAGATTCTGTGTACGTCTTGTAGTAGGTGATGCAGCAAGTTATGCAACACAAGTAGGTGATGTCTGGAAACTAGGAATGTAATGCAACAAAAATAGATGACGATTACAGATTCATCCGCATCAAGTATGGTAGTAGAAATAATGGGTGAGACAGCAAGATGGTTTCTTCCCTGTATGGTATTGTGTTCTGGAAGGGCATCACCAAGACCTATGACATGTTTAAAAGAGGCATCAGGTTCAAGATCGGTGTAGGAGATAGAGTGAGGTTTTGGGAAGACCCTTGGTGTTGGGACTGGGGACAATTTGCTTCCCTCTGCATTCCTTTCTTTTTTTACTATGTCAGATTCCCAGGGGGCCCTAGTCAAAGATTGTGTTGTGAGGGAGGGCGAAGTACTTTCTTGAAACCTTGGTATAAGAAGGAATACGAATGACTGGGAAATGGATAATTTGGCTAGTCTTCTAAACCGCCTCAAGAAAGAACAACCAAACCCCTCTTTAGCTGATTTGATAATATGGACCCAAAGGCGTATTTTTAGTTCGATCATTCTATAGAGCCATGACTCTTTCAGCTCCATCATCATTTTCAGCTATAAGGTTGTTTTGGCACAACTATTCCTCCCAAGGTCGCTTTCTTCACATGGACGGAGATATGACAATACTTACGGTCTATCACCTCAATACTAGGGGTATGATGATTCGTAACATGTGTTCATTGTGCAAGGCTTATGGGGAGGTAGTCGATCATCTTCTCATTCATTGCTGTTTAATGAGAGAGGTCTGGTGTTCCTTCTTTCAGCTGTTCAGTTGTTTGGCCATGCTGTGAATTGTCTCTCTTCTTTTCCTTGGATGGTCCTCGGTAGCTCTATTTGCTCGTGGTCGTATTTTATGGAGAATGCTCCCTTTTGAGGTTTGTTGGGCCATGTGGAAAGAGCGGAATAGATGCGTTTTTGACAAGAAGCTAAGTGATGTGGAGGCTGTCATCTTGTCCACTAAATCCTCTCTCTTTCAATGGTCATCTATTCTTAGGGAGTTAGGGGTTTCCATTTTGAGGACTTTGTATTTAGGTGGGATAAAATCACGTCCTCTTTGGATTAGCTCGCTGATGTGCTTCTGAGGGCCTATCTTTCATGAGTCCATCTCAGTGGGATTTTCCCCTTGTGTTTAATATACAAACACTATTACTTATCAAAAATAAATAAAATGCAATGGGTGTGGATTTGTGAGATGGAACACACGGAAGAGGCACGAGTTTAAGGATGATTGATGAATGAAGTTTAAACCCTTGATTTGAGGGATTTCTCAGTCCCTTGTGTGTGGGATTGATTCCATACAACCCCTAATCTAAAAACTTTATCTTTATTCCACTTGTCAAAAAACAAAGTTTAACTATTGTCTGCCAAAAATCCCTCAATATCCTTAGTTCTCTTCTATCTTGTTTCAATCATGCTTATATTTCATCATTCATCGTAATACAACAAAAGCAATATGCAGAAAACAGCATTAAACAATCCCTGTGATTTTTTGAAAATCAAATTACTCCATTGTCATCATAACCATCATCAGATCCTTATCCCAACTATTTGGGGTAAGGCATATCCCAGAATGGCCCCTAAGCACACAATAGAAGTTGACAAAGACGAGCATAAATATATCTAGTGCATCATATGTAAAAAATACGTGTATTGATCAAGCTTGAAAAATGTGACATGCATGTTGTATAAATGGCCCAGGCGCCACAAAATCATCCATGTCCTACAACTGTGCGCACAACATGTAGGACATACCAATAAGAAACAGAAAAATGCCTTTCCAGGTCACAACTCCCAACTATCAAAGTTTCTCCGGAATTCTTTTGGTAAAATAGCTTGGCACACACACACCTCATTCTTTTCCATTATGTCCTGTTCTTTTGGTCTGTTGATGAGATTTGGTTTTCTTACGCTAAATGCCATCTCACAGTACGTGGTCAGAGTGCCCCTCTTTTTTTCGTACTAGTTTAAAAAGAAGATGGTCTAGATTTTCTACTCCATATTCACCTACTTCTGCAACAGCGAGAAATTTGACCATCAGATGCATACTAGCAGTTGCCGGATGATTTGGAAGGCATGTAACATGCCTGAATAAAACATGATTGTGGATATTTAAAGTGGCTTGCCTAGCAACAAGGAAATAATTTGAACACCTGCAGTTGAATTTAAATATGATCACACATATAACCTTAGAACATGTTTAGTTGCATGTAGCCATGTAGGACCTTTAATGAACATTTACCATGGGTGAACTTCTGAGGCTAGGCAAGCCCTCGCTAAATAGTATTAATCTTTGGATGTCGTGGGCTGAGTAATGCTGTATAATTAATAATCCATGATAAAGAAGTGCTTCCAAGTTGGGAAATATCTTTTGTCAATTATAATTTCCTGTCTAAAATGCAGTGGAGAATGTATCTATTGAAACTTACAATGCAATATTTTCTCTATCAAAACCAAGCTTTCATTTGTAGACTTTTGAATATGACGTATTCTTGTGATCCTTAGACAGGGTTATGAAGTGTCAGTTAAGGAGCTGGATAGCCTATTGTCTCTCCTTGCAGAGAAGAAGAGAAAGATGGAGCAAGAAGAAGCTGAAACAAATATGTCGATTCTTCTTGACTTCCTGCACTGCCTAAGGAAGCAAAAGCTTGAAGAGCTAAATGAGGTTAATAATCGTGAACTGGAACTTACTTGTTTGTGGCATAGTTTTGTTTTTTCTGTCCATAATTAATTTGACATTCTGAATGGAACTGATGGATGCTGCATCATGGTATTTTCTTTCTGAGGTATTGTGAGGTAATCGTGAAGTATGTTAAAAAGAGAAGCTCTTATTCATACTTGACTGGAAATACTAGTGAGCATTTAATGGTGTTGTCTAGACCACAAGGATTGGCTTCCATGTAAACATAGAGCGGGATGGGACTCCTCATTTGGCGGTCCCACCTAGGAGATCTTGATGCCAAAGTCAACCGTATTGGATGATTTTAACCATTGGTTCTATCGCCTTTTTCTGGACAGCCAGGAAATTATCGTTTGTGAAAAAGTCTATAGAAAGAGATGGTTACAGTCATCCAATAGGGTCGATTTTCGGTGTAGAGATGCCAGGGTGGGACTCACTGAAAGTTGGGTTGTGTCTATGCTGTCGGTAGACTGTCTCTAAGGTCTACCTTAAAGGTACCATCTTTGTTGAAACAACTAAATTAGATTTAATTTAATACATAAATGTATAAGTCTCTGCTTCTTTGTAGATACAAAATGATCTACAGTACATTAAGGAGGACGTAAATGCTGTTGAGAGACATAGAATGGAGTTATATCGGACAAGGGAGAGATACTCGGTGAAACTGCGGATGCTTGTAGATGACCCTGTGGCAGCAAAAGCATGGCCTCCATCAATTGATAAGCATAGCAGTGGCCTTATCTCCAGTGCTCGTAGTGCACAAGGTGGGATGGGTTCAGGCAATTTTCAGAACAAGAAAGCTAATGTAAAGGCTCAATTAAGCCCCCAGGGACACCAAAGAAAGGATGCATTCAGTGGGTCGGATTCTCAAAATAGTACTCAATCTGGACTGGCTGTAGCAAGAAAAAGGCGGATCCATGCACAGGTTAGCAGTCTTTTAAGGTTTCATTTAATGCCATCAGTACCAGTCATCATATAGTTGTCAATAATGCAAAGATTAGGCAAGTGCTATGGTATTGATACCTGTTGGTTGGACCACAAGGATAGTCCACCAATAGCATACTGGTATGCCTAGCGAACATGTAAGTGGTTTGTGCTTTCCACCTAGGAGTTCTCGTACAACTTGAAATTGTCCATCCGATCTTCTGGGTGGCCAGAAATGATATGAAAAATGGTCCATAAGTCCATAGAATTGATGGATGTGGTCTTCTGAACTTGTTTATATTTGGCGTAATAGATATCTATTTTTCAACATCTGCTCCGTGAGTGGTGGTATGCTGTTAAGACTGTTCATGTGTTACACTGTTCAAATTCTTGATGCCTCCCTGAGGTGATTATGTCAAGGACCATGTTTCCCTTATGAGTAGTATACATATTTTCAGCCCAGATTAAAAGCTACAAGATTAAACCATTAGAGTTAATTAAAGAATTTTTATTTTTATTTCTCTTTTCTGGAGTCACTCTCATTTCCATCTCTGGCAACAGTTCGGTGACCTACAAGAATGTTACTTGCAAAAGCGGCGAAACTGGGCCAACCAATTACATAAACAGGAAGAAAGGGACATTAATGCCTTAAAGAGAGAAGGTTATCCTGCTGGTCTTGACGATTTCCAGTCCGTACTGACTACCTTTACACGATACAGGTATATGATTATCACAATATTTATTTTTTACTTGTTGTTTTTCAGTTCCTTTTTAGGAAAATCTGTACTCTTGGTTATATTGCTGTTTGTATGGATTCTCATCTACTCTTAATGTGCTTTTTATTTCCTTTTTTGCTTGTGTCAATCAGTCGTTTGAGGGTAATTGCAGAACTTAGGCATGGGGATCTGTTTCACTCAGCCAATATTGTATCAAGGTGAGGCAAAATGTAGTGTTCTCTCTCTCTCTTACTAATAGAATGACTAATGGACGTGGGGCCCACGTGTAGATGAGTTAAGAGCTGATTTTTGGTGATGGTATTCTTCTCAACATGGATATCAACCACACAAAATCAGCCCATTCCAACATTTGCAGCCTGTGAAAAGTGGAATGCAAATTAAAATATTTTGGACCATCCATTTTCACCGTTAAATTTGGGTCCATCTTTGATATGGTTAGAAGTTTTAAAAATTACTGATATTTTGCGAGGATGATCTCCATGGTGAGGAGATCGTCCTCACCAAAAATCAGCTCTTAACTCATATGCATGTGGGCCCTACGTCCATTAGTAATCTATTAGTAAGAATTCCAATAATCATTTTATCCCAGCTCTCTATATATATATATATATATACACACATATATATTGCTGCTGTGTGTGTTGATTATTAGGGCATCTTATACTTATCCAAAAAAAAATTATTAGTGCATCTTATATTCTTGTCCACGTACGTCCGACATAATTAGAACATTTGGAACCAGGGAATTGACTCGCCCTGGTATACAAACTTAACTTGGGCGAGTTGTCTCGGTGTCTTGAATAGGTCATAAAGTTTATCTAAATGTCTGATTCATCATCATCATCATCATCATCATCATAAGACTTATCCTAACGGTATGGGGTAAATGTCTGATTAGTTTAAAAGTAATTATTCATTATCGTCATCATAAGCCTTATCCCAACTATAGGGGGTTGGCTGCGCGACTCCCATTTCTCCATTCACTTCTATCTAAAGCCATGTCTTCCGTTAAGGCAAGTGCCTTCAAATATGCTCTCACTGTCTCAGTCCACTTCTTTTGGTCTTCTCGTTGTCCTTCTACAATTTTCAACCTGCATATTCTTTCTCATTTGTGTTGTCATTGGTTGTTGTTGTACATGACCAAACCATCGCACTCAACTCCTCCTTTGGGGCTAACCCATCCATCTCAGCGTCTTCACCACGGCTAGCTCATTATATGAACATATTGTTTTTTCGATCACCCAACATTCTGCTCCATGCATCCACAAAGCATAGTTGCTGCATTATAAAGTTTTTCTTTTAGTTTGATTGGCACGTGTCAGTCACTTAGCACTCTTGATGCACATCTCCACTTTTTCAATGGGCAACATCATCCTCAATGTCCTATACAAATACAAGAGAGAATGTTGGTTTTGGGTTCCCTTCTATTGAAAATGGCATGACTCAATTGAGTCACTGGTGACTTGGGTGACTTAGTCATGTGAAAACTCGGGAGGATTTAGAGTTGAGTCTTTATCTAAGGATGACCTTGGCATCAGTCTCTCTCTCTCTCTCCCTCTTTTTTTTTTTTTTTTTCTGGTCGATGATATGAAAAAATTATACTGAGTGAAAAGGAAAGGAAACTAATAAGAACTTCCTATATCGGTGATCTATACATTCTTTCTTCAGCTAACAAGTTAAGCATCCTCATTGGCACTTCTAATAGCATGCATATACAAAATGTCAAAAATATACAAAATACCAAAATGTCTACTAATATCTTTTTTTTTGATCGGTAAAAAGAGTGCATTGAAGAAGGGCTGAGGGGCCCCCAAAATGTCTACTAATATCTCTTATGTAATTGATGATGTTTGCTAGTCTCCAAGGTCTCCCGTCACCTTCTTGGAGACCCGAACAGTGTTGCTTGAATCTTCTTCAAATTACTGGTGATCTATACTTTAACGGTTTAACCAAAGGATTTAGTCCTCCAACCACGCTCTCACCTCAGCCTCATATGAGGGTTTTTTTTTTTTTGGGTACACAAGCAGGTTAGTGGTGAACAGGATGAAGGTGGGTTTCGAACCCAGTTTGTATCAACACTCAGATTTTTACCAACTTGGCAAGTTGGCAACTTCACGCCAATTGGCCTCAATGCCTCATTTGAGTCCTTCACACCAATCGGCTGGGAAAAGAGAGTCAAAAGTCTTTCCATCTATCATCCTTAAAGATACCACCCACCCTGGCCGGGCTAGGGTTTCTAAATGCCCTCCCATCAAAGTTAAACTTTACCAACTCTATCCAGCTTCTTCCAAGATGTTGCATTTCTTCTCTTGTCATCTTGCAATCAATGAAGCTTTCCAATTGGCTTCAAAGTTTATATCAGTCATCTTTAAATTCCTTCAAGCTAGAGCCCTACCTCATGAAGTGGAGACGGTAGTCCTAAATAATAGTTTGATTTGGCCAAATCACGACTTGACTCATTGAATTCTTCAACTATGATGTTTTCACCTTCGTTAATATTCCAGACCATGGGAGAAGATCAAGATTGGGCCATATATCAGTTGGATGGTACGTTCAATGGGATAGTCACCTTAGATTTTCCACCAGTCTGGACGTACCCTTCTTGTAGAACCTAAAGATGGTCACCTAATTGCAAACAGGTGAAGTGGTGCACATACAAGGGGGTAGAATCCACCAATCTGTGTGTTTGCCGGGAGATTTTTTATGCCAAAAATTGAGCCAATTGGATGTTTGCAAACATCCCATCTACCACATTCTTTTGGATGGTTGGGATGGAAGATTTTAATTTTTCCAGAAATAAAGTGATCCCTAGAATGGATGATTACGATCATCTGATCTATTGATTTTTCATGCAGTAGATACTCCAGGTGAGAATTGTGAGATTGATTATGTGAATCAGGTATCCAATATGCGGTTGGTAAAATGTCCTTACTCATGGTTTCCCTTAGGTACCTTAGATTCCTTCAGATTTTTATATTTTCTCCGGAGAGACATCGACAACTGAGCATCTTCTGATTTGTTTTTGGTCTTCTATCTTCATGTAGCTTCTGCTTCTATTCAACATTCTTCCTTCTTTGACACTTGAAAATGGGCAAATTTTAATGCAGTATAGAATTTGATCGTGATGATGAGCTGTTTGCAACTGCTGGGGTTTCTCGACGTATCAAGGTTTTTGAGTTTTCCTCGGTAAGCTCTCGACTTTCAGATGTTTTTGACCTTTTGATGCGAGTATTATTTGATAAGTGCCATATGTGAATGAAATATTAGGACTATTGGATCACATGCGGGGTTTTAGGACCCATCATTTTTTATGCATAATTTCTATAATGTTTGTTCTAACATTGATAGCCCAGTTGTATGAAAAGTAACAGACTTAGTATATCAGCCACTATGAACTGTTGTAGTCCATTATTAATGGCTCCTAAACTAATGCTATACTTCCATTCTCACATATTTGTGTAATGTTTGATTATTTTAATTGTATTTCTTGATTTAAATTGTAGAAGGCATTAAATTTAGTAATAAAATATTGAAAAAGTAGTCTATATATAGGGCACAGGCTACACATACCGACATAGGTGATGCACAGGGAATCTTCTCTATTCGTGATCCCCACATTTCGTTTTGGTACTTAGGATCATCCTTGTGTTGATTATGACTTTGAGAAATCTTCTAGTTAATGGGTCCTGTCACTTGTTCCCTGGCTATAATTCTTTGATTATAGATGTACTTGAATGTGCTATGAGAACTTTTCCTTAACTCGTTTATTGATCTCAAACCTGTATGAGTGCTTTTCAGGTGGTAAATGAATCCACAGATGTGCACTGTCCCATTGTGGAGATGTCCACACGATCCAAACTTAGTTGCTTGAGTTGGAACAAGTACACTAAAAACCATATAGCAAGTAGTGATTACGAAGGGATAGTAACTGTTTGGGATGTAACAACTCGGCAGGTAATAATGATTTCCTCTCATGGAGGTTTTTGTTTTAATTTACAATTTACATACCTATTTTATGACAGGTCTACCCTTGTACTGATCCTTTGCAAGTACTTGATTTTTAGAGTGTGATGGAATATGAAGAGCATGAAAAACGAGCCTGGAGTGTTGATTTTTCACGTACGGAACCGTCGATGCTTGTATCTGGTAGCGATGACTGTAAGGTACTCAAAAAAATGTCTATAAAGTGAAACTTTATACTTTCTTGTTTGACTGGGTGACATCATTAGCTATAACTAAAAGCGAAGGGAAACAAAAAGATTATATGTGAGCCTTTGGCTTGATAGTGTCAAAGAATGCATCACTTACATCATTTTTTTCTTTTTGCCATCAGTGGCTGTTGTCTCGGCCAAAATATTTGTCTCCTTGAGCACATGGGCTTTAGAAGAGAATGATGGTGTTTAAAAATATAAAAATCATATCAAGATCTTGACTTGGATTCCTGAGGACAAGGAATGTCATTGGCTTGGATGACCAAGGACAAGGAATTCAATTGGCTTGTTTCCATTTTTAGTTAATCTCATGGTGTGTAGCTGTGCTCAATGTAATTAACAGGTCAAAGTTTGGTGCACAAAGCAAGAAGCTAGCGTACTCAATATCGACATGAAAGCAAATATTTGTTCTGTCAAGTATAATCCTGGTTCTAGCATTCATGTGGCGGTATGCTTCCATCCACATCCTTGTACTGCAGCTTATAGGATAGGAGAAACATAGGGGAAACACTATTTTTTAGAAAAGTTGCCATTATTGAGGAAGTTATTTCACCGTCTATTTCTGATCTGTTTTAAGCACAAATCAACTCTTTTGATATTTATTTTGGGTTAAACTAGAAACAAACTCAAAAGTGATAGATTTTTGATAAAGAATACTACTGATCATATTTAAACCAGTTGCTTTTAATTTCCTTGATACTGCAAACCCTTTTTTGTCCATAAAACCTACTTTCTTTTCCCAAAACACTTCTCTATCTCGCAACTAAAGCCACCCCTTTTTTTGGGTTTTGGGGACTTGTCTGTATAAGCGTGTAATCTTTTTGGAGACTAGTTGTATATAATCCATTTTCTAAGTACAACATTTCTTTTTTGACATTTACAGGTTGGTTCTGCAGATCATCACATTCACTATTATGACTTGAGAAACATCAGTGCTCCACTCCATGTTTTCAGTGGGCACAGAAAAGCCGTGTCATATGTGAAATTCTTGTCTAACAACGAGCTTGCATCTGCATCTACAGATAGCACATTGCGTTTGTGGGATGTAAAGGAAAATCTGCCAGTAAGTTATTATGCTTATTAAACTGTTCGGCTTATCAATGCAATCTTAAATGTTGATTATTCCAGCATACTCTCATAGATGCCTGGTTCTCTTAGTTTCTTATTCATGAATATCTTAAATGAAAATGCGATTGGTTCTCAATGGTTTTTGCTATTTCAACTCATTTATGACCCTATACCCAACTTTCTGATAGATTGGTGCCTATAGCTTGCTTTTCATTTAGCTTTTCAGAATATAAATTGTTGAGAAGGATATAAAAGCTAATGCTGGTCCACTTTCTTCTTTTGCCTTGTGGAATATGTCTTCAGTTGCGCACATTTAGAGGCCACACGAATGAGAAGAACTTTGTGGGTCTCACAGTAAACAGTGAATATATTGCTTGTGGCAGTGAAACAAACGAAGTATTCGTGTACCACAAGGTAAGCAGTATTTGAAGAAGCCATCTTGACATCCATGTTACTGAATGCAACCGTCACCTTGTGCTTCTTCTTATGCTTTTAAACTTATCCGATTGTGGGATTCATCTGCAGGCGATCGCAAAACCTGCAGCTTGGCATAAATTTGGTTCATCCGATTTAGATGATACTGATGACGATGCAGGATCATACTTCATTAGTGCTGTGTGTTGGAAGAGCAATAGCCCAACAATGTTAACTGCTAACAGTCAAGGAACTATTAAAGTGCTTGTCCTTGCAGCTTGAATACAAAGAAAAGTGAAAAGGAATTTGAATTAGAAAGTCCATTTGGTGCTTCCATTGTTGTACCTGATGGGCATTATTTTGCATATATTATTAAGTTAAAAAAAGGCTCGCTTCAGATATTAAAATGCAGGTCATTACATTTTGATTTTCAGAGGCCAGGGAGAAAGTAGTGAAAAATTCCTATACTCTGAAATGTGAAAAGGAATTCAAATCCGAAAAATATGTTTTGTGCTTCTACTGTTATACCTTATTGTTTTGCATATATTATTGAAGTGAAAAAGGGTAGCTTTTTTAATTTGTTAAAATGCCAATTGTCACATTCTGAAAATATGCAAGAGATGTCTTTAGACAGGAATCAGGATTGATTAATGGAGGAACAGGATTCGTGCAGTAGACCCCATAGAGTTGGGGAAAAGGCTTATGGTGATGATGATGAACGTATCTCCATTGACCCATCGACTTGAAGGGATGCAGGTTTAATTTTTAGTTGGGAAAAGGCTTATGATGATGATAATGAACAAGTCTCCATCGAGCCATCGACTTGAAGGGATGCAAATTTAATTTTTCAACGCTGATTTTTGAATGTTTAACATGCTTCGAATTGACATTCGAATCCTTCAAAAATATTGATTTTGACAAACAATCGAAGTACCGACTCAAGTTTTTCAACTCATGGATATGTTTCATTGACTTTTTTTACACGAAAAAGTGGTCGAATATGAAGTGATGCACATAAAAAACAATATATTTATTTTTTTAATCTAGGAAGGTGGAAATTCTTTCCAACCATCAATAAGAACTCGATTGATAATAAGATTGTTGTTATTATCCATCTAATTATGTTAATTTCTGATCTTTGAACCTTTGAAATCTCTAACTTTGGACCCATTCAACATGGGTACTGAAACTGCAATATCTCGTTTTTTGATAAGTCCAGGCGTGATATAAAAAAAGATCGAGGAGATCTCGAAAGTACAAAGGGTAGCGGGGGACCGACAAAACAACAAAAAACACTACAAACAAAACAACAAAAAACACTACAACACACTACTCACAACCCATGACATCCGCAAACTTTGAAAACCATGTCTGCAAAGAAAATACCTCTCCTATTTCTCTCACGGTCCCACGCTTCTTCGTTCTCGCCATGATGCCACCTACTCGTCTTTAAAGTCAGTTTCAAACATGGAGTAGAGGTGGGACTGGATGATCACAGGATCTAAATTCTATAAATCAGTCCACCTGTTAAATTTTGTTATAAACGCAATTATTTCCAAATCACTGATTAGCCATAAGTTGCACATTTAAACCATCTATATAGATTTTTAAACCGTTCACAAAATTCCTTTCAAAACTCCCAAAAGAATACCATAAAATCGGATGGTTGTCGTCCCCCCATCATGTTCATTGCACGTGTGCCACGTGCCTTGATTTCCCCGTCTACAGTGCTCAAGGCTGCTGAGACTTGATTTACTCATCCCTTGAAGCAAAATACTGTAAATTAGCAACCAAGAACCGGACTACCATCCTTCTCTCTCTCTCTAAAAAAATCTCAAGGGGCTTTCATGTAATCTTCATATACACAAACAAAATGCAAATACCACTAATATATAATCAAAAGCTATAAAAAGAGATTTTTTTATAACAAAGTGTAGTTTCATGGATACAATACACGTAAAGTGCGTAGGTTAGAGAGAGCAGCTCAGGAGGGATAGAAGGGAGAGAGAGACTTCCACGAACCGAGAATCAAAACCTCGCATTTGAAGCCCAGTGAAGGGTGTAGAGAGCGGCCATGGTCTAGAAGACTCGACTTTTGGGCTTGCAAGGTCAAGAAAACTCAAACCGTGAAGTTAAAAAGAAAGAAGAAGAGGAAGAAGGAGAAGAAGAAAAAGCTCAGGAAAGATATCGCCATGGTCTTTATCACATTGTTGCAGTACTTGCACTACATTTCTGTCGACCTACATGAACCACGTCGTCGTCCACCACCATCACCGCCACCTTAGCCATGGGTAGGACCAAAAGGGCTCGAAAGGGTCGAGCTCTGTAGGCCATGGCTCTTGTTCTTGAGCTTGACCCATGTTGCAGTGCTGCCATTTGAGATAAGGAAGGTAGTGAATCCATGATCCTCATTTATATACGAGTTTGTGTCAGCATGAAATAAAGTCTCAGGGTATTATTGGCTGTTTCTTAAAAAGATGGGATTGATATGTCATTGTCTACAAAGACAAGGACAGAATGGAAATGAGAGTTTGTTTTCTTCGGACTCGAGAACAACAAACTTTTCCTATGCCACAGGCTCATACCCCCATTTCTCATAGGTTACGTGGAATTTATTTTTATCTTTAAAATTTTTGGTATTATCTTGGCATGGAGAAATTTATCTGAGGGGAAAATTTCCCTGTAGGCTGTGGTGGGTATAAAAATGCACCATGTGGCACACTCTTTTGGGCCCACTGACTTGATGGACCTACACTTTTTTTTTTGTTCTAGTTAAGCCTGTTTTTAAAGAGATCGGTAACTCAGTGAAGACGGGTCTTGAACCCAGGTCTATGGTATCATCACCCACAAACTTTACCAACTAAGCAAGCTGGCACCTTCGCTTGATGGACCTACACACCAAAGGAATCCAATGGCTAGTAGAGATCACCAATCAGGCTGATTTTTGGTGTGTATATCCATCAAGGGGTGGGCCAATCATTCGTGGGTCACTGGGTCTGAAGGAGTGTGCCACGTGGTGTGTTTTTACCCACCCCATTATACGAACAAATTGTTGGGAAGAAATAGCAATAAACAAAACATAAGACAAAGATGCAAACAACCACAATACATAGATTTACGTGGGGTTCCCTCTAGATTGAGGTACATCCACGGATCCACCTATATTTTCAATGATTCGGCTAAGCTCTAGGGCAAAAGAAACACTCACAATATAATGGGATACTCATCTTTGATCAACCGAGGTATATATAATTGCAAGATGAAATTAGGGTTCCTGTATTTTATGTAAAAGTACAAAAATACCCTTAAGAGAAATAGACCTCTCCAAGAAAAAGTTTCGGCGCTGCCCCCCTGTAACCCCCAATCAGCTCAACACGAAGTTGGGCTGTAGAGTTGTGCCTTAATGTACAGTACTCTAGCTATAGCACCCTCACTTGTTTGTATTGGATGATCCAACCAGCCATGTAAGCCAAAGTGCTCAAAATTCGCTAGAACCAACTCTTAAAAATACCCTTAAATCATTAGATTACAAGCTTGCCTTCTTAAATTTGTTCTAATTATTTAAGTATATTTGATTTCATAATTAATTTGGACCCTATTTATCTAATTCTTTATACTTCTCCCAAACTTTGTGTAATTAGGTTCCAAATGCACGATATGTCGCCACGGATGAGGGCCCACACTCCCATTTACAGATGACCACCCCTGGTTGGCGATCGACAGACAATAAATACTATTATGATTATAATTTTATTTAACCGCCTTAATTTTAAAATAAACCTCAACTAAACTTCAAAATAAAGTGGACTTTAATTTAACCTCATACTCTCCTCTTGTCAAGCATAAAGAGAAAAAGCAAAGTTATTGTCTTAATATATAGAAATAAAGAAAAAGGGTTTGTGGGTCCATCTAGTTTTTTCTTAATCTTAACTTCAATTATCATAAAAATGAGAAAAAAGCAAAAAAAAAAAAGAAAAAAAAAGTAGAGTGGTGCATTAATTAATCATAATATGGGTCTCTTTAGACTTTGACCAATGAAACCCATTAGTCTTCTTCACCAAATATACTAAAACAAGGGTCTGCCCCACCAATCGAACCATCTTTGTTGGACAGAAAGATAGAGAAAGAACATAAACAAAGCCCTAGGGCATTGGCTACATTTAGGGTTTTTGATTTACAGAGACTCCACTTTATTGACTGTTCTTTTTGTCCCTCCCCTGACTTCCCAAATTCATACAAAACAACAACAACCAAACATACCCTAATTCCCATGTCGTATAATAACTATAAATATTTGCTCAGAGACTCTGCATTGTGAGGTCAATCTCAGATGAGTCTTGAAATTAATATGGAGGGTGTGTGTGAAGCCTTTGAGCTTTTGGTGCAATTTCAAATCTGTTTTACAGTCCTTCCTGCATGAGTGCACCTGTGAAGGGTGTGTGAAAGTCATCATTAAACCTCATGTCATGCCACGTCACCTCTCAGAAACTATTTATTTCTATGTGGGGTCCATTTACAATATGTAGTTGGTGAATTCAGAGCTTGGAGTCATCAATGGAGAATGGACGGTGTCGATTGAGAGATTGGGTCTTGGAGACTCTGTCACGATATTTGGACCTGTCAGCTAAACGAGTACGTATTTAACACAGACGTGCACTAACCACATCAATGTTTGGCTCACACCATTCGTCAAGCTACACTCCAAAATCAGCCTGATTAGAAGGTTTTTTTTTCTTTCCATCATGGACTTTATGAACATGCCCATAGGTGAAAAGCACTAGGTGGGCCCATGGTGAGAATGCTCAAATCCGATGGTTAGGAATCACTGATGAGGATTTTTTTGGTATATGTTCGCTAAGGGATGGTCAAAAGTCAAATATTTTTGGCTTCACAAATAAACCTGTGTGATCAATACCTCATGTTGCCTCTATACTAATTACTATCCATGATCCTAACCGTTCTTCACATGGAATAACGTATAAGTTGGACGGTTGAAATCATCTGATCATGATGCATTGGGGTCTAAAGATCTTCTTTATGCCTGTTTATCTTTTGTCTGCTACCTCAGTGCCTAAATATATTTTGGTGAGGTTGGGAAAAAATTTCTTTGATATTTTTTGAGGTGAATACGAAGGACATGCCAAAAAGAAGTGGGTTACCTGGAAAAATATTTGCAAACCTTTTATTGAAGGAGGGCTTGGGATTAGAGACTTGTATGAGGTCATCATTGTTTTTGGATGAAAAGAATGTGGAAGATTATTCACAAAAATTCTTTATGGGCTAAGTTTATGTATGAGAAATACATGAGGAATTCTGACTTTAATTATCTGGATAAGCCTAAGACGTGTGCTTCTCAAATGTGGAAGGATTCTTTGAAATCTTTAGAGTTCATATGTCGTAACTCGTCTTGGCTTATTAAAGAGGGCTGCATAAATTTTTGGTTTGAGAATTGGTTTGGTATAAAGTTACTCTTCTTGAAGCTGTGGAGAGGAATTTCTTGTTGGAACCTGTGAGTCATGATCAAGTGGAAGATATCCAGAAGTTATATGATAGCAGTCAATTCACTACCGATGATGATGAAGAAAGGCGGGTTTGGTTTCACACTAGTAATGGTAACTTTACCATAAAGTCTGCTTATAGTAAGTTTAGATCTCAAAATCAGGTTTGGCCTCTAGCAAAATAGGTTTGGCATAAGGACGTGCCAATCAAGATTAATTGGAGTCCTTGTGTGGAAACTTGCCCATGGTGTCATTCCGGTGGATTCTGTGCTTCAGAAGAGTTTTATTAATATGGCATCCAAATGTTGTTGTTGTTCTTCCCCTCAAATCGAGACCACCAAGCACCTCTTCCTGGATAGTGAATTGGCCAAAGCCATGTGGGAGCCTTTTAGGCTTAAGTTTGAAGTTAATATTCACAATTGTAGGGGGATTGGTGCTTTTCTGCGGAGATGGTTCACGGTTACCTCTCACAGGTCTCAAGTGGGTACTCTCTACATCATCACCCCTTTAGTTATCCTTAGGGAGATCTGGTTGGAAATGAATAAACGTAAGTACGAAGGAAAAATCAATACCAACTCCTTCATTACACAAAAAGTCTGGCATTGGATTAGAGATGTCAACTCTATTATTTCTCCTACCAAGCCTAATGAACCTCAACTTGCCCCGATCCTTGAAAAGCTTAATTTGGGGGAATTCAAAATTCCTTCTAAAAGGGCTAAAACGGTGTTTTGGATTAAGCCTAATGTTGGTGAAGTGGCTTTAAATGTGAATGGTGCCTCTACCAGACAATTGCTCGCTAGTGGTGGTGGAGTCATTTGGGACACTCATGGCAACCTTATTATGGCTTTTCACTCCTTCTATGGTGAGGGAACTAACAATTTAGCTGAACTGAGAGCTACGCTCGATGGGCTGAACTTCTACAAGAAGATTGGCTATCGTAAAGTTAATATTCAGTCAGACTCTAAGTTTGTGGTTTCTTGGATCACTAATACCCATCTCATCCCTTGGCACTTAAAATTCTGGTTGTGGAAAGTTATGGACGTGTTGAAAGAATTCGAATATTCTATTAACCACATCTACAGAGAAGCGAACGCAGTTGCTGATCACATGACCCTTAATGGTTTCCTTGCTAGATCGTACGTGGAATTCAAAGATAACCCTCCCTTCAGACTTGCTGGTTTTATTCACCTAGATAAAATTGGCATACCCTACATTCGAGCCTAGGTTGCATCTTATTGTATCCTGGCATTCTTGCATCTATTATCATGTTTGTTAGCATCTTGAGGGGTAAGGCACATATGTCCCCCCCTCTTTTCCAATTTTTAAATAAAGCTTTCCTCCCTTGTGGACTAAACAATCATTGGTCAGTGGACCCAAAGTGACACATGTCATATTGATGTTTGTTTCATATATTTTTTTTAAAATAACCTATCATAACTTCATATCTCGTTGATGAGATGGATTGATTGATTAGACTGGTTGTTCCCTGAGGATATTGAAAAAGCTTTGGCATTTTTGAGGCCCAAACAGAATTCTATGAAACCCTAATTGTCTTTCACCAAAAGAGAAAAAAACCCATATCTTCCATTCTCCCTTTCTTGGCAGGAAAAGATTTGGGAATAGTTTGATTTGTTTCCTTTTTCTTTTTGATAAGTTGCTAGTTTGACAATATGAGTGAAATGTTTATCAAGGATGAGGTTTTTTTTTTTTGTCTTCAGTTTGACACTCCCATAACATAATTTGGCCACTTATGCATCATTCCTCGTTGTTCAATTGGTGGGCCACCTTTTTTTATAAGTGATCTGCATCATGATAGAAATATGAATCTATTGATAATAACATGATTGGTGATTACATTGAACCTAACAAAATTCTTATATAGAGCATTACACGAGTCCAGTGTTTTAAAACTCGTCGAGTCAACTTGAAACTCGTCCGAGTTGACTCGACTCGACTGAGTTTCGAGTTGACTTGAAATAAACTCGAATCGAATAAACAATGGGTTTGGTGTGTTATTTTTTTTTAAAAACAACGGGTTTGGTGCGTTGTTTTTTAATCGATGCAGCAAATAAGTTTTTCGAACATCTCGTCAACACAAAATCAACCAAATCTTATAAATTATGCTTGTAAAAATATGATATTTATATATTACTATTAATATATCTATATAATATTAATATATTACTCGAGTCGAGTTAACTCAACTCGGTAGACTTTTGAGTCGAGTCGAGTTTTCGAGTTTTTAAACACTGCACGAGTCTAATAAAGGGCGGAAACTAAATCCTAATCGATTAGAATCATATCTAATCCTAATAAATTATCCTATTTGATACTTTGACACCCAGGAGAATATGTAATTTATTGATGTATCTCACACAACTTGTTACAATGGTATTATCCATGGTTTAAAATAATGTCCCAAAGCCCGTTACGTTATGAACCGTTTTGTTGCTTAGAAAATAAAGTCCGTTAATTTCTGAAAAAAAAAATTCTGAAATAAACGGATGCTATTTTTTTGTTATTTTCCATTTTTGAAAATTCAAAATTTGAATTTCAAAGCCATTTTTTTTTTCTTTTTTTCATTATTTCCCCATTTTTTTTTGTTTTTGCCGATGTCAGTTAAAATTCGTTTTAATGGCCATTTAACGGAAAAACGGTAACACTCCCAATCTGTTATCCCATTATAATGACCTCTTCTTAAACCTTGATATTATCTGATACTAATTCAATCAGATATATACTCTAACACATCGTACCAATCCAGTTATCTTAACAATTGTAGCAAAAGTTGAACGTTGAATGGTCTAAAGATGTGATTAATGATCCAAAAGGCCACACATAGGTAGGTTAGGTCAAAGATTTTTTATAAAGCGGTCTCAAAACGTTATGACATGTACTACGGGTCACATCAATCACGCCTCGAGTAAAAATTGGGTAAATAACGGCTGTTATAACAGATAATCCTTTTTTTTCTGGGGGGTGGGTGGGTGTCATAACGGGAAAAAAAACGTAATGGGGTGGGGGCGTTATCGTTGCAACAACCCTTATTTTCATTACAACGGCTGTTTTTAAAACCATGGGGTTAGATCCTAACGATCAAGATTGATTTTTTTGGTGGGATAGCTTACTATACGATGTGGGTAATTTAGTTTCACCTCTTATCGACAACCATGCATGCCTTAACATAACATGCGAGTTGATTTTCGAAACTCTTGTGAATTTGTGATAGCGAACCCATTAAGGGGGCGTTTGGCAATACAAAAATAAGTTACTTATTGACTTTTATAAGCCAAAAAGTTAGTTTGGATGTGTTTCATATTTTAACTTTTGAAAAGTTAGAAACTAACTTACAACTGCAGCTAAATTTTTTAGGTTTCTCAAAAATTAGAACGCCTCCCGACATTTTTAATTTGCACGACTTTTTGGAGGTAAAAAATCAACTAGTAACTTCTACTACAAATAGAAGTGCTTTTACTTCTTGTTTCCAAACACCCCCTAAATGGGTAAATCAGGTAGACTGAACTAACACAGACCATTTACCTATGGGGTGACACATTGAACAGTGGGTATTGCCCCATGTTGACTATGCTATATATGAATTTAATTATGGTCCATAATATGGGGACCATGGATCATCCTTGAAATTCAAACTCGCAATTGCCTGTAAGGCACGTAAGCGAAAAAGATGAGAACAACGCATGACATTACCTTATGTCGCTTTCGAAGATTATGCATTATTGGGGAAATTACCATTATATCGAGGGTTGGAGGTGTCCTTACCGATCACATTCTATCAATGGACCACGTATCGGATTGGACATTATTCGTAGGGTATCACCAATTTATTTTTGGATTGATATAATTTTTTCTAGCAGATGTTTTTTTTTCTTTCTTTTTATAAGTCCGAGATATATATAAACTATAAAGGAGATCGAAAAGATCTTAGAAAGAACATGGAAAGACAAAGGCGCCGAAGGATAAAAACAAGAGAAGTACAAAACCCTAACTCTCTAAAATAGCTTCCATCCTAAACACCACATCAAAGAAAAAAAACTCACTAAACTTTGGATAAATGCTACACCAACTGAATAGAAGAGCCTTAATGCTGATGATGACCTCTTGAAGCGAGCTCTCTTCTCTTTAAAGGATTTCTCATTCCTTTCTGTTTGGTACGTGAGAAAAAGAGTTCCGATGGCGAATATTTAGCCAGGCGAATATTATCTTGGCTAAATATTTGCTCATATCAATATTTAAAAATGTTTGGTACGTGTATGAGCTAGCTCACTTCAGCTTACTTCATTTTCTTTCAATTTGAGTGGGTCCCACATATCGAAGTAAGTCAAAATAAGCTGGACGAGTGCGGGAACCACATATTATGTCAAAGGATAAAAAAAAAACTCATTTTTATCTTTTTTATATATTAAAAAATTAATTTTATTGAAAATAGTGAATTTCCGGCGAGAAATTTTTTTTTCTTACCAAGGCATAATTGGCGTGAAAATATTTACACAGGGGGGGGGGGCAAATATGTGGGCACGGCTAAATATTCGCCGATGGCAAGTGGCTGCCAAACACACCCAGGCTAATATGAGCGCGCACAAATATTTTATTTTTCCACCGCGGTGCATTACCAAACAGGCTCTAAATGACAGCATACAACACCATTTTCCACATCAAACACCCCCTAGTTGAATTCATGGGAGCCCCACAGGTGCGAGCAGTGGCGGAGCCAGGATTTTGAGGGGAACTTTAGATTTCCAAATTAAATGTTGGGACAAGGGACCCAGGTTTGGAATGCACCCAGGTTAGGTGATCTTCCTTCAAAGGGCGTGACTATGTAATATTCAAAGAGCTCTCTTTCTCATTCAAAAAGGTTCCTCCTAAAATCTAAATTCCAAGAACCTTCCTGAGATGTAGCAGATATTGGCTAAAGCTTACTAACCATTCAAAATAGGCAATTCATCGGATGGTTGCTGTAACACACGACCAGTTCTAGTTTTGTGACTAATTAGTCCTCATTAAGTAATGTGCATCGGATATAATTGTGCCATGGTTTTAAACGGTAACACCCCAAGCCTGTTTCCTTTAAAATCGTTTTAACAGTCATTAAATTCTGAGAAATTTTGTGAAAAAAACAACCGACAGTTAAATCCGTTAAATTTTATTTTTTTCTAAATTTTAAAATTTCAAAATTTGAATTTCAACGCTAGTTTTTCCATTTTTTTCCATATCAATCCGTTTTAACGGTAACGCCCCCAGAACTGCCCAACAACCGCACCTTGAACTAAAAAATTTTTTTTTCTTGTGATCTTTGCACCTCGCTAGTATTCCTTTATATTATAAAGGAGCCGTGCAGAATTTTGATACAGAAGTCTCTCATATTGCCACGTGGAACACTTTTTTTTTTTATGTGATTAATGATTTCTGAGATTTTTTTGGGCCTTCAGGAACAGGCCCATGGGTTGGTTCTAAACTAAACCATGATGAAAATGTACTTAAAATCAAGGGTTACAAATCACCAATCATGCTAAATTTTGTTCTATAGATCCACTAAGATGTGGGTCAAATATTCATGGGTCAATGTGCTGAGAAAAAGTGTGCCATGTGACAATTTGAGGGACGTTTGTATCAAAATTTTGATATAGAATTCTACCAGAGAAAAGAAAAACCATATATCATCCTCAAAGACTAGGACCCTGTTCCTTTCGAGTAAGACTTGCCTGACCACCCACAATATAAGCCCCGTGGCAATTTATTAGAGGACACTGACCGTATAGATGTTTGTCCAATCCCTAGGTGGACCTACAACCCCAAAATCAATCTGATCAGTGATTTCTAAGCGTTATTTGAAGTCATTTTCGTTGGTTGATTTTAGCCGTGGAATTTGAGCATTATTTACCATTATTTCCGTACAAATATCAAAAGGTTTGATATCACTGATCAGGTTGATTTTGGGTTTCCTCTAATAAATTTCCACGTGGCTTATATTGTGTGTGGTCAGGTAGCTGGTCAGGACTCAGGCAAGTCTTACTCGTTCCTTTCGATTTTTTATTTTTTTTTGGCGCTTATGACATGAAGTACGTGGCGCACGGCATAGGGAAGTATTAGATGACGAGTCATAGCATATTCCCTGGAATGTACTTTACATTTTTTAAACCCCTTTAGAATGATTAAAAAATAGAAAAGGTTACGCTCTACACGAGTCAATCTCTAGCGTCTATTAAGTGGGCCACAACTAGAATAGTTATAGATCAGAGATTCACAAATCACAAACACAAGCCTGATTTTAGATCGGACGCGGGAGAATCAAATAATTAGTATTTGTGTAATTTTTGTGATGCAGTTCATTAGAATTGTGGGGTTACCCGGTTGATGGTTCTGATTGGTGATAGAATCACATCCATCCACTTGTGCGTGATATATTAATCTCTATGGTTGTGGCAACACCATATAATTCTTTTTCAGCGTGCCGAAACGAGGTCCCAAAGTACCAAACGCGAGAACGGAGACTCTTTCTCTACTTTTATGATTCACTGAACGTCTTTCTCACTTTTTCTAGTTAAACGTCGTCAACACCCACCGCGCATTTTACTAACCAGCGCCGCGTTAAACCTTTTATTTTAACTGTGCGAAAAGAGGAGCAAGAAGAAGATCCTCTGCGATTCTCAGAATCGCTGCTCATCAATTGACCATAAAAAAATATTTTTTTTTGGCGGGAAAGTGATGAAAGTAGAGAAGGTCGTAAGAGAGATGGGGAGACCGGTTGTAGAAGTTACAGAGGAGGAGGAGGAGGAGGTGGTGGTGGTGCTGACGCTGTCGCCGGAGATGACCATTCCGGCGTGCGTAGGAGAAGAGGCGGAGAGAGACGGAGAAGAGCTGTTCGTACCGCCTCTGAACTTTGCCATGGTTGATAATGGCGTATTCAGGTCTGGTTTCCCTGATACCGCCAACTTCACCTTCATACAAACCCTCGGTCTTCGCTCCGTCTTGTAAGTTATAATAATTTCGAAGTTTTGTTCGTTTTTTCGTTTGTTTTATGTTTGATATTTGTGAGAATTCGATGGATTAGGGATTTTGATGTTTGGTGAATTGGTTTAGATATCTTTGTCCAGAACCGTATCCGGAGGCCAACACTGAATTTCTTAAGTCGAACGGGATTCAGCTTTTTCAGCTTGGGATCGATGGATGTAAGGCAAGTTTTTGATCATTGATTCCTTTATTAGAAGTTATTTACATTGAAATTCGATCGCGTTTAATGTAACAAGGTTGAATTGTTTGTTTGGAGTTCATGAAGCAAGTGTAGCTGTTATAATTTGATCTGTTTTTCAACTATGAAATCATGTTTAGAGACCTTGAGAATTGAACAAGAGATATGGATGAAGTGAGTAATTGGACAAATGTGCTTGGATCATATGAAGAGAAAAGAGAAATCTAAAGAAGATCATTGGTACCATTCCTTAATCGTTGATTTGAAGCGGAATTAATTGGGACATGGCAATACAAAGTGTTGTAAAAACAGGTCTTGAGAATGTCAAATTCACATATAATACTGAGCGATTAAGATCAGTTCACCTGTAATTATTTTATATTTGACCTGACACTAATCCATCGATCAACAGTCTAGTGCTTATCTTGTTTAGTTCTGGTTTTTTGCATCACATGGGATCTAACACTGATATTGTTCCCCAAAAATTAATATCTATTTTTTATTGTTCCAAATCAGATCTGTCAATTCAGTCCATATATGAGTTCTCTGTATGTAAATATATCCTCACAAAGGTTGTAATTCAGCAAAATTGTTCAACTAAAATAACTTCCAGATGCCATTTTTTTTAGGGAAATCAATGGTTTGTTGATTTCAGATCTATAATAGCAGTCACTATTTGTGCAGATTAAATTCCAGCAATGCTGGAAAATCAAACTTCTTGGATTCATCATATTTTTTTTGGAAACATTGTGGGTCTGAGTAACCAGACAAAATATCTGTCCTTAAGCGCAATATCTTGACACAAACAACTGAATGTGCCCCACCTAGAGGATTGCCTTAGCCCAAAATTAGCATGATTGCATGATTTTTAGTTATCTGATCTGTAGATACTTTTTTGGAACATTACTGGAATTTTTTTCACCTTCCGAAGGAATATAGTATAATTGAATGGTTAGATCATCTGATCATATTGATTTTTGGCCCTGTAGAGCTCTTATGTGGGACCCATCAACTGTTGGGTCCTGATCGTCTGTAATCCATCCATGTTTATACGCGTAGGTAAGCATGTTCGTTGTTAAAGATGAGAGCTCTGAACCCAGGTCTGTAATATCAATGTGAGAAGACTTTATCGACTTAGCAAGCTGGCATCTTAATGCACTGACTTTTTTTTATTTTGGTATCAAGATTTTACTTTATTCTAAGTTAATCCAATTAGAACAAATACTTTTTGGTCTTTTAAAGATGTACTGCTGGGACTACCTGATTTGCCAGTCAAATTGCATTTTGCTGTCCCAAATATTGCTTTGCTGGTCAGTACTGCACATTCTTATAGTAAAAGCATATCCATATGGAGCCCATTTCAAAAACATCTAGCTATTTTATCTAGTTCATATGAAAATACTTGTTCAAATGATCAACAGACCCAGATCATCGTATAGCCAACGATTTTGCCGATGGTAAAGATGGCTGAAGAGTGTCAATTACAGGTTAGAGTGAGTACATGGAACGAAAGTCCTTGGGCCACTTATGATATTTTTTAGGCTTTGTGACCAAAATGCGGAGTTGAAATTGACACAGTAAAAGCGTGAGTATGATTACTTAAAAGTTATGAGATGGATAACTGTAAACCCATTCTTATCCCTGTGAATTCATAAGAAAAATTAAAGAGTGAATATAGTGGGGCCAAAGAAGATCTGACATAATTTTCTGGTGTTTTCGAGATATGCAATATTTACCTTTCCGATAACAGATCTCACATGTTGTGGTTTAATCAAGCTCATTCGTTCATGCATCATCCTAGAACTTCTCATGTACAATTTATTAAAAGAATCCTGGGATACTTGGAAACGGGTGTTAGTGATGGATTTGTTGATAAAGAAGGAATTCTTTAAGATTTGGGTCACCCATAAATGTAGATTGGATTAGAGATCCCAATGGTCAAAGAATTATATTAATCCTATATCTCCTTGGAAGATAATATGATATTACGGTCTTCTAAGAAAGAGAAGAGTGTCATGAGATAATATGATATCTATATTCAAATCTGGTCCTGGTGCATATTCCTGACAGTATTGTTGTAACATCAAATTGAAGCATTATGAAAGTCAAGAAGTTCATTATACTAAGTTCAGAAGTCTTTCCCTGGTAGGCTTCATTTTTATGTGATGGTGTTGCTCATATCTTTGCCAATCTACAGTTGGCACCAACAACTATTCTTATAGCATGTTTAGGATGTGGAAACTTCGTGCTTTGTACGGGATCGCAAGTCTATGGGGCCTGGGGTCGGTGGAGGTTTATTTAAATTTTGACTGACCAACCATGCCTAGTATTTCTGGGCCTTTGAAGATTAATTTGTCTATATTGGAAGAATTTTCTCTCGCACTTGGCTCTTACATGCTAAAGATACCGTGCACCTTCCCTACTAGTGTTTTAGAAGTGATGTACATCAGCTCACCGATCCAATGGTCTTGATGTTCCTTTTGATCTCCCTATATGATGGGTGATAACAACAAGAAGGCAGCATGAATGAGAGGTGCATAATACACCATGGATGAGGACATTTGAGCACATAGATAAACATTTTAAATTCTATCTTTGGTCCTGATGTGTTATTTATTATTGTGTGTTTCAGATGTTTGATCCCTTTCCATCTTAAAGCATTTTAATATTTGCAATCCTTGAAAAACCCAGACAAAGTAAAGGGAGGATCATGAAAGATATCAAAGTTTGATATTTCACCCCATGCCACTTGACCCACTCTTTCGGGTCCATTGACCCCATGAATGTTTGATCCACCACTTGCTAGATCAAGACACCAAATATTAGCTTGATTGTGGCTATTGTTCTTGAGAAATGATCGGGTCTGGCCCATTCCTTGAAGGAAGTTTTTATGGGATCCCTATCCACCAAAATTTTCACTTTTGGTTCCGGCGAACGAATAATCATTAAGTCGTCATCTTTCCGGACAACACATACAAAGATTCCCGCCAACAGTCAAGTAATTAGTGATATGTGACCGTTGCTAGCCATTAGATGCAAGACTTTTGGTGTGTAGGTCCACTAAGGGGTGAGACAAACATGCATAGGTAAGTTGACCCAGGGTGGGATGTCGTTCTACGATTTGGAGGGGGGGGGGGGATAAAAAGAAAGTTACTATTCACGGTACTATTCGCGGGTTAGGGTTTAGAGATGGATGGGGTATGATTTGGGTTTTCTAGGTCAAAATTGATCAAAAAAGAAAATAAAGATGGAGAAAGAGATAAGAGATAGAAAGATACTTTCAGCTTCGCACCGAATTAGCTTGGATTTGGACCAAGGTAGAGTGATTTCGCACAACAAGAGAGATTTCAAAAAGAGAAAATATCTGATTTCATTCATAATAAGTCTTTTTTTAAAATCAAAGGGTACATCACCTTTTATAAGACTCCTTACTTAAAGTTTCCTAATTCTAATCATCGAATTGAACTTTGTAATTCTAAGCAAACTAAAATAAGAAAGTCCTAATATGAGACAACTACTAATTTAATCAATAATAAAATCCTAATTGGGAATAAAATCTAATTTCAACTGAGAATCCTAATTAAACTAAAGCAAATCTTCATGTGGCCCACTCATCTAAAAATAGTCTTGAAAGAGTGTGCCACATGGCATTTTTGGGGGCTTGACGTCAAACTTTGATTTCCAAACCTGAACATCAAAATTTCTCTCGTGAAGAAGTGGTGGTGCCTCGTTTTACCTATCAGAAAAAAATAAATTGAAAGTTGTGGCAACTCAAGGGACAGTTTTAGAAACTTTGTGATCATTAGGCAAATGAAAAGACTAGAGAGCCTAGTGTACTACAGAAATAAGTAGTGGAGGTATAGGGGTATTTTTAGAAAAAGTGGCAAAAAGTCAGTCGTGACCAATAGTGCTCGTTCTTATAAGTAATAGAGATTAGTGGCCTTTCTTTTTGGGTGAATTGTTTGGTCATTGTATCTGTGAAGGCTAAATCCCTCCTTATAGGGTTGACAACAAATGGGTTATTCAATGGATGATAAATGACATGTATGGAAGACTTTTGTGATTAGAGAATTGAATGTTATTTACTTGCAAGAACATTAGTTTAGGATGAAAAGAAATAAATAGTTTTTAAACAACTAGTTGTCTCATAATGTGGTAAAAACAAATAATCTTAATTTTAATAATAATTGGTTACAAAAAACTCAGTGTTCTCTGCCTCCCTCGATCTCATCATCATCCTTGTTAGCAGTGTTATTGCCATTTATCTTTTCCACACACCTTGCTCAATTTCTTTTCAATTAGCATTTTTCTCATGTTTTCTGGATTTCAATTTCTGCTGGTGTTAGGGTAGATCTTGATACCAGCCTTTGGAATCCTACGGCTTGAAAAGCCTCATGGGGACAGGTTCTTGGTTTTGACCAACCATTGCTTGTTTTTCTCCAACTTTGTCAAGGCAATGGGATCTTAACTTATTATTTCTTAAGGTTTTGCCAAGAACTGCTTCCTCGATCATTCGCCTCCGGGCCTACTTTTTGCTTTGCATGGATATGATGAAACATATGAACGCATGGTTAGGTAGATACTAAATCAGTAGCTTATAATTGAAATATTTATTCAAGACCGATGTAACAATGACGTGGACAGTTGTATTGGTGTTCGACGCAGAAACGAGTTGTCTGGCATGGCAACTTAGAAGTCCAAAATGAAACATGTATTACAATATAATATTTTCAAATAATAAGTTTTTCAAGATAAAAATAAGGAAAGAAATATATGAAAACTAAAAGAAGCCTTTTCCGTACACCATAAATTATAAGAGGAATTAGTAAAAGAAAACATTTCGAAAGTACACTTCTGGGCCAATATACAAAAAAAGATACAAGGGGGCATCATGGTGCCTATTCCATGAAATTACCACTCAACCAATTGTAGGAAGTAGAAAGATTCAACCAACCCTTTCAAGGGATTTCCTAAAAGTTGGTTGAATTAGCTAACATAGGGGCTCAAGTTTTAGAGGTTTCTAGTGCATTTTAGCTTTGGTGCATGTTTTCTCACTAGTATTAGTGAAACATTTCAGTAATGTATGGTTTACTTGATTGCCTGATCAATGACCTATGTGGGATTAAGATTCAATATATCTATACACTAGATTCTTCTGAGTTGATAGCGGGAGATTGTCCAATGCAGGAACCTTTTGTGAACATTCCAGAGGATACAATTCGTGAGGCACTCAAAGTTGTCCTTGGTATTAAACAGGCAAATTTTTTCAGGTTATTCTTTTGCCAGTCAAGAGTGATTGAATTTTGGTTTTCTAATATCTGCTCTACCTGTCTGCCATGCAGATGTTAGGAACCACCCACTTTTAATTCATTGCAAACGAGGAAAGGTATGTACATAGTATCTTCCAACACTTGGAAGTTGATTTTTGAACCTTTTTAGTATCTGAATGTGAGTGTTTTGTATGTGTTTGTTCAGCATCGGACAGGTTGTGTGGTTGGATGCTTAAGAAAATTGCAAAGATGGTGTCTGTCTTCGGTGTTTGATGAGTACCAGCGGTTTGCTGCTGCCAAAGCTAGGGTTTCAGATCAGAGGTTTATGGAGAAGTTTGATGTTTCCAGCTTGAAACACTTGTCAACTTCATTCTACTGGTCGAAGAGGTAACCAACTAGTCAATCAAGAGTGCCTTTGCTTTCCTTCATCTTTGGGGATAAGAATCTGAGTTCCTGCTCTGAAATAGTATGGAATGATGCTGAGTTATAGAACGCGTGAAGGCAGCCAAAGAATAAGCAACAACCCTTTTTACTTCCATACTCCGGGGGTAACAAAGATCATTTTAGTACCCACCTTTTTTTTTTAATGTTTTTGAGTGCCTTGTCTTCTTTCATTTACTGTGATTAGCAATATCAGCTTGGGACGATTTTATATGGAACATATTTATTGCTGTAGAGAATTATCTTCATTTATGCCATAATTACCTAGGTTGTAAGGGTGGTTTCATCTTTGCTCAACAATGTGACACGATCTAGGAAAATCTTACGGAAGAAGGGGAAGCAATGTATGCCATATATTTTGCAGGATGTAGCATATACCTTGAAACACCATAGATGAGGATCTTTCAGGCCAACTCCCATCAGCAGCAGATTGTGTGGATAGAATCGGAGGCGTTCATCAATATTAATCCCTGTCGAATGCTTGGTAAGTGAAAGAGGTTCCTCTAATCATCCATTGCATATATAGTTGGGGAAAAAGGTTTTGGCGCCATACTACAGAATTCTTCTCTGTAGTTTGGGATTCTCGTTACACATGGAGAGCTAATCTGGACTGTTCATCGCATTGGATTGGGTAGTGCTCTTGTTCGAGTCATGCCTACACTCAGCATTTTTGTTCAACCGCGCTGTTGTGCAACAGTGCTCAACTGTGCATCTGCATCCAACATGTACCCCTGGTAAACTGTTATAACATCGTTTTCATGAAAAGTTTAAATTCCAAAAATGAAAAACAGTTTTTTCAGGGGTGGGTGTCGGATGTAGAGGTGCTGTTGAGCAAAAAGTGAACTCGCCTATACCCTACCAAGTCCATGGAAGAACATAACCAGTTATCTTAATTACAATCCCAGCGAAAGGTTCTCTGTAATTAACATCTCAAGTTTCTTTTGATGAGCCCATCTGCTATCCAATCTAAAGAGGAAAAGATAATGGTTTAGAGCTCACCATCTTTTTAGGTTACTCTGCCATCTCAATCGGATCAAACTGATTAATTGAAGACAACAAAGTAATTTGGGCCACTAACAATCAAAATGCCAATCAAAGAATTAGACGACTGAAACGATATCTGCCTATCAATGAGAGACACCTAAACAAGATTAGGGGTGTAAATGGGCTGGGCTTGGTCCTGGCCAGCAATACACAAATCATTCCGATATTCGTACTGGTTTAGAAGTTGAAGAATTATGGACGGTGTATTTTTACCGTGTAACTTCAAAACTACATTTGATGGGGTTAGAAATTTCATAATGGGCTGATTTTTTGTAGGGGTGATCTATATGGTGAGGAGATCATCCTCACAAAAAATCAGCCATTGATTCATCTTCCATACTCAGCCTCTAGGGCTGCTAAGGGCTGCCGAGAATTGAGAGAGAGAGACGTACCTACGGCGGCGCCTGCAGCCTCCTCCTCTTCTTCTTCTCCGTTTTTCTTTTTTTTATTTTATTTATTTTTTATTTTTTAGTGGATGGATGTGATGAGTGATGGGTTTACTGAGTGAAAACGCGGGTGCCAATATCCCGTCCCTAAAATTATTCTCTCTACACGTAAATTTCCTCGGAAGATGAAGTTCTCTGTCTACATCATTTTATCGGAAGGGATGTTTTGTGATAGATATGAGGTCCATCATTTTCAACCGACCCGGGGTCCAGATTGTTGATCCTCTTAAAGTTTGATCTGTGTAAATCTCGAGGACCTTCAACGGTTATGGACCTAGTATGTAGAAAAATCCTCCAAGGATTAAAATGGCTTAAAGAACCCGATCTTCATTCATTCCCCCATCACAACTCCCTTTCTCTTTCTCTCTGTCTTTCATCTCTATCTCCATTTGGGCACTCAGGTAGGGAGGGGAAAGGCTCCTTGCTCCCTCGCCCATCTTCTCCAATCCAGCTCGGTCACTCCTCAAACCAATCACACAATTCATGAAAAGCATAGCAAAACTGTTAAAAGGGCTCGAAATTTGTAAGTACTCCTCCACTTTCTTCTTCACCAAATAATTCTCTCTCTTAAAAAACTGCAAATTTTGAGTTTTGTGAACGAGAGGAAGAGAAGAGAGATGGGGAAATCAGGAGGGAGGAGAAAGAAGGGTGGTAGTGGTAGTGGTAGTGGTAGTGGTAATGGGAACCCTGGTTCTGGAGATCTCCCAATCTCTGCTCCTAATGGCGTCGTTGATTTGGATTCCTCAATCTTCTTGAAAAGAGCCCATGAACTCAAAGAAGAAGGAAATAAGCGTTTCCAGTCCAAAGATTTTGTGGGTGCTCTTGAACAGTACGACCTTGCTCTTCGTCTCACCCCCAAGACCCACCCAGACCGTGCCGTCTTCCATAGCAACCGTGCTGCTTGTCTCATGCAGATGAAGCCTGTCGACTATGAAACCGTTATCGCTGAGTGCTCTCTCGCACTTCAGGTCCAGCCCCGGTTCAGCCGGGCGCTCCTCCGCCGCGCCCGCGCCTACGAGGCTCTTGCCAAGTATGAAATGGCTTTGCAGGATGTGCAAGCCCTGTTGCTTGCTGATCCTAACCATCGGGACGCTTTGGAGTTTGCCCGTCGCTTGCGGATTGCGCTTGGCCCTCGCCAAGACGCCCAGCAGGACCTCCAGAGCCGCCCTTCCCCGGCTGCTCTTGGGGCTTCTGCTGTTCGTGGGGCCCCAGTTTCCGGGCTGGGCCCTTGCTTGCCTGCCCGCCCGGTACCTAAGAAGTTCTCACCTTCAATGGCAGGTGTTGGCGCTGGGATGGTTGTGTCGCCTAATAATAAGCCCGAGAAGATTCAACAGCTTGAAGATTGTCCCGAGCTCAAAACCCAGCAGCAGAAATCTGTTTCTTCTTTGGAACCCATTTCTTATCCAATTAAGGATAGTTCCAAGGATCAATCTTCTTTGTCATCATTGTCATTGCCCGTTCGTGGGCAGGCTTCGGATTTTGCTGCTACTCGATGGAGGCCATTGAAACTTGTTTACGATCATGACATTAGGCTTGCACAGTTGCCCGCGTATTGCAGTTTTAGAGTTTTGAGGGAGATTGTGAGCAAACGGTTTCCGTCATCCAAATCGGTTTTGATCAAGTATAAGGACAATGATGGTGATCTGGTGACCATTACCTGTACTAGTGAACTCAGATTGGCAGAGTCCTGTGTGGACAGTGTTGCACTGAAGGAGCCTGAAACGGAGAAAATTGACTTGCTTGGGGTGCTGAGGTTGCATATTGTCGAGGTGAGCCCTGAGCAGGAGCCACCTTTGGTGGAAGAAGAGGAGGAGAAGCAAGTGGAGGATGATGGGATCAAAGGTGATGAGAATGGGTCTCGTTCTTCTACTGGGGATTCTGTATTGGAAACTGTTGATACTGAAATTGGTAAGACTGAGGAAGAAGCTCCAAAGGAGAAGGTTGGGACTGGGGATGATAGTGAGTCCAAGGAAGTGGAGATAGATGATTGGCTATTTGAGTTTGCTCAGCTCTTCCGGACCCATGTGGGGATTGACCCGGATGCCCATATTGATCTACACGAGATTGGGATGGAGCTCTGTTCCGAGGCTCTTGAGGAGATAGTGACAAGCGAAGATGCTCAAAAGCTCTTTGACATGGCTGCTTCTAAGTTCCAGGAGGTTGCTGCACTGGCTTTCTTCAATTGGGGGAATGTTCACATGTGTGCAGCAAGGAAACGGATACCGTTGGATGACTCTGCATCAAAGGAGGTGATGACAGCCCAGCTTCAAGCGGCTTATGACTGGGTCAAGGATAAGTATTCTCTGGCTGGGGAGAAGTATGAGGAGGCACTAAGGATCAAGCCAGACTTTTACGAGGGTTTGCTTGCATTGGGGCAACAACATTTTGAGACTGCAAAGCTTCAGTGGTCCTTTGTTCTAGCGAATAAAATCGACCTGGCAAGTTGGGATCCTACAGAGACGATTAAGCTCTTCGATAGTGCGGAAGAAAAGATGAAGGCTGCGACTGCGATGTGGGAGAAGCTGGAGGAGCAGAGGGCTAATGAACTCAAGGACCCGAGTTCCAAGAAGAAAGAGGATTTGTTGAAAAGGAAGAAGAAACAAGGAGCAAGTACAGATGGTGGGCCCTCTGGAAATGGCGATTTGGGGGATGTTTCACCTGATGAAGTGGCGGAGCAAGCGGCTGTGATGAGATCTCAGATACATCTCTTCTGGGGTAATATGCTTTTTGAGCGTTCCCAAATTGAATTCAAACTAAGTTTGGATGGTTGGAAGAAGAATCTGGATGCAGCTGTTGAAAGGTTTAAGCATGCTGGAGCTTCTGAAGTGGACATTTCTGTGGTTCTAAAGAACCATTCCTCCAATGGGGATGGGGTGGAAGGTGAGGAGAAAGAGGTTACAAATCCGAGCACCAATGTTGCTGTTAAAGCAAATGTTAAGGATGAGGGTAAGAATGCATTAGAAAGGTGACCCGAGATGAGCTGTTCTACATGTTTGGTGGTTTCAATGAAGTTCCTCCATATTGGTTATGTAGCCTTGTATTGATGAGTTTGGACTGGAGAAACAAAAGGCTTTTATCTGTTTCGACAATTTTCAGCAAAGTCTGGGCTGTGGGTTTGTGGATTTGTTTTCTGGCAATAAAAGATGGATTGGGTGTTTTCAGGACACAGTCATGTACTCAGTCAAAAGATTTTGCGTTTTGAGTTCTTCTGAACGGCTTTAGAGGTGACTTGTGATTTAAACTTTGCTTGCAATACCAATGAGTTCTATTTAACGGCCTTCATGTACTGGTGACTAATTCAATCATTCAACTTTCCAACTCCATCTTAATTGAAGAACAGTTTATTGATGCATTCATGACCTTTTAAGGACATACCATCTTCTTTTGTTGGGAGTCATATCATATCTTCCTTCTCAATAATATGTTGCCATTGATTAATCTGGTTCTTGAAACATGTGCCAATAAGAATTTTTGCCTGATAACTTATTTTATTATTGTGTGGGGTCTATGGAATAATTAGTCGAAATTACAACTTTTTGTCTATATATGTCTTAATGCGTGAAGGGACCTTTTACGAAAAAGTGGATTCTGATTTTTTATTTGTGGGATATTATGGACATTCCGGTATATATATTTTCTTCGATTCTAGTTTGGGCAGATAACACCATGCTTACACGCTGCACCGTAGTCTTTTTGTAATTTAATGTATGGACACTACCGCTTATATTATACCTTTGCATCTTTTTTTCTTGCAATTGTGCTTGATGATTGGCAGTTTTCTGGATGACAGGATATTGCTTTCCATTCCATATGTGGTTGATGGTGCCGTAGTTGTAATAATGTAATGACAGTTGTATTGTGTGTTTGATGAACAAACTGCCACATAACAATGTAACCCAGAAGCTTTTTACCCCATATAGCCTGGCATGCCTCTACAATTATGTATGGATGTTGGAAGATGTATTATTGGATAAATACTGGTCAATAGAAGTGAATTGTATGTGAGAACCTTTCTAGATAAATAAGAACACACTACAACCGTATAATGGATATATAGGTAGCTAAAAAACAAGCAAAAGACTATAGGAAATAATTTAATTAAGTTGTAATGACTCCTTGAATCCAGGTCTAGTCAATGACCAGGTGTGCTATTCTTAAATTAGTATGTTCTATGGTTGAGAGAAAAATAATGCCAAAATCAATTTGGCTGACCTGTGGATTATGTTGTTGAAAATGATAAGCCAAATGGTTCCATAATAGATTCTTCTATTGAGGTGTTTAATCCCAGGGCTAAAATCTATAACAAAACAGGGAAATTGTCTTATCTATTATCTTATCTTATCCCGTTTCAACAGAGTGGTTGAGATCTTATCCTCCAAATGGATGGTGGATCTCAGCTACTCACACCCGATTTTGGCAAACGCTTTGTCAGAGAGTGCTGTGGGCACGGGCCACCCACTAGTATAATACAATACACAATCATATTGTTCAAGTCATCTTGGACTAATTCAAGTCCAAAACGAGTCATTGACGTAAGACTTGTTATCAAAGATACACAGGGTATCATACAATATATAACTATATGTTTACATGTCATCTCAAACAAGGAATTTTCTTGCTTGTCAATTAGTATCCAAGTCATATGTGCAGCTCAAAAATTTCTTAGGGATTTTTTTGTGCACTAGAACTGACTGTTAACCTGTATTAGTGGTATTGTTAGTCTTTACTGTCAGTAAATTAGTTAATTGTTAATTGTCAAAAAAAAATTAGTGAATTGTCTTCTAGACTTGCAACTTTCGCTTTGAAGTACTGTACTATGTTGTACAGAGACTACAGACTGCATTTCAGTTGGTAATTGACACCTTATGATGAAGCTAATTACCATCCTCAAAACTTATATTTGAATCATTTGATAATTGATTTTACATACTTTGAACATTCACAGAATGTTTATTTATACTTAATGACAGTGGACAGTTAGATAGTTGATACCTGATACTGAAGTCATGAAGTCATGGCGAGTCATTGAGATCATTTAGAAGGGTCATGGTTGATAGAATCTATACTAGATACTATACCACTCTACTGGTGATGATATATCCTTGCATGAATATGTATAAAGACCCCCTGATGGTCTCCCTTATTCAAGAACTACTGAAGCCACCCCTCATAGGGGGCTGAAGCAGGTGGAAGCATGATGTAAGGTACGGCTGAATCTATTGCACAGCAATAAACCCATTATAATAAATCACAATCAACACTATAATTCGATAGGAAAATGCAACTCTCGTCCATACAATGGCCTAATCTTAGTAGAAAATCCTATACTAAATAAAGTTTTGTTAAACTCACTAAAAGTCAATAACATCAGCACAAAAACACTATTCATGTTAGCATTCATACCCTCTTATATCATCATCATCATAAGCCTTTCCCCAACAGTCTAGGGTCGGCTGCACGAATCTTGTTCCTTCATTCAATCCTGTCTAAATCAATCATCTCCGTTAAGGCAAGTTTCTTAAAATCCCCTCTTAGAATTTCACTCACTCATCTAATTTGGCCTTCCCCTAGCCCTTTTAGGCCATTCCCCTTGCACATTCCTCCTCACTGATGTCGTCATTGGTCTTCGTTGTTCATGACCAAACCATCTCAATTGACTTTTCCTCAATTTGTCACTTATTGAGGCTACTCCTATATTTTCACAGTTGTGTTCATTTTTAATTTTGTCTTTCCTTGTTTTATAACACATTCATCACAACATCCTCAACTTGGGTATACTCATTTTATGAACATGTTTTTTTTTATTGCCCAAATATTCTGCTTTATAAAGCATCGCCGGTCTTATTGTTGTCTTATAGGATTTTTCTTATAGTCTGATTAGCACATGTTGATCACATAGCACTCCGGAAGCACATCTCCACTTTAGCCAGACCGCTCTAATTCTATGGGCAACATCCTCCTCAACCTTTGCTTCCTTGTGAATAATGGAACCAAGATAACGAAATTGGTCAAATCGAGGTATCTCCTAGTTGTCAATTTTAATTGGTCGATCATTTCTATGTGCATCCTTACTAAAATTTCATTCTATATATTCTATCTTGGTTCAACTTATTTTAGAACCTTTAGATTCCAAAGCATTCCCCCAAAGTTCTAGTTTTGCATTTACCTTATTCCTAGTCTCGTTAATTAATACTGTCATCTGCAAATAATATACGCCAGGGGATCTTAGATATGAGTAGTTGTTTCATCTATAATTAAAGCAAATAGGTATGGACGTAGGGTTGATCCTTGGTGTAATCCCTGTGATTGGAAACTCACTTGTCTCACCACCAATTGTTCTAACACTAGTTTTTGCTCCCTCATACATATATTTAATGATGTCAATATATTAATTTGGAGCTCCTTTCTTTCCCAATTCCTACCAAATTAATTCTCTAGGGACTTTATCATATGCTTTTTAAGCCAATAAAGACCATTTGGGGATTCTTCCTATTTTCTTTGAACTTTTTCCATCATTTGTCTAAGTAAAAAGATTGCCTCGGTGGTTTACCTTTCTGGCATAAATCCAAATGGTTTTTTGATATCCTTGTCTTTTGTCTTAATCTTTGCTCCATCACTTTTTCCAATAGTTTCATAATGTGACCCTTAAGTTTGATGCCACGCTAGTTTGTGTAGCTCTGTACGTCTCCTTTGTTCTTGTATATAGGCACTATAGTACTTCTTCTCCATTCATCAGTCATTTATCTTGTCTTCAAGATATTGTCAAATAACTTAGTAAGCCAGGACAAGCAAATTCTTCTCATGTATTCCACACCTTTATTGGGATAACATCTGGTCCTAAGGCCTTGCTTGTCTTCATCTTGGATAAAGCTGCTTTTAGCTCTAATACTTTAATTTTACAAAAATATGTATGTTCTACATTCTCCATAGTAATTTCATCTAGTCTTATGTCCATTATGCTATCCTTATTGAATGATTTATGAAAATAAGTCTTTCACTTTCTTTAATTTCTTCATCTTTGACTAAGATTCTCTGATCGTTGGCCTTAAGAGCATCTTCAATAGCTATCCATATTGGTTAGCCATTTCAAAATAAAGTGAAAAACCATGAAAATCTCCAACAATGTCCCTAACTGCTTAGCCATATTTGGAGAGTACCTAAAAACACTCATTTCATCTCTAAATATAGAGATCTATTTCCTTAGCTATAAGACCTTTACCATTTTTATCCTTCAAAAGTTCTCTATGTAACTTACATAAATAGTAATTTTATATTTTGAAGGACAAAACAATACTTTAAATTAAATAATACATTTAAAATTAACTACTTTGTAAAAGCTGTTGGAGATGAGTAGTTTGCTAGCCAAGCTTGTAGACAATCTTTCTCACCTTTTCTTGTCCTTAATTTATTCATATGCTTTATGTTTGGCCTCACTTACCACTTTGTTTGCTTCCTTTTTAACATTTTTATATCATTCTGAGTTCTCATTTTTTCTAGCTAGTTGCCAGGTTGTAATAAATCCTCTTTTCTCTAATGGCCTTTTGAACCTCATCATTCCACCACTAAGTTTCCTTGTGTGTATGACTTTTCCTTTTAGATTCCCCATGGACCTTGTGGGTGCCAGAATTTTCAAGCTATAGGATAGGCGACACGTAGCACCATCCTAATTCCTTAAGAAAGAATCAATACATGCGACGCTTGATATCATCGCCTAAAGCAGACAAACCACAGTTATACATATCCAACACGTGTCGTTAAATCGAACACGTGATATTCATCAGTCAGACCGTCAAAGCCCGGTTAAGTGACTTAGACAGTCAGACCGTCAAAGCCTATTGAAAGAACCAGATAGCCAGGACAAATTACAAAGCCTAATTCGAACAAAATAATCAGACGTGGCATCAAACTCAGATAAGTAAATCTCTAGGATTTATCGATTAGATAAGTCCACGTCATATATATTCTGAGACATATATGTTCGATTAATATTGGGCACATAAGATTATATGCCCAACTCTAACTAGCTGACGTCATACGCTCCACCAAAACTGATTAACTGAAACCACGTGTTCATCCATAACGACTAACTGAATGCACATGGTTAGATTCTACAGGATCAGATGGAGAGGTCGAACCCAACGTGAAGGGGAGATCCGCTCCGAGGAAGAAGAAGGGTGATAGACTAATATTCATACCAGTTTATCTCAAACCAAAACAAGATTAGATCCTGAAATAGAGTTCATTTGATCAAAATTTATATCTCGAATCTCTGTTGAAGAATGATATGTTAAGAGCGAACGATTTCTGACTTGATCATCGGAGCCTTATCAATAGGTACATCCCTGTCGGCGTGAAGAGCGAGAGCAATTGAAGGATCCAGCCAGAGCGAATTTGTCTTAACGTGGTCACCAAAAATTGTTGAAGATATTAATTCCTCGGGGATTGTGTGGGTAAGATTCTCAATTTTTCCCCCACAGACCTTTTTTTTTTATTCTTTTAGTATATGCAGCCATTACATCCTACATCATCGTAGTCATTGCTTCTACGTTCCACATTTATTCCTTTACCAATTTATCTACGAAAGGCACCACCTTTTTCCCTTTTAAATTCCACCAACTTATTCTTGGGCATCTCTTATTTGCATTCTCTCTTTTCCATTTCTTAATGCGAACATCTAAAATCACTAGCCTATGTTGTGTGTTCAGGCCCCCTCCTGGAATAACCTAACAATCTTTACACATTAATAGTTCATTTCTTCAAAGCAGAAAGAAGTCTATTTGGCTCATATTTGTTATACTTTAAACGTAATTAAATGTTCCTCTATATTTTTAAAGCATGTGTTGGCTATTGCAAGATCATATGCCATCGCAAATTCAAGGATCGTACTTCTGATTTCATATAAGTCCCACTCCCCTCCTATAAATATCCTCTCTCCATTAGGAATTCCTTGCTTCAATCCATCCATGTCTTCCCAAAAATGTCTTTTGAAGCACAAGTTTCCTAATCCGATCTCAACTAAGAATTAATTGGACACCACAGGCTTCTAAACAGATTCTAATTTTTTTAAGAAAACAACTAGAATTTTGTTAACTAATTCTAATAAATTTAAAAAAACTGTAAAATCTTTTTATTAATCCTCTGAAAGCTTTCCAACTTACTTCAATTAGGGAATAGCGCAGATGGATCAATCACGTGGTTCTGCGGCGTCTTCCAACTCGCTGTCCGGTTCCCTTCACTTTCTTTTCTGGACGGGAAGATGCGAATCGCGAAGGCCTTCCCACCACACGGTCTACAAAAAAGCGATGCGAGAATGTATTCTCTTATTAAGCTTCTTCCCCGTTCATTCGCTCTCCCCATCGTAGATGGTTCGGCCACGTCCGGTGCCACAAAATGATTGAGAACTATGGTGGTGTCGAAATGAATTTTGGTCTTTGTATTCAATTAATATTGCGTGACTTAATAATTCAAGGAGGGGCGCGTTGCAGGTAGGGTCCTTTTAAGTAGATGACTCATCGGGCCGTCAGAGCGGGACGTCTTTGGGAAAAAAGGGAAATGCGATGCTGCAATATTGGATTCAAAAAGAGAAAAGAACACATGCACGCACACATAGACCCACTTGTTTAGGCAAGTGAAATCCACCACTAAAAAGATAAGAAAGAAAGAGTTACCTATTAGATCAAAACTCTAGAACAGGCCATTAAAAAACTAGTTTGCACTGCAGTCTGAAAAAGTCGGAGATTTTATTTGAAATTCAGATGTTTTCTCTGCTATGAATGAGTAGGCCTCGCCTGTCATGTCCCTTTCCCTCCTACTTTAAGTACAACAAACTGAGAAGAAGAAAAACCAACCGAACCTAAACTTGAGATTCACTGACCAACAGGAGATTGAAATCATCACCAACTTGACTTATGTTAAAAAGAGGAGTTTTCTTACGAATGAAAAAAGTGGATGCTTCGATACAATGATTTCAAGTTTGAGTTGTTTTTAGTCAAGACTCACTACACGAGTAAAAGAACAAAAGGAAAGAGGGAGTCGATTAGCCAGCCGATACAAAACTGTCTCGGGGGCTCTGGTATAACTGTATGTTTTTAACTCTAACCTACTAATTAATAACTCAACTGAAAGATCTGCTAAGCATCATTCTTAACATCAAGGGATTGCTGTTTTTTTGGTCGAAAATCTTTGTTGAGTGTCGGGGTTTGTTCTTCAAAGACTTTGTCTTTCGTTGGGATCTTTTGTGCTTAAGAGAGGGGACTTAATGTACGACCGGACGTAGTTTGTTGTTGTTTTCTTCTTTGAGGATGTTTTGATTAGATGGTTGCCTCGACCTCTAAGCATCCTAATTGTAACCTATTGGCTTTTCAGCTAATTGGCCTTTTATAAAATTTTATACTTGTCAAAAAAAAAAAAAAAATTCCAAAAAATATTAATTTTTACAATGACACAATATAGAAACCCAAAAGTGATAACCTTATCAGTGGCACGTGGGACCCTTATGTCCTGTCTTATGAGAAGGGATAATGGCTGCAGTAATGGTTTACCAAGGCTTGGTCCACCTAGCTGTACCAGAACCTGGGTCAAATCCCCGGGTTTGAAAGAATTCACCCTATAATTCCGGAAGTCCCATCTTTGATTTCATGCAACCGCTTTCCTTATTAGGCATAATAAAGACAGATATGTCTTCCCGTCCAGGGAACAGATATTCAGAGTATCTGTGGCATCTTTTATTCTTGTTTTCTTCCCTGTCCTCACTTGTTTTCATGTTCCATTGCTTGTGAGAAATATAATCATAACATTTGGATTTGTCTGCAACTTCTCTTCATCTTGGATGTCGAGATGGTTTGGGTATGTTCAACACAGATTAATGATGGCAGCTGTGAAAATGAGTGCTTGGGTGCATGTTGAAGACTCTAAAAGGATGAGAGGAAGGTAAAAAAGAACATGGATTGAGTGGAGTGGCGTAACAGGATTCATGTAGCTATCACCAAATAGTTGGGTATGGATTTGTTGATTGATTGATTGAACTTCTTGTGGTTTCGAACTTGTCTCCGTGCTGTATTTAATTACAGCAGACTTAACTAAATTTGCTTCTAACCTCAAACTTTGATGTTGTTTAAGCTAGTGGTTGGGCTGAACTTGAACATCAACTCCAACTCCTCCAAACGGATGCCAGTTTTTTAGGTGTAGACACGTCCATCTTGGTGACTCCTTCATGATCATCTGCACCCACAACCTTTGGCTCTTTAGCTTTCGTAAACCCATTACTTGGACCACGTACTCATGAGTCATGACAGCCCCTGGATTCATATTCTGAAACTCTTCTGCTGTGCCTCTGAACAAACTGAAGTTTCTGGTTTGAAGAAGGAATAACTAATTCAAAGTGGATCAATCATGTAAACCTGAATGAAAATTTTCTGACATCCTTGAAAATTTTTTGACCAACCATTTCAAGTGCATGTTCCTAGATTATTTTGGAACGAAACCATTATCGGAATTGTTCCTCTCATAAACCTGACACCCGGTCCAATTTGTGATGGCTTATTTACCTTTCAAAAACTGGGAATCTACTAGTTTAGCTACCTTCTATTTCTGATTTTTCTCCGACACATCAACAAGACCCAAGCCATCAGTCTTGAGCATATGCCTTCATGGCTCGTTCACCAGGAAGTGGATGGATACCGTTAATAGCCTCTATATGATAAAGGAGGAATTTAAAAAATTCAGTTCCTGGGTAGGTTTTGGGATACTAAAGCAGTGCTGCAACTCTTAGCATTTTCACCAAGAGCAGGATTGGTTAGGAATGTGGACACTCATCCAACATGTTGACACTACACTTATTAATTTTGGTCTTGTTAAGCTGATTATTATCTTTTTGATCTTTACTACTTTCTAAATCTCAGTGAAACTTTTGATATTAGCAGTATTACAGTAAGATTCCTTGCAAGCCATTAATATTATCTTAAAGAAAAACAAGAAATTGTTGGGATTCCAGAAGTTATATATTGCAGAAAGATGTGATTAAATAATATCCTTGCGAGTATCTGGATGCCCTTTGTTTGCCCGCGAACTGTAACAACGCATCTGTCTTCTTTCATGTTTAAGCAGCTTATATAATCAACTTGCACTTAGAGATATTAAAACATAACAATACAGTACAATGATTGTGCAGCTTAGATCCTTCCGAGAATTGACGTGTCCAGGGTTCATTTGCTGCTGCCTTGAAGGTATGATGTCATTCGCTGGCTTGAATGACTTAGTTAATTCAGTTTGTTTTTATCTTTTGGATGCTAGTTGATTGTAAGATAATATATAGCAAAAAAGGGTGAGGAGATTGATCAGCAAGCATCCCCTTTTTAGTAGAAGTTGAAAGCAGAAACTACAAGGGAATTTCAGATTAGTCCTTGATTTATCGACTGCAAAAAAAAATAGTAGTCCTTGATTTGGATTTTTTATTGCACTGCGCCAAACAAAAACAAAAATAAAACCTCAATATGACGAGCGAGTGCACCTTCAACAACAAACTTCCATGGTAACTGTTGGCTTCTGCCTGAATAATGGCCTCATAGTCAAATCCAAATCTACCTCCTGTAACCCATGTGGAGTTTTCAATGCGTGAATGATTTGCCCTGCAAATATATTTCTATTTTTAGATGTTTTCATGATCGACGGAGCAGTGCCATTAGAGAAGCGACTTCTGCAATTAACAAGGTTTGATTTTTTCCAAAATTCTGTGCCATCCAAACAGAGCCTAAAGGAAATGCAACTGTCCCTAGAGGAAATCTTGTTTACTTGTTTAAGATGATATTAGTTGATGGTATCTAATTATGGTCCTGCTTGGTACGCTGTTAAACTTTCGCAGATGCAAACGTTTGCAGCACATTTTCACATTAGGCGTGCTTATTGGCTTATTCTCTGTGCAAAATTTTCCTTGGGCCCATCCGTTTTGAAGAAATACTGAGGCAAACTTTTGCACCACCGTTTGGATTACATAAATTTTACAGCAGTCTCACTCGATTACAAAAATTTGTAAAAATCTCTCAAATTTGCTAGCATGGCCTAAGGGTGTCAACAAGTTGGGTTCGTGTGGGTACCAATTTATCAAGACCCAACCCGATTTCTAATCAGGCCTGAAAGAAGCACCCATAACCCAGCCAAATCGGTACGCCAGGGTACTGTAAGCCCGAATTGATTTGGGTCCAGGAGGATGGATCAAAATCCGGATAAGTTTCGGGTTGTCGGGTAATAGGGATTGTCTCTTTTGAACCAACGTTAACCATTATTTTCAAGGGGAAAGAATTTGGAACCCAAAAGTCTAGTTGGCGACTAACTAAAATCTAGAACTATCGAGACTAACTCATAACTTACGTCTTTTCTTTGACCGTTGACCATCAGTCGTCCATAGATCACTAGATTTTCCATAGGATGGGCCCCATCCAAGAAGATCTCCTTGCTGAAATTTGACCCGGACTAATAATCTATTGGACCTGTCTAAATATCGGCTCATCACCGTCGATCTTGGACTTCTTTTCTAAGACCATCGTCTAGATATTTGTCGTTCGTCCCAAAGAATTGTGCGACAACAGATCCCCTAGTCAGTACACTCGGGCACGTGTGGAAGGGGGTGACTATCGTGCCCCCCCGGGGGACTGGTCGGGTGCTTTAAGAGGCCCGGATACCCACGGGTTCAAAAAAGGAAAAAAAAACACACCAAATCAGACTCCAAAACTATAACGAGAACTTTCATAATTATAAGTAATTTAGGCATAGTTTCACTTTCACCAAACCAAACACCACAAACTAGTTAGTAAACTGTAACTAATCATATTCTAACAAACCTATGCACACACACAAAACACAATTTTCCTATTAACAAGCTCTTAAGCCGTGGCGACAGGAGCCGAGTTGACACCACTTTCCATGGTCTTCATGGCCTCAAACCTTGGCTCCTTGGCCTGGAACTTCAGCCCCGCGTACAGCTTCATGTAGTCCTCGAACACGAACTTTGGGTACACTTGCCTATTCTCCTCCGCTTCTTTCTCCACCAATGTGGGTGCTGGGTAGATCACTGCGTCGCTCCCCGGATTGTAGAACGATGCGATCGACATCCTGTTACCGTCCGTTTGAGCGATCACACGGTGTATCACACTCTTGTATTTGCCGTTAGTGATCACCTATAAGGAAATTCATGGGGTTAGTCCTAGGCATTATATTTTGTAAACTATGTTAAAATATAAATGGGTATACCTCAAGTTGGTCGCCAAGGTTGACTACGATGGAATGGCGCATTGGAGGGACATCGATCCATTCTCCATCCTTAAGGAGTTGAAGACCACTGACCTGGTCGTCCTGGAAGAGTAGGATGATGCCGCCGGCATCAGTGTGGGCTCGTAGGCCCTTGATCAGCTCAGGGTGTGGGCACGGAGGGTAGTTACTGACCTTAGTACCAAAGGTGGGGCCCTTGGATCCATAGAAGGCCTTCTTGAGGTACCCCTTCTCAAGCCCAAGGTTCTCACATAACAAGTCCAAAAGCTGCTCAGCTAGTTTCTCCAATTCCATCACAAATTCCTTCATGGCATTCCTGTGAGAGAGAGAGAGAGAGAGATGAGTTTAGGGGCACTTGGACGTACGTACATGTCATTAAACATAAAGACAAAACGGGGTGGCCTTTAATTCAAGGACAGGTTGGAAGACAGCCCGTCCTCCTAACAACTACTAACTACTAATTTAGAACATAATTAAGCATATACTGTGAATTCTCAAATACCAGGCCTAAAGAGGCACCACGGCACTACGACGATGAAATCACGTGCCTACTAATCAATGTACCTGTGATCGTCGTCGAGGTCGGGGATCTCGGACATGTTCGACACAGGGAGATGGCGCACGAAGAAGGTGCTCTCCCAGTCCATGTCGTTGATTTCTGACTGGACCCCATCTAAAACCTTGCTTGCAACCAATTCCTTGAAACGCTGCTCCATACACTTCCTGTAGTGCTCCTTTGTCAGCCTCTCCACTTTGTCCATCAGCTCATGGGTAATCCCATGATGCACCAACTACAATCAAAAACATATGAACACCCATAAGTGTAAACTGCGGAATGCCGAGATAAAATTACATAGGAGACCAAAGAGGTCGAGATGACTCCAAAGAAACAATAAAAAGCAAAGCAAAACGAAACAAAACTAAACCCCATCTTTAGAACAAAGAAGATCCCAACGGAAAACAAAATCTTCAAAGAATAGAACGCAGCATTCAATGAAGATTTAAACACCCATTATATGAATCAAGCGGCGCAATCGAATCACGAATTATGTAGAGGAAGAAAGAAGCGCTGAAGCTTGTCTTACCTCAAAGAAGCCCCAGTTCTCACAGGCATCTCTAATGATCTCCATAGTGGCTCCTCTCTCTTCACCATTGAGCTTCTCCATGTTGATAACTGGGAAGGACTCCATTTTTTCTCAAATTTTCTGTGTAGGGGTGGTGGAGGTGCTTGGTGTGTGATTTATAGGCGTTTAAGGAGTGAACAGGAAGGAAAGGAAAATATAATATATGGAATTTAGTGGGGGGGACTGTCGACTTTTTATAACTATGGAAAACAGGACTCGTGAAGCACTTATGGGATGACATCTTTCTTTTTCTGATATGTGTATGGGATCACATTTTGTTGAGTCCCCACCATGGTTTGGTGGGGGTGGGGGTGGGGCCCTTTTGTGGCTGCACTCTTCCTTGCTTTTGACGAACCCACCAGGCTGGCTGCTTTTTCCATGTATAGGCCATTTCTTGAATTTGTCTGGTTGTTTGAAGGCCACACACCAAGGAAAGTGCCTCCTCATCCCTCTTGGCACCATATCATTTTTAAAGTTTCAAATACTAAAAAATAAAATTTTACTCTTTTTTTTTTGTTGGAGACATCTTTTTATTTTTTATTACCCAAAAGAAAAAAGTTAAATTTTTGATGCTCAGCCAGACCAATTTGGTGCGGCTGCACATTCCGAGACTGCCACCTATACATGAGGTAATGGTTCGAAGTCTCGGCAGGCACCGATTTATTTGATCAGGAGTTGTCTTGGCCTACTGTTTGCTCAAGGGGCCTCACATTGTCTCGAACAAGATGGCCCGATACTAAGTTAGTTTGGCCGATCTGGATTGAGATTCACATCCACCAATCGGGCTTGATCATGAAACATTTATCCATGGATGAGGTGGTGGTGGTTTCATGCCCAAACAATGGGTGAAATGGGCCAGATCAAAGTCTTTTTTTTTTTGGCAAGACATTGACCGTGTGAATGCAGGACTATTGAGAAATACCATTTTTAACCTTCACCCTAAAATGTAGCATTATTTTTTTCCTTATTTTGGTGGGTAAGCTAGAGCTGAGAACTCCTTACCCTAAAATTTACAATACCCATTTGCCCTAGGGAGGGTTTGTATGTATGAGAAGTTATGAAGATTGTCATGAGTCCAATTATTGATCTGAATCATCCAATTGATGGGTTTCTAGTTGGATGGGCCGTAGCCCAATTGTCACACCAATGGATGATCCTACCCATCTGATCAATCCATTTTTGTCAACCATATTACATGAAAAATAAAAAAAAAAGAACTGAGGGTACTTTAGTAACTCAATTTGCGGAGGAAGAGGATATTTTGATTTTTGATATCTGCGTGAGGCCTAGAGAAGGAGTGGGTAAGGCTATACCATGGTTTAAGGAACGGTTGTAAGGGTCACTATAACTGTAACGTACCAACTCTGTTACGTTTTTTACAAAATAAAGTCCAAAACCGAAAAACAGGTTTGTGTTATAACGGCCATTATAACAGAAACAGCAAACTGTTATTTTGTCTGTTATCTGTTCTTTTACCATTATCGAGGTTATTTTGAAAGATAATAAAAAATAACAAAATAATAATATTTTGACCATTTTTCTTTGACTAGATGGGACTGATGTGACCTGTTACAACGGACATAAGGGCAAGTGTCCGACGTAAAACCTTGGGCTATACTATTACTAGAGTAAAACTTCGCTGCCTGGCCCGATGACCGCCTTTAATATGAGCCACGTGGCACATTTGTAGAGGATGCTGACCGTATGGATGTTTGGCGAATCCCTAAGTGGACCTATTAATAAAAAAACAACCTAATTAGTGATTTTTAAACTTTGGATTGGAGTCATTTTCATGGGTTGATTTTTAACAGTGGGAAATTGAGCATTATTGACCATTATTTGGGTACAAGGATCCAAAGGTTTGAAATCAGTTATCAGGCTGATATTTGGTTTTTAGGTCCATCTAGGATTTCCCAAACATCAATACAGTCGGCGTCCTCCAAAAGTGTGCCACATGGCTCATATTGTGGGCGGTCATCGTGGGCAGTCAGTGAAGTTTTACTACTACTACTACTACGTGTTAAAAAAAATCAATCCTAAACTATGGGCTTTGAATTAGCATGAATTGGACCATCTATCTTAAACTTGTCAATCTTTGACTATTGACTTCCTAATCACATGCCATGACTTTTTGGTAAAAATTGGAAAAAACATTAGACGCAGAGGACTTTGGATGCAATCGTTGCGGAGGCCTCGGGTGGGCCTACAGAGCTTATTTTTTGGGCCTACTAACCCCAGTGGACGTTAAGCCCACCTATTCTATGGCTACAGACAGCCCATCAGGTTAATTTTTGGCATGTTTTTCTACCAAGGGGTGGGATAAACATTCATGTGCTTAGTGGGCCCCAAAAAATGCGCTAGGGTTACTGTAGACGTAAATTTTTTCCGGAAAAAAAACTTATTAGTAGACACTAATGCATTCTTGCAAGCTTGATTAAAAGCTCCTTAGTTAGCTTTTAACGACAATCGGTTTTTTTGTTATTAAAAAGTCATTTTTGCGAATAATTTTTTAAAGCGTTTTATGTATTAAAACTATAACCATGTGTGTTTTAAGGTTACAAAACACATTTAAAGGGTAAAACAATTTTTTTCACTTTAAAAAAGTTGAAATAAGTGAAGAAACGTGTGGTGCTCCTTATGTTTTGGGAAGTGCTTTTGCACCCAAACACCTTAGATTATTGAAATGTTTAAAATGTCTTTATTGAAAAAAAAAAGACCTTGGAGGCTAAGGAATCCTACCAAAAGCGCGGTAAAAATAATAGAAAATAAAATACAAACAAAAAGAAAAAGTATTACACAAATCACCCCCCACCTCCCATCTCTAATCTCGCTCACAACTAACTAGAGCTGCCCATTTAAATAAGGGTCGGGCTCGGGGGATCCCCATTTTTGGTGGGGATGAGCTCATATAGATCACCCCAACAAAAAATCAGCCAATTCTGAAATTTCTAACCTCATCAAATATAGTTTTCAAGTTACACAGTAAAAATTGACTGTCCATAATTCTTCAGCTTCTAAACCAGTCTATGAATATTAGAATGATTTGAATTTTTGTGCGGATGATCTCCTTAGCATAGAGATCATCCTCACCAAAAACAACCATTGATTCATCATCTATGTGGGTACACCAAAATGGGTGTCAAAAGTGGGACCCTTTAAATAAAAGATCTTCAAAGAATATACCTTTTCCTTCCTCAAACCGTAATGAAGAAATCATCCTCACAAAAAAAATCAAGCCTTGAATCATCTCCAAGTGAGTCCCACAGAGGGGTGCCAATGGTCATGCCTTGTTTAATTGCCCTATTCGTGCTCGAATTTGGTACGCCTCTCCTTTGTCCTTAAAATGTGAGCCTTGGACCCTAGGGAAATTGGTGCTTGGCTCCTAGACAAACTTAATTTTTCATCATCGGCGACCACATATGATGTCGAACCAGAACTTTCTCAGTAGAAGAAGCAGAAATTCGAGCTATAAAGTGGGAGTTAGAGTGTGCAGTTAAGTTCTGTCCTCTTGACTTAGTTGTGGAATCGGATGTTTTGGAAGTTGTGAAAGTGCTACATGCAGACTCGGTGGAGTTAAGTTGGTCGTCTTCTGCTTTAGCTTTTGACATTTTGTCCATGCGATCTAATTCCCTCTCTTTTTTGTGTATATCCTGAGGGAGGTTAAAGTGGTAGCTCATACCAAAGTTTAAAAAACAGCCATTATAACAAAAATAACAGCTGTTATAACGGATTAGGACCTACCCCATTATGTTATTGACCGTTAAAACGGCCGTTATAACGAAAATAATGGCTATTATTTTCCGTTATAACGAAAATAATGGCCTTTATTTTCGTTATAATGAATATTTTCCGTTCAGATTTTGAATTTTAGCGCCTTTTTTCCGTTTTTCCTATTACTTCTGTCATATTCCGTTATTTTTCCATTTTTGCCCCTGAGCATTTTTTTCGTTATAACGGAAAAAACTGTAACGCCCCCAGTCCATATACCGTTATAACGGCTCCCTTTATACCTCGGCTCATACTATAGCCGCAAAGGCATCTTCATTTGACTCTTTGTTTTCCTACATGGTTTGATTTTGCCCCGAGGAAAGATTGTTCTAGCTGTTCCCTTTGGTGGTGGTCGTTTTTTCTCTCGTCTTAATGCAGTAGTTAATTACAAAAAAATAAAATAAAAAATTGATTAATTATAGATGATCCAAATAAATAAATAGGACGTGTCAAATGATGTCACGGAAAAGCGTGTCAAAATCTGAATTGGAGGGAGACATTGGCACTCAAAAAAAGATGTAGCCGACAGGGACCAACCTAATCTATATGGGCACACATAAATGTATTGGGTTGAGTGGATGAACTGTTTTTCCCTTTTTTGGTAAGAATGAAATGAAATGGTGTTTGGTAACCCCATTTTGGAAATACCCAATTTGGCGTGAAGTGCACATGACATGTATATTTTTGAGCTGTCCTACCCCACCAATGACTGGACAAAAATATGTGTGCATGCATGAGGCCAATATTGGAGGGTGGATCATGGTTGAAAATCTCTGGATCGGTAGGTGCTGATCCCGATTCGGATTGGAGGGTGGATCGCTTGGCTCGAATTGTCTCGCTCAAGATGACGTGAGGGTTCTTTATGAACAGTGCACTCGGGCGGGACAACCCCATTTCAGGATCGTCTGGATGGCCACCAATCCCTATCCGGATCGGCCGAGACTTTGAACCATGCTGTAGATCTTTTGAATCCAATGGTCAATGGCCTTCACAAAGTAGTCGAATATGTGGATCCCACCTATCCCTCTCTGAGTGCATCACTAACCACTAACTCAAATCCCCAAGGAGTAGCCTAGCTAAAAAAAAAACCCCACTAGTGACATATAACATCTATTCATGTCATAATATATGGCGGAAAGCTTATTAAAATTTTATTTTTCAAAAAATACCCATAAAGAGCTAGGAGTATCAGACACAATAAGTACTACTACCAAAGCACATATAAAGGTTGAGAAGAAATGACACATGCTTTTGTGATGCATAAAATGACACAGTTGTAGGCCCCACATGGAGATGAGTTAAAAGGCTGATTTTTGGTGAGGATGATCTTCTCACCCTAAAAAACAACTTTTTACTTTATCAAATGTGAAGTTTAAAAGTTAACAGCGAAAATCAGCCGTCAGCAATTATACGAAGATTGTGGAGAGAGAGGAATAATAGGGTATTTGTGAATAAATGCCTTCAGATGGAGCAAATTATTTTGGAGATTAAATCATCTTTATTTTATTTCTGGGTTAAGTTGTACGGAGAAGGGAAAAGTATATCCTTTGAAGATATTGTATTCAAATGACCTGATCTGATTAGTTTGGGGAGGAATTAAGGGTTGGATCTTCTTGATGGGGGGTTGGGCGTTTTTGTTTTATTTTGTTTTTTGTATTTCTTTGCTTGTTTTGTATTCTTTAAGACTTTTGGTAAGCTACCTTAGCCTCTAATTATCTTGATTGAATAAATTTTTTTATACTTATCAAAAATAAATAAAAATGTTGAAGAGAATATCCTCACTATAAATCAGCCCTTCACTCATCTCCAAGTACGTGGCCGTTACAATCCTAGGTTAAGACCTTAGCTTTCCGTTCCACTATCACCAAGGTGTTTTTGGAGTATTGGTTTGGGTCTTAACATTTGGTATTAGAGCCAACCCCACTTATAGGGTTCGAGTCATGGGAGAGGCAAATATGGTATTAATTAAAAAAAAAAAAAAAAAGGAATTCACCGTAGTATGGGATATAGAGGGCCTGTCATAGTGATCTACCGTGATCAATCTTAGAAGGACTACCTAGGGGCTTGCTCAAAGAATGAGAAAATAGGAGTACCAAAAAAAATGCAAAAATAAGGGTATCGGAGTGAAAGTCACCTTAGAGTGAGCCACCGTGGAGGCCTTGAAGGGTGGTGGAATGTTACGATCTTAGGTTAAGACCTTAACTTTCCGCTCCACTATCACCAATGTACTTTTGGAGTATTGTTTTGGGACTTAAGAGGCCCCTTCTATGTTGTATTAAGGTGTCAACCTTTCTCAGCAGAAAGTTAAGTAAACAGGTCCTCTTCTAATCGTCTTAGCTTTACACGTGCACGAAGGGTTCCAAATTTCTGTATGATCTATGTGGTGCACTGGTTTCAAGTCTAGAGTTAATTCCAACCATGGTTTAAAAAATATATTTTATAACACAAATAACGGGAGTTATAACAGTAATGCCGCAACCCCACACAAAACGGAACATTAAGTGACCGTTAATGTAACGGATGAATTAACAGCTTGGTTCCAACTTCAAGAATGACACGGGGTCAAATTGGTGAACTCTTAGACTCGCAATGGACGGTGATAAGGACACGAGATGTGAGGTGTGTCTCATGATGGTACAGAAAGAAGAGATGTCGGCCACATCATGTCTTATCATCCATCATTAATGCTTGGAACTGAGTGGACAATGACACGAGTTTGTCATCCTTCACAATGTACAAAGATTCTTCCTTTCCAGTAAAACGTGCATGACTGCGGACCAATCCCTAGGTGGACCTCAAACCCTGACCTACGAAGCCACGTGGCACATATTTAGAGAATGCTGACCGTATGGATGTTTGACCAATCCCTAGGTGGACCACAAAGCAAAAAATCAACCAGATTAGTGATTTCTAAGCGGCAGATTAGAGTCATTTTAAGCATTATTTGGGGTACAAGATCGAAAGGTTTGAAATCACTAATCAGACTGATTTTTGGTTTGTAGGTCCATCTGGAGATTGGCCTAAACATACATACGGTCAGCATCTTCTAAATATGTGCCACGTGGCTCATATTATTACCGAAGGTCATGCAAGTTTTAGTCCTTCCTGGAACGCTGAAGCAGATAGTTTTGTTCACTACGTCTGGTCATGGTGTGACTCTTGAGTTTTGAGTTCTACTAAAAAGAAATCAAGTACAAGTCTTGTGAGCAAAAACATAAGTAAGGTCCATGTGTTTCACGTAAGACCTCATAAATTCCAGTATATTTGGCGTGCATGATGGTTTAGATACACCATTAGGAGAGAGGGACCCACCAAGGACGTGTTACGTATCGAAATCGACCCATCACATGATCTTATAAAGAATAGAACGGTGATCTAGAAAAGATTCTATGGACCATTTGATGAAAGATATATATCATATGTGGGACCCATCCCAAACTATTGAACATATATATATTTTTTTTGTACAGTCATGAAAAAGGACGTGATAGATCAAATGAATTAGAATCATAGAATGGAGTAAACTTTAGGGATAGAATCCTTAAGTGGGTCGGTGGGTCCCATCAAATTGTAGATTATGTAAACCTGATATATACGACTTTACGTAAATGATGATTAGATTAGATTAGCATCTAATTAAGTTGTAAATTAATACATCCATGACGCCAACTCAACCATAATTGTAACATGATCTCTCTTTATTCTCACCCAAGATTTGATTTTTGGGTTCTTTGCTTCTTTCTTTGTTTTTTTTGTTTACCCTCATATAGGCAGGTAAGGTCTGTGGTCCCAATTGGGAAAAATTTAGTATGTGGAGCATAAAAAATTGTGTCATCTAGCACATTCTTTCGGGCCCACTCGCATGTCGATTGTTGGTCCACCATTTTAAATGGACTTGAATACCGGTTGTTAACATTGCACTCACAATATTATGGTCCTTTCAGTGCAATTCCAACTGATTTCTATATCTTCAAATATAGAGTTTTTTTTTTTTTTCTAAATCGAATTCCAACCCTGTCTCTATATTCTGCTCCAAATTTGAAGTCGGCACCTCTTATCTCTATTTGTGACTCCAAATATAGAGATGATCTGCTTTTTACTTTTCTGAATTGTCATCTTTATCTTTTTAGTAATCTTTTGACAAAATTTAATTCTTTTGTATCATTTTTTAAATACTTTATGTCATTTTGCCTCTAAAGAAGTTTTTTTTTTTAAGATAGGTGCTGGTTGGAGTTGAACACTTTTTGAAGGATGTCTCCATCTTCAAATTTGAAGAAGATTTTTTTTTTTTAAGCCAAAATTCGAAGACAATAGTTAGAGTTGCTCTAATAAGTGCATTAACAGGTGCATGATGCATGTCACATTTTAACGTTAGTCAAATGATTGTTAAACTAGGTCAAGGGGGATAATCCTAAAATTTTGAAGTATAAGGGGTACTACTAATTACTTTTAAATTTCAGGGGTGGTGGTAGAGAATGTCTTGTGTGAATGAGTCACTTTGGCTCTCTATACGTCTCAAAATAATTAGACAACCCTCGACAATCAGTCCATGATGTTAACAGATGCCAACCAAAAGCCACCCCCCTCATAGACTTGGAGTAGAACTTCTGTCACAGCGTTGTGAAACATTCTTAGTGGACGCGACCATATGGATGTTTGGCTAGTCCCTCGGTAGACCTGTAAACCAAAAATCAGCCTGATTAGTGATTTCTAAGCGATTCGATTGAAGTTATTTTTATATATTGATTTTAACAGTAGAAATTTGAGTATTATGAAGCGGGTGCAAAGATCCAATGGTTGTAAATCACTAATAATGCTAACTTTTGGTTTGCAGGTCCACCGAGGGACTGGCCAAATATATCCATACGGTCAGCATCCACAAAGAGTGTGCCACGTGGCTCGCCTTGTGCGTTGTGACAGAAGTTTTACTGACAAAATTGTAATTTTTGAGTGTTATTATTGTCTTTTAATACCAAGTAAAGGTGTGACATTGGTCAACGTCTAGTCAAGGGGTCTTTACTAATTTTGAAAAGTACGGGGGACCTCATAACTTAGCCTATTGACCAAGGGGATAGCATGTCTAGTCGTAATTGGGTTGGGTTTGGGTATGACTTTTTTGTACCTGGGCAGTAATCGGGTTGGGTTCCAAATATTCAATCCGATGCCCGAATACCTGATAGGCCCTACATGATAAGACATTTTAGACCTAATTATATATTAGGTCGGGTCAAAACATAGGCACCCGATTGCATGCTTAAGTTAACATCCCCTGGTCCTCAGCCATGACTCGTGGTATGATGTAACCATGTTCAACAAAGAAAAACTCACAGACCCATCAGTTACGGAATGGTGTGGGATCCACCGACCATTCGCGTCTCATCTGGGGGGTTGTTGAATGTTGAAAACAGACCTTAATTGGACGATTGTAAGTTCCTAACCATTTGATTTATCACATTCTTTTGAATTTTAAGAAAGAACCGCGTTAAACAATATACGGACCGGAACAAATCAACTTTTGACCCGACATGACCCGTTTGATGGTAGCAGCCTACAATTACATCATACATCCCCCCCAATTGAGAGAAATAAAAATTTCATAAACATCGGATATTAAAGAATTTTTATTTTGCATGTGGGTCCCACTACAAGATATCAACATGGGGACTTATATCTTATGGTGGGTCCCACTACAAGATATCCTCAGGGGGACTTATATCTTATGGTGGGTCCATATCTTGGTGATGAAGTATGCCAATGGAGATCAACGTCCACAAAACAAAGTGAAAAGTAAAAAAGAGATTAGCCGTACACAAAATTGGAGTCCATAAGAGAGAAGCTCATTATCAATATTCTCACACTTGAGAACATATCGAACCTTAAAAGAGGCTTTTCTTCACTTTCTTACCAGTGGGAGGCAGCGCATGCGCATGCGCGACGTGCGACGTGCGACGTGCATGTGTAATTGGAAAGATACAGACTTAAAGTTGCTTTTATCAGTGGAAAAGAGTTCCACTGTAACTAAAATGCCCCTGTTTATATTTCACCCTATTGCAGGGGCCTTCTTTGGAAAAGGTGGCAAATTACTAGAGCCAGATGTTCCCCCCCTCGAAATGCCTCTCTATTCTTATTATTTTTTCACTCACACAAAGAGAAGTACACTTATCCAAGGTTTAAAGGAGGCCATTTTAACGGTTAAACGGACTGGGGGCGTTACCGTTTAAACGGCCGTTAAAACGGATTGAAACGGCCAGGGGTAAAAATGAAAAAAAGGGAAAAAAATAGAATTTAACGGAATTAAACGGGTTTTAACGGTTTTAACGATTTTAATGGAAAAAAACAGAAAAAATGGCGCTGAAATTCAAATTTTGAAATTTGAAAATTAAAAAAAAAAACAGAATTAATTTATCAAAATTAAACGGATTAAACGGCCGTTTTTTTTCACAAACTTTTCAGAATTAAACGGCTGTTTAAAAGATTTTAACGGCCGTTAAAACAAAAAAATGGCCTTTTTTTTTCAAAACCGATAAAACGTGTTTTAACAGAAGCGGGTTTGGGGCATTACCGTTTAAACGGCCGTTAAAACTGTTTAAACGGCCGTTTTTAAAACCATGCACTTATCCACGATGCCCAAATATTTAATATAATTGAGCTGGATCGGAGTACCTTAGGGTGTGTTTTATTGCACAAATTAAAACTTTTCGTGAGGAAATTTTCTTTTCTGCTCAAAATTTTTATGGGAAAATACAACTGATAAGGCTATTTGATTGCACTCAAGAAAATATGCAACTTTCAATTAGGTGGCTCAAGGGAACCCCTTTTTCTGGCCACTCGTATTCATGTGCTCGGCCGTGGATTTCAAGAAACCAACGGTGGTTGTCAGCGTGCCGAGTTGGCATCCCTTTTTCATTTTTTACGGTGTTGACAACCACTATTGGATTCATGAAATCCACGTCTGAGTGCGTGAACACCGAGAGGGGTCAGAAAAAGGGGGTCCTCAGAGCCTGAGCCTAGTAAATAAGGGTGGATTTTCATCGAACCCAATTCTCACCAATATGGAATAATGGAAATGAATTTCAGGTTTGGATGGAAAAATCTCATTTTTTTGAAATTTTTTTTCCAAATTTAAAATGGTTATCAAACAATTTCCCACGAATAAAATGGCAATCGAACACGCCCACAATGCTCAAGTACCCAATAGACTCGATCCATTTGACTTAGTGTAGCACCATGTTTCAAAATTACATCCGGGGCTCTGGATGTGTTGGAACCAACTTATTGACATTCGTACTATAATGACGCGTTTGTTTCATGAAGTCACGCGAGTTTTGTTGTTACGTGGGAAGTCAAAACTCAAAATTCCAACTTTCTTAAAAAGAAATATTTTTACGCCCTCCCCGTGTAGTTGTACTTTCGCCGGGACACTTTTCTCACCTTCCATGATTTGCTGAATATATATCACATCATACGTCATATGGGACTTCAATGGAGGGTGTTGATACATTGAAATGTGGCACATGGGGCCTACCCAACATGTACTTGATATAGGGCTTATACATGCGATAACATTATTCTTTTTTCTTTTAACCAAACACTGAAATATTTGGTAGAGTTTGATATTGGGCAACTCCAACCTCGTGCTCATTCCAATTATGTATAAGTTTTGTTCTCAGAAATGAGAATTGATCACACACGATTAAAAACACAAAAATGAAAAAAAATAATCACATGAACAAGAAACACAAGATTTTACATGGTTCATCACTAATGGTTATCTCCACGGGCAACGATGATTGAGAGTTTTTTCACTGTATGCAAATTGAGAAGTTACAAAATAACCCAATCAACAAAGAAGCCCGCACAAAAAAAATAGGAAACTATGAAATTTTCCATAAAGAACTTGTCAAAATATTTTCAAAATTTTGATACAGAAGTCTCTCAAATTGTCATGTGACACGAGCCCACTAACCCATTAATGTTTGGCCACACCTTGGTGGACTTATACACCAAAATATAGCATGATTAGTGATTTCTAGCCATTGATTTAGGTTCTTTTCATCTTGGGTTTGGAACCAACGCATAGCCTTGTTCATAAAGCCCATGATAAAAAAAATTGCTCAAATCCAACTGATAGAAATCACCATTCACGCTGATTTTTGGTGTTTATGGTTACCATGGTGTAAGCCAAACGTTCCAGGGATCAATGGACTTGAAATAGTGTTCCACAGAGAACGGCTTGCCAATCCTGGACAGAAATAACAGGTGTTTTTTTAACAATTATTTGCATAGCGCCGTTATTTAAAAAAAATGACCTGTTATTTTCTGAACGTTAAAATGATACGTAACATAACGGGGAAGGTCTGTTCTGTTATAATGGCTGTTTTCTAAAACCATGGTTTGTACTAGTTGATGTAGCTTTGGTCATTCTTAGAGAAAACTCAGAGATTTTTTGACAAGAAACATGGAGGAAAAAAAATTTAAAAGATTTGAAACACGTGAAAACACAAGGATGCCTGAATTTTTTAGTCAAAATGAGAATCTACATCTTCCTTTTCGAGTCAAAGTGAGAATCTTTGAACTTGGATATGAGGAACCAGACTTGTGTGATTTTGCTTGAGAGAAAGAGAAAGAGAAAGAGAGAGAGACCCACCTTATTCTTTCTTTTTTCAATCAAGGATGACATGAAGAGACTTCTTGCGCCTGGGACAGGTTACATGAAGTATATAATTGAAAAGATTTTTTGTAAAGCACGGGCCCAATAGGGATCTCGTGGCCCTACATAGATCATTTTTTGGGCTCAATGACTGCGTGGATGTTCAGCCCACCGGTAGATAAACCCCACTAAAAATCAGCTTGATTGGTGATTTCTAGCCATTGGATTTACTACCCAAAAAACATACTTGAATCCAACAGTTAGAATCAATCTTAAAAAGTACTAAAATCTATGGCTACGAATAACCAATCAGGTTGATTTTTGGTTTGTATATCTAACAAGGGGTGGGCTATGATTTTTGGTTTATATATCTAACAAGGGGTGGGCTAAAAACATACATGTGGTTAGTGGGCCACTAGTGGTCTTGTAGTGGGACTTGGGCTGGGGGGCCTTCTCTGTTCTCTCACCAAGGGACCCTAGGCGACCGCCTTAATGGCCATAAGGTAGAGCCAGCCCTGGTTACCAGCAATTTTAATGGAAAATAAAAAGAATTATGAAAAAAAGTAATGGATACAAAATAATTTTTTTTTATCTCATTCACAAATATTAGGCATTATAACGATTTTATAACGGATTTAACGTCTATTATTTGTATGTATTTATAATGGATTCAATTTTAAAATTTGAAATTCAAAATTAAAATTTAGATTTATTAATAAAAAATAAATTTTACAGTAACCAAACATAACAGTGAAGTAATAGATCTAATGAAAAATAAACGACGTTTTAAGAAAATAACAATTGTTATTTTTTTTATAAGTCTTTATTTTGAAAATAACGGCCGTTATAATGAAAATAACAGCTGTTAAATTATAAAAACGTTAAAATGTATATAACATAACAGGGTTAAGGCGTTCCTGTTATGATGGCCACAGGGTTTCACATGGGTGGGCTGGCCCGTCTAGCACCAAGCTCAACCTACTTTTGGCCGGGCTTAGGTTGTCTCTTCAAGCCCATAGGCAGGAATTTGCCAAGTTTAAGCCCAATAGATGAATGGGCCGAACTTAGGCTTTGGTTTTAAACTAGGTAGCTTAAGCCTCGTGCTTTCGGACCAAGTATATTGTCTTGGGCTTGACTTGTATAGTGATGTGACTAAGTTCTTAGGTTTTGTGCTGTATCTGGGCTTACGTGGACCCAAGGACATCTGCTGCCCTGCTTAGGGATGGTCTGTTTAGAGAAATTTCTGTTCCCCTTCAAGTTTAAAGATTAGCACAGATGTGAGGTGGCTAAACACAGATCACGATGGGCCTGCCATCTCAGCTGCCACATGTAAGAAATCCTGAACTGTGCAGTTCAAAGATATGGAGCAACTCTGGGAAACCCATCCCATTATATATACAAGAAAAATATGCTGATGTGGATCCGATCGGATGTGAGATCGGAACTGATCTAATAGAAAGACAGAACAAAGTTACTCATGCTTTTTGACTTATAAAATAACCCGCAGTCGTGGGGACCATATCCAGAGGAGTTAAGGGTTGATTTTTGGTAATGATGGTATTCTCACCATGGAGATCCTCTTAAGGATTAGAGATCCCATAGACTAGATTCAAAGGGGAGTAAGAGTCACAAGGTGATAGATGGTGGTTCATGCGCTATTTGGAGAATAATCTCTAGTCCATCCCTATGTTGTAACTTAGACCCTGGTTGGTTCAATGCAGATGCAATTCACCCACTTGCCACGGTTTTGGGATTACACGTGATTGGTTGGGGGCGTGCAAATGAGTTGCTGTGCAAGTGGTTGCCAAGCCGTTGCAAACTGTAATGCAAGCATATGCAACCCAAAAACCGTGGAAAGTGACTGCAATGCAACTCACTGCGTTTGCACTGGAGTACAAAATGCATCCCAGCGCAACGAACCTTCTATTTGGTTCGATGCACTGGGATGCATTTTGCACTCCAATGCAAACGCGATGGGTTGCATTACAATCACTTACCACGGTTTTTGGGCTGCACCTACTTGCATCCATTTTCTTAAAGAGTTTGCAAGGGCTTGTCAACCACTTGCACGCCAGCTCATTTGGACGCCCCCCAACTAATCACTTGTAATCCTAAAACCGTGGCAAATGAGTGCATTGCATCTGATTTGAATTGAACCAAGTAGGGCCTTAGTGCAAGGTATCCTATAAGGATTGTGGAAGTTAAGTTTTTAATGAGGACCATAGCTTAATATGAGTGAAATGTTTTCTTGTAGGAGCATCCTTGATAGACTCACATATATCCGTGTGAATCTGGGGCCGCTTCTTACGAGAATTGAACTTATTCTCTAAAGCACTCATGAATACCCACGATAAAAACGCATGGCCGGAATTTGTTGACTTTTGAACTATGTACAGTACTATTAGTATTGCATAGTTAATAATCTTAGTCAAGATTTAGTCACTATTGATTCTTATAATGTAAATTCACTAACATGAGGTTCAAGTTGTAAGACACATTTATTTGAGCAAGATATTTTATTCTTTACACAGTTTATTTCTTAGAATCTTATATAGTCTGGGGTATTTTGGTTATTAAAAGAGAATCTTTTTTAAAGATGCTTTCATTTACCGCGTTAAGTGAATGGAGGGCGTTATTAAAAAAAGTCAATGAAACTCAAACATTCTGAATTTCAGGACTGAAATTAAGTGATTGGTCTTAATGGGTCATTAATGTCTGAATGACTTAATTAATTAAGTTTTACTGAATGCAACCTAAGTCTCCTCATAATACGACACACACCACCAAATTTGCCAAATAAGAATGTCCCTAAAAATGTGTTAGGAATGGTTTTGGGCGGCTCAAAACCGTTCCTGAAACATGGTTGAGTCGTTCTTAAATGTTCTCTGAGTTTGGGAACAGTTTTGGGCCATTCCAAATTGTTTTTAGACCATTCTCATTTTTGTTTCACAATGGAACTGTTCCCATTTTTGGCTCACAACACATGGGGATTTTTGACACGCCTGTCTATCATTGCCGAACCAACTACGGATTGCCACCTTATGATCCGAAAAATAAAATGTGAGCAAATTTTCAAATATTTAATCCTATCAAATGTGGACTTAAAATAACAACAACAACAATAATAATAATAATAATAATAATAATAAATAGACGGTGCCAAACTTTTCAACTTGTCATCCACTTTTCATTGGATTAAAAATATCATAGCTGAGTTGTTGAAAGGTGTTTTTATGTTGGGTCGAGCTCTTGGCACCAGGCTTTTATGACCGGCTGCCGAGACAGCCTTTGTAGGGCATGGATTTCGAGAATCCAATGGTTGTGATAGTGTTGAGCTGGCATTCACTTTTTTGCCAAAGCAAAACCACCATTGGATTCTTGGAATCCACACCCGACAAGGTTTGTCTCGGCAGCCTGTCATAAAAGGCCGGTCAAGGAGCCCGATACTTCTATGTTTTATGTTACAAGGGTTAGTTAGGTGAAGACTTAAGAGGCCATGGGTTTAAGAAGAAATTCTTGAGCAAATGATGGTGCGCATAATTATTTTCACACGCAAAGATTTGTCGCATTTGGAATCACTTGTACTTGTACCATCCATCTTTTTCATTTTCTGATGAGAAAATAAAATTTGCCCACCAAGTCTAAAATGGAGGAGGCGTGAGAAATTATTTACCGGCGCGGATTGGCAAGTTGGTATCCCTGCGAAAAACTTTCGCGTCACAAATTCATGACCAAACACAAAAAATTGTTTTCCGCACCAAATTTGCACTCAAATCAAATAGATCCTTCAATTTTATTTAAGGATGACGAATTGAATCCATAGTGTGAAGTCTCGGCCGATCCTGTCTGGATCAGGCAATCTAGATAGGGAATCGGAGCCCACTGATCCGATCCAAAAATGGACCGTCTCATTGTCTCGCTCTAAGATCACTATTTCCCAAAGAAGTCTGACTTTGTCTGGGGCGAAATGTGCCGATCCCATTCTAGATCGAACCGATACGGATTGGGATCGGAGCCCACTAATCCGGCCTCCGATCCCGAGATTTCGATCATGATCGAATCAGGTAACTCGAGAGAATTTTTATTTTTATTTTTTATATATACTATTTTGCCATATTGCTTTCTGCCGTTCCAAAATTCGCAATAGATCTGCGGTCAGAAAAAAGTCAATTTTTTTTGTCAAAGATCTCTCAAATGGGGATTGGTGAGTTATCTTCCCGTCTACTTGTGCCACGTTTACTCCGATTACCTTCTCTACCCAACAATAGTTCCGTAAGAAACATTAGCAACACAATGACACAAATCAAATACAAGATCCAAACCATATTACACCGCGCGTTGAGAAAAAGAAAATTACAGAGACATGTTCCCTCCTCCTTCTCCTGTGAGGCTGTGATCCAATCAAAAAATAGTCTTGAATCTCGTGCCAAAGATCTAGAAGATGTCAAGAATCTCGAGAATCGAACGGTTGCAGAGGGGACAAGACCCTCGATTCAACCACAGCTCCCTCGAACACACCCGGCAAAAAGTGTGTCCACATGGAATGAAAGCTGCGCCTTTCTTTCTCCCCATGCACACGCAGCACGCGCTATCACTCCCTTCTCCTCCTGCTCCTTCTCTTTCTTTCTCTCCCTCTCCATCAACACCGTCCCCTTCTTCAAGCAATCTCATTAGCGATACCCTTGACGGAGTACAAGGCGCAGTACCTGTAGTTGCTGTCGAAGTAGTACCGGCGGTGTCCCCATTTTGTGCCGCCCGTAAATGACGCTCAGCGGCCAATGCTGTCGCCAAGTTCATCCCCGACGCTGCCGGAACCTGACCCACACACTCAGGATCCACGCCGTTCTCCGCCCCAATCTGAACCACACCCAATGTCTCTTCTTGCAAGTCTTGTTCGTCTTCGTCTTCTTCTCTTACGCTCATATTCGAAGAAGCCCTGAATCCCCAGGTGACCCCACCACAACACCCCACCCCTTTAAATCCCAGCCGTTCTTTCAGATTCCTCCACCTACTCTCTCTCTCTGCACCATCCATTCCTTCTCTCAGAAACCCCACCAGCGTTCTTCTTTCTCTTTCTCTCTCTACTGATTCCTGCAAACCCAGAACCGTTATTTCACCGATTTCATTCATTTTTGCAGAAACACGGATTTCCCAAAAAAAAAAAAAAAACCCGACAAAATCACAAAGAAGGTGAGATTATTAAATCCGTTGAGAAGAACACATACATGATGGCGGATCTTTGAATGGTCCCTCCAGGAGAATCTCGTGAGGTTCTTAAAGAACAGAGACTACACCACCATCTATTACACAAACAAAACGATAGATGGAGATCTTGCGAAACCAGGAATTGGGTCGAAGGAGGTTTTGCTTGCTAAGGATTAAAAAAAAAACAGCTCTTCTGATCTCGCCAGCTCCGTCACCGGAATAGAGTTGTGAAAGTTTCAAAGAAAGAAAAGAGACAGAGAGGAAGTCCTTGTTACAGAGTTCTTGTTGCCAGATCGAAGTATATTGACTATATTCTTCAATAATTAATACTATTTTATTAATTTTCTCAGTTTTTATGAATTTTTAATTAATTCTATTATTTTTATTTGAATGCCACGCTGAGTGTTGTAATTTTGAATCTTTTGATATTATACGGCATCCACAGTCCACTGTACGCCGTTTTGATCTGGATATATTGGCTTACTCACCATTTCAATGGCTCACCTTTTGTTAGTAGTATATTAATCTATCACGAGATATGTGAAATCATTACTTCTTTCTCTAAAACCCTTTTTTTCTTTTTTTTTTTCTAGTTGATGCTCTTAGCAGGCCTGGACGAAGTCAAAACTCCAAAGCCATCGAAGCCGGCGCTAGCCGTGTTGTGCCACCTGGCATTTAGCGCCATTTTCGGTGAATTATTTCTTACACGAACCAATTCCTGGCTAGGTAATGAAATGAGGCTCGTGATGTAACAAGGTATACCTGAGATCTTTTCGTTTGCGGAAGCGCCATTTTTGGCAGTCACCACTACTATCTGGGCCCACTGACCGCATGGATGTTTAGCCCACCCTTTAAAAGACAATCATACGAAAAATCAGCTTGTTTAATGATTTTTAGCCGTTGGTTTTAGTACTCAAAAAATGGTTGTATTCAACGGCTATAAAAACGCCTTAAATGGTGCTACAAAGTGTTAAAATCTAATGGTTACAGATTACCAATCAAGGTGATTTTTGGTATGTATATCCATCAAGGGGTGGGATAAACATCCAAGCGGTCAGTTGGCCCAGATGGCAGCGGTGACTACCAAAAATGCTGCTTCCGCAAGTGAACAGTTTCAGGCATACCTTGTCACATCTTTTTCCAATGAAATTTTAAATATTTTTTCTATTCAAGTCAGTATGTACAGTATTTATGTGTGCACTGGCACTGCTGATCCGGAGCCCGGATAAAGGAAAAGGATAATTGTAGTGTCCAACGATGTTGGATACAAAAGTATCCAACGCCAATAAAATTACCGCCAGCGTGCACTTAAAAAACCTGGCGGAGTGGTTCTATGCGCCGCATAGACCAAACAAAACGGCCCTGCTCAAGTTGTGCCACGTCAATGAAAAAACAAAAGTTCTTACCATTACTAATACAACTGCAACCCCACGTTAGCCGTTTTGAAATTTTTTTTACTTTCTAAAATGGAGGATGTGGGGGAAAGCAAGGTTTAAAGGAGGCCGTTTTGACGGTTAAACGGACTGGGGGTGTTACCGTTTAAACGGCCGTTAAAACGGATTGAAACGGTCAGGGGCAAAAATGAAAAAAAATGGAATTAAACGGATTTTAACGGAAAAAGTGGCGTTGAAATTCAAATTTTGAAATTTGAAAATAAAAAAAAAACAGAATTTAATGGATTTTAACGGCTTTAACAGCCGGTTTTTTCACAAAATTTTTCAAAATTAAATGGCTGTTTAAACGATTTTAACGGCCGTTTTTTTCAAAACCGATAAAACTGGTTTAAACGGAAATGGGCTTGGGGCGTTACCGTTTAAACGGCCGTTTTTAAAACCATGGGGGAAAGCTCGTAGGGCTGTTTTGTTTGGTCTGTGCGGCCCTGGCGCATAGAAGCCGCCCCTTCTGGGCTAGCCCGTAAGAACATCTCCAACAGGCTCCCTATTGCCGCGCAACCTACTCCCTAACTCACTCTCTGCTTTGGAGACTCCCTAACCCACTCCCTACATTTATGGGGTGAATTAGACTCCCTAAAATCCACCTGGATCCCTCTTTTGCAAAAATCAGCTGGATTAATGATTTCTAAGCATTGGATTGGAGTCATTCTCATGGGCTGATTTCAACTGTGGGAATTTGAGGGACAAGGATCTAAAGGTTTGAAATCACTAATCAGGCTAGCTGATTTTTGGTTTGTAGGCCCATCTGGGGATTGGCCAAACATCCATATGAGCAGTATCCTCTAAAATGTGTCACGTGGCTCATATTTTGGGCGGTCAGCAAAGTTTTAGTCCTAAGGAGTGCAAGAGCCTGTTGGAGTTATGATCCAATGTCTCCCTACCCTAAAACAATTTAGGGAAAAACTAGGGAGCCCTCTTGGAGATGCTTTAGCTCTCCTTTAACGTTGGATGCTTTAAATGTCCAACGGGAGGTGACCCTAAAACACCCCAAAGGAAAATGTGCGTAAAATTAATGTCAAACCTCTTTATATAAATCGGAATTAGTTGATTTGGATTCATGCTTGGGTGTTTTCTTGAAGCAACGCGCTGCATAGTATTCATGTTGCCGACTTTAAACATTTTTTTAATAAAGCCGCTGTGCTGGTAAGTAATTTTGGCTGATTTGTTCATAAATTTGGCCTAGAAAGCAAAGAAGATACGCTTATTATCATAAATCTTCCTTCAAGGGGAAGGATATGATATATTAGAGATTTACACCTGTGAATCGTGAACTTTGATTTGGATCTAATCGCAGCCCCACGTAACATGTATTATTTTACCTATAGATTGGGATCGATTACGTCACTGATGGATTCAAAACCAAATTAAGGGTATCATCATAATAGGGTCGGGCTCGGGGGACCCCCATTTTTCTTACCCCTCTTGGTGTTCGTGTGCTCGGCTGTGGATTTCAAGAATCCAACTGTGGTTGTCAGCGCCGAGCTGGCATCACTTTTGGAGACGCTGTCAACCACCGTTGGATTCGTGAAATCCACGGCTGAGCACGGGAACACCTGAAGGGGTCAAAAAAAGGGGGTCCTCAGAGCCTGAGCCATCAGAATATAGTGATTCTTATAATGCATATTTCTTAGGGGTTGTTATAGGGTCACTTGTCGTTGGACATTTAAAGTGTCAAACTATGAATGAGAGTTCCATTTTACCTATTTCTTTTATAGGAAAAAACAACACATGCAAAAGAACGGCTGAAAATCAGTTGGCATCGTCTCCAAGTTAACCGAAGCACACGTGGTACAATTTTATTGGTGTTGGACACTATAATTATTCATTTCTTAGAGTACTTATCTAATTGATGTAAGCCCGGTTTTAAGAACTGGATCTAGGCTACCAAGGGCACGCAAACGATGACAGATCTAGTAGAAAATATAATAAAACTCAAAGGGAACATACTAAACAAGAGCAATGTTTGAGATTTACCTAATTCCAATGGAACAGGCTGCCCGGGCGAATTTTCACTTGTCTTCTAGGGCGTGGATTCAGAGAATCCAATGAGATTTTGCTTTGGCAAAAAGTGAATGCCAATTAAGAACTATCATCACCGTTGAATTATCCGACTCAACCCCCAAGAAGGCAAGTGAAAATGGGAAGTCAAAAAAGCAAGTCCCCAAGAACCCCATACAATTCAAATTAATCTCCCATTACCTAATTCAAAAAAGGTTCAGGCTAGAGGAGAATATTTTTGAAGTGGGGATCATGCTGCCAATGATATTGTGCCAGGTAAGCAATATCATTGCCCCTCCACTTAAGTGTATACTTGGGGCAATATCATTGGCGCACGATCCACCGCTTCAAAATTTTCTCCTCCGAGGACCCCCTTTTTCTGACACCTCTCGGGAGTCGGACTCGGGGCTGTGGATTTCGAGAATCCAGGGGTGGTTGATAGTGCTGAGTTGGCATTTACTTAATAACAAAGTGATGCCAGCTCAGCACTATTAACCACCATTGGATTCTCGAAATCCACGGCCTCGAGCCAGACTCCCAAGAGGGGTCAGAAAAAAGGGGGGCTTAGGAGCCCGACCCTTCAAAAAATTAGACTTTGAACTGGTAGCGGAATGATTCTAGGATGGGAACTTGGATAAGAGATTTTTAGTTGGCTAAGGTTCGGATAAGAACAGATTGACCTCGGAATGCTTTGGGAGGTTACGTCTTGGCCTGGTTTTGCTTATAGCCGGATAACTTGAGCCTAGTCTACATCACTAATAATGGTCGAAATGCATTATTTAATGAGAATGATCAAGTGCTGGATTGATGACTATGAGGTTTACAAATTCTCATGGTTGCGATAAAGGACATTGCTGAACTTAATTTCAGACTCTCACGCAGCTGAGACAACTCTTGCGATGTTTGGTTCGAATGTGATCCCATTAGGTTTCATTTAAGACTTTGATTTTTCAAGTTTGCATTGTGTATGGAATGATTCTGTATCATCCATGATTTGAAATCTCGGGATCGGAGGCTGGATCGATGGGCTCTGATTTCGAACCAGATTGCCCAATCTAGACCGGGATCGGCCGAGACTTTGAACCATGGTGTCATCACATCTGATTATAATCCGATTTTAAATCAATCGCTATTAAACAGATGTGAATACTTCATATCGTAATTACTAATTAGATAGTAAAGTCCCACCGTAATTTAAAATTTTAAAGTTTCATTCCATCTCGAAATGTCTTGGTCGAGACGTCCTGATCTCGAGATGACCGAAATGATACGTTCTTGGCTTTTCCATGGTAGTGTCTTTGTCTAAAGACCTCGCTACTACTGAGACATACCTGGAGACTGACAACGGATCAATTCCATTTCATTTGTTTCTTTCAATCATTTTTCCATATTGGTAAAAGATTGGAATAATACTATTGAGATAATAACCCTATATAATTTACAAAGATAGGAAGGAGTGTGGAAACTGTGGTTTTAAATTTTAACGAAATGTTCGAAATTTCGGTCTTGGGCTATGACGAAGCCGAAACCCATAAAAAAGAAATTTTAAAATATTTGGAAATTTTGTTGTATTTTTTGAATTTTTGATTTTTTTTTTTAAATGCCATGCAAATTTTGGTATTGTGAAATTTTCATCGATAATCTTAACTTTAAAATTATACAAAGTTTCTGTTAAGAACCTAACCAATACTCCAAAACCAGCTAGGTGATAGAGAAGCAAAAAGCTAAGGTCTTAACCTAGGATCTTAATATTCGACCACTTTTTCAAAGACGACATCCACGGCAGTCCACTATGAGATGGCTTTCATTCTGATACTCCTATTTTCTTATCTTTTGTTTTGTGAGCGGAGCCCTGGCATTTTTCTTTCCAATATCACTATTCTCTCTCTTTTTTTAGCGAGCCCCTAAGTAGTCCTTTTTCCCAGGTCGCCCCTCCGGTGACTGGTCACAGTGGGCCATCCATATACCATACTATAATAAGCTCAATTTTTTTTTTTTGTCTCCAATAGCCTAGTGGGTCCTCCATATCCCATACTATGGTAAGCCTTTTATTTTACCATAGTTGTTTCTCCCGTGACTTGAACCTATGACGTGGTGTTGGTGTGGTGTTGGCTCTAATACCAAATATTAAAAACCTAGCCAATACTCTAAAAGCACCTAATTGAGAGAGGAGCGGAAAGCTAAGTTCTTAACCTAGGATCATAACAGTTTCACACAAAATCTCGATCGAAATTTGAGTTTAATTTGGCCCTCACTGAAATGGCATGCGAAACCAAAATTTTAAACCTTAATGGAAACTAGAGAACATAATGTGCCTAACATGCATACGCCTGTTGATAATTATTTTGTTGTATTGTGACAATGACAAAACCTAGATGCCATCAAGGATGAAAGTCTCCGGATTGGAGGGTGGATCGGGCCATCTCGCCAGAGACAAAGTAAGACTCCTTTGTAAAAAAAACAGTGATCTCGAGCGAGACAAAGCCTGGTTTGGATGGGATCGGTGGGCTCCGGATGGGATGAGACTTTGAACTATTGATGCCATGTGATTTTAGGATCACTGTCCCTTTTATGTTTGTCCGTTGAGACAAAGTAGCTAGGTCCAAATTCCAAATACAAGATTGTCAAAGTGTCTTGGACACAGCACCCTCTCCGCCGGCAGTTCACCCTAAGCTTAAAAGACGACCACCAGGTCCATACGGACATCTTTCGCTTGCACGGTGACTATCATCAGAGAAAAGATTCCCTGTCCCCTGAGGACTTCAAACTTTAAAGTCCCCCTTCCAAAATGTACACTACAGACCTTAACTCAACCCACGTTAAGCCTTTGGTTAATTGGTTAAGGGTGGTTAACAAGGAGTACGTGTCAGACATTTTGGGAGAGAGAGTGAGAGAGATGAACATGGAAAGTGTGAGCGAGGATGAAGGGGTGGAATCCCTTAAATTTGGAACCACATGGAACAGGCCACATGGAAGTGGAATCCCTTAAACTTGCAAACATTAAAAATATCATGGAATTGCAACTGTTTATAATGTTAGTTCAAAGTGCTTATTTTGTGAGTCAAGTTGTTCAACACGCTAGGATTCAAACAATCACAGACGATATTACGTGTAAATCATCATACCTACTATTATTGCCAACTAATAAATTAAGACTTTGAGCAGCAAATATCAAATAATTTGCTAGATTCTCTAATCAAGTGGATCATGGGTCCTAACACCATCCTTTAATCGATTGAATGGTTCTGATCTACCCGATCGGATTGATTTATTGACCTAGGAGTTCTCCATCCTAAGCGTAAACCCACTAAATTCTAACCTCACAAGTGCATATTTACCCCATAATCCATGTCATTCTAAGTATTGGTTATTGGGTATTATCCTACTGTTCAACAACCATATATTTACCCCGAAATATTCATTTTTGGGGGGAAAGACGAAACAACTATGTATACCAACAGGTTGATGTGCATGGAAAAACGTTTTTGTTAACACACCTTCTTAATGGGAATACACTCTGTTGGAGACTTGAACTCGCGACTTCCTAGACCTTAAGGCTCTGATACCATATTAAACAACAATTTACCCTAAAAGATCGATCTTATGGGAAAAGGCTAAACAACTATGTATACTAACCGGTTGTCAGGCTAACACAATGCGTGTGCGGGAATACACCCTCTGCTAACCCGTACAACTTGTTACATTAATTAGGAATGTTAATGATTGGTTCTTGTTACCCAAATACCTGTATACTGTTTAAAAAAATGTGAAAAGTAAAATGATATTCATACTAAAGTTTAGAAGAAAAATAAAAATAAAAAGGTCAAAATCTTAACACTATTAATCAAGATAATCGGACCGTTTCTGAAATAACTAGTCTTGGAACCAAGATAATCGAGACAGGTTCCTATCAGATATCACCTAATCGGGTACCCATCAACACCATAGTATCTTGTATAAATTTTAACTTCCAAAACCATGGTTTTAGGTTTTATGCAAGATTTAGAGAGTAGAACTTTGTTGACAGCGGATTGTCAAAAAAGCCGATGAAAGCTCACAATATGAGCCACGTGGCATACTCTTAGAGGACTCTGATCTTATGGATTTTTTGCCAATCCCTAGCTGGACCTTCAAACCAAAAATCAGCCTGATTAGTGATTTCAAACCTTTGGATCTTTGTACCCCAAATAATGGCAATAATGCTATTTTTCCCACTCTTAAAATCACCCCATGAAAATAACTCCAATTCAACGCCGAAAAATCACTGATCATGTTGATTTTTGGTTTGTAGGTCCACAGCCAAACAACCCATACGGTCAGCCTCCTCTAAGAGTATGCCACGTGGCTCATATTGTGGGGCTGTCATCGTCGACGATTTGGAGGTAGTAGGAAGCTGTAGGATACCCAAACTTGTCGTACTCCAACTGGTCACAAGCGAGACAAACACATAAGAAACATCTAGAGTTTGTTGAACCCTCTCCAAAAAATAAATGAAATCCCAACCCCACATCTCTATAAAAACTCTAAAATGCCAACCCTTTTCATACTTGTCTTCGTGTCATTTCCACATTCGCAAATCCAGATTTCCAACTACTCAAAAGTCTTCTCTCTTCTTCCTCTATATATTCATCGGGCAATCCCTGTTTTCTTCCCCCAAAAGATCAGAAATGGCTGGTGTTTCGTCTTTCAATTCCTTCACTTGCAAGACCATCTCAGTCACTCCACAACGCCAATTATCTCCTAGGGTTTCACTTTCTCCTCTCAATTCGATCGGAATCTCGAAGAAGGTGACTGAATGGTCCGGATTTTCGATCGGAGCATTGAATAGGGCGAAACCCGTTTTCCAAATTCGAGCAGTCGAGGACGATGAATGGGGTCCTGAACTAGAGGAAGAAGGCGGAGAGGGGATTGCAATAGCTGTAGCGGAGGAGCCCAAGGAGCCTAGCCAGACCGATATGTTGAAGAAAGCATTGATTGATTCGCTGTACGGCACCGACAGAGGGTTGAAAGCCAGCAGTGAAACTAGAGCAGAGATCATCGAGCTCATCACGCAGCTTGAGGCGAAGAACCCGACTCCAGCTCCAACCGAGGCCTTAACGCTTCTCAATGGAAAATGGATTCTAGCGTGAGTCTAGAATTGTTTCAGTATTTTCTTTCTGTAAAAAAATAGCCGTCCAATATGTACACGTACCATCAATCTAGCCCGTCTGATTGATGATTGATCTCTGTTTAGGTACACGTCGTTTGCTGGTTTGTTCCCGTTGTTGTCTAGGGGAACGTTGCCGCTGGTGAAGGTGGAGGAGATATCGCAGACAATTGACTCGGAGAATTTCACGGTGCAGAACTCGGTCCAGTTCGCTGGGCCATTGGCTACCACTTCCTTGAGCACCAATGCCAAGTTTGAAGTCCGAAGTCCTCAGCGTGTTCAGGTCAGTACAAACATGTCCATCAATTTCCCCCTCTGCATATTTTGATTAATCGATGATGAGTGTAGCTACCTCTAATGTGCCCCTCTGGAGAGTTAACCCCTTCCCCAAGATCTTACCAACTAAACGATTCGAACCGTTCAATCGGTGGGCCAGTCCAAATTTCAGGTCAATCGATGATGCACCTTCACGTCTGTTCTCTTTCAAAAATATCTGAAGAATTATAAAAACTTCCCCTTTTAATTTTGGTTCACTCACTTTCTATCCCAAACCACAACAATTTGACATTAGGGTCTGTTTGTTTCACATGTAAATGAGAAAAATAAATTCTGCATAGCGAGGGTACACTACAGCTGAAACCTCTTGTTGGCCGATCAGACCTGCAGTGCCGGCTTGCTACATGCCCGTGCATCTTCCTAAAACATGTCCAATTTCAAGAGATTCATATGAGAAAACGTAAGTAAACGAGCCTCGTCGAGTCTCCAAAGATAAAAGGTACATGAACAGCCATTTGATCCCCATCAAAGACTGCATTGAATCCCTCACGAAACTAATGGATGTAAACAAGTAGCACGATCTTCCACAAAAATGGGTTGGAATGCACGTATGCTTAATCTACGCAGAACGGATGCTATATTGCTATGCACACGTGAATGTGAGAAAAGTTTTGAGGCGGGGTTTTTTTGAAGCGGGGATCATGCCCAATGATGGCACGCCACATATACCCATGGATTATGCTTTGGTTTTACAAAGATTTTTTAAAAAGTAACCATGGGTACATGTGGCGCACAATCATTTGCTTTCACTAAGCAAATTTGCCTTGCAACATATTCCCACCCAAGCAAATATTTTCATATACCAAATTAAGTTGGGAACCTCTACGGGCACCCCACGTCTTTAAGTGGGGCATCTACATTTGATGGGCACCCGCTCCCATTTTAGGGCTCACGTTTGGGCATTTCAATTTTTTGGGCTATGTGGCCCTCTTGATTAGACCACATAGCCCCAAGTTATCAGCACTTGGATGTTCTTGATTGACAAGATTCCGCTCTAAATGACTTGTCTGCAGATCAAATTCGAAGAAGGCATAATTGGGACGCCCCAATTAACGGACTCGATCGTGTTACCAGAGAATGTTGAGTTTCTGGGACAGAAGATCGACCTCACACCCTTCAAAGGCTTAATCACCTCCGTCCAAGACACTGCATCATCTGTGGTCAAGAGTATCTCCAGCCAACCACCGTTGAAGATCCCGCTCACCAACAGCAATGCACAGTCATGGTTGTTAACCACATATCTTGATGAAGAATTGCGGATCTCGAGGGGAGATGGAGGAAGCGTGTTCGTTCTCATCAAGGAAGGCAGCTCCCTCTTGACACCCTAAGCAAGCTCAAAAACACTCTTTTTTCTTATTTTAATTTTCTTTAAAGCAAGACATACTACAGTTTCATGTTCATGTGTAGAAACTCAGTCACTATTATTATAAATATTCTTATAGATAAAGATGAACTCTTCTTAAGACTTTCAAAATGGTTTGTGATTTAGATTAAGATTACCATGATGTGAGCCGAGGTCCCCATCATACACGTGATTCACGACCTATTGATCTTGACCCCCAGTTGATTGGCTGCCTAATGTTGCGTGTGGCCCAAGAAGATTATCTCAATTAGATGATCTAACAATAGAAGCATGTCTTCTAGCTTAAGGCGAAATATCTTCAACTGTTCTCACTAAGGGAGTGTTTGGTTGTAGAGGGAGAGGGTGTTGCGGTATTGAAAATTTTATAACCAAAAGGGTAGTTTCAAAATCTTTGATTTTTAAAATCTAAAGGAGCAGTTTTGAAAAAGGTGGCAAAATCAAAGAGCAATTTTACAAATTTCGTAATGAAGAATATGATCAAGTCTTTGATTTCCTTTTTCTAATTTTACTAGGCAGCCAAAATGTCTCTTTTACCATTCTTCTTTTAATTAAGCAATGAATCGTGCTACCACACAGTTATCCAGACAAGAATGTACGGTTGATGCCATTGACCAATGGATTCAAGAGATCCACAGTCCAGTTGTTGCCTCGTGTACTTTTTAGTCCGGTCATCCTGATTTTGGTGGGGCTCAGAAATCTCGACCCGAGCTCCAAACACATCAGCCCAAGCTCAGTCCAAGGTCGTATGGAACCTGTTGGGCTTTTGGTTGCAACCTATCCAGTTCAGATAAATCTATAGCCATTCACATGGAGATCATGTTGAACAATCCAACCGCAAGGAGACCATCATAAAAACAAAAAAAAAAAATCAATCCATTCTAAACTCATAAAAAGTTTGACTTGAATTTAAAAATTCTAACTAATTAAACTGTTCATATGCTTTGTAACGTCAGAATGAATTGATTTTTTTGGCAATGATGATCATCACAGAAAGGACAACTGAATGTATGGTTGGTTTATCCAACATGATCTCCATATGGGCCCACCATTGTGTGTGGATTTATCCTAACTCTTCAAAACCCACACAGATTGTGTTTCTGCTCAAAAAGCATCCATACCATACTGGAAGTAAGCCTAAAGCTAAATTGAACGGCATATTAGAATTGCAAACAAGGCACAGATCACAAAACGTTTTATAAACACATGTTTGAAGTGTTGGGATTTATTTAAGACATTCATCTATAATCACTTCAAATACACCGCAAACTTTATTTTGAAAAGCAGCGCCATAAATGTGGCCTTGCCTAGCTCTTCTTGGTTTCCAAAATTGACTCTCACATCAATAAATAAACCCATAACTTTTCCTCCATCGTTAAGAGTAAGAACATTGATCGATTAATGGAATCAAATGTTGGCAACTAGTACTCACCTTTTAACACCAGTGTGCAAAAAAATTTTGTTAGCAAGGATGTTGGAAGGCAACTATCCTGTTCTTCAAGTTCCGGGCCTTCCCCACAGTTTGACACTAATATCAGTACTTGTTTTCACCACAACCTGCAAACATAGAACAAGATTATATTTACTTAAAGGAAGAGACAGCTGAACCAATTTGAGACTGTTTGCCACAAGCTATTAAGATCAGTTTTACTCTATTAGAGATTACTTCAAATATTATAACAACTTCAACTTGGGCTCCGAGCAATTCACATAAAACAGTTACAGTTCTGAGTTAAAATTGGTGACTTAGATCAGAAATATCCAAAGATGGTATAGATTCCACAAACAAGCTTAAATCATATACCTACCTTGGACATTGACAGATCACAAGGACATATGATACAACAGCACCAAACAACCAACTAACCTAGAGTCCCAGACTAAAATCAAAGAACACAATCTGGCTGGGCCAAGGGGAGTCAGACAGGTCCCAACATAATCTGTAAAGTTGATTACATTAAGATGTCTGCATAAAAGATTACAGGTATTATCTTACCAAAAGCCTGAAACTTGGAAACATAAAGCAAGTCCATAAGCATAGAAACTCAGTAACCGACCAGATCTCAACCCCAATTTTCAAATAAAAATCAATTTAAAATGCAATTCCATATTTTTCAAGCTGAAATAAATTTATTGATCTAATGCAAGTCCATAAACATAGAATGCAAATTTTAGAAACCAGTAAGATTGAAAACACAATTTTCAAATCAATACCAATGTTAAACGCACGTCCATATTTTCAACCCCACTGATTATGATCAGCATGTTTATTTTGTTCTTGATGAAAAGTAATGGTGATAACCATTATGTCATATACAAAAATAATGGTATTTCTTTATTGGTTTTATTGTTGTTCTTAGGCTGTAACATTATGTCAAAGATGTCTCTTGTAGTTTTCGTGATGAAACTCAAGTTCAGCTAAAGATAAACATGACTTTTCTTTTTGTTACAGAAATCTGAAAATTTTCAAATCAAAATCGATGTAAAACGCATTTCCATATTTTCAACCCCACTGATTATGATCAGCATGTTTTTTTTCCTTGATGAAAAGTAATGGTAATAACCATTATGTTACATACAAAAATAATGGTACTTCTTTATTGGTTTTCTCATGTTCATTGCAGTGTTTTTAAAGATGTGTGAGGCTTACGCCTCGAGGTGCGCCTCGGGGCAGAGCTCTTAAAAATGCCTTGAGGCTCAATCAAAAGGCGTTTACACATCTGAGGTATACGCCTCACTCCAAGAGGCATTGATGAGGCTTACGCCTCGTCAACGCTTCTTGGATTGGGCATATGCCTCAGATGTGCTATTTTTTTCGCATGCTGTTTTAAAAAAGAAATAAAAAAGGAATGTCAAGATATTAAAAAAAAATACGTGTTGAAGGGACCGAACATAAAAATAAAATAGAGAACCCTAAGTTTTATATTTAAAAGGAACCCAGCATTGATTGATCTACAATTGATTCACGACAAGATCCTAAATTTTGACTTAGACTATCAAGAAGAGGATGTTCATATAATTGATAAAGATGCATTTAATTTAGTAGAAGATTGAATCTTTGATTGGTGTTGTGCTTTTTTGTTAGACTGGTTGGAACTTGGAACTTGGAAATATGCTTTGTTTTTTGAATTTTTACTACATTTATTTATAGATTTAAATACTTATCTAACTAAAAAATGCGTGCGTGTGAGACTTACGTCTTACGCCTCAAGGCTTTGGCTAGTGAAGCACCTCGCCTCACGCCTTAGCGTTTAAAAACACTGGTTCATTGTTGTTCTTAGGCTGTAACATTATGTCAAAGATGTCTCTTGTAGTTTTCATAATGAAACTCAAGTTCAGCTAAAGAGAAACATGACTTTTCTTTTTGTTATAGAAATTTGAATTTTCTAGTTTCTACTTGTATAATGGCCATTGAAATGCAACAAAATCTGTCAGTTTATAATGTCTGGATAAAAAATACCAGATATTTTTACTTATAAAAAAAAAAAATACCATGTATTCATACCAAAAGCCTGAAATAAATTTGGAGATCTAAGCCCAATTTTCCAAAATCAATATCGATGTAAAAGACAAGTCCCTATTTTTCAACCTGAAATAAATCCACGAATCTAATGCAATTCCAAGAGCATATTATGTAAATCTTAGGTATCGTTAAGATCTAAAACAAACTTTTCAAATCAGAATGAATGTAGGACACAAATTCATATTTTCAACCATTGATTATGATCTGCATTTTTTTCTTTTCTAACAAAAAGTAATGGTAATGGCCCTTGGCTATGTTGTATACTAAAATCATGACATGCATTATAACGGCCATTATAGAGGTAGAAACGAGAAAATCCAGATTTCTATCACAAAAAGCAAATTCATGTTTCTCTTTTGCTGAACTTGGATTTCATAATGAAACTACGGGAGACTTCTTTGATGTAATGTTACAGCCTAAGAATAACAATGAACGCAAGAGGTAACAATAAGAAATAATATTTATAATGCACTATCAAATGATCAAAATGTCATAGAAAAGATTTTATCTTACGATATATCAGTTTCTTGCAAATCCTTATCGTGGGATTCCATCAATCCCTGTTTCCTGGAAAAGGGTTGAGAAGGAAACTTTAGTAACTTGCGCTAAAATGCCATGTTGACATGGAACGAAGAATCTATGGCAAATACTATAATATCACTACTACAAGAAGTAAAGAATAAAAGGTAAAATGATAAAAATAGGTGAATAACAGAAAAGCTAAAAAACCGATGTTGACCATTATGCCACCCATGGGTGCCTATATATTGTAAACTCCATCACATGTAAGCATCATCATATTTAGTGAACGTCGACAAATTACTTGACTAAACCAAATCCCATTTAATCCAAAAGAAATCACAGCTAGAGCTAGGATAGGAGTGGGACTTCCAAGGCTCAAGAATTTGGAAATGGTGTTTCTAAGAAAATAACAAAAAATCACCACATCTAACATTCGAGACAAAATAATTCAGGTCAACAAGTACTTACATGCGACTCCAGTGGAGCAACACATTGTAGTATAACATGAATATGCCTTTGCCAGCATAAATCTAAAAAAATAGCCATTGAAATTTTGTTAGCAGTAGGTTTGAGAGTAATGAACATTCTGAGCCCAAATTGATGGCTCAGAAAACAGCAGAAACTCCCTTGATTAGACAGATCAGTGAAGCAAAATTAATTGTGGCAAGCATATGAAATTAACTAAAGACGACAACTTAATCATGTAAACTTGGTTACATACTTCAGTGTTCTATTTATAGCCTGCTTCTTTCATCAAATGACGATAGCTGCGGCCACGTATAATTCGGTGCCATAGGTATCGGAGTGACTGCTGAAAGCTCATCTGCATTCGTTCCTGGACAAGCCTGCAGTCCAGCAACAGAGTGTCAACATATAACCATGTAAAGAATACATCAATTTAATGTTGTTAACAAGTTAAATTTGCTCACCATCTGACAAGACACCTCTGAATACCTCGAGATATAGGACGAATGAAGGATGGATCTCTTTGTGCATACACTAAACCAACCTGGGAAAATGATGATGTAAGGAAATGGTGTAAAATCAATGAAGAGAAAAGGAATACATCATGGATAGAAAGAGACAAGTACCTCCATCATTGCTGTTGTAGAAGGATCATCCAGAATCTCAAGGCTACAATCAGCTAGATAATTAAACTACAGTGGGGCAAGTAGATAACAGGTTAGACAAGTTTTGAAAGATTTTGATGGTCATACGGTTGCAGGGTCCTCATGTGATGAATAAGCTTTTAAGAGAGATAAGAAACATGTTTAAAAAAGAATACGCTTACCCACTCTAAAGGCGCAAAAAGCCAAAAATGCACCTTTGGGAGGATAAGCGCATTCCAAACCCCCATAATCCCTGCAATACAAATAATTGATAGCTCTCATCTAGAATTTAGTCCATCCAAGACTGAGCTACACCTCAACCAACAAACCAAATCAAGACAAGCTAGAATCATGAGCAGCATAGATAATTCCATTGCTTTCCACAACTGGAAAGTAACACCAATGGTTATAAGTCTCAGCTGAGACTCAGTCTACTCACATGAGTCATCTCAGTCTTGGCAAGTAATGGATCATATGATCCAGCTGATGCAATTGACTGGATCGGGCTTGTCTGGGGTGGACATGGATGACTCAGTTGAGCCTCATTTATATTGCTTGAGTTGACTAGTTTTTATCATATGGGATTGGATTTGTCTTGGGTTAACTCAGACTTTTCTTGAGTTGGCATTGCTGTGTCTCGTTGTTTGGGCTGATTTTGCCCCAAAAACTTGACAAAAAATGCTCTATTTGCACCTCGTGACTCTGATCCAGATCGTCCAAGTAAACTTGGTCGCAGTGGCGCAGCCCCAAAAGATCCAGATCCCAAGACCAAGACTTTGAACCATGAATGCATTTTATATTCTTCAAACATCCACGAACTATAATAATATAATTGCCAGCATGTCTCAGACAACAAAAGTTTCAGTCTATAGGTTGTAGATGCATACACATGAAGCAGCAACCTATGATATGTTACATCTAAATAAGAATGAAAACACACCATCACCACTAAGATATTGAATGATAGAATAGATACTCTTATTGTTCAAAATAATCAAAATAGTTCTGTTCATACCACAACCAGTAGGTTGTCGGCAAAAAATTAGAAGAGCACTAAACATAACAAATAGAGAACATAAAAAGATGATGAGCAACAGCTTACCCCAAATTCAGCGTTGACGAGAGATTGAATGAAATCAATTAGTTGAAGCTTCGCCCACTCCAACCGCTTGCTTGGGTTGTCCGTATGTGGAGGATGTCTCCATGGAGCACCAAAACGCAATCGATCTTTTGAAATTCTTTCGTTTTGCACGTCAACAGCAAATTTTTGCAAAATAGACAATGCTGATTCCATGGCAGGATTCACCACAGTCACCTAAACAAAATTAAGAGAATAAGAAGAGAAAGTGATGCACACAGAGACCCACACAAACAAAAGAAAAGGGAATGTTAATGCATAAAAATGTCCAAAGACAATTAACCCTCAGTATGAGGACGACACTAAATATGCAGCACTAATCACCTAGTTAAAAAATTAGAGAGCAGCTGAAAAAATATGAAGCAAACATTTTTCCAGTGCCATTAGCTAGGCCGTAAGATGGAGACCCTGTCATGATTGGCTGAAGTCCTATGGCTTCTGGTTAATCTGGCAGTGACCCCTATGGGCTTCAACCCATGCAAACACCAAGCCATAGAATGTAGAGCAGGGAGCTTTGTTACTTTAATGCAGGACCCATCACAACCTCTAGGATTTTGCAAAGACTCAAAAACTGAGTTGAGATAAGAAAAAAGAACTTGTGCGATCTAAAACTACCCGCAGACATCAGGCATCCAATCCATCAAGAATAGAGAGGGATTGTCATTTGAAAGGCTAACAATTTTCTAAACTGAAGTGGGTAAAATAAGTTTCAAATGAAATAAGCTGCAACGAATATAAAGAACTCACTTGCAAATATGCTAAATATGCATCAACAATGTCCTCGAATGTATTTCCACTGATATCTTCCATGATCCTGCACCAGTTAAGGAAAGAGAGAAAGATTGAATCATACAATATGTACTTTCAAATACATGTGACACAGATTGATTAGTTAAACATAAATTCCTTGAATTTGGAATATAGATGTAAACAGGATACAGTATGCTACATTCTATTTTACAAAACACCTCCCTTTCTAGCAATCGGTGAAATTATCGACATACTATAATTTCAATACTTGTTTATTAATGTGTCTTATGGTGGGAGATTTTAAGAATTCCAAACAATGTAGATTGTAGAGAGGGAATAGAAATAGAAAGAAGTAAAGAACTACTTCATAGTCGCACAAGACTCTCCTCACAAGTGGTCTATATTCAACAAAAGCAAATATAGATTGTTAGAACAATCCAATAATACAACACATATAGATTTCTGAGTGGCCCTCCCTACACACTTTCAATTTACACAAAGGACTTGCATATCTTAGCGAAGACTTCACTTGCACATATAGATCTTGTTAAAATTGATTTATCTGTCTTTTCCTGAGCGGGTAATAGTAACTCTATGGAACTTCCAACCAAGAAAAGACTAAAACATTTCTGACATATTAAAGAGTGAAAAACTTAATCGAAAAAGAGAAAAACGCCGAAAAAGAGAAAAACACAAACACACACAACGAGTCAACTCAATCGTTCAACCTTCTCTTTAATATAATCCTTTACCTTATCAAAAATAAAAAATAAAAATCATTCAACCTTCTCTTAGCTTTTGGAGAACAACCAAAATATTGATCCATAAAGTTCTTATCAACTAAATGCGTTATGTGATCGAGCACTGCAAAAATTTTGTGTGAGTCAACATATTCTCTGTTTCGAAATGGAAACTAGAATTATTTAATAGTGTACTCAAAAACAGAGGGACTGCAGCCAAACCCAAGCTTACCCATCAAAAAAGAAAAAAGCACACACATACACATAAGGAGTTAATTCCACTCAATCATTCAACCTAATCTTAGCTTCCTGAGCAAAACCAAAATATTGATCCATAAAGTTCTTATTGACTCAATGAGTTATGTTGATCGAGCAATGCAAAATTTTATGGGAGTCCCTTCCACTCATGTTATTCAACAATTCTACTTTCCAGAGCAAAAAAGAGAATATATTGATATACAACTTAAAAATCCATCAAGTTTTGATCACCTCAAGGTGATAACAATCGAGTTATGCAAAAAATTTGTGAGAAACCCGATAACAAGATCACAAGTTCTACCCTAATTTTTGAATCTTTAAGGACTGAAATAGGTTTGAATTGAGTCCACACCACTCCAAACCATCCTTTTATATCTCTTCTTTAAATATCAAATCCTCGGATCGAATGATCAGCGTGAGTTTTTTTTAACTTTGTAAGGACAAGAGAAAAAGGAAAAAGAATTAAGAAAAGAAAAAATTATAATAATGTAAAACACACTGGATATAGCTCTAAATGTAAAGTCGAATGGCAAAATAGGATTCATGCTGCCAACCCCAAACATTTGGGAAAGGCATAGCTGCTGCTGTTGATGATGATGATGGCCTCAAACCAAGCAGCAGGATTCAGACTATGAAGAACTGGATAGACATTATTTTCAAAAGAAAATATAAATGAGTATATATATAGCACACTGTCTCAAAATTCTAACATGGCCGTCACATAGATAAGAGCTCACAGTATATATCCTAGCACAACAAAATAGGAGGGCATCACCACGCAGATTTCTAAATAATTATTCTTAAGTTAAAAAGGCTGCCTAGCAAAAAAACAGGTTAATAAGGTGATACATGCCACCATTATACAGATTATAATATAATATTTTAAATAAAAGGAGCAAATTATACGTACTTCTGATTGTAAGTACTTTGCTTGAGTGCATAAAGCTCCGAAAGATGTCGTGGGTTTGTCCCAAGCACCTCGGCAATCACTCTCCACTACAACTTCAACAAACATAATATCAGAGCTTTGCAAAGAATGCCAACGAATCAAAAAGAGTAACTACAGAAGTTGCAATTCAGTAGCTGAGAATTATCTTTTATTTAATTTTGAGAAAGATATAATTCAGAAACTGGTCACGAAAGACTGCTCACCTCAGATTCACTGAAGTAATCGGTAACCATATGCGTTTTAGCTTCTCAGGATTCCATCCAAAGGTCTTCATAATTCATAAAAAACAAAGTTATAACGAAAGTGAGATGCATATTCAAATCCTCAAAGAGATAATACATATCTAGGGGTGTCAATCTGGCCCTCTTGTAGAGGGGGCCCTGCCCTGCCCCTACCCTATCCTTTAAAGCCCTAAAAAGAGGGCTTTTTATAAATTTCAAGCCCTTTGGGCTGGGCCGGGCCAGGGTCACACTCAAGGGGGCCGGCCCTACCTGGCCCTTAATAAATCATCTATGTTATTTATTTTTTAAAATCATATTCTATAAAGCAATGCACATAGTGCATCTTTTTTTGTTTTTAAATGACACTAAACTAAATTGTCTTTTTTTCATATATAAAACTGGGCTGTTCTAAGGTCACCTAAAGTGTCCAACTGTTAATGAGAGTTCCAAGCTACCCAGGGAATCAAACCCTCTTTTGAAAAACCAAAAATACATAAGGGGGAAACCGGTTGGCATGGTCTCCCGGTTTCCTTAGGTACACATGACACAACGTTATTGGTGTTGGGCACTATTATCCTAAAAAGATACAATTTTGGGCAATTTCCAAATGATTGAGCCATTCCAAAATTATGACCGGCCCAAAATCGTTCTTATTTTGAAAAAATTAAGAATGGTTCAATATCATTCTAAAAGAACTTTTTTCTAGTGTAAATTTATAACATATCATCTATTTTTTCGAGGTTTTTAAAAAGACTAATAGGTTTCATTTTCAAACCTTAACGGTTCACCCCTGTAATATAGATTAAACCAAGGAAACACGTCACCAAGCCAAGTGCATTATTATTTACTAAAATAACTTTTATTTTTTAATACTTTTCGTCTAGGCCCTGGCCCTTGAGGGTAGGTCTAGGGCCTAGCCGGTTCAGGCCCTCTAAGGGCTAGGGCTAGGGCTAGGGCCTCACCTTTATAAGTGAGGGTCGGGCTAGGCCCTACCCTGGCCCGGCCCTTTGACAGTCCTATACATATCCCAAGTCCCAACAAATGAATAGATCTTAGTTGCACGGAACGAGAGTGGGTACAAGAGACTCGGGTGCGAGAGTGAGGAAGCAGTTTTTGCAAACAAATTTAATTGACTAATTTTAGAAAGCAGGGATTAACAAGTTCAGGAGCAGAAGTGGTACCTAGAATAGAAGTTTCCTGCAAGAATGCCACTAAGTGACACACTTCAAAGATTGTTACATAAACATGTATGAACAGCAGGATTTCATGCTCCCCTACCCGTGCTGTACAAATAGCATGCCATGTAGCAGCACAGGAGGTGGATCACACTTATGAGATCCCATAAGCCAAAAAAAAAGTCCAAAGAAGATTACCCTAACCATCCAATCTACCAATATGTTTTGGATAATCAGAAAAATGGCTGACATCCTGAAAAATTTAATTGATTGAAAGGTTAGCGTCATCCACTAAGAATGATTTTTTCCTTTAATATCTCAGGATTGGGACCCAACCCCCAACCATCCTGCATTTGTGCCATGCATTATGCATATGGCACCGGAGGGGAATGACTGTTTGGCCTTCCCTCTTCCTGACTTGAATGTTCCTACTAACCAATCAATAAACTGAAATACGGCTCAATAAGGACAGATAAGTTTAGCTAGGGTACCTCACGAGAGATGAAAATGTCTGGATGTCCAAAATCCATAAAAGCTCGGTATGAATAGTAGCTGGAAAATATAAGGAAGTATTAAATTTACTCAACCAATTCAAATAAAAAAAGCATAAAGCACTTGAAAAATCTTATTAAAAAAACCACTTGAAATACTGAAGAAAAAGTATAAAGAAATGAGAAAAAGAATGATCTGATCCTGAAAGATCATCTGAATCATACTGATTTCAGGGCTGATCAAATTGCATAAAGGAAATGCGTCTTTAGTTCCTGAACTTGATGCCCATATGGCTTTCCACCAATAATCTTGGTAATAAAGATGTCTGCCTAAGTAATAGTGATGCATTGTCTTTACCTCAAATTACAACATTCAGACCCGTTTCATAATACTGCATATAAAACTGATCACTACTTATATTTCAGATCAAAACCTACTAAAGTTAAATCAATAACCATATTAGAACAGATAATTTTTGTTCAAAAACAAAATAAAAAAAAAAATGAATGCAGTTGAAAAATCAAAGACCAGAAACATAATTGAAGACCAACATTACCTATCTGATGTTAGAAGTACGACAGGTAAGCACCTCTCGTTCGCGCCCAGTGCAATTATTCTCCACAGGAGACTGTCATGATACATTGACGCAGAAACTGTTGAATCATCCGTTAAGATAGCATTATGAAGAACATCAATGTTGTTTATGACCAACTTCGGCTGCCCAACAAGGTAATAGCATACTCAATCAGTCAAAGCGAGTTGGCAAATAAAGCAACCAAATTAGGCTAATTTCTCTTTCAATGTAGTGAATTATGAACCCAAATGCGAGCAAAGTTAAAAAGCATAAACAGAAATAACCAACCTCAGCAGGTAATAGCATACTCAAGCAATCAAAGCAAGTTAGCAAATAAAGCAACCAAATTAGGCTAATTTTTTCTTTAACTGTGGTATATTATGAACCCAAATGCGAGCAAAGTAAATATGATTTTACCTGGAAGTAATCAACCTCAGCAGCTGCCGACAACAGCTCCAACAACAAACACGGCCAATCGGTAGACGAATTCGCCAGAGACCTAGAAAATCCCCCAGTCCGATTCAAGTGAGCCACAGCATTAGCTCTCCACCCCTGATGAACCTGAATCACCTCCTTGGCTAATCTCAAAGACAGCATTGCTTCTCTGAAGTAAGACTTCTCTTCAAGTGTCACAACCTTCCCTTTCTCATCAAGTCCTAGAATTGCGTCAATTTCATCGATCTTTGATCGAGCAGAAAGCGTAAACACCGCTCTGGACCACAATACTGAAGTAGGGACCTTATCATCGGTGGTGGCAATGGTGGTGGTGGTTTTAATGGCGTTGTTGTTGAGGATGCGGCGGAGGGCGGTGTTGAGGCCGTGCCATTTGTTGAGAGTGGAGAAGACTTGTTGGGAGCCGATGGTGCCGAGGCGGACGCCCTTTTCGACCATTTGTTCGAGAGAGTGTTCGAGCTGTGAGCGGAGAGAGCTGAGAGTGGGTGGTGGAGAATTGGACCAAGATGCCCATGGAGAGGACTGGTGGTGTTCTACGATGGACAGACCAAAGTCGACATAGCCGGTGACGTGAGGACCTCTGTTCCAGTCGTCCAGAAGACCTGAAGAAGAGGAATTGAGAGAGAGAGAGAGAGAGAGAGAGAGAGAGAGAGAAGAGGAATTAAGTGACAGAAAGCTTACGGTTGAGGATGAGAGTGGTTTTGCCGACGCCTCTGGGACCGTGGAGGATGAGGGGTTGGGGAACCCTATGGCGCTGGACGTGGTTGTTGAGGACAGTCTCGAGTAATGGTCGAGTGATTATCTTCCATGCCTTCTTCACCATTTTTTCTTTTAATCAAAAAATTGGTTCTCTCTCTCCGTTTTGCACTCTGCCGCCGCTCTACTGCACTTTTCCTCTAACACCACAGCTCCATTCTCTGGTCTTTGGTTTGTAGGATACATTTGTGTGCCTAGGGCAAATCTATGGTATGAGGGGAACATACGGTATTCATTGATGTAGATCCCACCTAATAGATTGTTAATTTGATCTTATTGGTTGATCCTAACCGTTTTCATGATTCTTTCTCAGGACAAAAGAAATTGGGTTTTTTTATAAGCAGTTGATCGGATGGTTAAAAGTAACTTGTGATTATTCGTTGTGTTTTGTTTAAAAAGATGTACAAGGTTATGGTCCAGACCGTTGGATGGTCCTCTAGATTTGTGTGGAATGTCCCGAGGACTAACAGTAGTCTAGGGATAATGGTAATATGGTAATATCGCCACGGAAATAAAGACATTTGGAAAAGTCTTTGTATCATTGTGGGTCGCAAAATATATGCCACATGGCATGTTCTTCCGGATCCACTGACCCTCAATGTTTGGGCCACTCCTTGGTGGACCTAAATACCTACGTACCTGAATGTTTGGGCCCTACCCTAGCCCCGACCTTAGCCCTACCCTTACTTATAAAGGTGAGGCTCAAGCCCGGTCTTAGCCCTTAGAGGGCCTGAACCGGTTAGGCCCTAGTCCTACCCTCAAGGGTTAGGGTAGGGCCAGGGCTTAAAAGAAAATTATTAGTAGAAAAAGTGGATGCTTTAATAATGCAGTTGGCTTGGTAACGTGTTTCTTGGTTTAATCTATATAGATTTTTCAACGAATGATCGTAATTTTGAAAATGAAAATGAACATTCTAGTCTTTTTAAAAACTTCGATAAAATAAATGATGTATTATAAATTTACACTAGAAAAAAAAGTTTTTTTAGAATGATTTTGAACCATTTAAAAAAAGAGTTCAAAATGAAAATAATTTTGAATCGGTCATAATTTTGGAATGGCTCAATTGTTTGGAAATTGTTCAAAAATTATATTTTTTTTAGGATAACTGTAGTGTCCAACACTAATAATGTTGTGACATGTGTACCTAAGGAAACCTGGAGACCATGCTAACTAGTTTTTCCATTTTATTTTGTATGTTTTGTTTTTCAAAAAAAGGTTTGATTCACTAGGTGACTTGGAACTATCATTAACAGTTGGACACTTTAAATAACTTAGTATCATTTTCTAAAAAAAAGATATCTTATATGCATTGTTTTATAGAATATAATTTAAAAATAAATAAATCTAATAGAGATGATTCGTTAAGGGTCGGCCCCCCTTGAGTGTGACCCTAGCTCGGCCCTAATTTAAAAGGCCTTACATATTTAGGCCCGACCCTAAGGTCTTGAAATTTATTTAAAAGCCCTCTTTTTAGGGTTTTCAAAAGGGTAGGGTAGGGCCGGGCCGCCTTACAAGAGGGCCAAATTGACACCCCTACTCTTTAGGCTTCTTCAATGGAAGACGCGAACCTTGGAGGTTGGAAGGTGTTTGGGTGGGCATGATTGCTGATTTAGATTTGAGTGCCAAAACACTGCTAAATAAAGACCTAATTTTGGGTGTGTTTGGGTGGGCATCTTCAAGGGAAGATGCGCATCTTGGAAGTCAGCATCCTCATGGTGCATACTTACCAAGGTTGCAGGTTGACATTTGATTTTATACAACCAAACATGTTTCAAAGATAGATGTCTTAGTTCTAATGTATTTAGTTTTGAATGGAAATGCACGTCTTGAAATTGTGTGAGTTGCACATACATTATGGATGATGCATGTTATAACAAAAAAAAAAAAAATGTTGACATAGATTATGTGGTCCCCACATAAACAATAGGAATTAAAAGATCATATGTGGGCCCCATGTAATAACATGGGTTGTTAGAGCATCTACAACCCTACCATATCCTACCCAAAACACTTTAAGTAAGGTAAAAAAGCTATCCCTTTCCTAAAACTTTGAAAGCTCTCCAATGGTTCACCCTAAACTCTAACCTTCCATAAATATAAGAACTAATAGAAAGATGGAAAATAACAAAATTTATAAGAAGGGCACATAAGTGATATTAAGTAAAAAGATAGAGAGGACATTCAATGAAATTAATAGAGAAGGAGGAAAATGGGGAACAAGTTTTTAAAATCTCATCCTAGATCCTACCCTAACTTTAAGGGAGGATTTGAGGTTACCCTAAACTAGGGTGAACTTTAGGGTAGGGTTGAAGATTGCTTTTTATGTTTTCACCCTATCTTTGGGAAGGGAAGAGAGTTTAGGGTAGAGTTGGAGATACTCTTTGATCGTACTTGGACCACACACATAAAGTGCCATGTAATAACGAGGGTTTATAGATTAGGTGAGCCCCACATGTTAACAAGGGTTGATACATCCCCACATGATAACAAAGGTTGATACATGTGGACCCAACATGATAACTTTGGTTGATAGTTGATAGATTTTATGGGCTTCAAATATGTGTACCCCACACATTAAGTTGGGCCAACATAATAATGGGGATTGATTCATCATATGTAGACCCGACATAATGTCAAGAGCTTATAGATCATATGAGCCCGATATAAGAATGGGAGTTAATAGATCATGTGTGCCACACTTAAGTAACTGGATTGATAGAGCATGTGGACCCCACATAAGAACGATGATTAATATATCATGTAAACTCTAGATAATAACGTGGTTGATAGATCATGTGAGCCCATATAAGAATGGGATCGAGTTGATAGATCATATGAGTCCCACATAGTAACAGGGTTAAAAGAGCATGTGGGTCCCATGGATAGATCATACACATGCCTCATGTCAAGTTGGCCAATACATCATAAATGAGCCACACAGAAAGCTGGACAAGACCATATGCTCGTGTATGCTTTCATTCGTATTCGAAGACTTGTGGGGGTTGCTAAACAGCCTAAACCATTGAAGGTACAATTTTGTGCGTCTGCTACATCTTTGAAGTTGCATGCCTTAGAGCATCCCAAAAACTTTTCACGGCCCAAGATGCATGTTGAAGATGCGCTACCAAACACATCCTTATATTCATTGAGCAAGCTTGCATTCCTATTTTTCTAAACCTAACCCCCTTCATCTTATTCAAAATAATATTATATTTTTGTCTACTTCTACGTCAGTGTTCCATCAAAAGTATAATAACATTTTAGAAAACCCATCGATTTACTTTCAAAATCTCTTTTAAGATTGAACAAAATTATTTTTCTTAAGAAAATAGGTTTATGATACCCTTAACTACAACTCATAATCCGGTGTGGCGTGCACAAACATTTGACTTTGGTATTACAAAGTTGTGCTAATAGCACAAAAGTAGGAGACCTAAAGGCTCTACCTTTAGCTCTAACTCGCATCCTTATCTACTGATCGAACTCTATTCTCTCAAGCAATATGGGACAGAGGCTCAAGCGCAACAATTCAAGCGTATTTCAACTTTCAAGAAATAAATTACTCTTCAAATGGCCGACTTCAAATACACATGTACACACCAATTGAAAAAGGCTCTAAAGATTTTTCCTCCAAAAATTTTCATTCAAAATTTTATAAAATTGTTTAAAGTACACAAGAAAAAAGATTAATGCTCAAAAGCAACAACTTAAAGGTCTAAGGTTCAAAATTTGTTGGTTTAAATAAAGCAAGTTTTAAAATAAAATAAACTTTATAAATAACATGGGACTCATTATTAAATGGGTCTCACTTAAGAGATCAATCTTCATCAAAATCCAATCTCATTGGATGGACCATATCCATTTGATCTATCGTATTCTTTTAGATAATTTTATTCAATTAGGCCACGTTTCAGTTGACAACTATAACCATTCCACCTATTGTAATACCCATAGTTAACAAATTGTGAAGCGGCAAAACTTCGCCCATTGAAAATGCAAATTTAAAGCGCTTTTGGTTAAAAAACAAGTGGAGTAAAAAAATGGTAAGAAAGGTGAGAACGTCAAAGATCGATAAGTGAGGACTTCAAGTTTAATACTTTTTTAATTCAAAACTATAAACTCAAAAAAAGAAAACCTAGATGTGCATATACTCATGATGTAACATAGACTAGGTAGCAATATCTATACTATTATAAAGCAACAATCGGTGTTGCCACCCATGTGACAATTAATTAAGGCCACTCTACTTGAAAGCAAAAATCTTGCCTAGAAGCTAAAACCTGGGTCGGGGTTGCATGTGTTGGGGGTATAGCTGACCGCCACGAAGGACCATAGTATAAGCCACATGGCACACTCTTAGAACCACTGACCGTATGGATGTTTGTCCCATCCATATATGGACCTATATACCAATTATTAATCTTATTAGTGATTTCAAACCTTTGGATCTGAATACCCCAAATAATGCTCGAAATCTACGGTTAAAAATCAACCAATGAAAACCACTCCAATCAAATCCTTAAAAAGCACTAATCAGGCTGATTTGTTACATGTAGGTCTACCTAGAGATGGGCCAAACATCGATACAGTCAGTGGTCTCTAAGAGTGCCACGTGTATGGTACTACCACGTATAAGGTGCACATGCATCCCACGTGGTGTTCCCCTAGTGAGCATAATACTGCCACTGCTTTCCTTAAGTAATATAAGCAAAGCTCATAGTTTCTAATACATATATTTCATTTATCAAGGTCTCCAAAAGCATAAGAATATTTTAATTTTTTCGAAAGTATTTTTATAAATAAAAAATTCTTTAATAAGAATAAAAAAGTGGGGTTTATTCATGAAATTTTCTGAAAATTCTAAAATTATGAGGTTGTTTTGAATTGTTGTGTGGCTTTTGTTTAAACTTTTTTTTTTCAGCACTTTCAGCTGAAATTCAGTGATTGAGGGCGTTTGTTAAATGACTGAATTTCAATGCAAGGTAAAAAGTGCGGTGAGTTCGACTTTTTTTTTTTCTGCAGTAAGTGATTTCACGAATAGGAATCTCAAAAAGAGATTCTAAGAGATTTTACTAAATCCCCATAATGCCCTCCTATTTAAGTTACCTCTACTAAATTAGGACAGAACTATTCTATAAACATTTCATCATCCCAATTGTACCATTCTCTTAAGTTTTCAAACATAAGACCTATGCCAAACATAAATTTTTCATCACTTTAAGTTATTAGGACTTATCCTAAGCACTTTAAACTTTTAAGTGTTGAGCACTGGTTTTTTTTTTTTTTTTTGTGATATCTGAAAACATTTATCCAGAAAACGAGATTTTTTTCAAAAGAAAAATAAATACAAGGAGTTGCAAATACTAATGATTTTTTGATGTGTTGGGAGTTGGTACTCATCCAATCCTCTGGGACCCTGAAATGGTTCTGCTGTGCAACGTTTACAGACTTAAAAGTATGCAAACATTGTGTCCACCATTAAATGCTCCTTGAAAACGTATTTTTAATTTATAAAATATTTTTTCTCGAAAATATTGAAATAACACATTTTTCAAGGGACATCCAACCGTATTGACAATGTTTGCATACTTTTAAGTCTGCAAACAGTTGCATACTAGATTTGTCTGGGAGAATTGCTCTCCAGCTAGGAGAGCGAAGTTGAGCTCCTCATTTGGAGGGTTTGATTATTTTCATTATGGGCTTCAGAATAGGTCCATTGGGCCCACAGCTGGAAAGCATCAGAACCATGCTTTTCAATAGTTCATTCTTTAACACAGTGTTCTTGGCCATGTGGGATGCTCATGTGGCGAAGCCAGACAAGTCAGCTGATTGGGACCATTTTGATTGGCCAGGTGGATATTGTCTTTATTCCGTCCGTACTCACAGTCCTAGTATACCTTGGATTGCACTTTTGGCCTATGAATAACACTTGATTTTTTAAAATTTTAAATAAAGGAAAAAAAGTGAAAGAAATCTTCTCTTTTTGCCAAATAGCACAGGGGGAAGAAGCGGGCTAAAACTTGAAACTTGGAGTGGAGTTGTGGTGCGGTCCGGCAGGTGGACCTTGCCTCTAAACTAAATTTTTTCCATTAAAATAAAAGCAAAAAAACCCAATGGCCCGGGATTGCCATTTTTGCCCTACAACCTTTTTTTGGTCAAAATCATACCCCGTTTATTTACTTTTTTAATGTTTGGCAAGAAATGAGGTTCAAACGAGAATAGTACGAATATAATCTGTTTTGAAAATTTTGAAATGCGGTTAAAAAAAAAAAGTCAAATTAAAAAAAAAATAGTTCGAGAATAATACGATTTAGTATAAAAAGTCGGGCCCCAAAAATTATTGTATATACACCTGACATTATCATAATTAGTGCTTTATACCCGTCAGATTTTTTAGTCTTTTTCATGGGTTAATTTTCAGCCATAGGATCGGATCATTATTTTGGGGTGGATACAAAGATCCAATGGCTAAAAAGCACCAATCAAGCTCAAGCTGATTTTCAACCAAGATTGGAGATCCCCCCCGTAAAAGAAAGTTAATAGGTTTAAGAGAAAAAAAAATGGAGAATAATCCGTACAGTTAAATATGTCGTCGATAAAAATGCTTTTTTAAAATAAAAAACTTTATATTGGCGTAGTACGCAGAATTACTAACTAGGGTTCAAACAGGGCACTTTTATCCATTCCAACCCGGTCTAACACATCATGAACCGGGTACTTCCATCTCTTCCGGTCCATAAAGTCCCAATGCATGTACAATCACGTGCAAACATAATAAAAGAGTAAAAAATATCCCACACCAAGTCCGACGCTCAGCTAAAATTTTTCCGATACAGATCGAACACACTATTTCCTCCTTCCCTCTCCTTACCTTTCCGACCAAGCAATTCTCTCTTGTTTCTCTCCTTTTCATGTATTCGAACCAGTTCACCACAGAGCTCCACCCCAACTCGCCTCGGCTCTAGCCCGGGTCGTAGCCCAAATGCATCCACCGTCACCGTCACCGTCACCGCCACCCCCAACCCAAACCCTTAACCTCATCCACCATGTTCTCCCTCTCCTCATCCTCTCCTCCCTCACCGTTAAATCCTTCATCGGACGGTGGCAAGTCATCCGCTCCAAACTCAATCACCTGCAATCCTCCCTCGCCGAAATCACCAACTCTCCTCACTGGTCCGAAAACCCTCTCTTACAAGACCTCCTCTCTAATCTCTTGTCTACTCTACACAAAACTCAATCCCTCTGTCAACAATGCAAGACCAACCCTTCTTCCTACACAGGCGGAAAGCTCCTCATGCAGAGCGACATCGATATGGCCTCCGCATCCCTCTCCGCTCATCTCCACGACATCGATTTACTGCTCAAATCGGGCGTTCTACGACAATCCAACGCGATTGTTCTATCGCAACCTGGTCCCGGATCAGGTAAAGAAGAGGTAGGGTTTTATATCAAAGACCTCTTCGCGAGGCTCCAGATCGGAGGTATTGAGTTCAAGAAGAAGGCTTTGGATTCTCTGCTCAAGCTCCTCAGAGAGGATGATAAGGCTGCGGTTCTGGCGGCAAAAGAAGGAAATGTGGGCTATTTGATTCATTTGCTTGATTCGAATAACAACCCTTCAGTTCGAGAGCAAGCTGTGGTTGCGGTCTCTGCTCTTGCTAGCGCTAGCGATTCATCGAGGAATTGCGTCTTCGAAGAAGGGGGTTTAGGTCCTCTGTTGCGACTACTGGAATCTGGATCGTCGGGGTTTAAGGAAAAGGCGGCGATGGCGGTAGAAGCGATCACAGCCGATCCGGAGAACGCTTGGGCGATTTCGGCTTATGGTGGGGTCTCGGTTTTGATAGATGCCTGTCGATCGGGATCACCGGTGACGCAGACCCATGCAGCCGGAGCAATAAAGAATGTGGCCGCGGTGGAGGATATCAGGGTGACATTGGCGCAAGAAGGCGCGGTGGCGGTTTTAGTCCAGCTGTTGATGTCCGGCACTGGCCCTGCTCGAGAAAAGGCGGCAAATGGTCTTTCGATCCTCGCATCAGCCGGCGAGGATTTCAGGGTTTCGATAGTACAGGAAGGAGGATTGCAGAGTCTCCTCCAATTGCTTCAAGAGTCTTCGGATTCAGATACATTAGATTTAGAACACGTTCTGCGAACCATTAACGCCCTCTCGGGAACAGCTTCAACGGCGAGGATCTTATCTTCTTCAACTTCGTTTGTATTACAGCTCTCCGAGCTGATCAAGCATGGAACCATCACCGTTAAGCAGATTTCGGCATCGATACTCTGTAATCTATCAATGAGCGATGCGAACAAGCGCGATATTGCCGGGTGCATGGGAGCTCTAGTGAAAATGGTAGAGTCATCGAAGCCGGTGGGGATGCAGGAGGTGGCAGCGCAAGCGCTGGTTTCTTTATTGACCGTCCGATCGAATCAGAAAGATCTTGTTAGGGATGAGAAGAGTGTATCGAAGTTGGTTCAGATGTTGGATTCTAAGAATGAATTGGTTTGTAAGAAGTTTCCGGTGTCAGTAATCTCAGCGATCGTCGCCGGAGGTAGCAACGGGTGTCGAAAGAAGATTATCGCAGCCGGATCTTACCCACATTTACAGAAGCTGGCGGAAATTGACGTCGCCGGAGCTAAGAAGGCGTTACAGAGACTCGCTGGAAATCGTCTCAAGAACATCTTCAGCAGGACTTGGAAGGAATAACCAACAAAGACACTAACCCCACAAGGTAAGATAGAAAATCTATCTATTGTTTGTAGCTTTGTATCTTGGGTCGGGCTCCAGTTACCGCCCTAAAATGACAGGCTCCGGTTACAGGACACAATACGAGCCACGTGGCACACTCTTAGAGGACTCTGACGGTATGGATGTTTGGCCAATCCCTAGATAGCAAACCAAAAATCAGCCCGATTAGTGATTTCTAGGCGTTGGATCTTTGTACCTCAAATACTGCTCAAATTCCCACAGTTGAGATCAACCCATGAAAATAAGTCCAATCCAACGCCTATAAATCACTAATCAGGCTGATTAGTGACCGAATGGATGTTGGTTTGTAGGTCCATCTAGGGATTGGCCAAACATCCATACCGTCAGAGTCCTCTAAGAGTGTGCCACGTGGCTCGTATTGTGTCCTGTAACCGGAGCCTGTCATTTTAGGGCGGTAACTGGAGCCCGACCCTTGTATCTTATTGGTTGGATAAAGTAATGCTATGTTGGAATCTTTTGGTAAACTTGTAATCTAGACCGTCGAACCATTTCAAATCACTGATTGGGGGTTATAGCCGTCCAACCATTACAAATGTTGTTTGAGAGCAACCTGATGGATTACTATAACCCCAAAATCACGCTGATTGGTTGGTTTTAATAATCCAATTGGTGATAGACGGGCCACCTTTTGCATGGATCAGGGCCCACAATCACACTAATCACAACCGACACGAGTTATTACGAACACAGTTACAGTTATGGCCGATCCAATAGCTCCCCACTTTGATGACATTTGGTGTCTGAACTTATTGAACGGCTGAGAAATAGGTATACCATTTACTAAGTGGTACCCGCGCCAGATCTGATATTTACTTAATTTGTTTTGTTTTTGTTTTATACAGGTATTCAGTTTGGATTTCTAACTGTCGGATAAGAAACTTGTCCATCCGGGACAAGAAACAAACACACACTTCGTATACTCCGAACTTAAAAGAGGGAAAAAAAAAGGGAATAAGAATTTCCACTTATTCTAATAGACAAAACACAACATGGATGCGTTATTTTTGGTAGTATCCTCTCATTCCTCTTTCCTTTTATTTTTTTTAATTGTTTGACTTAAGAACATGTAACTCTGTCACTGTTAGAGTTCTGTTATGTTTAATATTTTTTTTTAAATGTTGGTTTGATAATGTACATCGCAGGTGTCTCGTTTTATATTGTAATAGCCATGGCTTTTAAGTCATGGTTGGTTGGTTGGTTGGTCTTGTAATAAAAGTGGTTGGTTTCTGTCTGGTTTGTTTGGACTTTTCTCGGCAATGAAGTTGTTGGTTTCTTGTGAAGACCATGACTATATTTGATTTGACGCTCTTGATTGATGGATATTTATACTAATAGGGTTATATGCGATGTACCAACTGATGATGGTGGACCCAGAAGGTCTCACTTAAAACAAGGCAATATGCATCCTTTTCTTTTTGGGCAATTATATAGATGGGAAATGAGTAAACACACATTATCACCTCGCATGAGTCAGTATCGAGTCCCACTAATGGTCCCATGCCAGGTTTATAAGTGGCCATTATAACGGACTTGGGGTGTTACCATTTTTTTCTGTTATAACGCAGTTAAAATTAAATGTAACAGACGGGCAAAATGAAAAAAAATGGTGCTGAAATTCAAATTTTCAAAAACAAAAAAACCCAGAAAATGAAAAAATAACGGCTGTTCATGACGTAACGGGCTTTGGGTTTCACAATTTTGACAGCTGTTATTTTCGTTAAAATGGTGTTATTTTAATCCATGGTCCCATGATCTCAATCAATTTGATTGGTTTTTTTTTTTTTGCGTCCAATTGATCTTGACCATCATTCATTCGGATGGGTCCAACCAATGGAATACAGTCATTCTTTGTTGACTAGTCAATCTTAGGACCCGGCTAATAATTTGATTAATTAGACTTTGGTGGACCCATCAATCAGTTGGTCCAATATTTACGGGCATTTCACACACATGATCATTATTTAATATTATTAAACATGGCATTTTTGTTTACAAATGGGAATCTTAAAAAATTGAGGAAACCCCGGCGCAGTTGTAGGGAGGAGAGGGGACTATAAAAGTCGGATTGTGGGTCCCTGAGAGAACAGGGACCTCACATGAGGAAGGGTCGCACAAATAAGATTTTATGATGGGTCATACTCACATGCCTCCCTTCCTACCCTACAACCTCTCTGTTACCGTAACTACTGCTACTCACAGTATTCTGTTCATATTTTCCCGTGAAAAGCCATTAAAGGAACTGCCTAAACAAGCTGTAAAGCCTTTCTCTCTCTGTCTCTCTCTCACTATATCCTTGTTCCTTCCTCCTTTTTTTTCCTGGTATAACTTGACGGTTACAGATGACAGTTATAGGAAATCACATGAAACTCCCTTTGTACTCTTTTTCACTTTATTACAAGGTTTCTAAAGTGCTTTGTGGTAGACCCTAATGATGGTCCACCAACATTATACATGTGTGATACATATCGGGTGACCCAGCATTTCATTCACTCTCTCTCTCGGTCACATTCTACCAGAAAAATGTTCCTAGAAGAAAAGGTTTACAAAACGGGCTGTCGTGGTCATCAAATTGATGGGTGCATGGTCCGATTCCGACCGCGTTCATGTTTCGTAGACTGTTCTAAGGGTCCACTTGAAGGCTACTTTATATCTTAACTATTGATGAGTCTTGAGAGATGAAGGACCAAGGTTATGATCGGAAACCAGACCCATCGTCAAAACAGGAAAATGGGCTTTGAGCCCCGTAGGTACCAGATTTTCCAGGCTGCACGATGATCAACACATGGCATTCGTGTTCGTCCGTACTCAAAGGTCATCAGGAAATGGTGTACGATATAAACCAAGGTGTCGACAGCTGGCAATCAGAAACTCAGGCTCTTATCTGCAAAACAGCAGATGGAGCCTAGTAAACAGACCCGGTTAAGAGACCTTATCGGTCTATCAGCCGGATGACTTAGTCAAAGGGGAATTTTCGATACCCCGTCAATTTCTCCTCTCCTCCCTTTCTCTTATTTCTCCTCTACAATTTCTGAAATTTTCTAATTGGCTCGTGGGTCCATCGAAATCTCTTATCACCTCCCACCCCCTAAAAAATGATAGACACGAAAGGGTAATTTGGAAGAATTTTGCGATTTTGGTGAAATCGCCTTACGTTGCTCTTCCTCTCTCCATCCACCCTCACCGTACTGCCAACCCCATTTTCTCTCCAGCGTCGACGGTCTCCCTCTTTCTTTGTCATTGTTAGTCGCCGGAGAGTGGAGGCACCTCTCATTTCGCAGGTACTCGTCGTTGTTTAGACTGCTAAGTCCGAACAGTGAATGATTGTCCAGACTTAACAGTCCGAACAATCAATTCAAAGACTATGACTAAGACTGCACGAGAAAAAAAACACAATGTATCGTTCCGGCGAGATCACTAGAAATTCTTATTAGAATGGTTTCGAAAATGAAGTTAGAATGATTTTGTTGATTAAAAATATTAAATTCAAATACGTACATCCATTGATTGTTTTACTCAAAAGTTCCCAATGAAAGTTGTAGAAGATGTAGAATACAACCCTAGAATCTTTTAGGTATTCGCCTTTTGCTTTTTCAATAGTCGCCCTTGCTTTCTCCAGTGCTCTAACGGTTTTGAATTTTAGAGGGGATGAGTAGAAACAGAAAGTTGGTATTTTATATATCTTATAGGGGGGAGATACGAGAAAACACAGGGGATATAGAAGTTATTTTAATTATAGTTTAAGTGGGGGATAAGAAAAAAAATTGACAGGGTATCCAAAATTTGCCTTAGTCAAATAATGGTCTCCATTCAACAGGATCTGTTAGTCTGACAGGTCAAAATTCTCATATAGATCATCAGGCTATCAGATAGACGAACCAATCAGATAGTGGTCTCCATTCAGCATGATCTGTTAACCTAACAAGTCAAAACTATTGTAAAGATCATCCAGATGAACCAATCAGATAATGGTCTCCATTCAACAGGATTTGTTTGCCCGACATGTTTAAACTCTCATAGAGATCATCCGACTATTAGCCAAATGAACCACTAAAATAACAAACTCCTTTCAGCAAGACCTGTTAGCCCGACGGCAGGATTTGTTAGTCCGACTGGTAAAACTCTTAATTGGAGATCGTCCAAATATTGGCTGGACGAACCAATCAGATAACGATCTCCATCCATCAGGATTTGATTAGTCTGAGAGGTCTCATCTAGATCACATGCAAGATAGCTTATCCAACTCACTCTCAAAATAAACAAATTGTTTGCCCGACATAAGGCAATAACCAGCTCGCGATGTCCAAAAGCCTTTAGTTAAGTTGGGGTTTGTATGGGACTAGATGCATTCTAAATGCTCGTTGGCAAATACTCGCCAAACTCAACTGAAATGACAACTGGCAAACAACCAATCAATTTACATTGAAGGATCTCGAAGATTAAAACCAATAGAAAAGATCACGTGTGGGCTTAATCTTAACAGAACGGACAAGCCCGAGTGCTCGTTTCTAACAGAATAACTGAACCCACGTGCTCAATTCTAACAAAACAAGTAAAGCACGTGGGAGAAGTTCAAACAAGAAAAGGAGGGAAAGAAATGTCTATAAAAGGAGATCAAAACCTTTGAAACAGGGGTTGGCTACTAGAGACTTGAAAAACTACACTAAACAAAAGATTTTTCTTTCCTTTCTCTGATTTGGCTGAATTGAGATCTAAGAAGATAATCTTCTTTCTTGGAAATTGAATCCAGAGAACATTCATATCCTAGAAATTGAGCTATTTGCCATTACGTCTCATCACTGATTTGAACGTCGAAGTGTAATTGACAGGTACAACCTTCTTGACGTGGAGATCAGAATCTGAAGCAAAGATCGACGATCAAGATTGAAAGATAAAGTTGTGTTAGAAGTTCTCGCCTCACATTCATCAGGCTTGATACAACAGTTGATTCCTCGAAGATTGCGCGAGTAAGATTCACGATTTTTCCCCATAAGCCGGATCAGATACAATTTACATTAGCTCGAAATTCCCATGGGCCAACCTATTTACACCCCTACTCAGATCTCTTGGTCGTTAATTTGTTCAATATAGATTGGATAAGATTGGTAGTTGGAGGGTAGGAGCTCTAGCCAATGCCATTTCACAAAGAAACAACTCAGTTGATCTAGTTGGGATTCTGTTTTATTTTTTTGGAGATATTATTCTCTTTCAAAAGCTTCAACCATTTGTCAAGTCTTTCCCTTGATTGAAGGAGGTTAAAGGAAAATGATTATCGTATCGTCGTCCCTGAGTCCAGACCATTGGAGGTTCTTCGAGATTTGTTTGGTGGGAAATAAAAGCGGTTAAAAACCATGGTCAGTACTAAATAAGTGACTATTTTCATATAAGAAAATATAAGATGTTTTAAGCAAGGTTTAAAAGGGGCCGTTATAACAGTATAACGGACTGGGGGTGTTACCATTTTTCCGTCATAGCAAAAATAATGCTTAGGGGCAAAAACGGACCATAACAGAAAAAAATGGCGCCGGAATTTAAAATTTGAAGTTCAAATTTTCAAAAAAATGGAAAATAACGGAAAAAAAAAAAACAGAAAATAGAAAAACAATGGAAATAACGGCTGTTTTTTCCCTAAAGATTTTCCAGAAAATAACGGTCGTTGTTTTTGTTATAATGGAAAAATAACAGAAAATATTGTAACAAAAATAACGGCCACTATTTTCTGGGCGTTTTAATGGTACGTAACGTAATGGGGGAGGTCCGAATCCGTTATAACAGCCGTTTTTTAAACTATGGTTTTAAGAAGCGTTCAAGAGAAATGCTCCTTGTGCATCTGGTCATACATGTGGACACAAACAATTGATCAGGTCCTTTTGATCTACAGTAAACATATCAAGCGGTGGAGATCCTCTGGTCCCATAAATACTTAAAATACGAGTCTGATGTAGGACCATCATGCATGCCATGGTTGTTCAATGCAGCAATGCAACATTGAAAGCGGGAGTCAGAACTCAACCTGTCTGTCGCCATCGGAGACTGGTAGGTTTTGGTGGGGTTCCTGATTTAGACATAAAAGCGTGTTTTTTGGGGGAAAGAGAAGCAAGAAACCTTGGGTTTGTCTCTTGATCGCATGCACTTCATTTAACCCCTTTTTCTCTTTAAAGGGGAGAAGTCAAAATTTCAGGTGCTGCAATTCAACTTCAGCTTTTCGGCTTTGCAGCTCTGTCTCGGGTTGAAGATCTATCGCTTTCACAACCCCACCCCCACATTCATCTTTTTTATGAAATTAGCTTGCGAAAAGGACTCCAAAGACCATATTTCTTCCATGATTTCTCCCTCCTCCACCTAACAATTCAAACTTCTCTTTACTTCATCACCAATTACTTAAAATGTTCCTAATTAAGACCTAACAAGTTATAAACTTTTAGTTAATTAGCAGCTGAATGTTCATAATCATTTGGTTAATTTTGCAGCGGTTAAAATAAACAAGCTCGACGTATCGCATGGTTTACACATGTTCGATCTATTGGGGTGGGTTCTTAGCCCAGAGAGAGTATCTGAAGGCCATGAAAGGGACATGCTTGTCTAGTACTGGCCAGCGGCGGATCCAGGGTTTTGTTCAAGGGGGGCACAATCAATTCAGTAGAACCGCTTATAATATAAGCCACGTGACATATCCTTAGAGATTTCTGACCATATGGATGTTTGGCTCAACCCTAGATCGACATATAGACCAAAAATTAGCCTGATTAGTGATTTCTAAGCGTTAGATTGGAGTAATTTTCAGGTGTTGATTTTTAATCGTGGAATTTGAGCATTATTGAGATTTATTTGGGGTACAAAGAATCAACGGTTTGACACCATTAAGCAGGCTGATTTTTGGTCTGTAGGACAACCTAGGGACATTGCCCAAACATCCATACGGTCAGCGTCCTCTAATAGGGGGCACTAAACTAAAACTGAGGGGGGCATTAAGTTCAAATAAAAAAGTAATTTTAGATTTTAGATTTTAGTTTTAAAGATTTTGAAAGTTGCTCCCCTTTTCCCCTTCCTGGCTTCGCCGTTGGTACTAGCTATGTTCGCTCGAGCCAATTGGCTCAATTGGTTATGATGTCCTGTAACTCATGAACTATGAGGTGTGAAAATTAAAGTTTGATTTTAAAATCTGTTTTGATCTTGAGGCTAATGTTTTAGTTTAGCTTCTTAAACTAAAAGGGTAAAACTTTGTAGTTAAAGGGTTTTGAACCCAAAATCTTTTTGAGATTCAAATCTGTTGAAAAGTGGAGCTGAATTTTAATGTTTTTTGAATAAAAAATTTAGAGAAAAATCTTTGATGGGTTTTTGTTCTTTTTGTAGTCGATCATCTTTAATCCGCATTCTTTGTGAGGATTCTAGTCTCTATCTATATATATATGAGGAGGTTGAGAACCAATGTAGAGTCCTTGGGCATCTCAAATTTTGTGTCCGACAGGCATAACCATACAAAACCAAATATCACAAACACGCATATGCCGAACCAACCAAGCCGGGTCAAGTGAGGTCATAGTCCGAGTACCCAAATCCAACATGATTAATGGACCCAAATAGGGTATACAGGGTACCCATTGACCACCCTAGGCAAGGGGTGTGAAGTCAGGCACCTATGGAAACAAAAGTGTCTCTCATGGGATATATAAAGAAATCATGGAGATTTATTACAAAAGAATAAGGAAATCATGTTTTTCAGCTTTGGTTTTTGACTGAAAAGGCGCATGGATTGGGTACAGCTATTTCACACCTCCTTTTTATTTAATTTGGTCTTCCATCAAAGGACTCTTCCATGGTCTCACAAGTCAGTAATGTGAGTCAAGGGTCTCTTTTACGGAGAGATCGACCTTTCAAACGAAAAGTGAGCAAGCTCTTCCTATTCGAGATCACTTAAAATTTAACATCTAGGAGGTGTTTGGTAGCCAATTTAAGCTGTGTGGAGTTGAATTATATCGGGCAGCATTGTAGGGTCATTTGTGTTGGACTCGATTTCGATGAAAGTACTCTCAAAAGCCACCACCACCTATACACTTGGGAAAGGCTTCCATGCGCCAGGGCCCTACAGACCAAACAAAATGGTCCCGTTTAAGTTGTGACAGATCAGCAAAAAAACCAAAATCTCCTACAGTTACCAACACAACCGCAACCCAGGTTAGTCGGTTGTGCTAGGGGCACGGTTAATTCAACTTTTTCATTGACGTGTCACAACTTGAACTAGGGCCGTTCTGTTTGGTCTGTGCGGCCATGGCACATGGAAGCCTTTCCCGATACAAGTTGAGGCCTAAGGCGAAATCTCTATATTAAAGCCTTTTTATATTTAATATATTTATATATATGGTATTTATTAAAAAAAAAGTAACTCTCTATATAGTAGGAATTCTTTATATAAAATTATTCTTGGTAATCAAAAACTATAGAAAAATTTAGATGCAGAGGACTCCCTTGGCCCTATATAGATCATTTTTTGGGTCCAATGACTGCGTGGATGTTCAGCCCACCTATTAGTGGATAAACACACTAAAAATCAGCTTGATTAATGATTTCTAGTCATTTGATTTACTACCCAAAAAATATGCTTGAATCCAACGGCTAGAATCATGTCCTAAAAAGTACTAAAATCTATAGCTAGAGATAAACAATTAGGCTGGGGGCCTTCTCTCACCAAGGGGCCTTAGGCAGCCGCCTTAATATCCCTAACGGCCATACACCCAAGTTAATTAAATTTGAAAACCTGATGTCTTGTTTTGTAAAATAAACCTCAAATTTGAAAGTAATTTATAATAGGGAAATTTTAGTCGCACCCCTTGATTTGTGAGGGCACTATGAATTGTGAGGGCATCCAAACTAAATATTCATGTGACAATTTTTTTAATCCATCTGACATTTATGTTGACAAATAATAGATTTGATTTTTTAGAGTAGAACTTTGACGACATCATACAATATGAGCCATGTGGCACACTCTTAGAGGACTCTAACCGTATGGATGATTTTTCAATTCCTAGGTGGACCTACAAACCAAAAAATCAGCTTGATTAGTGATTTCGAACCTTTGGATCTTTGTACCAAAAATAATGGTCAGCAATGCTCAAATTTCCACCGTTAAAATTAACCCATGAAAATAACTCAAATCCAACACCTAGAAATCACTAATCAGGCTGATTTTTTGGTTTGAAAATCCACTAGGGATTGACCAATCTTCCATATGGTTAGAGTCCTCTAAGAGTGTGCCATGTGGGTCCCTGAACGCTTGCATGACATTGCAAGCGGTGATCTCGAGTCTAACTTGTGGAAGGCATTTTCGTAAAGTAAGCAAATTGAACCACATTTCATGGGGTGTTTTCACCAGGAGGGGTGCCCTCACAATTCGTGGGGGTGCGACTAAAATTTCCCTTTATAATACCCTCTTATACTTTCAAACTTTAGGAATACCCCCTTATCTAGTTTAACAATCACTTGATTAACACCTGACATGCATCATGCGACTGTTAATGCACCTATGAAAGGGTCATAATACTGCAAGTACAATGCTAATGACGTGTGATTCAAGTCCATTTTAACTTAAGTCAACCATGCTAGCTGTTAAACTAGGCAAAGGGTAATCCTAAAGTTTGAAATTAAAGTACAAGGGGTATTATAAATTACTTTCAAATTTCAGGGGGTGTTACTAAAATACCTTTTTTATGTACTTCCAAAAGTCATTTTATGTAAGAAAAGGGTATCAAATTTTTTTCTTGTAGGTATATATGTTGACTGCTTTTTCAAGGAACCCTATGACATAAACTCTTCAAAACACTAACACTAGGCTCGTGTTTGATTGCACAGAAAATTTTTCCGAGAAAATACATCTGAAAAATGCTTTAAATGGCTGATTGATTGCAATTGAGAAAACATATTTCGATCATGCAAGAAAATAAAGGCGTACTTTCAGGTGGAAATGAATTCTCGCCTATCTGGATGGGAAATGAATTCTGGGCCTGCAGGTAGGAAAAATTATCCAAATTTAACTGGCTTGATAGGGAAAACTATACAGATTTAAAATGGCTATCTAACAATGGACAGTTGTGTTTTCCCAAGGAAAATGCAATTTTCCCACTCGGTAATCAAACACGCCCTAGGAGTAGAACAAGCTGTGAGTTCTTTCGACTTCTGGGAGTAGGACGGGTTGGGGCTGATGCCAACTTGCTCCAAGTCTGTCCATGCCAAGCCTCTTCCTTACAATTCATAACTGGCCTTTTTATGACATATATGCAAATTAATGTTTTTCAGAAAAAATTGTTTTATTAGGCTTTGTATGGTGATCAACAAAATGTTTTACAGGAAAAAAGATGTGTATGCGTCAGGAAGTGTACTGATACAGAAATTTTTTTATGACAAATATGCGAAATCATTTCTAGAAAACTTATTCAAGGCAACCATACAGAGCATTAGACAATTGTCGCACAGAGAATAGTGGTAGAGCAAGCGCTATATAGTATATGAATTGATATATCCACGTAAAACTAAGCTGCAACGAAAGGTCAATACTATATTTACAAGGCTCAGGCTCCAAGGACCCCCTTTTTCTGACCCATCTCAGTGTTTGTATGCTCCACCGTGGATTTCACAAATCTAACGGTGGTTTTCAGCGCGCCAAAAGCGAAAAAGTGATGTCAGCTCGGTGCTGACAACCACCGTTGGATTCTTGGAATCCAACCGCCGAGAGGGGTCAGAAAAAAGGGGGTCCCCGGAGCCTGACCCTATTTACAAATGCATACCAAAATCCAGACAGATTCAAAGTTTAATTTCTTGATTAATAGCTCTTCAAAGTTTGGACTCTCTCTCAAAATGGGTAGGAGATCAGCTTCTTAACTCTTATTTAGAAAAGATGATTTACATGTGTAGAGGTGCATATCTTGATCACATGTAGAAACCAACTACCAGGTCTTGGTAAAAAAAAAGTGGCTAGTAGCTAGAACATCTTTTTGAACTAATGTTATCACAATAATCTACAAGAACAATTATTTTTTTTTCCTAAAAATCAAGTTATATGCCTTGCAATAATCTTGTTTTGCTGCTGCAACCACAACTGTTGTTCATGTACCATGTGTTGTCGACTCATAGAACCATGGGATACTTGACCGCCGGTCATCATCGGAGTCGTCCATGGTGCAAACGGGTCGTTTTCTATCTGCAATATTGTCGCCATTGTTTCATCAGATTTCTGAGCACAGAAAGTTGGGGTTGCCTGAAACTTGGGGAATGACGAGAAGGCGTCAGCAACAGGAGAAATGGCCAACGGGGTGGCAGCGATCTCATTCGCACCATGTAGAAATGGGTTGTTGTAGTTGGAATGCTGCTGATGGATCAAAGTCTGATCACACAAACTGTTCAGAAAATAGGAATCCAACCCACCCGGTGCCTTGTAACTCACTTGTGTTGAAGATATGTTGCTTGCAGTCTCGGCTAGTACATGCTCCCACCCATATCTTGCACCCTCCACTAAGCCCGACACCCTCCACGGGCTTGTTCCTGATTCATTCATACTTATCAAATCTTCTAATGGAAATTGTTTCTCAGATTGCACCAAATATTGTTCATTATCGATGGAGGTGGACGTACTTGTTCCTTGGTCCATCACACTGTTCTCTAGTGATCCCATCTCCGATTCTCTCCCTTCTGACATTCTGTCGGATTTTTTAGAAGTTTCTGATTGCGCAGAAATTTCAGTTGGGTTGGAACTTAATGGGGTGTCTTCAGCAGTGGGCGGTGCAGGGAGAAGCAATATAGGGGCCTGTGGCCTGCCATTACCAGTAGGGAAAGAAGCCTTGTCTTTCAGGAACTCATGTAATGTTTCTATTAGTTCATCAGATATCTTTTGTATGCTCGGGTACTCAGACGTCCTTCCAACCCCAATGCTCTTGCACACGGTATAGAAGCCACAGAGTTCATTGAATTGTTTTGAGGCCTTAATACACATTTGGAAGGCATTGAGGCAGGACTGGTATTGCAAGTGGAAGAAGCTATCAAGAAGAAGCGCGAGACCATCGGATATGTTCCGGTAGAGATCAAAGCTCTCTCTCACCACTGAGTAGAGAGATATCTGCACCAACCGACTGTTCTTGGCGGAACCCGTTGGCCGGGTAGCAAGTGCTCGATCGAGCAATCGTTGCCAATAAGGTATCTTATCGAGTAACATTGTTGGCTTCATGTTACAGATGGGTTCACTGCATCGACGCCTGCGTCGCTGTGGGTCCCTCTCCCGGCACACCGCACTGCGTTGAAGCTTACCCATAAGGAAGCAATCAAGACGCTCATCAAGGTAGAGAGCAAAGGTGCGAACAAATGCAGTGTAGTCCCAAGGGCTAGAATTGGAGTCGTCGCGGAAGCTCGAGAGGTTGAGAATCTTGGAACCGCGTTTCATAGCAAGGAGGACCTCCTTAGGGAACTGAGGGTCGCCTTCTTGAAATATTCGTAAAACGAGCATGAGGGACTTGAGGGCGACTATCCAATTACTGGTGCGACCGATGCGCTTTGTTATTGCCTGCACGCATGCAGTTGCGTAGATCTTGTTCGAGGAGATGAGGAGGAGGACCTCATTGACATAGCGGTCTTCAACCGGAACCTGGTCATGGGTAGTGGCTTTGAGCACCGCAACGTCAATGTTCGACGAATTATTATTGGATACCTTGGCAAGGCTGATGCTCGTCTGGTCCTTCACCGCCCCAATTGCCTTTCTGAGCTTGCTTGGCATGGTTGACGTCTTCGATAAAAACGCGACCACCACACCAGCAACCTTTAGATAACAAATGAGTTGGAAGAGAAGGCGGGGGAGGTGGTGGTTGTTATTCTTAGCTTCCTTCCTCACGCGCTACAAGGAGTGATCGAACTTCAACTGGTTGTCTTGAAATGGGGAGAAGCTTTCAGATTTGATAGAAATTTCTAGTGTTTGTAATAACGGGTTTGAGAGGTTCTTGTTGATGGGTTTTTTGTTGGAGACTGGAGAACGAAGATATGAAATGGAGACAAAAGGAGTTTCTCCGAGAGACATGGCGGCATGTTTGTTTGACCAAGTCGTTGTTGCTTTTGTTATCTTTTCTCTGTTTTTGGTTCGTTGAAAATCTTGGATTAGAAAGTCTTAGTCAAACAAACTGTAAATATGAGGTAAATTAAATGGCATAACGTATAAAAGGTCCCACCTGCAGGGAGATCCTCGATGCCGCAGAATGACTTGATAAAAGGATCATGACCATACGATCATTGCATTCTATTGGATTGTTAAATTTGGTGATTAATAATTTAATATAGAAACTGTGATAATCGGACCGGGTTGAGGGTTGACCTAGTTGATCTCCAAAGTGCGACCCATGAATGGTGTTGCCTGCCTCTACTCAAAGTTGGTCTTCTTATATAAGATACAGTCAACATGGCCTCTATGGACGGCGGTTAGAAGGGACAAGTGACTGGAGGGGGCTCGTCCATTGATAAGGAACATCTTCGACCGCAAAAGCTGGTCTGATTTGATGACCGTAACCACATACATTTAATTCTTTTGAACGGTCAGGAAAACATATGGGGGCGGAGCCCACCTAAGATTTATAATTGACCTAATCAGATCATAATCCGTTGATCTATTATAATACTTTGGATAGACAACTGGTTGATGTTTGACATTGAAGAGATTTCCTTAGTGGGTGGGAGTGGGACACATGCCGCCAATTACACGTGTCTCACATATAATGTTTCCTTCATCAGCCGGTTGATAGGACATAGGAGCACGAGCACTACATGATTTAATGTTGCAATCTTTGGGCTCTAGCCCATCCAAGATATGGCTCATGGGTTGGAGTTGGACGGCCTCTAATCAACATTAATGTACACAATCAAAATGTTTTCCTTCATGTAAACGCCACGTGGTTTCAAGTCATCATGATCATGGTCAGTTTTACAAGCTAAGCGGGAGGCTACTGAATAGATGGTCCAGCTACCTTTCCAAATGCTGTGATTTAAAGTAGATAGACGAAGTTGTATCAGGTTCCATAGTGCGTCGTACTAACCAAATACAGCATATCGTGACCGCTCATATTAGGGCACGTTGGTAGAACTCACCGATGCCGTTGTTTGCTTTGCAGTGTGAGATAAATAGAAAAGCAGCCTTCATGAAGCAGAGGTCAACTTAGATGATGGATAAGGGTTAGAGGCTTTAAGCCCTAGAGCCTCTTGAAGTATTCCATTACTCAGGTGTTGATCAAGCATATGAAATGCTTCGATTCTGAAGTTTCATTGGTTATGTCAAATCTGCTAGTTCCGGGTTCCTGCTCCAGTAAGGGCTGGATAGTGGAGCACCAATTCATTCATCAGATCTGAAGGATAAGAGAAGGGCTGAAAGAGATTCAGGTGAGAAGTTATCGATACCGCTTTCCATTGTGGTAGAAAGAGGCGAGCTTAATTTTTGTAGATTGGGGTTTCTTCTCTTGTTGAGAAAGTAGATGGTATTCCAATGAGTATTGATACAAAAGAGGCAGAGATGGTTTTTGAACAAAACATTAACAAGGTACGGTGATTTCTTTATTAGGAATGGGTGGTATGGGAAAAATTGATTTGAAAATTACTTAAGTTTGGATATGGGGGGATTAGGCAAGACTACATATATAAATTTTTTTTATATATGTACGAGGGGTTTGGACGCCATGAATCACAAATTAAATATGAAATATGGATAAAAGAAGAACAATTACTTCTAAAAGAAGAAGGTATGGACTTGTCCATGATGATACAAAGGATAAGTATATTTATGAAGTAATGAAATTTGAGTTGTAAGTTAAAACTAAGTTAATCTTTCATATTTGCACCTTAAACACAGCTTCTCCTTTGAATGAAATGTCATATCCATTCTAATAAAAGGTTCAAAATTTCAGAAATGTAAGTTTTGTATAAGGTTCAAAATTTAAAATGTAGTCAGATAATTATGTGATGCACATGTATACTCTTTATCAAAAATATCATTGATAATTGTAAAATCTAGAACTTATTTCTTGTTCATTGTGGAATCTGATCAAAATGATTTATTGCAAATTCTCAATTGAATTTAGACTTTTGATTTAGTAAATGTGTTAGTTTTGAGAGTTTACTTGTATTGTAATCATCCTTTTGGTGGATGTCTTTGTATTTCTTTGTCAAATGATCAAAAAGAAAATTGTTGATATTGTATTATCATTTATGTTGTTGGATTGATGTTGAGTTTAAATTGTCGTGACTTTGCTTCATATTAGCTTTGATGTAAACAAATATTTCCACATGGTTGTGTAAGTCATATAATCAACAAACTCTAGACCTTTAAAGTTTTCCATTATAATAACAAAGCTTCAATAATTGAAGCAACATCTTGTGAAAATTTTCTCTGACATGGGTTTGGATCTGTAGCACTGTCATGTAAAAGAGCAAATGGAGGATCTGTTACAGAATTTGGTCTCTGAAACCAATAAATTTAACAATTTTTGAATGAGAATTGGAGAATATTGTTGAGTACAATAAGCTTCAATTAAGCAGATGTCCAGAGCAAGTTTGCAACACCTTTGTTCTAAAAAATTATGGTCCCTTAGTTATGCACTCTAATTGAAAAGACTGATGCCTTCTCCAACCTCAGTTATTCTGGAAGGCCTTATAGTAAAGGTGCTATGAAAAAAATTGGATCTTTCAGTTGTTTCCATATAATATGTTGCGTGTACAGTAATAAGTTATCTAAATCCCCACTTTGCGTACTCGGCCTTTGCCCAGAAGGGATATCCTTCATATTTCGAAACTGAGGTCTTATAAGTATTATGAAAGGTTTAAAAGAACGGATTAGATTAGAGCAGGGAATGACCCGAAATCTCCAACTTCTCATTGTCGTCAACTACAATGTAAGTTATTCATATGTAGGAGCTCCAAAGCTTGGTGGAATGCTCCTAGAAGCTGTACAAAATGGAGGAGAAGATCATTGTACGGGCAGGGCAACATACTCCAAGTATGAATCTGTCTCGTGCCATTGAGGGGAAATCATTCAAGTAATCCTCACTTCGAATATGAATTGGTGACTAGAAACATACAACATGCAAGCTGTTTTAAAAGAGGTGTGATGTCCTAATACTCGACCTTTGGTGCCTTCCTCCTTCCTCTACCTTACATCCATTCTTTTTCCTGCTCTGCAAATCTTTAACTAATAAAAGGGTGTCGACTGTCCAGCAATCGTCAGTGATCCTCCCTCCTTCCTCTGTACAGGGGGTTCAACCGGCCCAGGTTTCTCTAGTCCATTTTGCACTCATTTTCAAACCAATCGAATGGTTAGCATAAGTGAAACACCTTGCCCAATCCACTTTATCAAAACTTGAATAAATCCAACATCATCTTCATCAACCTCTTTGCTTCGGACATGGAGAGCAGGCAAGGAGAATATTAGTAGACTGGGAGAGAGTATACGCTGTATCAGGTATTGCAGAAAGGTATTGCTTCTGCCTGCACCCAGTACGTTATCAAACTTCTATGAATTTTTATTAGTTTTTTTCGGTTAAGACTTGAGTATGGTAGCTAGCAACAGGGGTTTGCTCCCTCTGGTCGTGCTTTCGATTCTGCGGCCCCTCAATTTATCCCGTTGCACATAGGGAAACTTCTGAGTGGGTGGGTACGGTGTAGCCGGAGTGGTTAGTCCCATTCCAATGTGGATGGGGGCACCCCATGAGGAGAAAAAGAAGTTTAAACTTTAAACAAACAAGCATTGACAGGGATGTGGAAATGTTTTTGCTAAAATACGCCTTCTGTAATTCCAAGCTTATGAGTGCTACAGCAATGGTGGGACTCAGATGAGCGTGGTTTAATTGAGCTTCTTGTTGAACCCATCATGAAGCATAGAAAGGAGATTGACAATCTTAGCCATTAGACGTGATGGGGCCATGGGCTATGAATTAATGAATGGTTTTGTAAAGAGTGGGGCCTAAGGACACATCATCATCATGATATAAGCGCACATTAGTAACTTCAAAAAAAATATGACTAATGCTATTTCAATGATCACTATTGTCAATTAAGAACGTACGAGCTTGCTAAGTTGGTTTGTGAATGTTGATACCACAATCCGCCTTCACCCCCAGACTGCTAACCATTGACCCACTTGTTGTAGCTAAGGTGGCTGCCCAAGAGTGGTCCACGTGTATCAGGCTAGAATCCCCCCTTTTTCTACTCTCGGGAGTTGTGTCATCGGCCGTGGATTCCAAGAATCAAATGGTGGGTGATGCCTGATGGTGCTGAGCTGACATCACTTTTTGCAGTACCACCCTTGGATTCTCAAAAACGGATTCTCAAAATCCACGGCCGAGGACAGTTTCCTGAACCTGAGCCTGACCCTCTACACTTTTATGGATGTTAGTCTAACCAAGGTTTAAAAGGGGCCGTTATAGGTATAACGGACTGGGGGTGTTACGTCATAATGAATTGTATTGCTCGGGCAGAAATGAAAAATATGGGGGCGGTGAAATTCAAAATTGATATTTGAATTTCAAAAATAATGAAATAATGGAAAAATAACGGTATGAAACTAACAGCGGTTACTTCTAAAGCGTTTTAACGGTACAACATAACGTAAAGGGGGAGGTCCGAATACATTATTTTCGTTATAACAGCTGTTTTTTAAAGCGTTTTTAACGGTACAACATAACGTAACGGGGGAGTTCTGAATCCATTATTTTCGTTAAAACAGCTGTTTTTTAAACCATGATTCTAACTTAATTACTTATCCAAACCCATAGGGTTGACCTAACAAGCATGGGCATCTAATCATCGACAATCTTGATCAAAGCCACGTAGCATTGATGGGCTAATAATCACGCTACCATCATTCTCCGATCTTTCTCATCATTTATGCTAATGCCGTGATTAACTTCTTTATTTTCTTAAAGGGTCGGGATTGGGGACCCCATTTATGAACTAACAAGAACCTCCATTTTTTTTGGGTAACATGTTTAATGTTTCTAACTTGGTCAATGACGATCAAATCACAGTCAAAGGGGCAAGACCGAAAGAACGAAAACACATGATGGTAATCAACAATGCAAATATAGCAGGGGTACTGCAGTGCGAAATACCTTGAAAATAACATTTTCGTTAATGTCTATTTATTATACTAATTATCATTTATTTCTAAACTTTTTCGAATTGTTATTGTTGCGGCCGAGAGGAGAAGATCATTGTCAACGCCGAATGAGGTTGCCCACTTGCGCGGAGGAGAATTTCTTCTTTTTTGTGATTTTTTTATTTTTTGAGACTTTTTAACTTTAGTTTTCGAATTTATTTTTGGATTTTTTGAGAACTATATGAGCCTGTCCGTTTTAAATATTTCCGGGTTAGGTTTGGGCCTGGCCGAGCTTGAGGTAGACCTTTTGGGGTTTCTCTGGTCGGCTAGGGCATGTGTATTGCACCCTCCTCTCCAACGATCATCTCGTTAGGAGTAAGCTTGGCAATTTGGCCCGTCGGGCTGGGCCATGTTAAAATTTTCAAAACCAAGCCTAGCCTGTGGCCCCATCCTAGGTCGGATTCAGGCTGAGCCTCGGGCCGAGGGTTAGTGGGCTGGGCCATGGGCTGACTTTTGGGTCAGGCCGCAGGATGGGCATTTTTAAAAATAGAGTTGAAAAAAAACTAAAAAACACAGTTATTTTTAAGGGGGAGGGCTTTAAAATTTAAGTTTTTGTGAAGAATGGTGCTTCATGGGCCACTTAACTGGTCGGGCCGAGAGATGGGCTGGATCAGCCCAGAAATTTCTTTTCACAGGCTGAGCCTGGCTGCTGGCCCACAACCCAATCCCAAGCATGGCCTGGAGGCTTCACGGGCTGGGGTCAATCCGGGCCGCTGGCCAAATTGCCACGCTCTTCCGGCCGAGCTAACAGGGAGCTTTCCTTCTTGTCCTTAAGTGCTTGCGTTTTGATTTTATTGTCTCATCTCTATCACTGAATCTTCAATCCCCACTCAGAATGAATATTGAACAAGGGATGGCTTGGCGAGCTCTTTAAAACATAACCTAAGCAGAGGTTTTCCGGAGACCAGTGATAAATCTGAAACACCACTAAAGGATTTTAATCATTATTTAAAATAAAAGTTGATAAAGTCAAGTTTGTAGCTGTCTATTCCCCCTCAGTTGGGGGGTTAGGGAAGAGAGGGTCTGTACAGCTCTGTCTTTAAATACTCCCCTCCGGTCGACCGGCTTGGCTTACTGTTGGCTACTGAGCTCCCTACTTTTACATCAGACACGTGAAATGTGATGTTTTCAACAACCACACATTTCATTGCTGCGATGCAATTTTAGGGCCTCGAACTACCTTGGCATTTTGGCCAGCGGCCCGACCTGTTGTGTTGTCTGGGTTGGGCCTGGCTCCACCCTCTTGAGACTCGGCTCGGCCCATGACCTAGCCCAGCCCAGCCTATCACTGTAGACGTGACACGACCAACCCAGCTTGACCTGCGCCTTGGGTGGGCCGGGCTAGAGCATGAGTATTGGGCTTGAATTCGGGTCGTGCCTGGCTGGGGAACCCAGACATGGGCTTCGGATTTTCGGGGCAGGGTGCATGCTAGCGGCTAGCTCGGTACTGGGGCTCCAACCGGATTTTAGGCCGGGTTTCGGGCCTAGTCCCTCGACTCCCTCCCGAGTCCCGATTCCCGAATGCACACCCCCATTGACTGGGAAGTAACCACGCAATCATCGCCGTGCGATTCATCTAATCAAAGACACCTAAGCCGTTGACTGACTTTCTGCTTTTAAAAAAGGGTCGGTGCAGATATAAACAAAGCAGGCAGGACTCAGGAGACGAAGCAGCAGGGCTCGCTCGTACTTTTGCAGCAGAGGAAGAGAAGAAAAGTATCGTATTTCTTGTATCGGCGAGAAGAAGAAAAAATGTCGGGCGTTACGAACCAGGAGGAAGAGAAGAAACCCAATGATCAATCGGGTCATATCAATCTCAAGGTCAAGGGTCAGGTCTGATCTTATCTTCTCTATCTCAATTCAGTTCGATTAAGGTTTGTTAGGGTTTATTGCAGGTTACGGTTTTTCATTCCGGTTGCAGGAAGTTTTTTCTAGGGTTTTTGATGCCTGGGACTTGTGTTTATCTATTCTAGGGTTCCATTGTTGTAAGAATGTGTAGAGATTTCCAGGGTAAGAGTGTTAAGAATGTGTAGAGATTTCCAGGGTAAGAGTGTTAAGAATGTTTAGCTGGTTCAGTAAGGTTTTGGGTTTGTTGCAAGTTGAGATTTTTTCTTTTTGGTTGCAGGGATTTCTAGGGTTTTCGATATTTCGGATTAAGTTCGATTGGAGTTTTGTGATTGTTTCTGTTTTGGATTTTTGCCAATTTCGTAGATTTTGGACATCTGGTCGTTCGTCTTTAGGGTTCATTTTTTTATTATTTTTCTTTACATGTATACACAAAAGGATGGCTTCTGTTCGACTGCTTTAATTGTTTTTAGTACCTGCAACTTTTGTCTGTAATCTCGTCTATGATTTCTTGTTCTTATGTTGGTACGCGAATTCGAACTTAATGCATTCGTGTTTCTCTGCTTAGGATTTTGTTTTATGTGGTTTTAAGGAGACAAAATCGATTACATTGATGTAGGTGTCTTTGACTTCTGTTTAATTACTTAGATTTGGCTCATGTTCGTTTCACAAATAATTGCTCCTTGATTTCAAAAGCTATTACTTGTATATGGTGGTGCATGGGGAAAAATTGGATGTTGGGAGGGTGTGTGCTGCAATGTCACACTTGTGGGTCTCAACGAGTGTAAGAAGAGCTGGCTTACCTGACAAGTCTTCAATGCACGTTAAAGTTGAGAGGTTTTAAACGATTTTTTTTTTACACTGGCACAGGACCCAGACGGGCCACATATTGTGCACGGACCCTCCCAACACAGCCAACATTAATTTTTTCCCCCATGTCTTTGCTAGCAGCTGGATTAACTTAATTGAGAATTGTGTGGAATTGGAGGGTATTATTGGTGTGATCTTGAGGGCTTTTTGGAAATTGAATAGGTATTAAAGGTCGTCTTAATTAGTGTTCGGTCTTGAGATGATTGTGGCGTGTGGACCATTTCAGCAATTTGTATGGTGTTTGAAAAAGGGGTCAGTGTTTCAAGGAGAATGGCTATGAAACTTTGGCTTGTGTTGTTTGCGTAACAAACAAGATGTGTATTCGAGCACTAAATTTCACCTGGCCTAGATTCATTTCTGAAGCCCCACCCCAAGGTTTTACATGCCCTTCATCATGTTTTAGTTCAAGTAAGTGCCCTAAATCTTCTTCAAATATAAAAGCAAAGTTCAACCCACCGAAAACTAAAAAGAAAATGTATATCCTCTTTACTCGTCTTCTATTTACGAACATGTGCTACTATGCCATGGATTTTTGGAGTGGGGTGATTCCTAGGTTATTGCATATGTGTTTCTAGTGGCACAGCCTGTGTTATTTCTTATAAGAAGTAGTTATTGTGGAATTTATGCTTAGTGATGGCTTTTTGGAGTTTGTAGAATGAGAAGAGCAATATAAGTCCTAGGGCAAGAAGGTGGATGCCTCAAGTTGGAGATTCAAGATTGAGGATTCAATGTTGGATTATTTTATGGGGCCTCGAGCACAAAGAATTAAATTAGGGGTCACTTGGTCATTGAGACAGGCTTTCTTAGGGCTACTAGGCTATAGTGGCTCTAGATGTGGAGGTTCATGGACTTACCTGACATTCACTTAGTTCCTCCGCCATCTTGGTTATAATGATGGTGCTTCACACAATGGCATCTATTGGAGTAGCAAAGGTGTTCCTCGACTGTAGCATGTAGCACAGACTGAATTGAAGATATTGTGGATTTATGCATGTATAGACTATGTAACAAGGACACGACACTTTTAAGTTTTTTTTTCCCGTTGGCCACATCAACACACAAACACGCATGTCGACACATCCTGACTCACATCCCAAGCTTGGGCCCAGCCCTTGGCCCTTAGGTGTGCCGGGCCAGGTCTGGTTGGGCCCAATTAAGCTCAACTCTTATTTAAACTAAAAAATAAAAATTTCAAAAATTTCAAAAAAAATATCTACAAAAATTCAAGAAAATTATTGAATTTAAATTTATTAAAATTCATGTATGATGGACATTACAGAGTTTAAGAATGAGTGAATAACATCAAGAAATTTATTAAATTTAAAATTTTCTCTTACAAATAGATTGAGTACATCTATTGTGATGATGTTCCTTTCCCCTAGAATAGATGTACTCAACCTATTTGTAAGAGAAAAATTGTAATTTAATGAAGTTCTTGATGTTATTCACTCATTCTTGAATTCTGTAACATCCATTGTACACAAAATTATAATAAATTTAAACTTAATAATGTTCTTGAATTGTTTGACATTTTTTTTTTATAATTTGAATAAAAAACTAAGCTCAAGTGGGACCAGCCCCGCCTTGGCTTGGGATCTTGGCTTGTGGTTTGGCCCATTTAAATCTCGTCATGGCCCCGGTCCATTTGTACTAGGTTGGTGGCATCCATCCTCCATACAATACTTTTTTTTAGTTAAACATAGTTACAGTTGTTTGATAGTTTCCCCTTTTATAAATCTGTTTATATTTAATGAGTCGGGATCAGGGGACCAACAAAAGTGAACTAGTAAGTTCACTAATGTTCTGGGGCGTGGATTCCAAGAATCCAACGGTGTTTGTTCTTTGGCAGAAGTGCTGAGCTGGCATCCACTTTGCCAAAGCACAACCACCATTGTATTCTCGGAATCCACGCCCAAGAACATCAGTGAACTTATTAGTTCACTAATGAGAGGCATCAACTGCAAGCACTGACCTTTATTTATTTTTTCTTCTATTCAATTGTCTCTTGCTACAATGTTTAGTAGATTTTTTTGTGTGCCCTTTCTCGATTAAGAATTTTATAGTGAGAAACAAATCTTCATTTACTGTTTGAGCAGTCCTGGATGTTCTGTTTTGGCTCCTTAGGGACAACAATGTTTTTCAGTTAAGTTACATGTGCTTGTTTGGAAAATCTCCTATTAGTGTTAATATCACACATCCTGAATACTCATTGAACGGCTTCAATTTGAACAGGATTTGTTCTCTCTTTCTCAGTTAAGAAAACCTCAATTGATTTGAAAAATAAATCTCTTACCTAGCACAAGTTGAGTTGGAGTTTTTTTTTGCCTTACAGTGCATATTGCTTGGATATGGTCATGGTGATCACCTATTTGGGTTTACTAGCATCCATTGAGATTTCAGTAATAAACTGCCACGCACTATTGAGATGCTGGAAGTGCTCTTCTTAATTCATGATCCCAGTCATTCCTAACTCCTAGACTAGAAGTCCGAACCTAAGAATTAGTATGTCATTCAGATTGATTGCAAAGCCAGCTCTCTTTTCGCCTTGTGTCATCTTGTATCATATGGAAAGGAGGATTGATGGTTGTACATTTTTCAACTGATCCTCGGGTGGCTGTTACATGAAACTATACACTGAGTACATGAGCTGGGGTTTGCTGTGTTTGGTTGTAGGATGGGAACGAAGTGTTTTTCAGGATCAAGAGAAGCACTCAACTGCGGAAGCTCATGAATGCATACTGTGATCGTCAGTCAGTGGAGCTCAACTCAATTGCCTTTCTGTTTGATGGCCGTCGTCTCCGAGGAGAGCAGACTCCTGACGAAGTCTCTCTCTCTCTCTCTCCATTTTTAATTAATGGCATGGTATGTTCATATTGCAACTGATTTTAATCCTTTGTTATTACAGCTCGAAATGGAGGATGGGGATGAGATTGATGCCATGCTGCACCAGACTGGAGGCTCTGCTGCCTAGCTCAAGGGTGGGTGGACCATTTCTGTTAAAAAAAAAATGCAAAGCTCAAATACTTTTGTAATGGCTCTATAGGGTGTGCAAGACTAAGTTTTTGGAATTGTAAGAAATGTTATTTAGATGTTTTGAATACTGCACTGCTGGAATTGACAATACTGCTTGTCACTGTATGATGTTGTGGGCAACTGCCCTTTTCTTTTTATTTATCATATGCTAATTCATTCCAAATCAGGCTGCTTTCACGGATCTGTTCTTATTGCCAAAGTCAGATTGTGCACATGGATAGGTATTCATTTATTAGTTTTCTTGACCTACCAAAGAAGTGAGCCCATCTAGCAGAGCATCCAGTTCAGTTGGATTTAATAAGCAGCCTATGAGTGTAGAATGCAATCTTTCATTCTTTTTCGTAATTTTTTTGAAGTAGCTACACGATTTTTTATATTATTATTTTTAAAAAACTGCACAAGATTTGTTCTTCCCATTCTTAAAGCATAACTCGCTGTGTTTCCCGCCATTCCCTAACGGGTCGACCTTTTGGGGGTAAATGGTTGTTTTGTGTCTTGCCCCTACAATGATAATCATCCGTCTCATGAAGTAATCCCGGCACTACTATCTTCTAATGGTACTCCTTCGAAGGGGCAATAGTATTATCATTCTGAGGTGCCCAAATTTTGGGTTCCATCTTAAAGAATTCTGGACCAGCAGAAATACAAAGGGCAGATACTAGAAAAATGGTATACCAGTTGAAATCATTCCATCAAAATTTTTTGAAGGTGGTGCATGAGGTCAATATTGATTTTTTTTGTGTAAGCCAGCAATTCATTTATAGATATATATGTATGGTACGCAATATTTTGCTTATGAATGCTAGTTCTAGCCCATCTCCATGGCCTTCTGGTATTCGATTCTTCTGGGGATATCTACTGTCATCATTGCGGCCATAAAGGAGGGTTAACATATCCTTATCTCTGCACATGTAGCTAACATTCAGGGTGTAATTAGAAGACCATAACCATCGGATGTCTAGTTGTAAGTACCAAACTATAGCTAAGCATGCAACAGAGATGTACATCCTTGTATCTAGAATTAATCAAAACTGACTGATCATTAGTGGACTTGATTACAATAAAGAGCACATATCTTTTTATGGAGACTGGGACTGTACAGGCTACAGATTTAAAATATTTACAATACGAGTAGAAAAAAAGAAAATAAATAGCCAAGGAAAAAGAACAAATGAATTGGAGCTCTTCCTAAACAGTAAATAACAATATGGAGATTCTAATACCCATCCTCAATCCCGTTTGTTTTTACTCCTTGCATTTCGTCTCGATTGTGCCTTCTCCTGTGTCCGTTGGGAGTGCCTGCCAGTGACAATAGGTTTTGTTGGTCTCCCTTTAATCACACTAAGTGTTTGACTTCCATCAGAACTCATTATAAAGAGATTAGGTCTAACTTACTTGCCATCGGCCTGCCTTCTCAAATCCAACTGTGCAGTCACGACCAATAGAATCGGCGAAAACAGAACCAAGAATACATAAAAAGTAGTATCAATAACTCGCATAAAATCAATACATCTGTATTGTTCTCTATGATCAGTACCCAGAGCCTTATTAGAGGATACAATATTAATTCTTTTTGTAAAAATAAATGGAGAAAAAAGGCACATTAGAGAGCAAATTATGACTATCATGTAAAATTGTAAAAGATAATGTTTATTCACAGTGCGTCCAATGTCTACTGTTACTGTGTCGAATGTCTGTTGAGTGACTGATACATTGAATAGATGTATGTCCAATAAAATATTAAAGGGGCGGTTCTGTTTTCCATGAGACATATTTGACAAGCACACGAAACATCCGGTTAACATGACCTGAACGACATTGTTTCGACCCTGACCAGGTGGGTTATATTAGGGTAACACCATAACAATTCACTTTTTGAGAATATTGCCATGTCAGACAACCCATGTCAAAGACACGCGTCACACACTCAGACACTTATTTAGCCAAAATTTGTTTATCAGTAATAATTTTCAACAGTATTTTACTTGTTTATACAACTTTACTGTATATCAGCTTATTAATACATTGTTTACTTAAATGAACTACAATTATTATAAAAAAGTCTTGATATAAGAGTGTTCTTGAGATCAGTGTCTCACAATGACATGTGTCCATGCCTAAGTAGAGAATTTTAAACTGATTAAAAGAATCAGATTCTTCTATAAACACTAGGTGTCCAGCCCAAAACTAGTGTGCAAGTGGCTCAATGAGCTAGCACTCATCAATTACTAATGAAAATAGATACTTTCACGTAGGGCCAGGAGATGATTCTTGTTAAAAGCACCTTAGTCCCATTACAGTAACTAAAAAAGAGAAAACTTTGAACTCCCAGATCATTACTTAATTAAGAGAGATGTAGTAAAGTCTTGGACAAATTGTTTTGTGTGCCAACTGGAGTTAATGTGTGCATGTGTGGCAACTATAACTCATACACAGTTACATGCACAAACACGAGAGCTTACCGGATTTTGAGCTCCATATTTCCTTCTACGACGGCTAGAATCCAGGGATTGTGATCTGTTGGCTAGGCAAGATAGTCGTAGGAGAAACTCTTGCATATGATTATAGATGCTGTTACCATTACATGCATAAAAAAATGCAGTGTGTTAATTGAGCTTGACATATATCATTCAAGTATTGGACAAATGAACCAGAAAGATGTCATGACTCACAAGCAATCAATCCCCATTTCAGTATCATACAAAAAAGTTCGCACAGGCCATATTTTTATCATTTTGTTTTTAAAGATGGCTTAAGTTTCAAAATCACTATTAAAAATTTTGTTTTAAGAAATATTTACGAGATCCATACGAAATTTGAAAATTCCATTTATATTAGAAGCAAAGCTCCTCCAGTCGTTCCTGGTGGTTTGAAGGAGAGGCGGTCTCAAAGCAGGTGAGATTCTGAAGCTGGACCAGAGCCTCAAGTAGACGCCTTAATGGGTTTCCATTGTTTGTTTGTGAGAGCTTAATCACCCCTCATACATATCTAGAGAATGAAAAATTGCTAAAAACCATAGAAATTCATGAAAAATTTATATACAATGATAAAAGAACCTGTATTGGCATATCAATCATTACTAGCAATGTTATCAAAACTAGTAAAACAAAGTAGTGACAGGTCATGATAATTTGCTCTATAACAATTAGTTTGCTCTCTGTGCACTGTTCATTCCTTTGTTGAGCTTTTTGGCAGATACCATCACTTCCTAGTTTATTGACACTCCCCTTGGCACTTCTTTGGCAACAAGAGTAGCTTAGGCAGCAACAAAGATTCCACTGGATGTTAATTAGTTGACTTGAACGACAACAGTTTTTCGTATGCAAGTTGAGCGTTTTCTGCCACATATCCAAAGAAATTGATTTTAAACATGGAGGTAAGGGGCGAGGTGCTTCCACGATGACCCAAAGTGTAAGGCTGCATAGAATGAAGTAGCCACATCATTACTCCAGAATTTTCAACTATCCATTTGGCGTACGATGTGTCAAATGGGGATTGGTTCCTTGATGCTACCGACAATGTAACCTAAGCACCCCTTAATGGTGATAAAGAGTTTCACAGATTGGGACCAAGCTAAGTAGTTTGCTCCATCTAATTTCACTGTTGTGATCTGCATAGATGAGCCATCAGTGGTTGGGCTAATAGGCAACTCCATAACTCGAGGAATGGAGCCGTTAGAAGGCTAGTCGACTTCATACATTTTTTATCAAACATGTGGTATAAACACTGCTGTAAAAAACACAAAGATGGAGTATACACTCAAACTTCACCACTTCACAAGGCTACATATCCTAGATAACACGTTCCCTTCATAATTTGAAGCACATTCACCATATCTGAAAGTATATATAGCACAAAACACCCTTAAAAACCCAAAAAAACCAGCCTAAAAAGCTTCCATAGTATGGTTGGGCGGTAAAACAATGGGAAAAAAGAGCCTCACGGCACCTTCAATGCTCCTCCAAACAAAGTACGACCAGAAACAACTTATTCTTCTTAAATAGAGGGTCCAAAGGGTTGTAAATCATCAGCCAAAAAAGAACCCAACTGGAAGAATACGAATCTCAACCCCAAACTGACCTAGAAACGTATCTTTCTGGATTTTTCAAGAGAAGTAATATAGAACCTCCATTACTCATCCAATCATCATCCTACTTGATCCAAAAGATACCTGAAACCAAGCTCTACTAGCTCCAAGCTTCAAAACCTCATCGTGTAGCAACTGGCTGCACAACTCTCAACCCTAGCCATATGGCCAAAGTGGTGGAAAACACCAGAGAGACTCTCAAAACTTGAAGGTTAAGCAGCTGGAGATGTCCTTCTCTGATACCAAGTTGGAAAAAGTAGTTAAATGTAAGAAGTGTGGAGAAGAAGAGAGGAGGAAGCGGAAGAAGAAATAAAAAGAAAGAGTGTTACTCTCGTATGAGAGCCCTCTCACCTTAAATGCCCTTAAAAAGAAGTATAACGACAAACATAAGGAAAAATATATCAAAAAAGAAAAAACTACCCTTCACACCACCACAACAAATATAATAATCTGTACATATATTCTCTACACAATGTACATGGACTTGGAACCGTTGCACCTTGTACATCCTTATCATTGCCTTCAGTGTTATTTGTTCCTAAGTTTCCATTAACCCTCATGTTTGTTGGCAAGCTCACTAAGTCATTGAACTATTCAATATCGTTTTTCCCTCCTATTGCATTTTTCAGGATCTAAAGACGAAGAGAAAGATTGGTGGAGGGCATGAATGTGGAGGATTGTAATATCTGGATACAAAACCAGTCCGCCCTGCATTGAAAGCTAACTCTTATCCTCTCTAGTGGCATTATCGCTTGGGCCACTCTTCATTCCGTAGTTCACATAGGCTAGACCAGTATTGTATGTTTATTTTTTAGAATGTGAGGTATGTGAGCTGAGTAAGAATTGCTGCTTCTAGGTGCACATTTTTTTTTCAATCAATAAATTTCCTTCCCGCAGTGGAGGTATCATTAAGGAAAAAAAAACTGAGTAAGAATCGTCGTGCTACTTATCAGCCACATACCAAGAGTCGTAAGATGAGTCCTTTTTCCCTTGTTCATTCGGATGTTTGGGGTCTTGCTCAAGTACCCAGTTTAGCTGGTTTTAGATATTTTGTTATTTTTGTAAATGATTATTCTTGTATGAATTTTTTTTGATAAGTATAAACCTTATGGACAACGCCCAACAAAAGGCTAAACATAAATTATTCTCGTATGATTTGGTTATTGGTTATATGTCGTTAAAAAAAATCAATATTTAAAATTTTTAATACTAAAGCCAATAACTAATTCGATACTCACATCCATGTTTTACGTATTGATAATGCAACTGAATATATGTCTCATCCTTTTCAATCATTTATTAATCATGCAGGGATCTTACATCAAACATCTTGTAGTGACACATATCAACAAAATGGAGTGGCTGAAAGGACACAGACATTTACTTGAGGTTACCCATGCATTATTGTTACGAACGCATGTTCCTAAAATATTTTGGAGTTATGCTATTCTAGTTGCTTGTCATTTGATTAACCCTATGCCATCTACAATATTGAATGGGGAAATTCTTATTATGTTTTGCTACCTAATTGTTCACCCTTTTCTTTACCACCTAAGGTTTTAGATGGGTTTGTTTGTCCATATCATGAGTATTGGGTTAGACAGAGATAGGTACTCAACGAGGGTATGTGTTACTACTATCCTACTTTAAGGAAACAGTTTGTGTGTTCTAATGTAACATTCTTTGAAGCCACCCCATTTTATTTTGTTGATCATCATCATCTCGAGAATCCCTGCCTCTCAATTAGTGGGTCTATTACTCTTCCAATTCTCCTTGTACTTGCAATTTCTAGTTCTATACCATAGAAGGAAGGTGATTTGCAAGTGTAGACTCAAGCAACGTAAGGGCAATATTAATCCTAATGTCTAATGTGCCTTCATCATCATCCTTGACCTCTGAAAGGTACTCGTTCTCGTTCCTCTACTGCTCATCCAATTGCTACATTTGTTTCATATGATAAGTTGTCTACTAAGTTTCAAAAATTTGCTTTTTCCTTGTCATCTATTCACCTTCCTACCTCTCTTAGTGAAGCCATGTCCCATCTCCCATGATGGCTGGAAACATGCATTGGAAGATGAGATGGCAGCTCTTCATTCAAATGATACTTCGGACTTGATTGTTTTCCTTGCCAGAAAAAGTGTTGTTGGCTGTCGATGGGTTTACATGGTTTAACATAATCCCGATGGATCAGTTGAACGCCTTAAGGCTTGATTAGTGGAAAAGGGATACACTCAGACCTTTGGAATTGATTACTCCTATTCTCTCCTGTGGCCAAATTGAACTATGCATGTGTTGTTATCTCTATTGCTACAAATATGGGTTGGTCGTTATTTCAGCTGGACATAACGAATGCTTTCTTATATGGGGACCACCTTCAGGAGGTGTACATGATCAACCTCTTGGGTTTGTTGCTCAGGGAGAGTAAAGTGTGTTTGTTAGAAAAGTATATAAATTTCCTACAGCTTGGTTTGACAAATTCAACACAACAATAGTTGTGTATGGGCTAAAATGACGTCAAGTTGATCACTTTGTTTTCATCCGACAAGGTGAGAGTGACATTATTATTCTGGTTGTGCATGTTGATGATATATTGGTTACAAGAAGTGATACCAAGGTCATTGAATGGTTGAAGAACACTACATAAAACATTTATATACCAAAGACTTGAGGAAACTTAGATATTTCATGGTATTGAAGTGGCCAAATCGAAAATTGGAATCAATCTCTAAGCAAAAGTATGTGATGGACCTTCTCGCAAAAATAGTACTACTTGGAGCAAAGCCTATTGATAGTCTTATGAATCCTAACCCGAAGTTGATGCCAGATCAAGGTGAACCTTTGGATGACCTTGAAGGATATTAGAAGTTAGTTGGTAGGCTTATTTACTTAACCAACACCCAACCTGATGTTAAGTATGTAGTCCGTATGGTTAGCTAGTTTATGCAAATTCTGAGGACCTACCATATGTTGGCTGTTGTCAAAATCTTAAGGTACTTGAAAGGACCGCCAGGATGAGGAATATTGTATAAAAAGAATGGTCATCTAAGGGTCATTAAGCTGCGAAAAAAGACTTAGTTCAACGCTGGTCCACCTTCCATCTATAAAGGGCATGGGCATTTTAGGTTGTTGAAGAATACGTTGACGCTGATTGCGGTAGATCTCATTTTGATAGGAGATCGGCTACTGGGTACTACACCTTTCTAGGGGGGAAGTTGGTCATGTGGAAGAGTAAGAAACAAAGGGTGGTTGCTAGATCAAGTGCAAAAGTAGAGTATCGAGTCATAGCACATGCCATATGCTACATGCGAGCTTGTCTGGTTAAAATACCTCCTGTAAGTGTTGGGAATTGGGATTCAAGAACCATGTGAACTCTATTGTGATAACCAAGCAGCTTCTCATATAGCAAGTAACTCTTGTCTTCCATGATAGAATGAAGCATATCGAGGTTGACTTGCATTTTGTCAGGGAGAAAGTAGCCAATAAAGAAATCGCCACTCCTTACGTTTCTTCCCAGAACCAACTTGCAAATATCTTCACCAAGGCACTGAATAAGAATTTTATTGAGAAGATCCATTTCAAGCTGGGCATAGATGACATGCGCTCCAGCTTGATGTGGAGTGGTAGAATTATTTATTTATTTCTAGCTCCTTTATCTTTTATATGTTTTAGTTTTAAGTACAAGGGTAGATTAGTCATTACCTTAATTTTCTAATGGTGTATTTGTAATTTCAGTTCAAGTAGGAATTACATGTTGTAACCCTACCAATATATATATAGAATATTGCTTCCCTCTCTCCTCTTCTCCATCTTTTTCTTTTCTTCTTCTTCCTTCAGTTATTTTACTTGTTAGCATATCTAACCACAAACCCTAGTATTCCAACAGTTCATACAGAAGGCAAACGAAAAAAGGATATAAATTGAGATTTTAAGGTATGACAACCTAAAATCACTACCATCAGCATATGCATGCAAGCAACACACCTCTGACACAATAAAAAAAAGACATTTAAAATGCATAAAAGGCATGAAGTGAACCCCTCTTTTACAGCCTTGGTGGATGAGCACACGACTAATGAGCATTTTCGCTTTTTTAACAAACCACAAGGTATTCTTGGGATGCTTCGCCTCAAGGCTCATCTGGATGCATAAGCCTCAAATACCTTTTAAGACTAGTTGGAAAACATGGTGTTAACTGTCAATAATGTGGACGATTCAACCTAGTGATTCAGCAGAAAGTTGGACATTCTACTTCAACCTTTCCTACAGTGCTTTGTTGTAAACTTAGGCTTAGTGACGTGAAGCAGGAGTGGGGAAGCATCTGTTGGAAACAAGTTTTGACTTGCATTATTTCAGGAATCAGGTATGGGAACAGGAGAGAGATTCAAAAAAGAAAGAGGCACATACGTCTCCTAAACTAAGATCTGAGGAATTCACGACTCCACAAGCAACCTACTAAATTCATCATCAAGATTTCGAACTAGAACCTTGTGTTGCAGTAGTAGGAATGTACAGAAGTATAGAGCTAATAGAATTAAGTCCTGTGGAGATTACTGGTATATCAATAATTAATTGGTCACCCTCCATCCTGAAGTCTTACAAAAAATTAATCAAGTTGATCACATCGGCTTGAAAAAATACTGAATAGTGAAAGCAGGAATTAACTGATAGATAAAAATATCAGGTCTGAAATATAGGTAAAATATAAGCCCAATACATACCTCAGACGGTGTCTGTTGCAGGTTGCGAAAAAGGCAACAAACCCATTTACAATGCTTCGGATTGCACGGAAAACCTGCAAGAAAGAAATAAAGTTTGAACATATCAAAAAATAAAAAAAAAGAAATAAAGTTTAACATGGGACCAAAAGAGTACATGGAACCAAAAAAAAAAATTTAGGTTGGACAAAAAGGACAATGGAGTGCTACTTGTGTAATGTTGATCACATAATATAACTATATAACAACCTGTGAGAAAAGGTCATTCCAAAGCGAACGCCATATGGAAACCTCATAACTGCTCACTGTTGCCTCGGAAGCTGCTGCAAGCTGGAATATGCTACTGACTGACAACCAAATCTCTCCCAGCAAATCAAATATGCAGTAGCAAACAAAAGCTATAAAACTTGACAATGCAAGAACCAGGCGGATGGGAGCATATAATATTTCCCAGAGGGCCCAAAATATTGGATATATGATGGATGATGCTGTGGTACAAGAGAACCAAGAAAGCATGCTGTTAAAACAATACCTCTAACCAAAAATCTTCATGGACAAATAAACAATAGCAAGATCATCTGACAACATACCAATGCTCCAGATAACAGAAAGGATGAGCCACATTGGCGAGACTAAAATCTGTACTAGGTTCACTACTAGGCTGCATGAAGACCCAATTGCAATACCAATGACTGAACAGAAGCTCTCTACTGCTTGAAGACATATATTCCAAAATGGAAGAAGGAAACCCACAAGCTCCACAACCGGTCCTGCCATTGGCTGCGTGAGAACTGATATAAATGACCTAATAGCACGTGTAACCATTAGAAACCACTTAACTGCCTTCTCGAAATTATGCAGAAATAGCATGGTCCCCAAGTACTTAATCCTTGATATCATCTCCCAAGTTTCTATCCAGTCAAAAAGGGGCCCACACAAACGTGATGCAGTAGCCTTCAGAACTGGGACATTTTTGTATAAATCATAAAATCCAATGATAACAGTGACAACTGAAATCAGTACATACAAAGCTCTCGCTAAAGGGCACATCCATGGACGATAGAGATGGCAAAATACTGGATATGACTGAAGAAAAATAACCCAAGATGGAAGCCCAGACTCTAGCAAAGTAAGTAGCCGCAGATCAGACATAATTACTTCCCTCAATTTAAATGGGAGGTCATGGTCATTGAACCTAAACAAAATCAACACGTCTCTGTATTGGGTAGCTTCAACTGTGATTTCACAGTCACTGCTACTGGTAGAAGTTGAAGTCTCTGAATGTTTTGGTGAGCTAACAATTTCACTATGTATTTCCTCAGAAAATGGATCAACTTCATCTCCAGAACTAATGGATTTAGTTATTTTTCTTCTCTTATAGGGTCCAGTGAGGGGAGGTGGTGTGTGAAGCATACTTGTTCTATACTCCACACTAACAGGGTATACGTTAAAATTGCTACCAAGGCCACCTGGAGATTTATCTTCAACACACTCATCATCATTACAGATATTTTCACCATCATCCATAGGATCAGTCACTGAGAAGTTTTCTTGAGCATCATAGAACACCTCCCCTGTAAAAGATTCATATAATATCAGTTGTTGAAAAGAGTCAAAAATTAAAAAATGATTACTAATGTCAGCCTGCAGGATGGAAAAAGCAGTATTCCTCGCCTTTGCTGTCATGTGGCTCACATCAGAGACTTGGGAGTGGGACCAAACATTTGATGGATACATCCAAAGGTTCTCCAGGTAAAAATTTGACTCGATCAAATGAAAGGTAGGCACCTGATCTATAGAACTTTTCTGGATAGCTAGCAATACACCATCCAAAAGAATACAGTGGGTCAGATTGTTCAAATCACCCAATGGGGTCAATTTTTGGCTGACAAGAACTTCTTGGTATTTTAATGAGATGCATAGAGCGGAAGAGCTCCGACACCCACTGATCTGTGTCATTTATACAGCAGAGGTGGAGGGCGGCTTCTTCCCATATTCCTGAGCTGAATTGAGTCTTCTCTAATTAAATTAGGAATTATGAAAGCCCAAAGGCTTACCTATGATGGAATCCAGATACTCTCGCAAGAGAAGCCGCTCGTAGTGTGTCCCTGAGAACCATGACGAAATACAGCTTGAAGATTGTTGTATACTGTCAAATTCCCATCTTTTCATGACTTTAGCTTCTATTGCCATAGATGTATCGGTCTGCAAGTAGCAAAAGGAACTTTTAAACACAACAGCTCTTGGAACAAAATGAAAACAGAAGATGCAGCATTAAGTGAGAATACCAGAAGCTCATTCAGATAATTGATGCCGCGGACATTAGTCCATGCAACTTCAAATACAATAAAACCATACAAGGTCCGATGCAACTCGCTGTTCAAGAGCATAGAATTCCTCAGTTTCTTTACAGGGAGCAAGGCTTTCTTTTGAGATAATGCTGCAGCATTGATCAATGAAAACCATCTCTCAAATTTTTTTGGTTTACTGGGGTTGGATCTGGAACTACCCTTGAAATCAAGCCTCTTTGCAAAATCCTTTCTCTCCCGCTGTGCTCTAGTGTTTGCAAAAGGGGACAACCTGGACTGTGGAGGAATACAAATTAATTTTGCAATGTGGTTATCTTAAAATCAGTTGAACATTATGCATGGAGTGTTCTTTGCAACCTTGGTAACCATCAATTGCCATAGGTGTGCAGCCCGTGAATCCAGGTCTATCAACCATGGTCGGTTATCCACCAAGATAAAGAATTTGTTACTTTCGTGGGCCATGAAAAGGCTGAGACATGAAAGATAGGACTGTAAATCCCTGCACAGTATACAAGCAGAGCGCTAGATGTAATTAGTCACCAAGGAAGCATAACTTTTGTAAAAAGTTTATATATGAGATTTTTTTTTTTGATAAGTGCGTATATTTCATTAACAAGGGAAGATCCCAAAGAAAACAAAAGAAAAGGCGGAACTAACTCCTTAAAGAGGGAGGAACTTCACCAAGTAATTCGTTCCGTCTTAAGTGTGTATACAAAGGATTCAAAAAAGCATCCTCTAAAGAAAGGAGAGACAGAGGACCAAAGAAAGAGAGAGGCTTTCACTTGCAGAACTACCTTAGGAAGGCTTTTCTCTTTACCCTCTAAATGAGATTTATAAAAGACCCCGACTAAATGATTAAGTATCCTCTCTAATTTTAACATTGCACCCCAGTAAATTACTGACAAATAAACAAGGCTGATGGTACACAAATATCTGGCAAGTGAACTATATTTTTGTGGAAGAAATGGCTCAAAGATATAAACTGTATAGTTCAGATCCGAATACAGTAGGTTTTTTTTTTAGATAAGTAATTGAATAGGTTATTTTCCGGCCTCGACAAAATCATGTTTCTCCAAAACCAAAACTTTAGCTTGGTTGAAAATACAACCTAAATAATGACAAATGTCTACCTATAATACTATTGTAGAGATGGTTCAAACATTTGCTGCCTGAATTATATGACAAAAAGAGATATTGGAATTTGGTTGAATTAATTCAGAGTATACGTAGGTGTGGAAAATAATAGAACTTGGCTATAGTTGCTGAATTCTCCTACAATGATCATTCTCAATATTGAACTTTGAAGTTGCAGAAAAGTCACCATGCGTCGGTGTCAAACAAATTGACTCCCATCCAGCTTATACCATATGTTGAGATATATATATATATTTTCAATATTTTACTATGTTAGCACTACAATAGAAAAAATGTATTTAGATAAGTTGATATACATTATAATCACAATCTGCATTCTCTTCCTCTGGCGTATCCTTGCGGAGTATCTTGAAAATGGGTAAACAATATATAAATAACACCTAAAAAAATTCTATAAAAATTTAAATTTGCTTGAAAAAGTGTATCGGCATGTGTCTGATAAGATGTAGGAAACAGCAAGTTTTCAGAAGACGAGTGTCCTTGTTACATAGATGGGCAGTGATATTGCATCCCCAGAGTGAAAATAATTACTATACCCAGTGATGGTCATAACCCATGGTTATAAAGAACACCTGGAGAGAAAATACTCACCCACAATGTCACTTGACTGCCACATAGATATTCCTTCAAGGAATACTCACCCAAGATAAAACCTAAAGTAACTACGACTAAGGTGACAATGTAAACACAAGTTTCATTCATCCGCATAGGTAGCTCTATAAAATGGGGATGCCCTCAATGTTATACAATATGCATCCACTATTTTAAGTGGTTAATAAACCGCTGTTCCTTGGAGGATGCATAATGGCACTATTGACTGTCCTCCTGTTAGGAATAGATCAATAGTTATTTTCTTAGTCATATTGAAGAGAAAGCCAAAGAGTAGTTTGATACCTCAGTGCCCCAAACCTCCTAATGGTTTTGCTACTCCGGCTCCCAACCCATAGTTCCACGGTTTGAGAGTGAATCCTCCTCCATACCCCACTCTCAAAGTGTTGGAAGCGCAGATTGCTTTTCTGAGCCTCGGTCCAAAGGTGCTCCAGACAGTCGATTTGTCAAGCTACTCCTTAGATAGCCTATAAAACAAAAATTGACTTCCTCATCCTGATTATTCATTCAAGAGTGTCCAAATTGAATTACTGACAGAAAATGATTGAACTAGATGATGAGGTTTCCTACTATGTTAAACTTTTTGGTTTTAGCTAACCCGTCGGGTAGTCCACCAATTCGCTTATTCTGAGGATGACAATGTGCCATATGGCACACATCTACATCATCAATAGAGAGGCCACTCTATGTTTCACGCACATATATACACAAGCATATTGGACTAAGTAATGTTCCAGGGGCTCTAGACCCTAAGGTATTTTCATATTTGGCGAGCCCGTGCTCCCTTCCCTTGAAACTCTTAACTTTTGGGTCCTAAGTACTTTGATGAACTACTTCAGCTATAGCGGCCCAAAGGTAAACACTTATCACAAAGAATAACATCAACCTAGAAGCATTGGAGGGCTATTCAATCAGGAAGAATGTCATCAGCCCACAAGTAAGCTCAGAGATTAACCATCCAACAGAGCTTGAAAGAAAGCTATTGTACAAATCTACAATATCCTCCGTCAACCATGTTATCCTAAACGGCTGCTTTGAGTCACTCCTATAAAATACGTCAAGTTCCTATAAGGGGGAAAAAATCCAAGACCTATAGTTCTACAGGAAGAGTGGTTATCTTCTTATGAGGGGCAGGTCTTGGGTTCAATCCCAATATTTCTCACGGGTTCCTATCCCACTATGAACTGGTCTTGCGTGTACCACATTGCCTACCAATATATATATATATATATAGAGAGAGAGAGAGAGAGGGGATTTCATGCGGTCTTTGGGTATGCTGAAGACTGAAAGAATCACGTATGAGAGAAGATTCCTCAAATAACATCAGTATATGCAATCTTGGAACAAATACACGATAGTACCGGCTTCTAGACATCCTGAATTGTCAAAGTCATCATTCACTTCACCGAAAATATTGTTTTTAAATATAATCACCTCTAAATTTGATGATTCTGAGAATTCGGCTCTAGCAATTATTATTTACTACTGAGATGAGATCAACAAGGAAATGTCCCTTCAAAATTGGTTTGTGTGTGTGTGTGTGTGTGTTTTGATTCGTTAATGAGATAAAAAATGTAACGGAATTTCAACCAGTTCTCAGTTTTACTGAATTTCAATCTCTACAATAAAACAGCTATATACAAAATACCTACTTAAAAATAAGTATTTGAAATTACATGAAACAAGCCTGATCAAGCAAATGATCGTTTAATCGCTTATCAAACCACCAAAAAGAAGAAGAAGAAGATACTCTTCTTACTTACCCAATCTGTAAACTCGTTAGAGGGAAGAAACATTGACCATTGTTGCCAGTCACCATCGCCATTGCGCTCTAAACTCTTGTTCAAGCACAGGTTAACAGCGTAGAAACCCAAAATCGCTGCAGAAATCAATAATAGAAACAAAAACAAAATAATCAGGGAGCTATTCTCATAAAATCGAACAAACAAACAACAAATTGATGGAGGCTTTAACTAAGTAGGAAACAAAAATTTAGAATCAAAACCTGGAAATTGATCAAGGGAAGTCCATGGAAGTGAAATCCGAGGACAAGACTAATAGAAGAAAGTAAGAAACAATCACCGCTGAACTTCATAACCAACGCTCCAGACTGATCGTGAGTTTTGAGAGACACGCCAACGGCCGTGATACTTGGACGGCAGAGATCAACGGACAAGTAGATGCGACACGCGCTCCGAAACAATGAAACAGAAATGAAACCAACCAAACCAGAGGATTCATAAGAAAGACTCTCTCTCTCTCTCTCTCTCTCTCTCTTAGATTATTGGCTGTGCTATTGGTTTTGCTTCGCTTGCAAGGCGTGTAGAGGAGATGCCTCTCGTCAGGGACACGTCGAAGGGGAAGTCATTTAATTAGAGCTTATCTCTCAGACTCTCGCACCGAGAGAGAGAGAGAGAGAGAGAGAGAGGAGAGGGTAAAAGCGTAATTTAAATGGTATTTCTTCTTCATGGAGTCTCGGGATCTGATTCTTCCCGCCCGCATCGTCGTTGTCTCTGCAGGTTTTCGCCAGAAGGACTCTCTGAGCCTAGAGATTGATACAGAATCGGACCTGAAGTCAATAATTTTGGGTCGGCTGCGAACAAATAAAAGAAGCGAAGAAACGGGGAAATCAACGACACGCGTTTGGAAACTGTAGAATCCTATCTCTTGCAAAATTTTGTACACGTGGACAATTACGCTACATCGATGGAGACACTAAGCACTCCCCAGTCCCCACCGACTCCGCCTTCTTCGTATCAGCAAAACTGGTGTACATGCAGAGTATGGGACCCCTCCGACGTTCATATGACAGGAGTAAAACTTGCATGATCTACGACGGTCATATAAGCCCTGAACGCCCACAATATGAGCCACGTGGTAAATTTTTAAAGGACTATGACCGTATGGATGTTTGGCCAATCCCTAATTGGACCTACAAACCAAAAATCAGCATGATTGGTGATTTCAAACCTTTCGATCTTGTACCCCAAATAATGCTCAAACTCCCACTGTTAAAATCAAGCCATGAAAATGACTCCAATCCAACGCTTATTAATCACTAATCAGGTTGATTTTTGGTTTGTAGGCCCACCTTGGGATTGGTCAAAAAGTCCATACGGTCAGTGTCCTCTTAATTAAAATGTGCCACGTGGCTCATATTGGTCAATCAAATAGTCGCATCTAAACAGGACTGGATCAGATAAATTTCTGGACCGTGTGATCAACAAACAAGTCATTGCCTATGAGCACAATATCGGGGCATGTGGCATACATGCAGCAGATAAGATCAATAACTAGATAGATCTGAAGGTTACAGTTATTTTATCAAAATGTAGGGTATGAGATGTTGTGAGTAGGACCTACTTAATTGTGGGTCTCACCGTCGGTTAGCATATGATGCACCATTTTTGCTCCTGTGAAGGATGGCAAAACTGGTCATGGGGTATATCTAGCTGTATTTGAATTTATCCGTCTGACAGAGTCGTATTTCATAATTTCTGATTCTGACTCGATAGCATATGCTGCTTCGCTAGTGGATAATTTGCATTCGGCGCGTTACGTGCAACCTTTTCGTTTCCACGATCTGAGACGCTCAAACGGGACCCAGAGAAGTTTGGATGTATTCGCACCAGAATCAGTGACTTCGTGGTAGGGACCATGTAGCCGTTTCGAGCAGATTTATTTTCTGCTTACGTGTATATAATATTAGGATAAGGCACATATACTATATCCCGATGAGCATGAAGTATGAACAGGCATCAATATCAGATTATGGGACAAGTGGGTTGTTAGAATTAGAAAAACTGAAAAGAAAATTTAAAAAAAAAAAGGCAATAATGGGGCTCACTAATGCCTAGTGGTATGTCTTAGTGGGGCAATAATGGTCCACAGGGCTTCAATTAAACGCCTTTCACTTTAAAGCCAAAACCTGGTTTCGGGTACGACCTTTACATAGGGGTGGTCCAGCACGCCTACGTCCCTCGTCAGTGATGAATGATGATGGGGACCATAGTATAATGATGATGGGGACCGTAGTATAATGATGATGGGACCATAGTATAAGCCGTGTGGCGCACTCTTAAGAGTCAAGTGACCGTATGGATGTTTGTCCCATCCCTAGGTGGACCAAATATCATCCTGATCATTGATTTCAAACCTTTGGATCTGTGTACCCCAAATAATACTAGAAATCTACGGTTAAAAATCAACCGATGAAAACGATTCCAATCAAATCCTTAAAAATCACTAATCAGGCTGATATTTTGCATGTAGATCCACCTAGGGATGGGCCAAACATCAATAGGTCAGTGATCTCTAAGAGTGTGCCAAGTGTAAGATGCCGCCACATGTAAGGGCCCTCCCCTAGTATTGATCAGAATGTAAGATTATATTGTATGGCCCCATTATATTACAAGTCGCGCTATCCCACAGATAACCGGAAAATAAACGCGGTAGAGGTTCCAGTAACCGTTGGATTCCAGAAATCCTCGCAGTTGTTGCCTTGAATCCAATATCAAATGGCCTCAAACCGCACATTTTTTCGTCCGGTTATCCGTGGGATAGAAATTTCCTTATAGTACTGTCGGGATTTATCACATTCTTCTGGATGGTCCAAGTTTCAACTTTCAAGATCTGATAAATGATCTACAAAGAAAAAAAAGTCAATAGATCGGATGGTTGAGATCTCAGTAATTATCTCAGGACAGTAACCCTGCATTCATACCTCAAACCAATCATTCTGTTGAAACAAGCAGCTCAATGCTGAATTTAAACACCCCTCAAGCAATGTGTTCTGAAAAATCAACGAAAAGAGATGCAGCTAGACAATGGGTGATGCAGTGTGGTGGGAAAATTGCTACTGGTGGGTGTACAGAGAAAAAAAAATGTATAGGAGTGATACATGTGGTTCTTACGTGATTACACACCACTTTTCTTCACTGAAGGAGGCCAAGACAACCTTCTGTGGCTCATGCCATCAACCTGATAAGGGTTGCTCACCTCACTACCGTCATCGTCCCTTTCTTGTCTCTCCGTTTCTTGTCTCCTCTGGCTTCTAATAATTAAGTCGTCGAAGCTTGATTCCTCTCTCCAAGGAGGTGGAGTCACACATTCCGAGTCCCCTACTACCCCTTGCGAATGAACCTTCGTTGGTGTCGCAGGCAAGGATGAGGAATGCCCCACTCGCATATTTTGAAGTGTGGCAAACGTTTCTCTCATTGCGGACATGGCTTCAAAGAATCGGGTGCAAGACGCCAAAGCAACAGGTATTGGGCGGAGCATTTCCTTCATCAAACAACCCCATGAAATGAGTAAATATGTCAGCCCCATTAACAAAACCACTCTATAATGTGAACCAAGTTTTCTTATTGGGTTTAGGGAGTTAATACTCCATTCCCAATTAGTGCAATTGTTTCTACTCCTACCGCCGGTACAAAAATACACATTTTATCGAAGATAATGGAATGGCGGAACAGGATACGTGTAGCCGACTCCAATTAGTTGGGATGAGGCTCTTAAGACATTGATGATCACAACATAAACATTAACCGACAAAACAGGATACAGAAATGTGCGGAAGAGTTTAAAAGAAAAGGAAAGTATCCTAGATATGATTTTTACCACTCTTAACGGATTATAAGCCAATATTCCCAAAATGTTTGTATAAACATACCCCCCATACTGATGGTGACTCCCTGAAGTTCTGGCTCCACTGAAAATCTGCAACAGATGCTGTCAGTGCCCCATAATCACTTGCAGCCTTGAGCAACAATTCTGAAAATTGTTTCTGCATAAACCCAAGCAAAAGATCAGTTTCCATGTCTTAACCAGCTTGATAAGTTGGTAAAGTCTGTAGGTGTCGATGCCAAGGACTTGGGTTCAAAACTGTTCCTCACCCACTAACCTATAGTTCGCAATGCAGGTTTTATATGATGACAGACTCTTAGGTAGACCAGAAGAGCTACTATGCCAAAAAAGTTGAACCAATTATATGATCTTAACCATCCGAATATCATTTAACATGTATGGTGCTAGAGAGTTGAGATAAGGCTTAGTATGATGATGATGATGACATATGGTGAAAGAAATCTTTTAAAAGTCAGACTATACCAATTTACTTTACCATCAAAAACAGAATTAGATTAGCATAAAAATTTCCCAGATGTTTAAGATATTACTATGCTCATTTAGGAATTAGGCAAACCAGCAGACTAGAATAATGTAAATTGTAGTGCGTTTTTGCCCAACCTGATATTCAGCTTCCACTGGAATGCAATCTAGAGAATATGGTTGTTGTAGTCGGGCAATTATGCGGTCCTGCCAAAACGAAAGAATCATCCATAGGAAAATGACTGAAGAGAAACAGGCCAAATAAAATAGCACAGGGGCTTACTAACAGCAAATCTATTTAAGATCAGTGATAAACCAAATACAATGAACACAAATAGTTCAATCAGGTTTTAAGCAATACAAAGGTCCCAATCCCCAAATAATACGTCCTACCTAAAAAAATTGATTTCCTCATACATCAAGAGGTTTCAGTGCAGCAGTCTAACTCTTAAGCAAAGAGGGGAGCATGAATGAGAGCAAAAGCTTGGGAAGAGGAGCCAACGTGGGAGGTATAAACTTTTCGAAGTAGAAAGTTGAAGTAGAAGTAGGAACATAAGGTCATTCAATATGGAAGCATGAAATTTTCCAGATGTGGGAGAGAATCTGTTGAGATAGGAGCGTGAATCTTTCAAGATTGGAGTGTGAATTGGCCAAGCACTGGCTCCCAGAGTGCGGATTTGTGAATCGGGATTCGGGAGTGGAAGCGAGGCTTAGGCAGAAGAATCTGGTTTCTAAGGGCTAACTCTGATGTAGACCAGAACATAGCATAAGACTCTATCAATTGCTTGTAAAATTAGCTGAGTTAACTTGACTGATGGAGTTGAGAAGTAATTTGACTACTACTCTAAAGCCCGAGAACTCAAACCTATATTTAAGAAACTCATTGAGCATTTTTCTGGACTCAACCAATTGGGAGTTTCTATGGAATCCTTGGAAATTTATGCCTTAAAGCTTCTACATCTACTGTGATTTGGAAAACATTCATGGGAAAAGATATAAGAACCAGGAAAATAGTCAGAACCAGAGTCATCAAATTTGAAGACAACCCTTGGAGAGCCAATCAAATGGGATATGAAACTTCTACACATGCAATTCTTAACTGCAGAGATAGACAAAAATTATCACCAAATAGATTACCTTATTCTGAATAACATCTTTTAATATAGCAGTAATCCTTGCCAAAGATTCACACTTCTTTTCCATTTCGCTCACGTGTGTAAGATATGCTACATTCTTATCATCCTAAACAATCCAAACATACAATTAGTTAAAGTCTTCCACAAACAAAATACGTGATGCAGCAAAAAATCCCATACAAGATGAAAAGGAATACGAATTAATATTAATTCCAAGTCTCAAATAATTACACAAAATTCTAGGTCATTTGCTTGCTAGATCAAAAGATTACAGTTAGAATCATAAAAACACATGTAATTTAAGAGATATCCTATGCTAAAAATCAACATGATTAGAAGAACTGAACCATCTGTTCTTTACCCCTTCTTTATCCTCTTGGACCATTTACAAATATTTATAGATGTTAAAAAGAACCCAATAGAAGTATGGTTAAGATCATCCAATTAGGTTGATTATTGGCATAGCTGTAGAGAATCTCCTAGGTAGGGACCCACCAAATGGTGGGTCCAACCCTACAAGCAAAAGCAAAAAATACATCCACGCAATGAGCTACGAATTCATGAACTGTATTAGATATTTCACCTTTCGACCTTGAAGTTCCACTTGCAAGTCTGCTATTTTTCTTTGTACAGTAGAAAGTTCTCTTAATACTCTTATCAAGTCATCACTCTTGTCACCTGTAGTGGTGGACAGGCTTTGCAGGTCCTCCTATATAAAAATAGACAAGCTCAAGGATGAGCCAATAGTCTGAAAAGTTTAAGGATCCCAAACAAAGGTGAGTGCGTGATGAATTTCAGCTGCATATAAACTCGATTACAAAACTAATCCACAAATATATGAGCATACAGTGAACAAAGAATAACAAAATGCAGTAAATAATAACCATAAAGAAAAATATTTCGACATCCCCATTTATTACTTGCAATAATTTACATTGAACTCATGTGAACAACAATATATTTGAAAGATGCAATTTAGATGACAATAAACAAAGAGACCACTATTTATCAGAAAAAAAAAATTCACTAAGATGAACAATTTTCCCATAATTTTAAAAGTCATCCACTTGTTGGTTTCTATTAATTTGATGGAGAAATTCATGCTTGCAGCGTTCCCAAACCAATATATATGAAACAGAAAGATCTCTTTATGTGACAGGCATGGGTAAATGTGTACTGGCAGACATTTCCATTCATTGAGGTAAAACCCTTAACTCTGCCTTCAACTTGTTTAAATCTTCCTCAGAAGTCAGAAGTTTAAAAAAGAAAATTAAGTATAGATGGATACAACCAAATGTAGCCACCAACTAGGAGCAACTTTAAAATTTCAGCCTTGCTCAATGTATCAATAAGATGACAGAATGAGAGATCTCGAACTAGATGGAACAGTACGTCTCAATTTGCAAAGGTACAAAAAATACAGTAAACTGTTTTAAATGCATAAATTAAGCTAAAAATATGTTGTTTGACGAAATAATACTACATTCAACTGTAAAATAATACTACTTTCAGTCATTGTCAATGTTTATAAGTAGTTAAATTCATTTTCCAGTACAAGACAATGCATCCCAATGTAACATACTGGTACCCTTACCACAGCGAGACGTCTTGGCTGAAACATACATTTTTAGAAGGAATGATACTAACCATGATTAGGAGTCAAAGAGGCCAACTTCCAAATTTCTTCTTTTGCATAGTCCAAGAGTCTCTGTCTCAACCAAAGACTAAATCTAATGCCACATGTGGCCCCATTTAAGTTGCATCTTCCAATTAATCATGGTAAGACTCCATAGAAACCAGCTAGTCTTTGTCCTAGTACTATCATCAGTTTAAACTAGAAGGATGTAGGTATCGACGATTGGACTTGTTGAAGTCCTCTCAACATGTGGATACTCTCAAATTCATGGTCGAGGGTTATTGCCTTGTGTTTAGAGATCTACCAACAAGCATTCAATTATTGCAACCTCTAACTAGAGGAACGGCGTATACTACGGCCAATTTTTAGACCAAAATAGCAATGAAAGTCTATGACTAAAGCTAAAAGCAACAGACTGATACCTTGTGATATCGTCATTCAGAATGCCTCACCCCAAGTTCCCAACTATTTGAGGTTGGCAGCATGATTCTAGTTTGATGCAAGTTGATCAATTAAATTAGACCAAATGTAAACCTCGCTACCCCACAATCTAATTAGATCAAACGTAAACCTCGATATCCCATAGTCTAATCAGTTTTAGAGATCTACCAACAAAGCAATTCAATATTTAAATCCAACAGAACTTTAATCAAATAAAAGCCAAAAAGCCAAATAAGAACACTGAACACCTCAATTTGAGAAATCCCACATTAAACCTATAAGTCTACGACCTGCATTTTATGTTGGGAGTGTCTCATGAGTATGTAGATCCGAAATGTCCACCCTTGAGCACAATATCTTGAAAAATGTCTCACGCATAGTGGGCCAGGACCCACAACTGGATGGGCCCCAGCTAGGAGATTTCCTAGTCCAATTTAGCATGATTAGATGATTTTTAACCATCTAATAAACTTTTTTTTTCTTTTAAGCTTTAAAATAAGTTCTTTCGCAGTCCAAGGAAATGGAGTAAAATTGAATGGTAGAGATCATCCAGCTATAATAATTCTCAACTGCTCAAATCTCTTAGGAGGGACCCAATAAATGCTAGGGCCCGATCCCCTGCATGCCAGCCACATCTGCACTTGTTGTGCGTAAGGACAGTTGTTTGGAGTCAGATTACTCAACTTTAAATTTCCCCTCTCAAGTTTTCTTCTCCATTATTCTTCCCCCTTTTCTGGTGATCTTGTGAGGTGAATCGACAGCTAATATGTCTCCAAACAACCCAGCTTCAGTCATTTTCAAAGATAGTCCTCCACTTTTACAACGAAAATATTTTTTTTCTAAACTTTAAGAACCCACAAAAGAATATTCAAACCAACTCAATTGCCAAAAATAAAGCAAACCAATTTGAGCATCTATGGAGCACATGGGTTAATCAAAATACAACTTGAGCCTTCACTCTAAAACTCTGAAAAGAAAATGTATATATATATATAAAAACCCAAAATGCAGGGAAAGAAAATAACAAAAAAGCAAACACATGTTACAAACTATAGAGTTGCAGAACACGATATAATAAATAATAGAGATAGAGAGAAGATGACTTGTACCTGAGCAGGAGGGGGAGGTACAGAGAAACCAAGATCAGCAGCGATAGATAAGGCATCAGATATCCCGCCAAGGCGTCTTAGAGGCTTCTTTCCAACCCAGGTTGTGTCACTCCCCATTGACATATTGACCAACACGGTATTACAAAAATTGAACAAAAAAGATGAGCACCCTCTTCCCTGTGTTCATGAGTCACGACCATAGTTAGAAATTTGGCGTAAGGTAAAATAAGATATAGGTAAAGTTTGAGTATTGTATTGTAAAGGGTTTTTAGAGGGTAAGAGGAAGGAGAAGAACACACACACACACACACACAGGGAGGAGGAGGAGGAGGTAGTCGAACTAGTAGCTTAAACTTACACTAGTCGAAATTTTCAAAATTTTCAAAAGCACCCGTACAAAATTTACGAAATTTCATGAAATTTCGACGCAAATCTTGCCAATGCTTGCTTCGTTGCACAAATTAACCCTTCCTCAAAGAAATCAACGACTTCCCTTCTCCTTTGAGTCCCCTTTCTGATCTGATCGTTAAAAAAACGATAAGAGAAAAATTGAAGAAGGTTCCTTCGTAGTCTCCTCGCCATCAGGCTAAACTTACCCTTTAATGCCGATCTTCACTCCATGTTCCTGATAAGATCTACTGATCTATCGTTAAGGAAAGACTATTTACTTTACTCTATAAACTACTATTGCACTAAAATATTCTTCTCCCTTTCAAACTCAGCAATTACAACTTATATAGACTCTCACCAAATCCATTCTGATCCGGATTTGTGAAACAACCCAACGACTTGACTCTTTCTCTGAAGTTAATCTCCTAACCCAATCAAACTCCTTCTAACGGCTTGACTCAGCAAGCAACAACTTTCCTACTAAAATTCAGTAACATCCCTACTTCTAAGGGGATACTCTTATCCCATTCTGTTGAGAGATTTATTCAAAGAAAACAGAACATAGCAACAGCTTGCAAGTCTATACGTGGCATTAGGGGAGAGAGCTAGCACCGTATCAGTTCCTCTCCTCTCAGCTGTCTGCTCTCAGATCTCCTCTTTGATTTTTATGAATGCTTTTTCCCTTTTAATTTGGGGTTTTTTAAGGAAAGAGATGTTACAAGGAATACTTACCTACATAGCACTATTTTGTTATTCACTGCTGCCATCTGGGCCCACTGAGACTGACTGCATAGATGTTTAGCCCACCCTTTGGTGGATATACACACAAAAAATCACCCTGATTGGTAATCTCTAGCCATTAGATTTTAGTACATTCTAAGGCGTGATTCTAGCCATTGAATTCAACCAATCTTTTTGAGTACTAAAACCAAAGTCTAAAAATCATCAAACAAGCTGATTTTTGGTATGAATGTCTACCAAGGGGTGGGCCAAAACATCCATTCGGTCAGTAGGCCCAGATAGCAATCGTGAGTAACAAAAATAGTGCTACCTCATACCATCAGGTATACTTGTTACATAACAACAATGTTTTTTAAATTTCATTGCTTTTGTGAAATTTCGAAATATCAGTTAAAATTTCAAAATTTCGAATTTTTCATCATTTCGAACTTTTCCAAAATTTCGATTTCGACACTCATCGAAATGGCATGTAAAACCGAAATTTTAATCCTTGGATGACTTTAATAAATGTCATAATGAACCTTGAGAAACGTGTCTCTACCTCGAAAAATGTGTTACGACAAATTACAAGAACCTGCGATTTACCTTGGAGACAAAAATACACCGTGCTATAACTTCATCTGCAGCATGTACACACACACACACACACATAGAGGCCAATGTTATCACTTCAAATCTGCATGAATAACCTCTTGCACATCCACACAGTATAGGTAGTGGAAACTACCACAAGGGAAAGAAAAAATTGGGAAAACATATGGTTTCATGACCGGACCCTAGGTTACTATTTCTAAAGAAGGAAAGAAAAAGAAAAGGAATTGAGAGAAAAAGAAAAGAGGAAACTCTAGTTAATAGATCATATGCCCTGATACCATGAAAAGTAAATTAGGGTTTTGAGATGAGAAGAGAAAGGAGAAGAACGGAGAGAGAAGAGGAAGTTGAACTAGTGTCTTGAACTTACACTAGTCGACCCTCATAATTGTATAAATTTGTTAACAATTTGACACAAGAAAAGCAAAAAAAAAAATGTGGTCAGTAAAAGTTCGAGTATAATTTGGATTTTTTGTTCAAAAATTTGGCCAACTCGTTGGCTAAAAAAGGCGTAACACTTGCATTCTTTGTACTAGACTAAAAGCAATAAAGATTGTGAATGAAAGCAAAGTACTTCACAAACAGATTCAGATGCACGGTATAAGGATGAGTTCATGTCTACAAAAGAACTTCAAGGATTACCATTTAAACTATTCATTGTATTTTAAACCAAATTTTAAATTGATATAGTATACCATCACAAGGAGTCAAACCTGAAACAGTTAAATAAAAATTGCTAATGAAGTCATAAACTCTGTAACTCTTCCGACGTAAACAAGACTTAACACAATAAACTGAACCAATTGACAAAAACAATTGCTAATGGAGTCCATCAGTTCCAAACTTTAATACCCCAAATTGAATCCAGAGACAGTAGCAATTGCTTAATTTCAAGAAAAGGATCCACTTGCAATTAATCATAACATAGCACAAAAATCCCAAGCAAAATTAAAGACATCGGATAAGTTTCCGTAGGACTCGAGTCACGTCAAAATAGAATTACAAGAATTCAAGTCCAAACCTTTAAATCAAACAAGAACAAGCACTTGGTAAGTCCACAATCCAAACTTTGAAGTTTGTCTTGAATTCGTAAATAAGAAAACCTAAGTACCCCTCTAAGTTTCCATAAATTTCAAGCCAAAACCCAGATTATACTGCAAAGGAAATGAACCGAATCAAAGAACTATTACATTGATACGTCCGTAAGGTCTGAACTTCAGATTATGTTTTAATTCAACAGATCTATGTACATAATTGGAGACTGAAGAGAGAAGAAATTCAGAAATTCAAACCAAAAAGAATACCAGGTGGAGGGATCCGGGAAGTATAACGGAGACCCACTGAAGTCGGACAGCAACCCGATACTGGCGTACAGCGGGTGGCTGATGGCGGACGGCGGAGGGGTGGACCGAAGAAGAGTACCAGGCGTTGGGAAGGAGGAGAACGGCCACGACTTCTCTTAAAATTTCAAAAGGGTCGTGATGTAACAAGGTGTACCTGAGATCTTTTCAATTGCGGAAGCGGCATTTCTGGTAGGAAAAAGATGTAACAAGGTATGCCTGAAACTGTTCGTTTGCGGAAGCGGCATTTTTAGTAGTCACCTCTGCCATCTGGGCCCACTGACCGTACGGATGTTTATCCCATCCCTTGGTGGACATACAGACCAAAACTCACCTTGATTGGTAATCTATAACCATTAGATTTTAACACTTTTTAGCACTTTTTAAGGCGTTCTTATAGCCGTTGAATGCAACCATTTTTTGAGTACTAAAACCAACGGCTAAAAACCATTAAACAAGCTGATTTTTTGTATGAATGTCTATTAAGGAGTGGGCTAAACATCCATACGGTCAGTGGGCTCAGATGGCAGTGGCGACTACCAAAAATGCCGCTTCCGCAAATGAAAAGATCTCAGGTATACCTTGTTACATCACGACCCTTTCTGGTAGTCACCGCTGCCATCTGGGCCCACTGACCGCATGGATATTTAGCCCACCCCTTAATGGACAGTCTTACCAAAAATCAGTTTGCTTGATGATTTTTAACCGTCGATTTTAGTACAAAAATAATGGTTGCATTCAACGGCTACAAGAACGCCTTAAAAAGTGCTAAAAAGTGTTAAAATCTAATGGTTATAGAATACCAATCAGGGTGATTTTTGGTTTATATATCCACCAAGGGGTGGGATAAACATCCATGCGGTCAGTGGGTCCAGATGACAGCGGTAAGTAACCAAAATAGTGCTTCTCATTTGAAACAGTTTCAGGCATACCTTGTTACATCTTTTTCGATTTCGAAAAATCGGACCCAAGGCCCACCACCTCCAACAATAATATATCATGCGTTCCACCTATCGTGCTCCTATGGTGTAAAAACCAAGTTATCCTCAGTTCCTCGCCTCACGCGAGTAAATGGGTCGGGCGTAGGCCTGTGTTGCTGAATTTTGAATAGACCCGAGCCAGAGTCCTGATCAGTTATAGTTAAAAGGTTCAGGCTCAGCAGACACATATTTTCACACACAATTTTCGTGTAGCCATATGGAAGATAAATCAATGGCTGATTTTTGGTGAGGATGATCTCCTCACCATATAGATCACCCCTACAAACTCAGCACATTCTGAAATTTCTAACTCCATCAAATGTGGGTTTCAAGTTACGGTCCATAATTCTTCAACTCGTAAAGCATGCTATGAGTATCATAATGATTTGAATTTTTGTGAGGGTGATCTCCTTGCCATAGAGACCATCCTCACCAAAAATCATCCCATTCTAAAACTTCCAAGTTATATATTGGCCCTGACCAATTTTTTTTTTTTTTTTTGTGAAATTGTGTGTGAAAATATGTGTCCGTTGAGCCTGACCCTAATTAAAAGGGTATTTTAGTAACACCCCCCTGAAATTTGAAAGTAATGTGTAATACCCCCTTATACTTCCAAACTTTAGGATTACCGCCCTTGACCTAGTTTAACCATCATTTGACTAACGTTAAAACATGACGTGCATCAAGCACCTGTTAATGCACTTATGAAAGGATCATAATATTGCAAGAACAATGCTAAAAACGTGTGATTCAAATTGTGCATTAGAGATCATAATGGTCAACTTCTGATGGCCTTTCACTCTTTTTATGGCATGGGTACTAATAATTTAGCTGAGTTGAGAGTCTGATGGATTGACATTGTGCAAGAAGTTTGGCCATTATAAAGTTAATATTCAATCAAATTTGAAGTTAGTGGTTTGTTGGATCACTTAAACCACTATCATTCCTTGGCATTTAAAATCTTGGTGTGGAAAGTCATGGACATTTTAAATTAACACATTAAAAACTACATGATACCTAGTTTAACTCTATTTACAACACAAAGAGCCACTTTTAGTGCAAGTGGCTTATACACTGTGTGCTAAAGGAGTAATCTGAGGTCAAAGCCTCACAATCGAATGACGAGAAAAGATTCCTTGGTCCCGGGGACCTTGAAGGCTCCCCTCCCAAAATGTCTGACAAGTGGGAAAGGAACCTCCCAAAATGTCTGACAAGTGGGAAATTGCACTTTCCTCGGAAAACACAACTGTCCATTGTAAGATGCTATTTTAAATCTGTATAATCTTCCCTACCAATTCATTTAAATTTGGGTACTTTTCCCTACTAAGCCCGGAATTCATTTCCCATCCAGATAGGTGAGAATTCATTTCCACCTGAAAATACACATTTATTTTCTCACATGATTGAAATATGTGTTCTCAGTTGTAATCAATCAGCCATTTAAGCCATTTCCCAGATGTTTTTTCTTGGGAAAAATTTCTGTGCAATCAAACACACCCTAAGATTATGAAGCGTTACCAAGAACTGTTACAACAACCTATGCTGAAACTAGTTGCCAAGTTCACGAATTATTCACGAACAAATGATTTTATAGGTGTAGCCGAATCAAACAGGCGAATCTTTCAAAGATTCAAAATTATTCCGAATCATTTAGATCCATCGATTAAAACGCGTTTATATGTGTAGCCGAATAAGTTGACCCTTGTGTTCGGTTGAAGAAAAAAAATAACAGGAGAAAAAACCTTCAAAAGCTCTAAAACCCAAATCAATTTGTTTTCTTCGTCTCCACCCTACCCACACCACAGTTCCCCACAGCAGTCACTCCCCCCCTTCATCTCCATCTGAGGGTTAGCTCTGCGCCATCCTTTGTCTCAACAGGGTTAGATGGTATATTTTCTCTCCGCTGCAACACCATCCTCTGTCTCAACAGGGTGAGATGATATCCTTTCTCTCTCTCCGCTGCAACACCATCATCTGTCTCAACGGTAGATGGTATCCTTCCACCGACTCCAACCAGACAAAAAGTTACCCTAATTGGTTCTCTAGCATTAGATTGTAACTCTTTTTAAGAGTGGTTCTAGCCGTCAGATTTCAAGCTTGGTTTTTGGGTATTATATCCAACGGCTAAAAATCATCAATCAAGCTGATTTTTTGGTGCGTATATTCACCAAGGGCTGGTGGCCCATTCCAAGTTGAGAGCTGAGCCAAGTGACTCCAGCAGCCCAGCTAGGTCAAGGTGGTTGATTGAACTAACCACTTAGCTCGGTTGGTTATGATATACCCTTCTCTTGTGGGAGGAATATAGGTTCAATCCCACACAAGGACTTTATTGAGTAGTTGGCCATTGACTCCCCTTTTCCGGCAGCCTAGCCCAGGTTCATCTTGGATACATCCTCAGTCTTTCACAACATCAATCCCTGCTGCCAACCATGTTCAGATTTTTCCTCTTGAAGTTCAAAAAATGGAGGTTTCAGCCATTATGGAAAAGCTAAAAAGCATATCTTTATAAGTTTGGGACCAACATAAGGTATAGAATTGGAGATGCCTAGAAAATTTTGTTCTAGTGGGGCATGTATGTGTGTATACATATCTCTGCATGTACGTATATCTCTACTTATCTAATTGCATATACAATTATCTTACACCTATATATTTACTTATATATGTGACGAATTTTTAACACCGGATGTTTAGATCATAATCAAATTAAACACGAATAAATGCAGTTGCGAACTATTGCAGGTTATCAAATTTTTGGCCGAATTTTTAACCCTGGATTTTTGTATCATAACCGAATAATACTCGAACTTTTCGCGCCTCGAACTTTTGCCGTATCCGAACTTAACAACTAGGTGCTGAAGTAGTCGTTCTTGAGTGTCGAAGGTGGCAAGAGTGAGTTAGGGAAAATTTTGCCCCATGCATAACAACTTGACTGAAAGGTCGCCAAATTAATCAAAGGCCATCTATCAATACAATGAGAAGTGGTGGCCTACATGATTTGACAGGGAAATAATCCAAAAAGTGCTATGAGTCTACTTCCCCATGCATCAGGAAGAGCCTTTGATTTGCGTGATGCCCTTTTCATCAAGCATTGCGTGAGGCAAAAGTTTCCCTGGAGTTTGGAGGCAGCCTGTCAAGAGTAACAATTAAGAAGGAAGTCCTTTCTTGTTTCCCCATAATCTTATTCGAACTGCCCAAAGTGGGTGATAAATTGTCTATTGTCTAAGCAAAATAAAAATGTTTGAAGCTTAATATTCACACTGGAACAGCCAAAGAATATTTGCTTACATTTTTTTTTATATATATTTTTAATAAGTGTAACTTTATCGAGAAGCACAAGAAGAAGAACCAAGTTACAACGAAGGGGTCGAGAGGAATACCTAACAAGGGCCAACAAAGAAGGCCAAAACAAAGACGACAACAAACTACTTGTCCTTGTACAATGGAGTATCCCACCTAAAAAAATGAAAAAAAACAAGGTCTTCGAAGAAAAGCCCACTACATTCTTTAAAATTCTTAGAGGATAGGAACAAAAAAGCCTTGATAGATAAGATAATATGATGGCAATCTACCTCAATATTAACAAAAGCTCTATGGTTCCTCTCCTTCCACAATCCTTACATGACGGCGAACGGAAGTATGCTCCACGAGTGTCTACCACATTAAGAGAAGGCATATATATGCCACGCGCCAAGAGTATCATTACATTATTAACCCTTGATCTATTGATGATGCCGAAGTTTCACTAGCCATCTCATCTAAACTTGGCTGGTGGGAGTGGATGCTTTGTCTTGGTTATGTTGGTCTGCATCCACACTACACACTTTTGCTATATTCTCTTGTGCAGCTTTCTCCAGCAAAGCCTGTTCATGCATGGCTTTCACCATATCCTTCATGTTCTTCTTCTCTCCTTCAAGCTGCATGTTCATTATGGTCTCGGCCTCCTTGTCAATCGGCTTGAAGTACTCTTCAATGGCAGCCTCCTGCAAGCAACCACACATCTCGCTAAGCAGTTAAGAGAAGAGGGACTAAAGAACCAGTCATTCAACTGACAAAATGATGCAGCTTTAAAAATGGGATGGACCGTCATATTATGGTGCAACCACAAAGCACCAGATTGCGCTCTTCATAACAGAGCTTATGCAAGACGTAAATAAAAAAAAAAAGAGAGAATTATGCAGGCCAATCTCATAACATTAGTTTCAGCCATATGTTCTGCATAATAAAACGTCTAAATGTCTTAATTTTGGTACTGATAGCTTATTTGATTAGCTTCCCAGCGAAACTAAGATTATGCAATTTGGACATGATATGAATTGGGTCATGGCCACAATACGAGCCAGGTACAGGTCAATGGCAGGATTACTTTTTTATTCTTATTTTTATAAGTAACAAAGATTTATCCCCATTAATGCATAAGAAACATACAAAAGAAGCATTCCCAAAAAACATGGAGCTCACAATTTACCAAGGCCAAAGAAATTAAAAAGAGAAACAAAACAAAGGGGCCAAAGAAATTAGGAAGAAAAACAAAACAAACTACAAGAGTAAAAGAAGAATAAGAAGTTAAACAACAATCTCCACCTTGATAGCAAAATCACCTGCTTGCCTTGCTTATCCTTCATGCTTCTTTTCACTCGAGACCTAAGAAAGTTAAAACAACATTGCAGTCTCTCTAGTAAACCGACACCCCAAGTATACTCATGCTTACATTCCTAAGGTGAAATCCACCTTCAACTTTCTCACCTGAAAACGTTAAAGCTGAACAACTTACTTACTTGCTTTGGTCATAGTCATGTCTTCAACCATTGTGCTTCACAACAGAAACAAGTTATACAACTTTCCAAACCAAACTCCCTTCACGACTATCAAAACACCCTTTGAGATCATAAGTAGTTTCTGAACCAAACTCCCTTCAAATACTGCACATGTTGAACATTTTTTAGTGTCCGAATCATCCCATTGAAAACCTTTAAGCACACCAAGCCAACTCCAATTATTATACAGGTGGAATAATTTCTCATCAATACCAAACTGCCATCACATGGTTCATACGAACTAAACCAGGACCTGTGAGGGCCTATCAAGACTCAGCTTTGATGAAGATTGGGATTAGGGCCTGCCATTAGCACTCCATCTTGATGAATCCCGACATTGACTCTTTCACCTGATTTGTTTCATTCCCATTCCCGACCTCCACATCTGAGTCCGAACTTTTTTCTTGGCTTCAAAACTTTCTTTTTCCTGCAATTTTTTTCATGTGGCCGGTCTTGCTACAGTGCCAACATGTGAAATCTTGTTATCCCCTAGATTTGACAACAATACCCACTCTTACATGAATCAACCTTTTCCTTAAACAAAATTCATACCTCCAATTATTCATTTCTCATAGAGCTTCCCGATGATGGCTTTCTTCTAAGCTCATCCACAATGTTCCTCCCTTGGCAAAACTGAACATGGTCACCAAATTATCATATGATTCGTGTAAGGTGCATAGCCACTTTAACTTCGTCATCTAATTTCACACTCACTCTCTAGCTGACAAATAATACTGTTATCTATAAACCAAGTCTTCGAAGAAGATCCGCTAAATTCCTTAAATTTTTTAGACTATTGGAATACAAAGGCTTGATAGATAGAATGATGCACCATGGTTCAAAGTCGTTGGTTTCGTTTCGGTTTCGGTCGCGGGCGAAACCGAAACGTTTCGGCAGTTTCGGTGGTTTCGGTCCGAAACTTGGTGAAATCATAATGAAAGAGTTTCGGTAGTTTCGGTCATAGTTTCGGTAGTTTCGGTTGTAGTTTCGGAAGTTTCGGTGGTAGTTTCGGAAGTTTCAGTGGTTTCGGTCCGAAACTTGGTGAAACCAAATGAAAGAGTTTCGGTAGTTTCAGTCACAGTTTCGGTAGTTTCGGTGGTTTCGGTCCGAAACTACCGAAACTGAGCCGAAACTTTGAGTTTTCCGATACAAACCCGTATCTTGTATCGGCATGTACCGAAACTTTAAACTATGTGATGCACTGAACCTCCTCTTCTTTGTTCTCAAAAATCTGTTGGTTCCTCCTTCCAAAGACCCCACCATGGTTTAAAAAACGACAGTTATGACGAAAATAACGGAAAAAGGTAACGCCCCCAGTCTGATACACAGTTATAACGGCCCCTTTTAAACCTTGGACCCCACAACACCACAAAGGGAAGGATACTCCACAATCTTCTACCGCACCCGGAGAAAGCCCAAATATGCCAAGAGGTAAGAAGCTCTCTTACTGACCTCGGCATTACCCAAACAACCCCAAAAGAAGACAGAGTCAAATGAACACCAAACCTTCCTAGCTATATCTGTGCATAAGGAAATGATTAACTGTCTCATCACTAGCTTTGTACATGTAGAGCTACAATATACCTCCACCTCTTCATCAAGTTATCACACATCAAAATCTTCTCCAAGGGTGTGCACCACATGAAGAAGGCGACTCTAGACAGGACTTTAGAACCCCAAACACGGGCAGCCGGGAATGTAGACCGAGCAAGAGAATCTAACGCAGAGTAAAACAATCAAACAGAGAACATGCCATTACCATTGAGAGCCCAAACCCAACATCCTCTGCAGAAGAGTCTATGTGAATGGAGCATACACAGCCAAGTAAACTCACCACTGAATCCACCTCCCAATCATTTAGATTCCGTCTAAAACTGAAATCTCTAGAGCGATTGTTCCCAACCCCACTCATGCAAGCCCACACTGTATATTCTTTCTTATAAGAAATTGAAATAACACAGGAAAGTCCTCTTTCATGGGAGTATCACCACACCAACTGTCATGCTAGAAACGCACTCTATCCCCTTTTCCCACTTCAAATTTCAAATATTTCGAAAATCTGGTACAAACTTTCCAACTTGGCCCACCAACCTTGACTGTTTTTGCCCAAACAATGTTAAATAAAAACTCTTTCATTAGCACAAGCAGATAGTTGACAAAGATTTCCTGTCCAACTCTTCCCATGCATCTCTGCCAACACTCGGTTTTGTAGATATCACCATGTGTTGTTCGAGTTGTGAGAGAAAAAATCCTCACTTTCAATTTCCACAACTCAGATTCTTTTCCTTGTCAAATTTCTCCACCTCAAAATTTGTAACTCGACATTTCTGCCCGTGTTATTAGGAAAAAAAAAAAGCTATATGGTTCAGCCCTTGGAAACAGAAAATCCTAAACCCAAATAGTTTGATTGACCCCGCAGAACGCCCACCACAAAACGACAACCAGATCGGAGGAAATAAATTACAGCACACCACAAAACAAGATGTATCATGTATGTGGTTTGTCGTAGTATGTGACTACATAGACAGGAAGTCAGCTATCAGATATATGCAACGATATCGAGTTACCTCTAAACAAAGAAATCCCAACAATAATCGCCGTCTTTCTAAGGCTTTCTAACCACAACCACTACGTCAAAAAACACCTAAACTACCCTTATCTCTTTCTCTCTTTACAGTCCCTAAGATAAGGAAATCTTAGTTTATGCCTTAATTATTTGAACATAATTAATAATTATCTCCTTCTCTATTTAAATTGAATACTTAACCGAAATTTTAGAATTCACCATGTTTCGATTTCGGTATAGTCCGAAACCGAATTTCCAGCCCCAAATTACGGTTATTTTGACAAAATTTAAAACCTTGAACCCAAGAGCTCTGAAAACAGGTGAAAATCACGCCTGTCTTTCCAAGGCTTTCCAACCGCAATCACTGCGTCAAAAATACCTAAACTACCCTTCTCTCTCTCTCTCTCTACAGTCCCTAAGATGAGGAAATCTTAATTTATGCCTTAATTATTTGAACAAAATAAATTTTTATCTCTTTCTCTATTTTTTTTTTTAAGTATTTCTTTCTCTGTTTAAATTGAAAATTTGCCCAAAATTTTAGAATTCACTATCTTCGATTTCGGTAGAGTCCGAAACCGAAATTTCGGTTATTTCAACAAAATTTAAAACCTTGAACCCAAGAGCTCTGAAAACAGGTGAAAATCACACCCAATAACTCCAAACCCTTAGATTCCTAGGCCTCTACTCTTAAAACGTGATTAGCACCCTAAGACGCCTAATATACATTGGTTTTGACTTTTGACCCATAAGAAGGAAATAACAACCTTCCTAAGAAAAAATTATAAAACAACCCTTCTTTCCCAAAGCCAAAAAACCATAAAGGAAAAACATGGATGGTGATTTTGTCATCACCGTCCTAAGAGACGATTGTAATGACAAGGACAAAAAAGTTAGTGGTCGGTCGTCGCCTACCGCCAGCAGTCAATGAATGGCAGAAACCTTAATATTAAGCAAGACTAAAACAGAAAATTGAGGGAGAAGAGATTATACTGTTGAGAAAGGGTTAGGGTTTTGAATGTTGAAACATATTTTCAAGATTACAATTTTGATCTGCTGTGACTTACTAGGGTAAAATTGGGTCAAATCGGGCAATCTTTTTAAGGCTGCCTGGGTCACCAAGCTTTCTGACCAGGCCAGGCATAAGAACTCAATTGGCCAAGTCAAATCTGGGTTTTACAATCTTGACTTCAATTGCTAGTTTTGGCAAAAATATCACCCTGCTCGTGGAAGGATGACTTACTGTTTCTTCCAACTTTCGGTTCAGGGTCTGCATCTCCTCAACCATGCGGCGAACCTCAGCTATAATAGCTTGTTCCGGGATCCTTCTCAAGGCCGCCTTCCTTTTTTGTGCCTGACCAAAAAGAAAAAGAAAAGTAATACACCAAACCTATCAGCACCAAAAAGTAGCATGGTCAATGCATTAATCTCATTAAAAATGTGAATGTTGCAAGGATAAAGTCAATAGCCACAGAAACATTCATGTAATTTGATGTTAAAGAGTGAGATGATGTAAATGGTGCTTAATGTTATAAAATGTAACCATGCGCCTTATATGAAACTTTACGATAACCCAAACTTAACACTAAATTCTAAAATTTAAGAAAATATGAAAACTAAACCCTATAACTATTTTTGGACATTATTGCTGATGTCATGACTCATGACTGCTTCCTTGAGTATGTGGTACCCACATGTGCCCTTCTGTGTGGTGGCTGATACAATACAGCAATGGTGTACCACTCTTCTGTGCAGCTGGCCAAACACACCCTTGCATTAAACCCTATTGCAGACACTCCGGCGTCAAAAAAAAAAAAAATGGATTCTATTGGAACGGAAGTTTGGTTTCTTCCTCGATTCAATTCTTTGTTCCAGGGACTGGTTAAGATTGAAGGTGACTTTAAGTGTGTGGTTGATTGGGTAACTAAGAAGGAGGGGAGGCCCATAAAGATTGTCAATTCTTTTTATCCACATTTTTTACCTTTGTACCAATGCTCAAATATCATCTTCTCCAAATCTTAGAAACCTTAATGCTTTACTTGACTCACAGGTCACAGCCCATTTTGTATCGTTCACCGTCATCAAAGCATTTTGTCCACACTTGCAATTGAACTTTTTCTTTTTGATAAGTACTTGCAATTGAACTTGTTTACGGCATGAAGAAGAAACCAATTACAGTATGACAAACAAAACATGGCAGCACCCTGTTATAGATTAATGACAACACAACGCATAAGCATGAAACACGGAAATGACATAAGCAGGGTCAACCTGTTCAAGTTGCTGTTGGAGCTGCAATCTGTATGATCTAATTCTTCTCTCTTCGTATCCGGAGAGGACCCTGACATAGAATAAAGCTTTCCTCCCAAACTCCAATAGTTTATCCATGCTAACCAATTATTGGAAAGTAGTTTTTTCTGCTCCAACAAACGGACAATAAGTGAAACAACATAAACATCAATTTTTCCATCCTGTGAGGATGGATGCAAGGTTAAATAGTGTAAATCAAAACTGCAGAAAACGTTGATAAAATAAAAACAGTTCTTTCCCCTAAATTTGCACCACCGCTGTTTTGGGGACCTTCTATGGTCAGTGTGAACTATGAGGTGCAACAGGGTGCCTTTCCAATGCACAGATTCCCATAATGCAGTTTTAAAAAAAAAATGATAACTAGAAGTGATTGTATAAAAGAAAAAGGGTTGCAACCCTTTTTTAGAAAGAGTCCAAAATTAGAATTAGGTCTCTATTTTAGTTAAGAATCCTGATTTGATGGGAATTGGGACCATTAGAATAAGTTTCCTATTTTAATGAGGATTTGAATTAGATGGGTCTCTTGAGTCTGGAGTCTATATAATGTATCCGACTATTGGGAAAGAGATACGAAGAGAAGAAAAACATTAATACACGAAAGTGATAGCGCGTGACTCCCTCCAAGAGTCGAAGATAGGAACTAGGTTCCTATCATTTGGTATCTGAGTCAACGCTCCTCTGACCATGGCGAACGACGGGTATGGGACCAGATTTCAAAAGATGGAGGCGGAGATTCGGAAACTCAAAGAGGGCTACTCCTCTCATGATGAAAAACTCGATTCTCATGGCCAAATGCTTGCCGAGATATTACAAAAATTGACAGCTCTTGAAGCCAAGCTAAATGACGTCGATCAGACGAGGGTGCAGTGTCAAGAGGAAACTAATGGCAATAATTATTGCCAATGGTGAGTCTAAGGGTATTACCGCCCGCATTCCTCACGTCTTGATCTTCCACGTTTTGATGGAAAGGGCCCGGACAGATGAGTCCAACGTGCCCTGAAGGAAGAGTTTTCGTGATTTCAGCATAGGCACAAGGACAGAAAAGAGGTTCGACTGCCTTCTTAGGTTACTCAGCGATTTTGGCATATGTGCACGGACCCAAAACCGAGTGCAAATCCCAAATCTGCTCCGACCAAGCCAAAGACTGTAGCGAGGCCAAAATCCTATAACAAGCAAGGAGTTGTTTCGACCTTTGGTTTGTTGAATGAATTCAAATTTTAGGAGGGAGTTCCCCTTGAAGTGAATACTCCTTTTCTTTCTTTCTTTCTCTATTTTTCCCATGTCAATCTCTTGATATCAACTGTTACGTATGTGAGATAGTCAGACACACAACAAGTAATACCAGAGCTAGGTCCTGGTGTATGGTGGCAACAACCAAGTTCACGATGGACATTGAGATTCAATCATCGAAGGATTCGACTACAAATCTTGCCACAACATCTGATCTAGTTTTGAAATGGATAAGTAGAATGAAAAATTGTAGGAAGAGATGCAAGGTATGCTGGTGGTGCTGGATAAAATGTTGAAATGATAGGTTTAAGGATCAAGAAGAAGGTATATCCAGAAGAAGAAGCCATCCAACAGGTAGACTTAATGTTTCTTCGGATGACATCGCACTTTAGAGGAGGCAAAGGTGGATTTTGTAGCAATTAATCTCAAAGGAGAAGCAATAGGGTTGTATGACGCTTTGGAAGATTCGAGTGGAACGCCCACATGGGAATTGCTATTGGAACAGTTGTATCCACAATTTGGACCCAATCAAGGTTTAAAATTTCGTTTCGGAGGAATGTCTCGGTCAAGTGAAAAACCGAGACAAACTCCGAAACGAAACGAAACATTGAAAAAATAGTGAAAAAAGAAATTTCTGAAACATTACGAAACATTACGAAATATTTCCAAAATCATTAAATTATATTTTTTATTTTTTTGGATTGTATCGGATTGTCTCGGTTTGTCTCAGTGAAACAAACCGAAACATTCAATGTTTCATTTCGGTTTTCTTACGAAACGAAACGAAACATTCCTAAACATTCCGAAATTTTAAACCATGGACCCAATACACTTGAAGTTAACCGGAAAGAATTGATGAAACTCCATCAAACTGCATCTGTGTGATTATCAGGAGAAGCTTTTTTGAAAAAGGTAGGATATATAAATGAAGAGAACAATGCAAGAAAGTTAGAGAGAGGACGAGAAGGCCTCCTCAAGCCAAGGACAAAGAGACCGCAAAAAAACACCAATCCCCGAATACAATTATCCCCTAGCCAAAATGGAGTCCCATCGAAACACCATATCCTCAAAGGAAAGGCCCCTACATTCCTCGAAAAGCTTGGACCAAAGGAAAAGAAGAGCCTTGATGGAGAGGCCGATGGCGAAAATAGAAGCCTCCTTCCCCTCAAAGATCCTGCTGTTCCTTTCCCTCCAAATGCCCCACCAAACTGCGAACGGGAGAAGACTCCAAAGCCTGCGGCTGCAGGGAGCAAAACAAGAGCAAGCCCGGCTATGTAAGGTGTCTAAGACAGACTCCGGGAAGACCCAAACCATCCCGAACGAGGTAAGGAAGATGCTCTAGATCTCCCGAGCAGTCTCACAATGCAACAACAAGTGGTTGCCAGACTCCCCAGCTCCCTTGCACATAAAGTAGTAGCTTGCCATCACCCACTTCCTTTTGATGAGGTTGTCAGCTGTAAGGATCTTCCCTAGGGAGGCGCACCAAACAAAGAGAGCAATTTTGGACGAAATTTTGGACCCCCACACTCTGGCCGTCGGGTAAGCTTTCCTCGAAGTAGAAAAAGGATGTGTCGGAGATGACCTCAAACCGCAATCCAACTTCTCATAAAAGGAGTGAACCGTGAACTGCCTGTCGGTCCTGCCGATCCACCTGATACCATCCCCTCTAGAAGAATCACACTCCGTCCCCTCCAATCTGAGAAGCAAATCTGCCATCGTAGGGACTTCCCAATCATTCAAGTTGCGCCTGAAACCAAAATCCCATGCTAGAGCATTCCCCTCCCCTACCAAGAAATCATGTATGGGCTCCTGCTTCTTAGTGGATATTGCAAATAACTAGGGGAAATCCTCCATGAGGGCCTTGTTGCCACACCAGACGTCGCTCCAGAAACGGATCCCCTTCCCCGATCCCACTTTAAAATGGATACCTACCATAAAAGAGGGTGAAATTCTCAAGATCCCTTTCCAGATGCCGCAGCCATGCGAGGATTTGACCTCCTTACTAAACCACTCGAATGGCTCACACCCATGTCTAGCCGCTATGACCTTTCTCCAAAGACACTCACCCTCCTGGTGAATCTCCATAACCATTTCCCCAAAAGAGCGCGGTTCATCAACCTCAAGTCTTTGATACCTAGACCGCCCTTCTCTTTGGGAGAGCAGGTAGACCTCCATTCGACCAATGGGTAGCCCTTGCCCTCTTACTGCCACACCATAGGAATCGGCGGAAGAAAGATTCCAATCACTTAGCCACACCAACTGGCATGGAGAAAAAGGAGAGATAGTAGATCGGGATATTGGAAAGAGTACTCTTGATGATGCAGACCCTACCCACTTTTGATAGATATTTTGCCTTCCAGGTTGCCAATCTTTTCTCACACCTTTCTAAGACCGGATCCCACACAGCCTTGGATCTATAAGGCGTCCCAAGAGGCAAACCAAGATACTTAGTCGGAAGGGAGGCTGCAGAAAACTCCAAAATAGCAGCTAGATCGTCCGCATCCTCGACCTCGCCCATCGGATAGAGGGTGCTCTTCCTGTGACTGACCTGAAACCGCCTCGAAACAAGCTAGCGTACCTTTTGGAGGCATTGCTCACGGTCTGCCCCTAAGAAGACGAGCGTATCATCGGCGAACTGGAGGTGAGATATTGTAGGCCCCGCTATCCCAATACGAAAACCTACCCATAGCTGTTTGTCCACCGCTCTATCAATCAAGCGCCCTAAAGCTTCCACTACCACATTGAATAGGAATGGAGAGAGAGGGTCGCCCTGCCTAAGGCCCCTAGTGCTCCTGAAGTACCCTACTGGCGAACCATTAATGAGAATCGAGAAAGACGCCGTGGACACACATCTAGCTATCCATCTTCTCCAAGTAGTACCGAAGCCCAATCTGGACAACAGATAATCCAAAAAGTCCCAACAAACGTGATCATAGGCTTTGGCAAGATCAATCTTGCAGACAATGCTTGGCTCCTTCGACTTCAATCTATCATCAATACATTCGTTAGCCGTAAGGACGCCATCTAGAATCTGTCTCCCATGCACGAAGGCCCCCTGAGCGGGGGATATCACCCTTGATATCACCTACCTCATTCTAGACACAAGAACTTTGGCCAACACCTTATAGAAACTACCCATCAGACTGATCGGCCTGAAGTCTGAAATATTCACGGCACCTTGGACCTTTGGAATGAGAACGAGGAAAGTACTATTCGACCAAGAGTCTAGCACACAATCCTGTTGGAACTCCATAATCGCCGCCATGAAGTCTCCCCTCACTATCTCCCAACACTGGCTGAAGAACGCTAAAGAGAAGCCATCCGGGCCCGGAGCCTTATCTCCTCCCAACGCCTTAATGGCGCTAGTGACCTCCTCCTCTTCTATCCTCCTCTCCAACCATTGGGCCTGCTCAGAAGAAATCTGATCAAAGTCTAGGCCATCCAACTCGGGGCGATTTGAAGAGGTCTCTGAGTACAACTTGGCGTAGAAATCGACAATTGCTAACCTCATAGACTCCTCATTGTCCAACGTCACGCCGTCAATCTCGATCTTGGCAATATGATTGGTTCTACGCCGGGCGTTGGCGATGCGGTAGAAGAATTTCGTATTGCCGTCCCCTTCCTTGAGCCATCTGACTCTGGATTTCTGCCTCCAGCTAATCTCCTCCATTCTGGCTAGGGCTTGGTAAGAAGATTTCAATTCTGTACGCTTGCAAACCTCCAGTTCAGACAGTGCCACGGACTCCTCTTTCTTGTCTAACCCGTCTATCTCTGCTAGAAGAGCTTGCATCTTTGAGTCAACACGACCCAACACCTCCATGTTCCACTGGATGATCAATCCCTTCAACGCTTTCAACTTCTTTCTAAGCACTGCTCCCGCACTCCCCTGATAGGAAAAAGAATGCCACCACCCCTTAACTAGATCCACAAACTTGGGCCCCAGGAGCCACATGTTCTCAAACCTAAAAGGCTTAGGCCTTCTAGGGATTCCTTCTGTATCGAGCAAGATGGGCGCATGATCAGAGGTGGGCTTGGGATTATCAGGAGAAGTTTGAGCACTTGTCTAATTGAAACTGGCCTCTTCGTCAACTTGATGTCCACAATGCGTTTCTTCATGGGAATCTGAATGAAGAAGTTTATATGCAACAACCAAAAGGGTTTGAAGATCCTAATTTTCCAGATCATGTATGTCGACTTCGGAGATCTATATATGGCCTCAAACAAGCACATAGAGCTAGGTTTCAGCGGTTCTCGGACTACTTGGAAGAACTAGGTTTTAATGAATCTAAAGCAGACTCTTCACTATTCGTTTATCATCATAATAACGTATTTATCATTCTTCTTATTTATGTTGATGATATAGTGATTACAGGTAACAACGTTACTAAGATTTCTGAGCTTCTGAGCTCTCTTGGCAAGTTGTTTGCTATGAAGGACTTGGGTTGGCTTCATTACTTTCTTGGCCTCGAAGCTCAATTCTCCAAGGAGGGCATCTATCTTACACAAACTAAATATGCTGTTGATCTCCTCCAACGTCTTCACATGGAACATACCAAGCCTTACACCACTCCTGCTGCAAGTGGTCAAAAGATGACACAACTTGATGGTGATCCTCTTGATGATCCAACTGAGTATCGTAGTGTTGTCGGTTCACTTCAATACCTCACTCTTACGCTCCCAGATCTGGCGTTTGCTGTTCATCAAGTGTGTCAACATATGCATCGTCTCACAACAAAGCATTGGACTGCCGTAAAGCGAATTCTTCGCTATGTTAAAGGCTCCATTAATGAAGGACTCCTCTTTCAACCTGGCACGTTGCAACTCGAAGCCTTTTCTGACGCAGACTATGCTGGGAATCCCACTAACCGTCGTTCCAGTGGCAGCCATTGTGTTTATCTTGGGAGAAATCTTATTTCTTGGAGCTCCAAGAAACAATCTACGGTTTCTCGATCAAGTACAGAATCTGAATATCGCCAACTTGCTCTTACTGCTACAGAAATTTCTTGGCTCGACAATTGCTTTGTGATCTCCACATTTATCTCACCACGGCTCCGCTAATTTGGTGTGATAATGTGAGCTCAATTTTGTTAGCTTCCAACCCGGTATTCCATGCTCGTACAAAACATTTGGAAGTTGATTATCATTATGTGCGCGAGAAAGTTGTTTGTAATGAACTTCAAGTACGGTATATGCATACTCTTGATCAAGCTGCTGATATCTTCACGAAAGGTTTAGCTCCAGTTCGTTTTAAAGATTTAAAATACAAACTGATGGTCCGCTCTCGACCCATCAGCTTGCGGGGGTGTGACGAATTATAAGATCAAGTCAAATTACTCGATCCACTAATCGTGCAAAGACTCAACCGAATCCCCTATTCTATATCTTCTGTTTCATTCCTTTTGAATTTTAAATTACTTCCCTCTATAGTGGATCGGGAACTTATCCCCTCCAAAATCAGTTGGATCCCAACGTGTATAAATCAAGTGTAAACTCTTAATACATTAAAGGAAAATCATTCCATTTTAAACCTAACCTTTCGACGTTTTGAGTTTTCAGAACAATTGAAGTTTCATTTTCCATCTCTCTTTCCCCATCACCCCCCACCTCTGCCTCTCTCGAAGCGATGATAACCTAACCTTAGCTGCACCAACTGAACGAACCAACAGCTTTAGCAACAGTAGCGGATAGGGAATATTTCACATTGTTCATGCATCTCTGCTTTTAGTCAAAAAGATGGGCAAAAAAAAAATAGGAACCCTAATTAAGATGAGAGAAAATAAATACAGAGAAGGCCTTGATCCTTACCTTCCATGGAAATTTGACGGAACGAGAGCAGGAGCTTCAGATTTGCGGAAGCGGTCGCCGCCTGGAAATGTTGGCTCACTGCAACATGAAAGAGAGGAAATTTACTTCCAGAATCAATATTTTAAACCCGCACCGATGTCATCTAATCGGCTTAGGAATCGGGTCGGGTCCTGGGTGAAGAATCCGTAGGTAGGGGTGGCAATTTGGCCCTGACCGTTTATCTCGGGCCAAACCCGACCGCCGGGCTTAGGTTTGAAAACATAGCCCGTGCATGGCCCACCTGTTGGCCCGGGTTTGATAGATTTTTAAGTTCCTCTTAACATGAGTTGGTGGAAAAAAAATACTTTAGAAAATATCTTTGCATTTTCCATGGTTTACTTTGGGATACAAGTAAATTTTAGCAAATCAAATGATTAATATATTTTGATATTAATTATAGGGTCAGGATGGGGGACAACCATTTTTTACAATTATTTTTGACAACCATTAAAACATTCCAAGCTGGAGATTTCATATATATAATTTATATTTTGCCAAGTGTTTCCAAAACTGCCCTATAGGGGTGAGCTATAGGGTGAGGAGATCATCCTGATCACCAAAAAATCAGCCATTGATTCATCTTCCATGTGGGTACAGCCAAAATTGGTGTGAAAATTCTGTCAAAATTTGTGTCCCCTGATCCTGACCCAATATATAATCCCATATATAATGTGTATTCTATTTCTAAGCCTAGTCCAGTTTTTGAGTTAGCTTTACTCAGCTGACTTTAGAGTCCAATTCGCTCAAATGAAATGAATTCATCAAAGGTGTTTGCCTGTGCGTTTGGCTGCCGCCATGAAAAGTGAGTCCTCAGAATATAATTCTTACAAGCCAAACAACAAAAAGCTCGTCTACTCTATATTACAGTAACTCATGCTCTAGCCAAACGTCTTACAGGTTACAAGCGTGAGAGCACGAAGTTCACCGATCCACCCAATGGTGTAGCCAGGATTTTGTTCCAGGGTGGGCAAGGCGGCAAGCCAAAAATGCCACGTGGATTACTCTTTAAGGCCCACTGACCTTATGGATGGTTTGTCAACCTCTTGATGGATCTACACATAAAAAATAAATTTAATTGATGATTTACATCCATTGGATGTATGATTTTTTACCGTTGGATTTGAGCTTTTTTATATGCTAAAATATAACTGTTAGAAATCATTGATCAAGCTGATATTTGCTGTGTAGATCCACCAAGAGGTGGATCAAACATCAATAAGGTTAATAGGGCGCCCTAAAGTGAGCTCTACGTGGCATTTTTAGGAGGGGAGACTTCAAATTTTGAAGTTCCTAGGGCACAGCAAAAAACTTCTCGTGGCATTTTTGGGGAGGGGAGACTTCAAATTTTGAAGTTCCTAAGGCAGAGCAAAAAACTTCTCCCAAAGTTGAGACCCCCCACCTGGCTCCGCCCCTGGATCCACCTTCCTGGCTCTATGATTCTCTAAGTTCGGAGAAAGCATCTAACCAGGACAGAATGTATCTCTTTTGGTATCCAAAGGCCACAACATCCCCCCACCAAAAAAATATATATTTTAGTATCAGCCCCCTAAATTTTGAAAGTAAATAGTAATACCCCATTATACTTTCAAACTTTAGGATTACCCCCTTGACCTAGTTTAACCGTAACTTGACTAATGTTAAAACTTAAAACATCATATACGCATCATGCGCCTGTTAATGCACCTATGATTGAAAGGATCATAATAATGCTAGGGCCGTGTGATTCGAGTCCATTAAAGTCAACCACTGTTGAACTAGATCAAGGGGGGTAATCCTAAAGTTTGAAAGTATAAGGGGGTATTACTAATTACTCTCAAATTTCAGAGGGTGTTACAAAAAAAAAAAACCTTCTTCTGTGTGGTTGCGATAAACTTACAACAACGAAATCCTCACCCCCAGCGAACTTCGAAGGAAGGAATTAGGAATAACTAGGCATCCCACAAAATAGAAAAAGAAGAAAAGCTAAAGGGAAAGTTTGTGCCCAATCCCGCCTCTCCACATATAACTTTGTTAAGTGATGAAGCAAAGTATAAGACCAGTTTGGAATATATGCCGACACTCTTGAAAGTAGCAGGGAGCGAAGGAGAGAGTGAGAGAGCACGGGAACAGAGATGACGTATACTATCCCTCGCTTAAGCAAACCTTACAGAGAAGCCTTGAAGGGAGACTGGGACGCCATGAAGAAGTTCTATGATGAATCTCCGGCGGAGACCATCTCGGAGCCTCTTACAGTTTCAAACGACAATGCAGTACACGTTGCGGTGTACAGTGGACAGACAGAGCTGGTTAAGAACTTACTGGAAAAATACCCAGATGCCATGATTAAGAAGAATGATATCGGCGACACTGTTCTTCACGAGGTGGCTTCCACTGGGAATGTCCAAATGGCGAAAGACGTGTTGCTAGTGAATCAAATTATGTGTAACTATAACCTTCTGGAGGTTCGGAATGAACGGTTGGAAACACCCCTTTTTAGAGCCGCCGCTTGTGGTAAGACAGATATGGTTCGGTACTTGGCCAATCAACTTACTACTTTCAATGGACACTTGCGCAGAAAGGATGAAACCCCCATTCTTCACATAGCTATTCTTTGCCAATACTTTGGTACGTTGGAATATCTCTCTCTCTCTCTCTCTCTCTCTCTCTCTCTCTCTCTCTCTCTCTCTCTCTCTCTCTACAGTCTACACACATATACCTCAACGGGTCCGTTCCGGTCCGGTTCCTAAGGTACCCAGAACCAGAACCATTATTGCTGGTTATTAACGGTTATGGTTCTCAAAATGATGGATCCGGAACAGTTTAAATCCAATTCCGGGTATATTGGTTCCAATCTTAGTAATATTACAAATTTAACACTACTATATTAATATATCGGTTCTGGTTCCTGTCGGTTCGGTTCCAGTTCTGACACATACCCTTTGTTAACCACCCTTAGCCAATTAAGGGTTTAACGTGGGTTGGGTTTAGGCCTCGGCGTACTGTCAGACATTTTGGGAGGGGACCGTCTTGGATAAAACTTTGATGACCGGGCCCTGTCATCAAAGGAGAAGACAGGGCAGCAGATCTCGGCACGTGGATTTGCACGGACTTACCACCTCGGCCTCACCACACATGTACCCAGGTGAGTACTCAAGTGCTTTTTTGCCAAAACACTCACCAGTGTACGTAGGCGGTGAGGCCGAGGTGGTCATTCCGTACAATCCACGTGCCATCATCTGCTGCCCTGTCATCGAAGTTTTACTCGTTTGCAGACCTTCAAAGTTCAAACGGTCCCGAAGGAAGCGAAAGGCACGAGTGCATGACAGCCTTCAATTTTTAAATAGAGTAAGGAAAGAAATATGTACTAGTTTTGCCACATGGTGGCAGGCAACTGGGATGAAACTCAACACATGAGGAGGCCAGGGGTGAGGTGGCCCCACATGTAGAACTCTTTGGCATGGTTTTAAAAACGGCCGTTTAAACGGTTTAAAACGGTAACGCCCAAAGCTCGTTTCCGTTTAAAACCGTTTTATCGGTTTTGAAAAAAACGGCCGTTTTTTTGGTTTTAACGGCTGTTAAAATCGTTTAAACAGCCGTTAAAATCATTTAAACAACCGTTTAATTTAGAAAAATTTTGTGAAAAAAACGGCCGTTAAAATCATTTAAACAACCGTTTAATTTTGAAAAATTTTGTGAAAAAAACGGCCGTTAAAACGGTTTAATTCCTTTAAAATCAGTTAAATTCCGTTTTTTTTTTTTTTTAATTTTCAAATTTCAAAATTTGAATTTTAGAGCCACTTTTCCATTTTTTTCTGTTAAAACCGTTTAATTCCATTTTTGCCCCTGACCGTTTCAATCCGTTTTAACGGCCGTATAAACGGTTTAAACTGTAACGCCCCCAGTCCGTTTAACCGTTAAAACGGCTTCCTTTAAACCTTGCTCTTTGGTTCTGTTACCTCAGCTGTCATGTCAGAACCCTGGTTGAGCAGGGATAAAGTCCGAAGCCTGTGGTGCACGCCCATCTAGAGTAGAGCAAGAGCATCTATCTTTCTAACTATCCAAAGTTCCAAACCAATGCAAGGGATAGTGCTTGTTAACATATTTTCACTGTCTTCCTCTGCAGAAACAGCCTTGGAGTTGTTGAACATGCCAAATAAAAATATAGAATTAGCCAAAATGGTAGATGGAAATGGCAAGACATGTCTTCAGCTCTTGGCTAACATGCCGTCAGCTTTTAAGAGCGGAACTCGCTTGGGAAAACTGGAGAGACTCGTCTATTTTTGTATGTATCAGATCTTCATCAGTTCATCTAGCGGTTTTCAATTTCAAACCAAGGATCAGGCTTCTGGCACCTGCCATTTATGACCAGCTCCTCAACAAGGCCTGTCGGGTGTGGATTCCGAGAATCCAACGGTGATTTGCTTTGGCAGAAAGTAAATGCCAGCTCAGTGCTATCACAAACGTTGGATTCTCAAAATCCACGCCCAACAGGCTCTGTCTTGGGAGCTGATCATAAAAGGCTGGTCACGGGTGTCCGACCCCTCAAACCAATGGGTTAAAATTTATAAAAATTGATGATATAATTAAATACTTTCTTTTTACAGGTCTCCCAGACGGTACTAATGAAGGTGAGACTCCTGACGTGAACTCTAGCAAAAGAGACGTGGAGGCTGGAACTGGTGACCATGGTCAAACTAGTCAACATTCGCGAAATCAAACTACAGGTATTTTGATCATTAGGGACGAGCCAAGAGACCTTCCTGACAGTTATTTGAAGTCAAAAGATTAATTTCTAATCATGACCTCAATTTTTATGAAATGACATACATGACCATGAAATATTAAGTTAGTTCCATATATCTTATCTAAACGGGTACGTTAGTCTTTTGTGTCTAAACTTTATTTACTTAAGAGAAGATAAACTACGGGTGCTTTGTATGGAGTAGGTTTAAAACAATCTCCTTTGTATATACGCCGCGTGAGGGAAATATGGTGGCGCACACTATCGTAGTCAAGGCAAAATTGTTCAACTATGGGCTGATATGGGACAGATCATTGCCTTCATGGCTAGTATCTGCCATCAGGAACGATGTGTTTTCTGTTTTCTCTGATTAATGAAGATCTTAATTACAAAAAAAAAAGAGATAAACTACGGGTGCTTCTTAAGTGAGCAGGTAAAGAAGAATATGGATATTATGCAATTATAGGCATTTTTTTTATTATTACACGTGGTATGTGAAAGGAACAATCATATTTATGATTTCTTTGAATAAGAGAAATTCATCTTCATTTTCCTAGAGTGCCAGGGGTTGATCACATGCACATTTTAGCATCATATATAGCTACCAAATTGTTCCCACTTATATTAATTCTTAATTATTTAATAGAATTCTTTTTCTAATCAGTAGAAGTTACTTGATATCGCAGTGATTACAAGGATGAACATTATCAAAAGAATGAACGTTGCATTTTGGAGTTGTATTTCTCGAGGTGAGACCGTGGTGGGACATGATTCACTTGCAAAAAACAGTTCTCACTCACCACGTAGGACATTTACACGACACTCACATAACGTTCACTGAGGCAACTATAGGCAACCTCTTACTTCATTAAATATTTTTCTTAAAACAAAATAAAAAAAAAAGTATTCAACATGCCCTTTCTCTTTTAAATGCTCCTAGTTAAATACTTAATTACTTTTCACGCCATTAATTTTATTTTCATTACACCACATTCATAATGATTAAATTACTTATCATGCTATTTTATTATTCTTTTTTTTTTGTGTGTGTAAACCATTATTTTATCCTTATTTTTTTAAAATAACTCTTATTAACCACTTAATTAATTAGTTAACATGCCATTATTTATATCTATATTTCCAAATGAGTTACTTAATAACAACTTAATTACTTTCTAAAAACATTCTTACCTCGCAAAACTAAGAAATAAAAAAATAAAAAATCTACTCTTTGGGTTGAAACTTTCTTATTTTGCCACTTCTTCCAAAAAGACCACTACAATCACGAGGGGGTCGAAGATGTATCTTCTGATTCTTCTTCACTATATATATTTTTGTTGTTATTTGGTAGGGTGGCCAGCCATTAAAGAACTGTGGGACTTAAAGAAGAAGCATGAGTTAGCGTTAAAACTTGTTAAAATTCTAGTCAAAGATGACCAATCATGGATGAACACCAAAAATGGGATGTCTCCAGAAAAGATATTTGTGATCAAGGGCAAAAGGGTGAGATTGACACCACCCCGTGAAATAGATGCAAGTTTACCTACGAGTCCTCCCAATGAATCCAGCACTTCTGGGGACGACAATGGTGATCCACCAAAGAAGAATGAAACTCCATTGCTTGCAGCTGCGGAACATGGCATCATAGAGATCGTAAAGGAGATCTTGGAGCTGTATCCACAAGCTGTTGAGCACGTAAATGCTGAAGGTGCTAACATATTGCATGTAGCAGTGAGAAACCGGAAAAGGGAAATCTTCGATTTCCTCCAATCTCCTTCTATTCCAATGTCAAGGCTTAGAAGGAGGATCGATTTGAAGGGGAACAGCCTTTTACACCAAGCAGCGGAGCTCGGTGACTATCAAATTAGGGAAAGACCAGGGGAAGCTCTTCACATGCAGCGGGAGATCCAGTGGTTTGAGGTGCTTCATCATCCTCCCATCACTTTATATTTTCATTTGGAGAATTTTTTTTGAAGAGGTGGGATTTTGATGCAGCCATCTTGCGTCCAATAATCGTGCCCCACATATACCCATGGTTTAGATTTTTGGTTTAAAAAGACTTTCTAAAAAGTAACAATGGGTATCTATGGTGCACGATCATTGGCGCATGATTGCCACTTCAAAAAACCCGCCATTAAGAGAAAATGAAGCGGCGGGATTTTTGAAGCAGCAATCATGGGCCAAATGATCGCATGCCACATATACCCATGGTTTAGACAATTGGTTTAAAAAGACTTCACAATTCCTGCCCTAAGAGAAAATGAAGCGGTGGGATTTTGAAGCAGCAATCACGCGCCAAATGATCACACGCTACATATACCCATAGTTTAGACTATTGGTTTAAAAAGACTTCAAAATTCCTTGCGGGGCACATATATTTACCCATGGTTTAGACTTTTGGTTTAAAAAAACTTTTTTAAAAGTAACAATGGGTATATACGGCGCGTGATCGTCACTTCAAAAATCCTGTAATAAGAGAAATTTTTTGAAGTGGCGGGATTTTTGAAGCAACGACCATGCGTCCAATGATCCTGCGCCAGATATACCCATGGTTTAGACTTTAAAATAGGTAACAATGGGCATCTGTGGCATGCGATCATTTTGAGTCCGGAACCTGTACGCCAGTGAAGGAATTTATGCCTATTTGATCACTAGAATTTTTACTCTTTTTACTAGCTCCCATTTTAAGTAATAAGTTTTGGTGACATATGCAGCAAGTGAAGGAAGTTGTGCCTCCTCACTTCATCAACCATCGAAATGATGAGGAGTGGACAGCCGAGGATTTGTTCACCAAGAATCACGAGGAGCTGGTGAAGAGTGGACAGGAGTGGCTAATGAGCACCGCCAAGTCATGCTCCCTAGTCGCAGTACTCATTGCAACCGTTGCTTTCACCTCCGCCTACACGATCCCCGGGGGACCCAACCAAACCACCGGCCATCCCGTACTTCTCAATAAGCACCCGTTTCTTGTCTTCACCATCTCCGACACCTTCTCCCTCTCTTTCGCCTTGACTTCGGTGGTAGTATTCTTATCCATAATGACGTCGCGCTTTCACGAGCAAGACTTCCACCGCTCACTCCCTTTAAAGTTGGTCTTAGGTCTCACCACCCTTTTCCTCGCTGTAGCGGCCATGATGGTGGCTTTTGCTGCTACACTTGGCCTTATGATTGAAGAAAAACTACATTGGGCAGCAGTTCCTATCTACTTCCTTGCGTGTTGCCCAGTAACCATCTTCCTTGCACTTCAGTTCCCTCTCTATGTTAGTGTTGCTTGGTTTACTCTAGGAGATATCCTGAGAATGGTGTGGCACGGTCTCAGACGTAAACCCCCAAAACCTATCAAACATCTACTTGATCAAGAATGAGAGTTGGTTGGCCATGAATAAGATGTTATTTTTAGGGCCGTGCTTTGTTTAATTTGTTGAAATAGTTACTGACAATTCTTTGTATTAGTACCAGCTGATCAGTTTAATTGTTCATTTTTGGTATGGAAGTCTAAGTACCTAGGGATGGGCCAAATATCCATACGTTCAGTGTCCTCTAAAAGTATGCCATGTGGCTTATATTGTGGCCCATCATAAACAAGATTTGTCCAAGTCACTTTTTGAAAAATAAATTTGTAGCACCAAGAATTGACCCTAAGATTGTACGTTATTGCACTAGCTATGGATGGAATATACTTGCTCATAGTTTCTCAACAATTAGTACTAGAACAAGGTTTAGGGTATGAGACGGCGACAAAGTTTTTTGAACACAAGGTTTGAGGTGGAGAAAATCGACAGGAAGAAAAACTTCGGTAGTTTAGACAAGTTCGAGTTTGAGATATTGCGATTCAACAGGATTTGCACAAGATGTCAAAGGAGATAGCGCGGGGAAGCTAGCTTATTACCACGGTCAACTACAAGATTTTTCTTGGACTTGATTGATGTTCTACATGGATGTTCGGACACCCATAGGGTGTGTGTTAGAGATTGTGGTCGATGGGTGTCTTTGTTGGAACTTGATAGATTTTGATATAATTAAGGTGCAGATTGTTATGAGAATTTTATATTGAAGCTAGGAGATGGGGATGCTTAGTGCTCCCTAGTTTGGATTCAAAATCGAAGTTTGAGAATTTTTGTATGAGAGGTGTAAGGATATAAGGATGGGGATATGGACACGAATTGGGAGAGTTTTAGCTCAAAATATGATCCAGATTCCAAATTAATGAGGGGGACATCCCTTATAGGTTCTATATACAGGCTTTGGCTGATTAGGGTTGCGGGTGTGCATGCACACATCTTAGCCTATGTGCCACTCTCTCATTGGTTCTCTAAAACTAACTTTGTTCCTATTTGTTGACACGACATTAGAGTTCTAGCATTAAAAGATGTAATTTGAGTTGATTTATATAAGTCTTAGATGCAATAGATCTTCTAGTTTTCGTTGAATTAACTCTTTCAATTGAAGTAGGATTAGGTTTTTCTCAAATAGATGGAATTACACTCTAACTCAGCTCTCACAAATATATAATTTGTAGAGATGAGGGCCACGTGTCACTTCACTATCCTCTCTTCTAGGAGTACTCTAACTCCTAAAAAATGCTCGATCAAAATGTGTTGGGTACTCCCCACCCTCGCTCATACACCCTAAGCATATGCATTTACATCAAAATGAATAAAATCATGCATACTATTAAATATGTAACAATTGTATGATAATAATTAATCAAATTGATCAACAAAATGAAAATAAAATAGTCGTCAATTACATACATATGAACACAAATGGACTTTGGCCCAAGTCCACGTTGCTTGTACGATCCATACCCATATCGCAATATATAGAGGATCGGACTTCAGGGACATGCCTCTTTTGACCGGCTCCCATCCTGTTACAGGACACAATATGAGCCACGTGGCATGCTCTTGGAGGACTCTGACCGTATGGATTTTTGGCCATCTTATTGATTTTGATTTAAGAGCGATACCAAAGTGTTTCTAAGACGGGTTACCTTGACATTATCAATCAATTTAATTTTGGTACGGAATGTGAGCGGGCCAAATAGTCATGCGGTCAATCGGCTCAAAAGTGTACGTGCCACATAGCATTTTTGAGTTGGTGAGAAATTTTTTGAAGAGGCGGGATTTTTGAAGCGGCGATCATGTGCCCAATGATCGGGCGCGCACCACCTATACCTGGGTTTAGGATTTGGTTTTTAAAAGTTAACCTTGGGTATATGTGGTGCGCGATCATCAGGTACATGTTGCTTCAAAAATCCCGCCGCTTCAAAAAAAAATTTCTCTGGGTTGGTGGACATCTAACCCTGGACATACATCAATGCTCTTCTCCATCAAACATTGCACGTGCCCCTCCACTAGTGTGTGTAAACTAGCAAAGGGCACCTGCGATGCACGTGAATGAAGGAGAGTTGCCTGCCATTATCGTAAATACATTATTAACACATAATCGGGGATCGAGGGACACCTAACTTTTCACCCGAACAGACAAGCCGTAGATTGGCGTAGAATCCAACGGCCATCAGTTGGGTGACCACTTTACTGTATTAGTTGCGTGGCCCATCTAATAGATGGACCAAAAGCTAGGTATACCTTGCTTGGTACTTTGAAAAATTCCATCACATATTATTGCTGTAAAAAGAAAAAGAAAAAGATAAAGGCGGGAGATTCCAAAGTATTACAGGAATATTATTTAATTTTTGTAAAAGAGAAACTTCGTATAATAAAAAGTAAAAGAGACTTTTGTTATCATGACTCTACTCTGTAACATATGTACGTGGGGCCACCCCCTTAGACTATGGCTCATCCAAGAAGTGACGTCCCATATTAGTTGAGGCGCTGTAGCATGATCGTTACTGTTGTCCTACTAGTGACATCTCATTGGCCAAAAAAGTTACTAGGATCGAATGATCTTTACCGTCCAACCTATTAGTTTAATTTTTATGGATGCCAAGAAGAAAAAAATACCGATTCCCCAAATGACTCGAGGACTCCGACGATCACTAGCCTAAGAGAATTATGGTTTGAAAAAACGGCCGTTATAATGGATTCGGACCTTCCCTGTTGCTTTATGTACCATTTTAACGCTCAGAAAATAACAGCCCTTTATTTTAAGTTATTTTTCCATTATATCTGAACAAAAGTCTATTATTTCCGTTATTTTCGTTTTTTTCAGTTATAAATTTTATTGAAATTTTGAAATTCAATTTTTGAATTTTGAAGTTTAGCACCATTTTGTTCCGTTGTTTTCCGTTATTTTGGTTACTTCTCATTTTTGCCCTGTGCGTTACAATCCGTTATAACCGAAAAAACGAATAACGCCCCATAACGGCCCCTTTAAGTTTAAACCTTGCCTAATAGATTTCCAAGCTGGGTGGTGGGTTAGAAACGTAGAATTGAATAGGTATAGTAGGTGGGGTCCGCATGGAGGAGAGCTTTTTCCCGTCCACCCGTACTTTAGCTGGCAAGCCTGGAATGCCTTTAGTTTATACTTTATAGTTGAGAACACGAGATTGAGTGCCGTGACTGCCGTCTCAACCTCGTCTGACTGAGTCGACTCGTTCTCATAGCGATGACGAATTTGCATCCTGACATGAAAACCCTGTACGAGGGTTTGATACAAGGGGACCGCGACAAGGTGATTAAACTGTTCGATTCAGAGTTCATGGCGGAGGATTGCATGACGGAGTGGAACCCACTAACGACACTTCACGATACAGTCCTCCACATCGCGACATACTCCCAACACGAGGAGTTAGTGTTGGAGATACTGAAAATGACCAAAACCGAAACACTGATGAAAGCCAATGATCTTGGAGACACCATTCTCCACGAGGCCGCCACTACCAACATGATTAATGTAGCGGATGAGATGTTGAATAAAGCGTCAGAACTGTTAAAGAAGCGCAACCACTACGGGGAGACTCCTCTCTTTCGTGCCGCCCACTTTGGCCAGACTGCGATGTTCAACCGTCTCGCCGATAAAGATCCCATCGGGGCTGAAGTCCAAATGACGAGGAGAGACGGCACTAATGTTCTTCACATTGCCATTCTTGCTGAATTCTTTGGTGCGCGTGTGTCTTACGATAACATAGCCTCTACCTCTATGTATTACAACCTGTGTGTCATATATATTTTAAAAATTCTCTTTGCGATACAGAAACGGCGCTTGAGATAGTGAAGCGTTACCCAAATTTACTTGAAAAACGAGATGAAAATGGGATGACGGGTCTTCAACTACTATCAAGCATTCCATCAGCATTCAAAAGTGGAAGCAACGTTGGATTAGTGAGGAGATTCATCTATTACTGTACGACCTTCCTTTTTAACTTATTTTTGTTTATCGTATTTTACATACTAGCAACCATAAGTTTTTCTTAAATGTCGTCGTCGTCGACTCGTCATCGTTATCATCGCCCTTTGTGTCTGCCAAGTGGCACATGTTTTCTCCAATCTTGACCATCCATTAGTCTGAAAATTGTTGACAACCAGCCTAAGCTTTTAGAGTAAAGTGACAGCAACATGGTATCAGAGCAGGAGGTCTCAGTAGGTCACGGGTTCAAGTCCCCAAAGTGCTGAGAAGGAGTGTTGTTGGAGTGTGTTGTTTTTCTCTGTGACCAGCACTGCTCCTGTGTTAGGCGCTTGGACCCTATGATATACATAGATTTGAACCCAGGTCTATATGATATACATAGTTACCCCTCCCTCTAATAGCTTAAGCTTTAAGAGTAAAGTGGTAGTCAACAAAAATCACACAAAATGCTATGGAAAAAAAACATTGATATGATGCTTACAATCATCTGAGCAGAGCCAAATTTGCTTGTCAGGTAAAATAAATAAAAATTGTGGTCTGTGGGATTTATGGGTATACATGGTGTTGCGTACAATAATCATTTTATCCAGGCATCCATTATTTCAGAAGGTACTAAAATGCTATGGATATCTTCCAGGCATTCCAAACGGTGATACAAATGTGCCACACGTCAACCTCGGAGATGGAGCGTCTTCTCCTGGTTCAGGAATTGATGATCCCAGTAATGGATCCAGGAGCCCTAAGTTTCCGCCGACATATAATATTTGCGTTGAAGTCTACACCATCATATCGCGGATGGTTGTTTCAGGTATTTTAATACGCTGAGCCATGGTTCGAAGTCTCGGTCGTCAATCCCCATCTGAATCGGGCGATCCAGATCGGGATCGGAGCCGCTCCGATCAAAAAATGGATTGTCTCGCCCCGAGATCACTTTTTGCCAATGGAGTCTTATTTTGTCTCGGGCGAGATGGGCTGATCCCGTTCGGGATCGGAGTCCACCGATCCGGCCTCCGATCCCGAGATTTCGATCCAAGATAGGCTCAGGCTCCTCTTACAAAAAAAAAAATATAGGCTGAGTCTCCGAGAACTCCCTTTTTCTGACCCATTGGAGTTGGAGAGTCGTGTGCTCAGCTCTGGCAAAAAGTAAAAAAAGTGAATGCCAACTCAGCTTTATCAACCACCATTGGATTCTCCGAATTCACGGCGGAACACACCACTCCCAAGAGAGTCAGAAAAAGGGGTCCCTTATAATTTTTGATATTCTTTGGTTTCTTATGATTTCAGAATATTAATTCTTCAATTTCTGATGAGAGTTCAATGTTCCAGTGCTTGGAAAGATCAATCAAGTAATTTGGAAGCAATTCCTAGAAGGTTCTCTCTCTCTCTCTCTGTCTCTCTTGATAAGATAAAGAAATCATTTATTGAAGACTTTGGAGGAGACATCCCTCCCTTCCTCGTACAATTTGACCCAAATATAAAAAAGGCATCTAATTTCTACCAATCTCTCAGACTAAAAAGGGTAACCAGTACCCACCTCACATCACCAAATTAACCCAAATAGATTCTATTCGGACATTAATAGAAGATCGGGTCTGGCACCTGGTATTCAAAGCTAATACTATTACCTATTCGGAACCTGATTGACCCGATTCACATGCTTTCACCAGTAATTATTTGATGTTTGGTGTGTATAGATGTGGAATCATAATTATTCTCTTCCTTTCGAAAATTTGTGGTTAGGGTGGCCGTTTATGGAGGGAGTTTGCAAGGAAAAGAAAACGCATGAATCAGCTCTGAGACTTATGAAGGTCTTGGTAAGGAAAGATACTTCATGGTCGCAAAGTAACCCTGGGGGAGACCCAGGTAAGATAAACTTAGACAAGCAGCACTCGCACAGATCGCAAAGTAACCCTGGGGGACATCCAGATAAGATCAACAGAGACAGTGATCGCGCAACAGAACAAAATGAACGTATGAAGGAAGAGCACAGTGATCGCCCTGAGATGCCATCAAATGAGACACCATCTAATGAAACCAGAATAGATATAAAAGATAGCTCAGGAAAGAAAGAAGAGATAAAAGATAAGCATCAACCAGAAACACCTTTGCTTATCGCGACTAGTAATGGAATCGTGGAGATAGTGAAAGAGATACTGGAAGTGTACCCTCAGGCGGTTGAGCATGTTAGTGCCTCTGGGCAGAATATATTGCATGTGGCGGTAAAGAAACGTCAGAAGGAGATATTTGATCTTGTCAAGAAAATGGCAAAACCAATTATGGAAAGGTTGACAAGAAGGATCGACAAAGAAAGTAACACTATACTGCACCAGGTCGCCTTCATGGAAAACTATCGCGGAAGTAACAAGCCAGGCCCTGCGCTCCAACTGCAAGAAGAGTTGCTTTGGTTCAAGGTGCACATCCACCCACCCTTTGTTCTCCATCAGGGCCCACAAAAGCCTGTCAAACTAACCTGAGCCGTAATGCGCACACATTACGGTTTTTTTGGGCACTAAATCCAACAGCTAGAAAATCATCAATCAAACTGATTTTTGGTTTGTAGAACGATCGAAGGGTGGGCAAAATTAAACATCCATGTGGCATTTAACGTTTCCTTGGGATTTTGCCTCATTCAAACCTTTCCTATATATACCATACATTCATGGTGGTCAATTCTCATCACTGGTCCACGTCTAGGAGCCTTCTCTAGACCAACGTAGCTTTCTTTGATAATCTTAACCATGTGATAAATAGACTTTTTTCTTTTGTAAGATGTTAGGGTCCCTGATCCAACAGCTTGGGATCACTGCCTAGTATGTTCCCTGATCCCTCCATCCTTCTATCTATGCAGCGTGTGCAGGATGTCGTGCTAGCTCATTATTCCATGCATCGCAACTCAGAAGGGTATACTGCTGCCGAATTATTTGCTTTATATCACGAAAATCTCGTCAAGAATGGCCAAGAATGGCTCAAGCGCACCTCAGAGTCGTGCTCGCTGGTTGCAGTTCTCATCGCCACCGTTGCTTTTGCCGCCGCCTATACCATACCCGGCGGCCCAAATCAAATTACCGGCCTCCCCGTCCTCCTTGACAAGCCTTTCTTCTTGGTTTTCACTGTGATGGACGTCCTCTCCCTCGCGAGCTCGTTAACAGCAGTTGTTATGTTCCTCTCCATCCTCACATCACCGTTCCAATTAAAGGATTTCGAACAATCTCTTCCGAGGAAATTGACACTCGGCTTCACATTTCTCTTCTTCTCAGTAACAACTATGATGTTTTCGTTTGCCGCAACGATAATCCTCACCATACGAATGAACGGGAAATGGTCCACACTCCTCATCTACACCGTCGCTTACCTCCCTGTTACCATTTTCGCACTCTTACAGTTCCCTCTCTATGTCGCTCTCACCGCCAGCATCAAGTACACTCTTGGAATGATTTGGAAGGCTCTTCCTAGGTGCAATTTAGTCCCTCCTCCATTTCGGACCCGCAATAAATCTTTCTCTAAGACCCATTGAAGGGAGAGGCTCTAAAGTCTTAGATAAAAATCGACTGTAGTTATTGTTCTATAAAAAAAAATATTAGTAGAATTATATTGATGCACATTCAGTTATTAACTTATTATTGTGTACCTTTGTAATGCATTCAGATTCAGTGATGTATATTTTATTTTGTGGGTTACATAGATGAGTGATCATACTTTATGGGGTACGTAATATGAATTTTTTTTCCAAAGAAGTGTGCTTAGGATTCCATTAGGGGGATAGGAGGGCAGGCACGGAGATTCCACGGGCTGCAACTTGGGCGGGCTCAACCTGAGCCGACGGGTTCAACCTGACTTTGGGTTAGGGTTGGTTTAGCCCTTTCAGTACTCGGGTTGAGCTCAGGGCTTGGATTTTGACAACCTGATCAAGTAGGGTTAGGCTAGGCTTAATTGAGGCTTCAACCCAACCCAAGCCCAACATACATGCTACATATCTATATACACATACACATTATCAAAGAGGTGCTTGAGATCCACAAATCCTTAAAAGAAACACAGTACAAGAGGTGCATCACAACACCAATGGCTTGACTTCAAATCTATATGAGAAGGTGAACAATTGAAAATCTCATTCTTATGATGCTGATAATTGAGGTACTTTTAAGTCTTGACTGAAGCCGTACTGATCAATTTTGTTAATGTGTAGGTCTCATCCTGTTATAAACTTGTGTTACCATTCACAATTGTGTTATTATCTACGGATATGTGGCATTTGTAAGATCAAGATTATACGGAGAATTTAGAACTTGTAATTATTGTATGAATAAACTTGTAAAGCGGACAAATATAAATGTACATATATTTTGTTAATGTGAAATTATTTACAGGATGTGGATCGATCTATTATTTAATGGCTAGCATAATGGTCATCGTATTGACTAATAAACAATTTTAATATGAAAAACAATTTAGCAACCTTTCCAACCAATAAATAAAATTAAGAAATTGACAAATCTATCGGGTTGGATTCGGGCTGAAAAATCTAGGCCCCACCTTTGGTTGGGTTGGGCTTGGGTTTATAGTATTGACCCCCCAAACCCGCCCTAGAAAGAGATCCATTATAAACCTACATCTCACTACGTGGGACTCTTTTGGTGCCACAGATCACATGGATGTCTGGCCCACCCGTGGACCTACAAGCCAAAAATCAGCCCAGTTCGAGATTTCTACTCATTTAATTTGAGCATATTTTCATCACGGGCCGCTTCTTGATAATGAACATGCCCATGAATGGACTCCAAGCAAATGATGAAAAAAATAATCAAATTAATTGAATGGCTAAAAATCACCAATCAAGCTGTGGGTCCACTAAGGGGGGTGGGCCAGAAAGTCATATGGTCAGTGGGAAAGAAAGAGTATGCCACGTGGCATTTTGGGGAGTTTGGCATACATTATAATTTTGTACATCAAACTAAGTATATACTACGTTAATTTGCTCATCTTTTTCCTGCTTTTTGTTTCCCATCAATCTAAGATCTCATGCCAATTGAAACCATGAAAAACATATTTGTTCCTTCTAATAATGGTTTAAAAAAGGATACGACAATGCTACATGACCATTACAATATTCCTTACATTATTTTGCTAAAAACAGAAAGAAAAATTGGATGTCGTACGTCCATTATTTTGAAAATAACTGCCATTAATAATGTCAGTTATCCGTTATTTTAACAATTATCAATATTATTTAAAAATTCAAGAAATAATAATATTTTGATCTTTTTCTTAGGTCATATTTTTTTTACTAGCTATGATCGATGTACTCTATATATATCACAGACATAACAGTAACATCATAACGTAGAACAGTGCAATTTAAAACTTGCCTCGTCTAACATAAAAATTGGGAATTTAAATTAAAGAATTGCATGGACTCGGACGATTTGGTTCCTAATCGACTGAGTAAAACACTTGACCGGTTCAACCACCCAAGTGAAACAAACTGATCATGCATGGGTCAGATTCACTAGTTCAACTGGCCGATCCGGTTCAAGTTTTGAAACACTGTCTGAAACAAAGATTTAGTAACAGCGGGAATATAATAGTAAGAAGGCCAAGCTCCTAGACAATCTAACATTGGGAGCCCCATTGGACATGGGCTGGGCTGCTGTACCTACAAGCCCAACTTTAAGCCCATGATGGATATCAATTGTTGTATTGGGCCATGGACTTGTACCTGATTTAATTTTCTGCCCCGAATGAGTCTATAAATTCCGACAAGCCAAACAACAAATATCTTGTGCAGTGAAAGCAAAATAGAGAAAGAAGAAAAGTTAAAGGGATAGCCCTCGTCCCCAAACCTACATCTCCATATCTAACTTTGTTAAATGATGAAGCAAAGTATATATAAGATAACTTTGGAATATATATGTACATTATAAAGCCAAAAAAAGAATGTTTCCACTCTTCAAAGCAGTAGGGAGCAAAGGAGAGAGAGAGTGAGAGAGAGAGAGAGAGAGAGCATGGAGACTACCCCTCGCTTCACAAAACCTTACCGAGCAGCCGTGAATGGAGACTGGAACGCGTTGAAAGGGTTCTATATGAGGCTTCCAGACAGCATTACAGAGCCTTTGACGGTTTCAAAGGACACTGCAGTACACCTCGCGGTGTATAGTGGACGGACGGAGCTGGTTGAGTACTTACTAGGAGTTGAACCTGAGGTTGTGATCCAGAAGAATAAGCCAGGCAACACTGTTCTTTACGAGGTTGCCACAACTGGAAATATCGAAATGGCAAAAGCCGTGTTGGAATTCGGAGAGAATGAGGGGCACCAGCTCCTTGAGATTCGCAATGAACGAGGGGAAACACCCCTTTTTAGAGCCGCCGCTTGTGGTAAGTCCGAGATGGTGCGCTGCTTGGCCGATAAACTCAGAACCATGCATGGACACTTGAGGAGGGAGGATTCAACTACTATTCTTCATATAGCCATCCTCGGCCAATACTTCGGTCTCTCTCTCTCTCTCGTAGCTCAGGCAATACTTGACCCAAATGATGTCACTCACGTGATTCAAGGACCATCACTAATACATGGGGATTTAGGCCAAAGCTCGGCCTACCTCCCAATGTATTGATGAATGGCAAGTGGGACCATAAAAATGCACTACGTAGGGCCCAGATCCTACCACATACAGCACCTTGACATCTTCTCCCCGGCTTCCTAATTCCTATGCAGAAACAGCGTTGGAGTTGTTGAAACTGGAAGAAGAAAAGGAAGGAAAAACGACGTTGAATTTTGCCAAAATGGAAGATGGCCTAACATGTCTTCAGCTCCTGGCTAACATGCCATCTGCCTTTAAAAGCGGGACCCACATGGGAAAATTGAAGAGACTCCTCTATTTCTGTATGTATCGAATCTTCTCTATCTTTATCAAAAGGTTCGACAATATTGTTCAGCTATTATTAATGCATGGTAATTCAAAATTATATATTTTTTACAGGTCTCCCAAGCGTTGATGATGGTCATGACGCTCCTTACAGGAACTCTAGCAAAAGAGACGAGGAGACTGGAACTGGTGACCGTGCTCAAACTAATAAAACTTCAAACACAGGTTACATCCGTGTTTTTCGTCTACTGGAACTTGGTTAGTGCTCAAAAGAGTCAAAACACGTACGTCTTTAATCTTACAGCCTACAACTGGCTTACCGTATTGATGTTTGGCCCACCATTTGGTGGACCTACGGACCAAACATCATCCTGATTGGTGATTTCTAGCTCTTATAATTTAGTACCCCAAAATAATACTGGAATACCACGGATCAAAATCAACCGTTAAAAATATTCAATTCTAAAGGTTAGAAGCCACCAATCAGGATGATCTTTTGGTATGCAGATCCACCTAGGGACGGACCAAACATCCGTACGGTCAGTGGCCTAAAAGACTGTGCCACGTGGCAGGAAAGTTCTCTCGTTACCAAATTATTCTCGAAAAATCTATGATATACCGACTTATGTATCAAAATTTTGATGCAGAAGTCGCTCAATTTGCCACGTAGTAGACTCTTTTGGCCCCACTGGCTAGGGCTGCAACTCGGGCGGGTTGGGTCGGGTTGGAGGTCAACCCTAACCCAACCCAATGTCGGGCCTAGATTTTCCAACCCTAAGCCAACCCTATCGGGTTGGGTCGGGTTAGTCGGGTTGATCGGGTTAGTCAATTTCTTAATTTTTTTATTGGTTGAAAATATTGTTGAATTTTTTCATATTAAAATACTTTATCGGTCAATACAATAGCTGTTGTGCTAACCATTAAATAATAGCATAATAACTTCATTTTCAAAGATCGTGAAAGAAAACATGATATTTTTATAATAACGGAAAAGTTCATCAACTCAAATACATGATAAAAGTCACTAAAGAAATAACAAAAAATAATTGTTAGAGAAAAATACGATTATTTCACTATCAACCGATCACATAAAATACCAAAATGTAGTTTCAATGACATTTGGTAATATCACACAAAGGTCGGAGTTACTAAGGACAAACATCCATGGGTTGCTGCATTTGCCAAAATGTAGTGTGGATATTTGTCGGTAAAATTAATGGGTCAAGATGGGGGGACAACAATTTCATACAACATTTTTTACAACAAAAATTGGCGTCGGCCAGTATTGGAATGAGATGATTTTTTGGTAAGGATGGTCTCTATAGTGAGGAGATCATCTTCACAAAAATTCAAATCAATCTGATATTCGTAGACTGGTTTACAAGTTGAAGATTTATGGACCGTTTATTTTTATCGTTAACTTGAAAACCACATTTGATGGGGTTAGAAATTTCAGAATAAGCTGATTTTTTGTAAGGGTGATCTATATGCTGATTTTTTGTAGGGGTGATCTATATGATGAAGAGATCATCCTCACCAAAAATCAGCTATTGATTCATCTCCATTAGGGTACGTCAAAATTGTTGTAAAAAATGTTGTATGAAATTGTTGTCCCCCGATATATATATAGTTTGTAAGTCGGGCTCGGGTTGGGTCGGGTTGGGCCAAGCCTCAACTCTAACCCAACCCAATTTGATCGGGTTACCAAAAATCTGGCCAAGCCCAACCTAAGTTCTAAAAGGGCTAACCTAACCCAACCCTAAGGTCGGGTTCAACCCGTCGGGCTCGGGTTGAACCCGCCTAAGTTGCAGTCCTACCACTGGCCCCTTAATGTTTGGCCAACATCTTGGTGGACCCACACACCAAAAATCAGTGCGAATAGTGATTCCTAGCCATTGGGTTTGCGCACTTTTTCATGATGGGCTTGGAACCAACATAAGCCCGTTCATAAAGCCTATGATGAAGAAGTGCTCAAATCCTACGGCTAGAAATCACCAATAATGCTGATTTTTGTTGTGTAGGTCCATCATAGTGTGGACCAGACATTGAAGGGGCAAGTAGGCCCGAACTAAAGTTTGATGCACAAGTCTGCATCAAAGAACAGCCCATTATTCTCACTATATCTTCTTGCTTTTTTTTCTTTTTGTTTTTTGCTAATTTGTCTTTTGTGTTTCTTACGTTTTTCTAATGATCTGTAGTGATCTCAAGGATGAACATTGGATTGATTATCAAAAGGATGAACGTTGCATTTTGGAGTTGTATTTCTCGAGGTGGGCCCACGGGAGATTGTTACACTTGCATAGAACTTATGTGGTACTTTAGTTACATTCTCTGCCGACAACATATACAAATCGATCCATAGTTGTCGGAAGTCCATCGACTTCATGACGGACCACCGATGAGCCACGTGGCACGTATGAATTGTCGTCCCATCCGTAGGTGGACCTAGAGGTCAAATATCAGCCTGATTAGTGATTTCTAACCGTTGTTCTTTCATGGATTTATTTTTAACCGTGGGATTCGAGCACTATTTGGGGTACTCTGATCCAACGGTTAAAAACACTAATCGGTCTTATGTTTGGTATTTACGTGGAAGGGCCAAACATCCATACTCTCAGAGTATGCCACTTGGCTCATTCTGTGGTTCGTAATCAAAGATTTATTCAGCAAAAGCTATTGCACACCATAAGTCTAAGCCATCTTTTTGCAGAAAAAAAAAAAACTTTGATGTCTATAGCTTGGTGGACATTAAAGTTTGGTCATAGGAGCCCACTGACCACATGAAGAGTCGTTCCACTAGAAATCAACCCATGTAAATTGCTTGAATCCAACGGGTAGAAATCATCAAATCAGGCTGATTTTTGGAATATAATGTACGTTCACCGCCAAACATCAATGGTTAGTACTGGGTCCAAAAGAGTGTCACGTTGAATTTTTGGAGGGGTACTGGAGATAAAATTTTGATGCAGACCTGAACATGAAAGTTTCTCTGTTGCAATTGCATTTACAGATGGTAATTCTGATCTATGAAACCTGGATATCTCCTTTACAGTGAGTTTTTGTTGTTACTTGGTAGGATGGCCAGCCATTAAAGAACTGTGGGACTTAAAGAAGAATCATGACTTAGCGTTAATGCTTGTTAAAATTCTAGTCAAAGGCGACCAATCATGGATGCTTGGCAACTATGGGATGTCTCCAGAAACGATATCGGTCGGAAGGGCAAGATTGAATCCAATTGGCGAAGTACATGAAAGTCTCCCTAAGAGTTCTCACGGAGATGAAACCAGCAGTTCTGACGACAGTTCTGACGATAGTTCTGAGGACGACGATGATGATCTTGCACAACGGCAAGATGATCAATCTTCGAAGAAGAATGAAATAGCATTGCTTGCAGCTGCGGGACATGGGATCATAGAGATCGTAAAGGCGATCTTGGAGGTGTATCCACAAGCCATTGAATACGTAAATGATGAAGGTGCGAACATATTGCATGTAGCAGTAAGACACCGTAGGAAAGAAGTCTTCGATTTTCTCCAATCTTCAGATATTCCCAAGTTAAGGCTATATAGGAGGATCGATTTCAAGGGGAATAGTATTTTGCATCAAGCAGCGGTGCTCGGAGATTATCAAGTCAGGGGGAGACCAGGGGAAGCTCTTCACATGCAGTGGGAGATACAGTGGTTCCAGGTATACCTTATAATACTCTCTCGTGATTTATTTTTTTTAGTATTTTAGTAACCCCCCCCTGAAATTTGAAAGTAATTAGTACAACCCCCTTATACTTTCAAACTTTAGGATTACCCCCCTTGACCTAGTTTGAAGTCGGGGGCGATCAGCTCTGATCCGGATCGGAGCCCACCGATCTGGCCTCTGTTCTCGAGATTTCGAACCATGCTTGAATCACACGTCGTGAGCATTCTACTTGCAATATTATAGTCCTTTCATAGGTGCATTAACAGGAGCATGATGCATGTCACGTTGTAACGTTAGTCAAATTATGGTCAAACTAGGTCAAGAGGGGTATTCCAAAAGTTTGAAAAGTATAAGGGGATATTACTAATTATTTTCAAATTTCAGGGAGGTATTACTAATTAAAATGCCCTTTTTTAAGTTTCCAACTAAGATAAGTTTGGGTGATGCAGCAAGCGAAAAAAGCTGTTCCTCGTCATTTCATCAACCATCGAAATTATAAGGGAATGACAGCCCAAGAGCTGTTCACCAAGAATCACAAGAAGCTGGTGAAGCAAGGACAAGAGTGGTTAATGCGCACCGCCGAGTCGTGCTCCCTAGTCACAGTACTCATAGCGACCGTTGCTTTCACCTCCGCCTACACGGTCCCTGGTGGGTCCAACGACAATGGCCACCCCTTACTTATGAAGGCGCACCCATTTCGTATCTTCACCATCTCGGACACCTTGTCGCTCTCCTTCTCCTTGACTTCGGTGGTTGTATTCTTATCCATTTTGACGTCCCGCTTCCACGAGCAAGACTTCCATCGCTCACTCCCTCTGACGCTGGTCCTTGGTCTCACCACCCTTTTCCTCGCCGTAGCGGCCATGATGGTGGCTTTTGCAGCAACACTTGTCCTCATGGTTCAACAAACGCTGCACTGGGCTGCCATTCCTATCTACTTCCTGGCTTGTTGCCCGGTCACTATCTTCCTTATACTCCAGTTCCCCCTCTATGTTAATGTTGCTTGGTTTACTCTAGGGGATATTCTGAGGTTGATGTGGCAGTCTCTTCCTCTTCCTGGTCGGAGATGTAAAGATTCTATCAAGAAATTGGATCCTGTAAGCGTGGTGTTAGGTATGTTTCACAAACTCCAAGCGTGTTCAGTTGCCACGTACACAAGAATGAAGAACAAAAAATAATAATAAAATGTTCAAAGGATACGTGCAGGCAAACCAGCACTCTTGGTGGGCGTAAGCATACAGGAACTTCTAGGTGGTTATGATCGTGAGTTTGTAGACCATGCGGAAGATGTCGGTTGTAGACTGTAATATCGTCCCTTTGTTTTTGTTGATCTTATAGTGTTAGCAATACTGTAATAAATTATCACAATTCTTCAAGCCGTTGGATCAGGTCATTATGCATGGTGTTACGTTGAATGATGCATGATATCAATCTTCCCTATCCAACGGCAATGTGGCATCCAAAATAGTGATTGCACTATATTCAGAACCAGATGTCAGACCTAAATGATTTGACAGGAGAATATTCCAAAGCAATGTTTTCATACGGTCACTGGGTCACAGGTTCAATCACCGGGTCGACTGGAACAACCCGTCACATGGCAACTCTTTGGGGCCCACTGACTCATGAATGTTTTGCCCACCCGCCCCTTGGTGAAGTCAGGTGGACCACCCCCACCCAGATCACCGTCTCAATTTCCAAAGCTAGATTATATTCCGTCCCGAGTCACTTTTTGGTAGGCCTACGTCCCAAAATTCATCTTGTTGGCGTTTGGCAACACAAAAATAAGTACCTTATTGACTTTAATAATCCAAAAAGTTAAAAAGTTAGTTTTGATGTTTTTCGTGTTCTAACTTTTGAAAAGTTAAAAACTAACTTAAAACTGAAGCTAAATTTTTTAGCTTTTTAACTTCTAGGAGAATTACTTCTCAAAACTTAGAAGGCCTCCGGACACCTTTAATTTCTATGACTTTTTTGGAGGTAAAAATCAACTAGTAACTTCTACTACAAGTAGAAGTACTTCTCATTCTCAAACACCCCCTTTGTAATTTATATCCTTTGGATTATTACAGCCACATGTCACACTCTTAGGGACCACTGACCATATGGATGCTTGTCTCATCCTTAGCTAGCCCTACGTACCAAAATTCATCTTGATAAGCCAGGCACCAATAACCTTCGTCCGATCCCTACATATGCCCACGTACTGAAATTCATCTTGATTAGTAATTCCAGACAGAAAATAAAACATCATTATTAAAAAAAATCTAACTAAAAGGGCGTCTGCGGCTTATCGACGAAAAAGGGAGTCTCATGTACATTTTTAAAATTATATAATTAATTTTTTTTCAAATTGATTTAATTTTGTACTTTTAAAAATTTTTATGATTTTGTTTCGAATTTTGAATAAAAGTTGTAATGAAGTTTAGCCTACATCTGCCATCTATTATGTGAGAAATTTAATGTAAGACAGATTAAGGATACTAACTGTGTGAAATCTCGATAAAAATTTCGATAGTAATGTCAATCTATATAACAAAACAGAGAAGTTGTCTTATCTCTTATCTTATCTTATATGGTTTCAACAAAGAAGGGTCAAGATCCTATTTCCCAACTGGATGGTGGATCTTAGCTACTCACCCCCAATTTTGACAAATGCTTTTTCGGAGAGTGCTATGGGCACGGGCCACCCACTAGTACTGCATATATGCAAGTACAAAAACAGATCCATAATTCATGAAAAATTACATAAAACGTTATATAATGAGTCAAGAATCCAAAGGATCTTTGAAATCTTCAAAAATATTAAGTATAGACTGAGATCTACTCAAAATACATGGGTGAGGATCAAATGTAAATTTTTTACTAAATTAAACTGAATGTATCAACAATTAATAATCATAAACTAAGCAATCACATACTGAATGTATCAACAATTAATAATCATAAACTAAGCAATCACATACGGTCCAAAACTGACCCATAAATCTAAAAATCGAGTTTTATACATTCCACAAATATCAAATAACATAAATAAAAATTCTAAATTCTTCTCCAAGTACTTCAATACCCGCCAGTACTTCATCCGCCCAACCGAATTGCATTTTCACCTTGCTCTTATTCATCTGAAACACATAAGGAAATTTTAAATAAAATGATCCTTTTTTTAATTTATAAAAATCTATTTTTTTATTTAATTAGTATTATGTACATTAGTTATGGTGTATTAAAGAGGTGTATCCCTACTCACATCCTCCCTATTGTGTATTATTTATGAAATTTACTTAATTAATTAATTAAGTATCACTTATACACTGCTAGTATAATTACAAGGTCATCCTCCATTTATTTCAATTATCTCAAAAAACCTTCAGGTTTAAAAAAATATTTCAAAAGTGTTCAATCAATATGTGTGGGTCTCATTACTTATGTAATAAATTATTTTAGGTTTATTATTAATGAAATTAATTATTGACGATATCCAATTAAATCCGGAGTCTATTATTTAGCACATATTTGTCTTTTGCTTAAATTATTCTCCTAAGGGCAATGTGGATACCCATACTTTCAAACACCAATCTCGAGGTCTAACTTATTATAAGTCTTGCTACACCATAGCCTCTCCTGCAACACGCTGGATCAACTCCCCTAATTAAATATAGTTACACTCAACTACTTATAGTTAATTCAATTTTTTGAGATTGTTCCTTATAAAAATAGACCTATAGACCCGTGACACCATTAGAAGTGTTTGGGGATCTCGGATCTAAGTCAGAACTTTGTAACGCCATAAGAGATTCTAGTGAATTGCCTCCAAGGAGGTCGAGGACGTAGTCGTCGGACCTCCGGCGACGAACCTCGTAAACAGGTTGCCTTTGTCTCTTTTATCTCTATCTCTCTCTCATTGGCTTGATCTATCTGTTTTATTTCTTTAAATGCTTACTTGTGCATCAAAACTTGTTTGTGGTGTGTCGATCCGACTAAGATCGGACAGCCAAATCGGATCGACCCCCCACAATTTGGCGCCGTCCGTGGGAAACGGGTAAGAAGCTTCAACGTGCTCCTCTTCCTCCACGGCAACCAACCTACTGTACCACAAACACCATCCACCCGCGTGGCCGAATCTTTTGGTCTTCAACCGATTGATCTTCTTGTTCTTGAACCACCTGGTCTTCTTGGCCTTATCCCAATCAGTTGATGATCCTTCGTGGGATATCTTCTCGGGCATTTTACAGAGCTCCACTTGGGAACCTAGCACCCCACCACCACCTACTAACCGGCATGGCAGTGCCGCCTATCCGAGCACCTCTTGGCAATGGTTGCCAACTTCAAAAGAGAAAGAGGTGGAAAGAAGAGGGATCCACTGCCATGAACAACGACTTCCTATGAGTTGGCCGACATCCTAATAGCTCGGCCGCTACACCAGCCGTGTTCCTCCATGTCAATCCATCAGCCAACAGCTTGGGGGTCCACTTGCACACAGCTGTGCGATCAACGTGAAAATCAACATGCAATCACAGCCGCCTATACCTCGTGGCCGGCCAGCAAGATATTCGCCTCTCGGCTAGCTTGCACGGCCCACATGGCCAGCCAGCCGAGAGCCAAACATCTCACGGCTAGCATACTTTATGATCGTAGACACCTCATGGGGTGCCTCTCGAGCCATCTAAATCTAGTAGCCGTTTACTTGATCTTCCCGGCAACCATCACAGCTAGGTCTTCATCCGCCGGCAACCATTTGGCCAACAAGCTCACCATTCAATAGTTCGACAATCCGTTTGACCTCTCGGCCTCACCAAAAAAAAAAAATTCAAAAGTATATAAGACAACACGCGAAGTGGCATATAGGATATAGTTTGTTTTGGGACTGATTAGGTGTGTGCCAACACACCATACTTGGTGTGCACACCAATCCCTCTCTTCATTTTCTTTTATAAACATGTACAGCACATACTACTCCACCTTGGCCACCTGGCCGACATGCTCCACCCAGCCCCTTGCCCACATGCTCAACCTCGGCTCTTTACATAGATGTTCAACCTCGGCTCCTTGCAGACATGCTCCACCACGGCCCTTTGCCGACATGCTCCACCTCGGGCACCTTTCCGACAAGCTCCACAATGGCCCTTTATCGACTTGCTCCACCTCAGCCCCTTGCCGACACACTCAAACTTGGCCACTTTGCCAACATGATCTCACCTCGGCCCCGAGCTGACATAGTCGACCTCGGCCAGCGTCGCCACCTTATGGCCACCAACAAATCAATAGTCAGCAACATTATCTCTCGGCTTATATATATATATAAGAAGAAAAAGAAGAAGAAGAAAGGGGTTCGAACCCACCGCTTGCAATGCCTCCATACATACAAGCAAACTATACTCAACTCAAATAGCTCCATCAAACAATGATGACATCTCACGGGTTACCTCTCATGGGAACATCACACCTCTCAGATAAATCATCAAGAAGTAACAAACTTTTTAGAATTGAACAAAAGTCTCGGCCAATCAGCAAAGGTCAATCGACAAGTACCACACATCCGTATCAAACTAGGAGCTTCGTCAATAATCGATCTCCATCTTCAAAATAAAAAAAACCCCTGCGAGGACAAAAAGTTATGTCCAAAGTAGGCCAAGGCACCCAAGTCCTTCTCGGCTCACAGCCAAAGGCGTAACAGGACCTTGACACATATGATTGGCATCCTTCAAGAGCAGGCATAGTCCGCCTTGATGCATGAGAACTGTATCCCTCTCCGAATGATGAATAAGTCATGTCCAAAGCCAACCAAGGCACCCAAGTCCTTCTCAGCTCACAGCCAAAGGCGAAACGGGACCTTGACAGGCAGTATCATCCCTCGGGTTCCGACGTAGTTTCGTCCTGAGGGGTGACAGCCCAACTAGCACCTCTCCAAAAGAGGAAAAAGTCCTATTGATCACAGGCCAAGCACCCAAGTCCTTCACAGCCTACAAACCTGAGGTAAAACGGGACCTTGACAGGCAATATCATCCCTTAGGACCTAACGTATTTTTTATCCTCAGGGGTGACAACCCAAAACACACATCTCCAAAGAAGCCAAGAGTCGTTCTGATAGGTCTTGTTACTTTTAACAAAATCTCGTGACACGAGACATCAGCATAATCATCATTATCATAATCATTCATCATCATCATCATCATCATCATCATCATCATCATCATTCATCAACATTATCATACATCGCATATCATTACTTCGGCATCGTCGACATGCTTAGACGGACATGCTCCCATGAGCTTTGACCCCGAAAGCTCTGATGAACACTCTTCCGTGAGCCCCACCAAACATCCTTTGGAGAGCCCAAGCTCATAACAGATTCTTCTCGAATACGAATCATCTCCCATAATGGAGCTCCACCTCCGAGAGGGGGCTATGTGGGTACCCATATTTTCAAACACCAATCTCGAGTTCTAACTTATTATAGGTCTTGCTACACCATAGCCTCTCCCGCAACACGCTGGATCAACTCCCCTAACTATATACAGTTACACTCAACTACTTATAGTTAGTTCAATTCTTTGAGATTGTTCCTTATAAATATAGACCCTGATACCATTAGAAGGGTTGGGGGATCTCGAATCTAAGTCGGAACTTTGTAACGCCACAAGAGATTATAGTGAATTGCCTCCAAGAAGGCCGAGGACGTAGTCGTCGGACCTCCGACGACGAACCTCGTAAACGGGTTGCCTTTGTCTCTTTTATCTCTATCTGTCTCTCATTGGCTTGATCTATCTGTTTTATTTCTTTAAATGCTTACTTGTGCATCAAAACTTATTTGTGGTGTGTCGATCCGACTAAGATCCAACGGCCAAACCGGATCAACCCCCCGCAAGCAATACTAATATTTCCAAAGTCACTAAGTCTCTTGGTGGGCCCCATCATTCTAGATTTAGTATGTTCTCAAATGATTAAGTATCTTAAATAGTGTGTAATTCATGCCCCTACATAATTTTTCTCAAAAATCTAAGTACCAAAATGACCGTAAGTGTCTAGTGTCCAAAATAATCTTTACTGTCCAAAAATATTATGTCTAAGTTTTTTGTATTAATTATAGGGATATAAGATGTCTAATTACTATTAAATAATACACAAAAAAAAAAGATTTTAAAATCCTTAAATGACAAATTACCACAATACCCCTGAAAGAAGTTCAGGGTATTACAGGTTTCCTAAGTACAAATTAAGGTGATAGGAGAAAGAGGTAAGAGTTAGAAACTGAAAAAAATAAAAGCGGCGGCGGGGGGTGGGGGGGTGGATTAAGGTGATAGGAGAAAAGAGGTAAGAGTTAGAAACTGAAAAAAATAAAAGGGGGTGGGGGGTCTGGTCATTTTATGAGGACTTCGAAATTGACTGACGGGTTAAGAAGATCGTTTACCATTTTGCTGTTAGTCAATGACATGGACCTAAAGTCAAGGGGCATGATGTGGTGATGCTAGCTAGTTTTGTAAAGTACAAGCAAGTTTTCTATATTTTATCAAAGAGGGATACCACATTGCCGAAAAAGAAAAAGATAAAGGGTTTCGTTATAGGGAATTCACAAACGGAATAATAGAGGCTGGAGTAAAACTTCTGTCACAATCGGATTGCAAATCACACAAACACAGCCAATATTGAGTTCTCTCGGCACGTACACCTAAAAAGCAAAAGCACATGGGTACGTTGCAAAGCACTTGTGTACGTGCCGAGAACTCATTGGCTTGTGATTGTGTGATTTACAATTTCGTGTGATAGAAGTTTTAGATCTGGTCAAGCTTTAGCCCCATAGCCCATGGGACTAAAAAAAGATAGTGTACTTCTGGGGTCTTCAAATGTTTGTTACATGATTACAAATCCTATTGATTTTGAAGCACTTCTCAATTACTCTAGTCCGTACATTTATGTGTGCCAGCTCTTGTATGGACAAAAGTTAGCTACCTTGCTTGATCATCTCAAAGAATCAATTGCACTTTTTTTTTTATCAAAAGGTCACGATGTAACAAATTCTAGCTCACGCTTTTGGCGTCAGCTATAGCACCATTTTTTTTTGTTACTCACCGGTGCCATCTGGGCCCACTGACCGCATGAATGTTTAGCCCGAGGTTTAAAGGGGACCGTTATAACGGTATAACGGACTGCAGGCGTTACTGTTTTTTCCATTATAAAGAAAAAACACTGGTGGCAAAAACGGAAAAATTGTCCTGAAATTCAAATTTTGGAATTTTAAATTTTCAAAAATGGAAAATAACGAAAAAATACGGACATTTTTTCACAAATTTTTCCGGAAAATAAGGGCCATTATTTCTTGGGCGTTTTAACAGTCCATAACGTAGCAGGGGAGGTCCAAATCCGTTATAACGGATATAACGGTCGTTTTCTAAACCTTGGTTTAGCCCAGCCTTTGCTAGACATTCATATCAAAAACTGAAAAAGGATAAAAGTAGAAGAGAATGAAATCATGATCTTGTGGTGGGCCTACCTATTGGATGGACTGAAACCCACAATATATAGTGACCAAACTATCTAATCATCAAGAGGTAAAATTTGGATGGTTGAGAAAAGGGTCAATAATGTTGAAAGAAGTCAATACATCCTATGGGTTACATAATCAGTTGGCTCAGATTTTATTGGCTCATCCAAGAGATGACCCTTGAGGCTCTAACATGCAGGTTCACCACTATATATTCTCCACCGACGAAAGCATCTTTATAAACGAGTGCAAGGTCTCCGTGAAACTTTGAGTGCGCCTTCTTCTCTTTGTACTCTCCCTCTCCCTCTCGTCTCTCGTCTGACTGAGTCGATTCGTCCCCATGGCGGAGGATTTGCAAAATCGCATGAAAAGCCTGTACAAGGCCTTGATAAAAGGGGATAGCAAGGAGGTGCTTAAACGCTACAAATCAGATATCAAGGGCGAGCAACTAACAACACTTCACGATACGGTCCTCCACATCGCGACCTACTCCCAACACAAAAAATTGGTCATGGCCATACTGAAAACAATCCCCCAGGAGTCAGATATACTAACCAAAACAAATGATCTTGGCGACACCATTCTCCACGAGGCTGCAACCACCGATATGATCGATGTAGTTGATGAGATGTTGAAGGCAGAACAGAGATTATTAACTATGCGCAACCGCTACGGGGAGACACCTCTATTTCGCGCCGCCCAGTTTGGCCAGACGAAGATGTTCAAGCATCTTGCTGATCTCGTCGTTAAAAAAGATCCCCAAGGCGGCCATTGGAGGAGGAAAGACGGGACTACTGTTCTTCACATTACCATCCTTGCTGAATTCTTTGGTGTGTGTGTGTGTTACAAATCTATACAGCTCATAGCCACAACCCCAATACATTATTACTTGTGTGTTCGTTTTCTGATAAAAATTTTGATGATGATACAGAAACGGCGCTTCAGACAGTGAAGTTTTACCCAGAATTACTTGACAAACGAGATACAAGTGGGATGACGGGTCTGCAACTTTTATCAAGCATTCCATCAGCGTTCAAGAGTGGGAGCAATTTTGGATTACTGAAGAGATTCATCTACTACTGTATGATCTTCCTTATCTACATAATTTTGTTTATCTTGTTTTACACACTCGATAGCGTGGTACATATTTTTTCAATCTTGACCGTCCAATCGTTGGTGCCTTATAAAAGTTTGAAAATTATATCAATTAATGATCGATGCAAACTACGATTGTGTTTAAAACGAGGAAATTTTTTTCATACCCCCGATGTTATCTTTTGAATTTGAAATATATACCCCCCACAAATTGAAAAACCCGACTCACGTACCCATGACCAGGGTCGTCTCTACCTTAAGGCTAATAAGGCAGTCGCCTAATGCCCCTTGGGCCCTGGCCCTACATGACACATTTGTTTTGGGCCCACTAACCACATGCTTGTTGGATATATGTACAAACTAATAATCAACCCTATTGGTTATCTCTAGCCATAGATTTTAGTACTTTTTGGGATTGAATATAGCCATTGGATTCAAGCATGTTTTTTTAGTAGTACATCAATAGGTGGGCTGAACATCCAGGCAGTTATTGGGCTCAAAAAATGATGTAGGGCCACGAGAGTCCGCTGCATGGATAGCAATGGGAATCCTCTGCATTTAAATTTTTTCCGTATTTTTTATTATCACGAATAGTTGTTAAATAAAGATTTTCTATTATATAGAGAGTTACAGGTTTTAATTAATACCATATATATTAATCTATTAAATATAAAAAGGCCTAATATAGAGTTTTCGCCTTAAGCGTCAACTTGTATCCAGACGGCCTGCCCATGACTCAGTCCATCGCCATTGTCTGCCGTTAACCCAAATCGATTAATATTTTTTCAGATGACGAAAATACTCCTTTCTTCAACCTTAGAGAACAAGAATATTTTTTCCCACCAAACCCATGCAAATGAATAATGTTTCCCCCTCCATTGTGTGCCCAAACGGTTGTAAAATCTAGACTGTTGGAAACCTTAGCTCAAACTTGCCCACAGCCACTTGGCCAGCGACCCGTCACACCACCTAAGGGTCAAGAGCCAGCTTAGGATTTGGTTCGTGGGCCCGCCTATTTAAATTCAGACTGCCACGAGCCCAGTCCATAGGTTGCCTGACTCAGCTTGTTTACACCCCCTAGGTATGACCCATTTGGGTTTACAAATAATTATTAACAGACACAACTCTAAGTATGCATGGGACACAACAATTAGTTTAATTTATCCGATCTTCCATTGTTGATAAGGTACTAAAATGCTAGGTGTGTGTCATCTAGGCGTTCCAAGTGGCGATAAAAAGGTGCCACATGACAGCCATGGGGATGGAAAAACTTCTTCAGAAATCGATGATGATATTGATGGATCTAGGAGCCCTAAGCTTCCGCCAACATACAATACTTGCATGGAAGTCTACACCATTATATTGCGTATAGTTGCTTCAGGTATGTGTGCTTGGTAACAAAATTTGGTCTCATTTATAATTTGGCACATATGGTATGGTTTCTTCTTTAAGATTTCTGATGATAGGTCAATGTTCCAGTGCTTGGAAAGATCAATCGAGTGATTTGGGATCTGTTTCGTAAAGGTTCTCTCTCTCTCTCTCTCTCTCTCTCTCTCTCACACACACACACACACACAGTGACCACTTCACCAATGCCATGAATTCCAACATCATGGGTGTAGTTGGGTCTCCATATACCCCATTACCCAAGATATCCAAACCCGTTTAGATTTTGTTTGGGTCCATCTATTTGGACCCATTAATATTGGATCGGGTCTGGTACCTCATGATGTTCAAAGTTTCACTATAGCTAGTTATATATTTTATATGTGGAATCATAAACATCATCCCCTGAAAATATTTGGTTATAGGTTGGCCATTCATGGAGGACGTTTGGAATGAAAAAAGAAAGCATGAATCAGCTATAAAACTTGCCAAGGTCTTGATAAAGCACGATACTTCATGGGAGCAAAGTAACCCTGGGGGAGACACAGGTACGATTTCCATAGCATCAAACAAGGGGATGCATCCCATGCATAAGGCATCGTCAAGATCACATATCAAAAGGAAAGGCAGACATCGCACAAAGCACAAAAATCAACGTAGGGAGGAGGACCACAATTATGTCGACACTCTTGGCGGTGGGGGAGGGGTAGGCCCCCCTAGTTTCCCAACTGGGAGAGGGGAAAGCTCACCTAGGGCTTCTCCAAGGGAGGAAACAAGTGGGATGGGTCCTAACTCTCTCTCCAATGACTCCGAAGTACCGTCTGGTGAAACCATGAATATTGAAAAAGATAGGCTTCAATCGGAAACGCCAATGCTTATTGCGGCTAGCAATGCCATCAGAGAGGACAAGGACGATGTCTCTTTTGAGGGAGGAGGAGGAGGAGGGGAAGGCCCCCCTAGGGATTCTCCAAAGGAGGAAACAAATGGGATGGGTCCTAATTCCCTTTCCGATCACTCTGAAGTAACGTCGAATGTGACACCATTTGGTGAAACCGCAAATATTGAAAAAGAGATGCATCAACCGGAAACACCGTCGGTTATCGCAACTAGCAATGCCATTGGAGAGGAGCACAATGTTTATCTTGGGGGAGGGGGAGGGGAAGGCCCTCCCAGTTTCCCTCTTGGGGGAAGAGGAGGTCCCCCTAGGGATTCTTCAGGGAAGGAAACAAATGGGATGGGTTCTAATTCCCTTTTCGGTCACTCTGAAGTCACATTCGCAACTAGCAATGCCATTGTAGAGGAGGAGCACAATGGCCCCCCCAGTTTCCCACCTGGGGGAGGGGGAGGCCCCCCTGGGGCTTCTGGAGGGGAGGAAACAAGTGGGATGGGTCCAAACTTCCTCTTCAATCAATCCGAATTACCATCTAGTGAGACACTATTTGGTGGAAACATAAATACTGAACAAGAAAGGCAACCAGAAACACCATTGCTTATCGCAACTAGCAATGGCATCATAGAGATTGTGAAAGAGATACTCGCCGAGTACCCTCAGGCAGTTGAGCATGTTAATGCCTATGGGCAAAATATATTGCATGTAGCGGTTCAGAACCGTCAGAAGAATATCTTCGATGTTGTGAAGAAGATGAAAATACCAATGGCAAGGTTGGCCCGAAGGATCGACGAAAAAGGTAATACGATATTGCATCATGCCGCGTCCACAGAAAACTATCGCGGGAGTGAGCAGCCAGGCCCTGCACTCCAACTGCAAGAAGAGCTACTTTGGTTCAAGGTGCACATCCACTCATCCTTCGTTCCTCTTCTTCATGCACATGTAGAGAATGTAGCCCACCACTCCACTGGATGCATGCCATCCTATGGCAGCAATTGACTCGATACAACGACGGTCAGTGGCTGTCGATAAATGTTTCGCTACATATGATTTCCACTACCCCTCGGTAAATGTGTCGCTACATATGACTACGATATAATTTCCATGCGAAAAGATGTTTTTAGCGATGGTCGTTTCTATGGCAGCCGCCACTAAAACCTTTAGTGACCAGTTTTTCACCGACGGGTAGACCGTCGCGACGAATTTCTACAACGCCGGCCATCGCTAAGACCCAGTTTTGGTGTAGTGTGGCACGTTGCAACTAAGAATTGCATTTACACAAATAATTACCACTAAGTCATTTTTCTTTTAGGGTCGGGCTCAAGGGACCCCCTTTTTTGACCCCCGTCTTGGCGTACTGACATAGAAGATGAATCAATGGCTGATTTTTGGTGAGGATGATCTCTATGGTGAGGAGATCATTGTCACAAAAATTCAAATCATTCTGATATTTATAGACTGGTTTAGAAGCTGAGGCATTATGGGCCGTCGATTTTTAGCGGGTAACTTTAAAACCACATTTGATGGGGTTAGAAATTTCAGAATGGGCTGATTTTTTTGTTGAGGTGATCTATATGGTGAGGTTATCATCCCCACCAAAAATCAGCCATTGATTCGTCTTCTATGTAGGTACGCCAAGATGGGGTCAAAAAAGGGGGTCAGAAATGGGGGTCCCTTGAGCCCGACCCTTTCTGTTAACCCAGACCGTCCAATCAGTGATCCCTGATCCAATAGCTTGGACCACTGGTAGTGATTTAATTTTAAATTTTAAATGTATGGTCCTGATCCAACCCCTCTTCTCTATGCAGCGTGTGAAGAATGTCATGCTAGCCCATTTCCCCATGCATCGCAACTCAGAGGGAGATACTGCTCTCGAGTTATTCGCCCAGTCTCACAAAAAACTCCTCAGGGAGGGCCGGGAATGGCTGAAGCGCACATCGGAGTCATGCTCGCTAGTTGCAGTTCTGATCGCCACCGTTGCTTTTGCCGCCGCCTACACCATACCCGGCGGCCCAAATCAAAACACCGGCCTCCCCATCCTCCTCAACGAGACTTTCTTCTTGGTTTTCACTGTAATGGACGTCCTCTCCCTCGCGAGCTCGTTAACGTCGGTTGTGATGTTCCTTTCCATCCTCACATCGCCGTTCCAATTAAAGGACTTCGAACAGTCTCTTCCAAGGAAATTGACGTTGGGCTTCACATTTCTCTTCTTCTCAGTAGCAACTATGATGTTAGCGTTCGCAGCAACGATCCTCCTCACTATACATTTGAACGGTAGATGGTCCACACTCCTCATCTACACCGTCGCTTTCCTTCCTGTCACCATCTTCGCATTCTTGCAGCTCCCACTCTACGTGGCGCTCACAGCCTCCGTCAAGTACTCTCTCAGATTGATAAGGAGGGCTCTTCCTATAATCCCTTCTCCATGTGGGGCCCTCAAGGGGAAATGGGAATAGCTATATATAATCACCGGATCAGTTGGCCTTCAGACCCATCACATTGGTGGGACCCATCTGTTTGTGTACTTGGTAATTTGATATTTGAGTAGTAGACAACTGTTTCAGTCCATATGACCGTCCATTTTAACTGTTATTCCTTTTCTTTGTGTTGTGGGCTTGTCCCGTGGCTTTGTAGTCGTTGGTGAAAAATGATTAATGTTATGAGGTTTGATCAGGTTCGGTGCCTCATTGCGATCTGATTCATGATCGGATGGTCACAGCGCACTCTAAATGCGACATTGACCAAAAGTGTTAATTTTCCTGATGTGGGTCCTATCTCCCATCACCCCCCCCTTCTGGACCGTAGTTGCCGAATATTCGAAGCATAAACACAATAGTGATCAAGGTTCAAAAACCAAAATCGGTGCCCACTAACCACATTGATGTTTAGTCCACCCCTTGATGGATATACATACCAAAAATCTGACTGATTGGTTTTTCTAGCCATAGATTTTAGGATTTATTTTGATCGTTGGATTCAAGCATTTTTTTTGGTTACTTAATCCAACAGCTATAAGTTATCAATCATGTTGATTGTGGGCGTATATATATCCACAAGTGGGTGGCCTAAACATCCATGCGGCTAGTGGGCCCAAAAAATTGAGCTCTTTTGGGCTATCTGCATCTTTTTTTTTTCCCACCATGTCGCCAGACTTCAACCACTTTGGCACATCTGGTGGAGAAAACTTTTGAAGCCGCGGAAATTTAGAAGCAGCGATCATGCCCCAATCATATTGCGCCAGGTACACCTTAATGAAGGGAAATAATACTACGCCCCCAGGGTGTACCTGGCGCAATATGATTGGATCAATGCTTCTAAATTTCCGCCGCTTCAAAAATTTCCTCCATTTGGTGCGAGGGCACGCTAAAGTCAACTTCCATCCACTCAGCCCTTGAGAAACAGGATTTTGTGTCATCACATATCACGTGAGACCCTGATACACTGACACTTGGCACGTGGGGGGGGCTCACTTAGCATGTGAGACCCGCATAATATTTAACAGGTGAGTCCACAAGAAACGTGGGACTTTAATATGCTGACACTTGGCATGTGGAACTCATAAGATATTTAAATTACATAATACATGTGGCTCACCTAGTAAATATGTGACTCGATCTCTTGATACACAGGTTGCTTGATGTGGGGTGCACAAAAGTAGGCTATTTATTTAGTGCAACAAGCTCCAATAGTTATGCAATGTGTGACCCCGTATACGTAATAATTACTTAAAACCAAAGTTGAGCCATGTGTCCACTACTAACTGGTTGACCAAATACTCTAATACTGCATTTTATTTTGTGCAACACACATCTTACACATGTTTCGAATCGCGCGCGAACTCAATTTTATCAATAAACAAACATGCCCTTATGTTGCATGTGGAGCCCACTAATGTGCAATGTAGCAAAGGTTCTTATTCTTATGTAAACAATAGGGAAATTATATGCTACTTCCACTTACATACGGACTCGTTGTGCTTCGTGCATATTTGATCAGAGAGTGATGGGATGTGTGACTCAATATGAAACAATTGGACCCCACATCTCATCATCCTACCTAAATGAGCTCGTCTACAGTTTGTTCGATGAAATCACCGATCACTCGCACATACATAAATGCCTGATATCTAAAATTTCACATTCTTGATCAATGACATTTACAGCACAAGAAAAGATTGGTGCAAACCTCATGGAAGACCTGGAGTATGATTGGTCGATACTCCGGCGAGTTCATCGACACGTAGCAATTCAACAAGCAACGAAGGTCCTTAGGCTCCTCAATCCGATTCACAGTTATAACCTCCACCATGGACTCCCTGAAATCCTCTCTAGGATCATAAGAGTACTTATCCATGGCTACCATTATAATGCACTTTGTACCATCAACCCTTCCCTTCTTCCTCCCCTCATTTCTTGACTCCACCCTTTCCCTGATCATTTGGTCAAGTCTCTCTTGAACCATGGCGTGTGCTAAGCTCGATATTGGTCCGAACCGATCGGAATTAGACTCCTCGACGTTCTCCGAAGAAGAAACACTAAGCCTACAACTGCAACAGAAAGCTCGGCATCCCTTCAGTTGATTCCTCTGCTTCTTGATCTCCTTAGAGCCTTGCATTCTCACACAGAAGGGGGGGCAACAAGAATGTATGTACCACAAATCATTTATTTACAATTGTAAAGCGGGTAGCACGCCGACTTAAGCATTGATCATGTTTTATTTCTTAAATTAATAGCTTTATATTATTTTTAATTATAATTATTAAAAAAAAAGAGAAGGAATGGATGGCAAGGGAACATTTGGGGCCAAAACCCCCTTGAAATTTGAAAGTAATTAGCAATACCCCCCTTATACTTTCGAACTTTAAGATTACCCCCTTGACCTAGTTTAACAGTGGTTGACATTAGGGGTGTCAATTTTACCCGTTTAACCGGAACCAAATCGGAATCGGAATAGAAAACACCGGTTCCAGTCCACATTTTTGGGACCAATTAAAAAAGGACCGAACCGAACCAAAAATAATGGTTCTAGTTCTGGGTAGTTTAATATGGAACTGAAACTGTTGGGAAACAGATATATGAATATAGTGTTAAAATTCTTATATTATCAAGATTGGACCGAATATATTCGGAATCGGAACCAACATAAACTACATAATCGATTTCAGTTCCGGATCCATCATCTCGAGAACCAGAACAGTTAATTTCGATTTTGACCACCTTAGCAACCGAATTGGAACCGGCCATTGACACCCCCAATTGAGTTAAGTTAAAATGGACTTGAATCAAACGTGATTAGCATTGTACCTGCAATATTATGGTTCTTTCATAAGTGCATTAACAGGCGCATGATGCATGTCACGTTTTAACGTTAGTCAAATGATGGTTAAATTAGGTCAAGGGGGTAATCCTGAAGTTTGAAAGTATAAGAAGGTATAACTAATTACTTTCAAATTTTAGGGGGTGTTACTAAAATACCTATTTTTCAATTAAGCTAGGGATTATGATGTGGGAGGGCCATCTCTTTATAGGGTTATTAGGTGGCAATGCCTTTAAGATGGGGAAGAAGGTGGAGCCCATAAATCACCCACATTTTGATTGAAATTAGGGTTTTGGGTAAACTTTCTATTTTGGAGATAGGCTTTAAATGATGCATGAGAATATTTTTTAAAAGTGATTTTGGTCTTTTGATCTAAAAAGCCTGTTGGAATCAAATTCTTTATATCATCCTACTTGCCTATCTAATTATGGAGAAACCAGAGTTGGATACACACAGCTGTGTGGGAATCTCCTCTTTATGGACTCCACCTGCTCCATCTTACACACACTTGAAAAAGCATGTTTCGGCAACAAATTTGCTTAAACAAGGGGGGCTAATTCGATATGAGGCAATTCCTTGTGATTTTCGTCTACGTTCATCGTGGATCGCTCTGTCTGTTTGATTAGGTTTTGTTTTTAATATCGTGGGTTTACGAAGAAACGAAATTTTTTCGTGGATTTTTGTGCGCAGATCTAGTGAAAATTTAGATAAAAGAGATAATCAGATGGTTGAGGTTTAACGATGACTCATCAAAAGGTTATTCCAGACTGAAGAAAAATCAGTCCCCTATTAAGTCATTTGATGCCAATAATATTAAAATAATGGATAACGGACAAATGACAGGTCATTATCTCCATTATAACGCTAAGCCTGGTTATATTTTTATTTGGGCATTATTTTCTAAATAACGGCCATTATAACACTAACCCTAAAACCAAATCACAATTCAACGGTAAATCCCAGTATCGGTACTAGGTTGAAACCGGTAAAATATGAGCCCGAAACCTGTGAAAATTGGTTAGGTTGGGATCCGGCGGTTCCTATGTTAACCCAAATTGTTGCCAACCCACCCTTTAAGGAGTTGTTTTGGGACTTCAGATAGAAATATATTTCCAGCCTAGTTTTCTTTTTTCCTATTTTTGGCCAGAACCAAGGTTCGGCAAATGCAGAAATCAAAAGTAAATTTGAATCACAGATGCTAAAGGTGGGACAAGCCCCCTCTTCCCAAACGGCCATTAAGGGTCACATGCTGGGCCGGGTTGGTCAGACATTACATTAGACTTGAGGTTACGACCCAACACAGGAAATTAAGGCGTGAACAACTTGGCTTAGGACCAATTCGGGGTTAGATATATGATCCACCGACGATGGAAGTAATTTGGGTCTTTGTTATGACCCAAACTGTATAAAGGCTTAGCTTTCCGTTCCACGGTCACCTAGGTGCTTTTGGAGTATTAATTAGGTTCTTAATATTTGGTATCAGAGGCAATCCCATGTCACGGTTCAAGTTGCACGAGTGGCAACCTAAGGAAAAGGGTACTTGGGGGGCTCATTCCAAAAGAAAAAATAAGGGCACGGGAAAGAATATCAGGAGCGTACCGAGTAAAAGGCACTTGAGAGTGGGCTACCATGGATGTCGGCCTCGGACGACCTAAACTGTATAAAGGCTTAACTTTCCACTCGCTATCACCTAGATGCTTTCGGAGTATGACTTTGTATGCAAATAGTGTCAGTACGGTTGGATGTCCCTGGGAAAATGTGTTATTTCAATGTTTTCAAAAAATAAAAATTTTATGAATTAAAAATACATTTTTGAAGGAGCATTTAATGGTGGATACACTATTTGCATACATGTAAACACTTGCATACTAGATTTGTCCGGTTCCTAAGAGGCTTGGCCCAACTTTTATCCTAATTAAACATTAGTAGGCCCATTCCCAGCCCAATAAAATCAAAGCACAGACGCAAGACTCAACCCATGGGGTTTCATGTACCGGCCCATCTGCCCATTCCTTGCCCGATCAATAGCTCATCGAGAGAGTCTACTTATCCAAGGGTCGAAATCATTTAAACAAATCTGACCAATTAATAAACGGCATCGCATGCTCCCAAGTGGATGAAGCCATGGATGGATGACGAAGTATGAAATTTCAGACTCGCGACGCACCACGAAGGAATATTTTATCCCTCTCCGTTTCCTACGGCGCCTTAGGGTTTGAGGGACACTCAGTCTATATATAGCCGCTTATCCTCCTCATATCTCCCTCTCGGACTGATATGAGTTCGTTCTTGAGTTAGGGTTAGGGCTAGGGTTTAGGTTTTGATCTTAGAGCTTTTATGTAAAAATTTAGAGAGAACGGAAAATCCCGATGAAGAAGAAAGCCCATGATAGGAAGTGCCGTATGACACTCTAAACAGCAGCGGTGAAACCTTTGTTTCCCATCAACCAACGAGAACCCTCAGTTTCGTTTCGACTTCGATTCCGATTTCGTTTCGATCTGTTAGGGTTCGTTGGTCGGGAACATTGTCCCCGCTGTGTGTGTGATTTGAAACGGGAATCTGAGGGTTTAAACTATCTGTGTTTCTCCATTTTCCTTTTTTTCCTTTCTCGTTGAACGGTCCGATGCCACGTCGCCGGTAGCTAAGATTTGCATTGACCGGCGATGCTATGATCGGACCTATATTAATATAATGTTTTGCATTCTGATAGGAACCTGTGGATTGATCAAGCCGTTCATCCACGGAGCCGATTTATGCGATTACATTTTTTATTCGTTACTTTGTTTTTTTATCTGTAGTTGAAGAAGCCTATGATGATTTATCTTGATTTAAGTTGGAATTACCGGCTGAAATTCATTTTGATGTTACAAAAAGACTGGCTGCTATCTGAGGCTTCAACCAAGGTTTAAAGGGGACCGTTATAACGGTATAATGGACTGGGGGCGTTACCGTTTTTCCGTTATAACGAAAAAACGCTCAGGGGCAAAAACGGAAATAACGGAAAAAAAAAGGGAAAAATGGCACCGAAATTCAAATTTTGAATTTTAAAATTTCAAAAATAAAAACTAACGGAAAAAAAAATGGAATATAATGGAAATAACGGCCGTTTTTTAAACCTTGGCTTCAACTACCATACCAAAAAAAATGTAACGAACCGCCATTTGAAAGTCTCTGCGTGACAAAAATTAAAGCTGGAAAAGGCTGACAAACACCATTGAAAAGAGTGTCTGTACCTAACCGTTGCCCTTTAAAGGGGTCTGTACCTAACAGATGCCCTTTAAAGGGGCATTTTCCCGTAGAGGCATAAAACTTCAAGTCACAATACAAGCCACTCACTAGGTAGACCTATATACCAAAAATAAACATCATCAGTAGTGCATTGGATTGAAGTTATTTTCATGGGTTGATTTTAACCGTATGAATTTTAGAATTATTTAAGTTCAAAAATCCAAAGGTTGTAAATTACTAATCAGGCTGATTTTTAGTTTGCAGGTCCACCTAGGGACTGGCCAAACATCCATATGGTCAGTGTCCACTAAAATGCGACACGTGGCTTGTATTGTGATAGACATTTTATGCGTCTATGGGCAGATGCCCTTTCAAAGGGCGTTTAGATACTTCGGCAAATTTCCTCCGGTGGTCGCAGATTGTATTAATAAAGCCATGTTTAACAAATTGCCCTGATTATTAGTGATTTCAAACCTTTGGATCCTTTTCCCCAAATAATGGCTCCCACGAAATTGATTCCAATCCAATCCCTAGAAATAAATAATCAAGTTGATTTTTGGTTTGTAAGCCCGTCTAGGGAGTGGCTGAACATCTGTACAGTTAGTGTCTCATGTTGTAGGCGGTCAATGGGAGTGGTCAGAAGATGGCATTGTTGTGAAATGAAAAATTAATAAATATTTGACAAAGTAAAAGCAAGTTGTTCAAAGAAAAATGTAATGATTATTATTTGATTCTGAATGGAGTTGTGCTTGTGCTTGGTTAATTCGAAAACAAATGAGATTTGGAGAGGGGGGGGGGGGGGGGCAACAATTTTTGACAACGATTTTGGGGGTACCCACGTGGAAGATGAATCAATGGCTCATTTTCTGTGAGGATGATCTCCTCACCATAGATCACCCAGCCCATTTTAAGATTTCTAACCCCATCAAATGTAGTTTTCAAGTACCACGGTAAAAATACTGCTAAACCAGTCTATGAATTTTAGAATGATTTGAATTCACCATAGAGATCATCCTCACAAAAAATCAGCCATTGATTCATTTTCTATGTGGGTGCACCAAATGGTTGTCAAAACCGATCCTGACCCTTGTTTTTTTGGGTATCCCAGCAAAGACAAATCCCACTGCCAAGGAATAAACCCATTTGAACTTTAGGAATTGATGCCAAGAACCTTCAAATTCTTGACGAGAGACTCGTAATTCCTCAATTTTCCTCAAAAGGGTGCCAAGATCATGCTAAGGAGCACTAATTGCCTCCCCAAACAAACTCTCTCAAAAAGGCTAGTGAAATGGGGGGAATCTCAGCCCGACTGCCCAAGTGGTTATGTTCGGCCTGTCAGATTTTGGACATGCCAATGAACTTTGACTTCACTAATAGCGTCTTTGATTGCCAAGTGGGAAAATTGCATTTTCCTTGGGAAAACACAACTGTTCATTGTTAGATAGCCATTTTAAATCTGTATAATTATCCCTACCAAACCATTTAAATCTGGATAATTTTTCCTACTAATCCCGGAATTCATTTCCTATTCAAATACGTGAGAATTCATTTTCACCTGAAAATATGCTTTTATTTTCTCACGATTGAGATATGTGTTCTCAGTTGCAATCAATCAACCATTTTAAGGCATTTCCCATACGTATTTTCTCTGAAAAAATTTCTGTTCAATAAAACACGCCTTAAATGCACAGAAAATTTTCCTAAGAAAATTTTTTTTTTAAGAAAAAACTCACGGGGAAAAGACAGTTGACAGGGATGTTTGATTGGACCGGAGAAAATATACACTTTCTAAGGAAATGAATTCTTGGATGAGAAAATCTCATTTTCCTGGAAAAAAATTTCCCATTTTAAAATAGCTATAAACAAGGGAAATTTATATTTTCCTTAGAATATACAATTTTTCTATGGGAAAATTGCAAAAAAAAACACACCCAAATGTGGTATAATGCTATTTCCAAAATGTTGAGCAATCTCCAAAATAAATTTCCTTCATTGGTTTGAATGACTGACCCAACCAGTTGGAGGGGGGGGAGTCTCTTTGCTAACATCGGGTAGAGACTCCAAATCCAATTCCTATTGAATACAGATAGGATTAGTGGTACTAGAGCCGGCTGAGCCTGAACCAAAAAGACTTCACTAATGCTGTCTGTATTCAATTAGGGTGGTAAAGGTCATGTTAGTCTCTTTAAACATATGCCTAGAGTCAAAGAATGCTCACAACCAGTCGCAAAAGGTTGGCCTTACAATTTTTCAATATTCGGAAAAGAAGATCATGACAATCTATGGCCGAAAATCTTTTTAAGAGATTAAAAGATTCACTTAAAATTTAGGTATTCGATATGCATGTGCTTATGTGGATACTCTTATGTCAATCCAAACATGGCCTTAGTCAAACCCACACATGAATGAGTTAAATTCATCATAGATGACTTATGCACTAACAGTATTTCACTGCATCAGATAAAGAATAAAGAGAATAATGTTAATGTTCCTTTTTTTTTCTTATTACATCAGAAGCCTACTGTGCATTTGGATTAAATGCTCTACAATCCTATTTGACCTTGCATATGCATGGCCCACAAAAATATAGAAGATGATCAAGATTAGCGTTGGGCTTAGACGTTCGAAGAGAGCCTGGGATTCTCAATTCAAGAACTGACCCAGCTAGTTACTTGAATTGGGTTACAAAAGGAGCTAGGCTGATTCTTGGGGCTCCGATTGATCTTGCTATGTGGGAGGGAAAAACCTGTTGAGATTAAATGGCAATGTATAGAACTCTTCATTCCTATTGTCGCCTCTAAACGTTCTGAACTTCACCCACCATGGCATTCCCCGGTCTTTCTTTGACTTCTCCACCTCCAACGTGTTGTCAAGAAGCACCGCAACAATCAACCCCACGGTCGGTGGGGATGAGAATATTGTATTCAAGAACGCATTAAACTGCAAACCGCTCAAACATTATTATAATGTCATGAGAAAAAAAAAACTTGCCACCTTAAGATAATGAGGAAATCAAAGGTACATCATGTAGATCATAAGACCACTTTCTCAATGGCATACCAGTACATGTGCACATTAAGAGGAAGATAGAATGGATGGTTCCTCTTCAATCCTCAATTTCTCAATCCCCTGCATATGTCACATGTACCTGTATGTTGTTGGTAGATCCAACTGGTACCTTAGATTCCACTTGGAAAAAACAGAATAAGGTTTTCAGAGATTTCACTAACCCATCCTGCATGGGTGTAAACAGGACCGTGATGAGAAGACGACCAAAACTCGTTAAAATACTGTGGGATAGATATTCCAAGGAAAAGCGAAAGCCCTGTGATTAAGAGGTTTCTCATAGAATTCATGTTTGTGAACTGAAGGAACGATAGCCCAACTGAAGCTGCAAACGAACAAGGAAACCAAATGAATTAAAGCCAACAGAAAAGATAGACCAAACTTGCAAAAGCTAATGGCATACCCACAAGGCCGAAGAGAACACAGTATAGCGCGGCAAATATGGGGAAGGGTATAGATGCAAAGAGAGCTCCAAATTTTCCTGCAACCAGAGAATAAAGAATGAATGAGTGGCACAAAATTGTCCTGTATGTGTAACGATGTGTAATGGAACTGGAAGCTGAAGACAGGGACTGCAGTCTTCAGAAGAACACCCAGGGTTTCATCACGCTTTCAAAGGTTGGTAGCAACCAACCTAAAATAGAGAAGAATATCATGAAGCCAGCTGAAATCTGAACAACTCTGCGGCTCCCAACTCGGGTCAGTCCAAGAAGGCCCACATTCTCCCTGAAATTTATGGGCAAATGTATCTTTAAAGTTCTATAGCCAGCACAACGACGACACAATAATCAACCACAGCTGTACACCATCTAAAGCATATGTTTCTTACACTGATACAGTAGAACCAGTCACTGTCCCAAAAAGGCCATCAAGCAATGTCCCAATTCCCTGCAAAAGTAATACAGCAAATGTACTCAGCTCCTTGGAAACCCTAGAGAATGAAATTTAATCAGATGTACAAGAATCAAAATGATATCTAATTTGCATCAAGTAAAACTGCAAGGATGGGTTACCACTGGCACATCAGTACAAGTGGCGCACAAACAAGAAGGTAGCACCGTGATTTCAATGTGCGTCCTTTCAGACATACTATGGATCAAATTAAGAATAGTTACGAGCAAAGATCCTGGTAGTTTCTTGAGATCATAGCCGCTGTTTCTGTTGGCTAAAAATCCAAGGAACTACAATGTAATATTTAAAGTTGTTTAATGTTGCAAAGCTAGGAGAATTGCAATAAGGTACTCCAGTCTAACTGGACGGGTGAGGAAAAGTAGCAACCTTTAAAGCAACACTAAAATTTTCATAAGCCTGCCATGTTGGACATGTAAAAAGAAATGGCCAATTTGGTATACCCTGAAGGAAGAAATACCAATTTGATCTTTCCTTTTTTTATTTTTCTCTTTTATGTGTTTTGGCATTCTCATTCCAACTGAACCCTAAAATTTTAGCAATAAAGCAGTCAACTTAGCTTTTTAATTTATACAGTTTATGATGTAGGGATTTTCTTTCTCTTTAAAGAGAATACCCAATCCCCTCTACCAAACATCTCTCTTCTCTCTTCATACCGAAACTGAACTATCATTACATAGAAACAAGCAGGCTCCAATCGCAAGCTTAAGCATATGCATAAGCTAAAGTTGTGTTTGAGAAGCTCACCTGCCAACCAATGCCTCGACTCAACACATAGGCGGGGGGTGGAGTGGCAATTGCCAGACGAGATGCTGCTTTATACGCACCGGTTGACTGCAGTTGTAAAGAGAACAATAAGCACTTTTTGGTAAGGTCGGAAAAAATCACCCCATGAAGAGCATGCATTTTAATACCCAAACTTCATTTATGAATTGATCAGAACCACCAATTTGATGGACCACCCCTTGCTCAAATAGTCATCCAAAATTGATCGATATGTGATTCCTAGCCGTCTAATGATTTTTGGTCCATTGGCCCTTCCAAGAGGTGGTTTACCAATCAAAAGGTCTGTAATAACACAGAGGGAAGCCACCACATATATGGCATAAAGTCAAGGACAAAAAAGCTTTTGTGCAGTAATGGACACCAAAGTCTAGGCCCAAAGAAATACCTCTATCATAGAAACTAAGACTGCAGACATCATAGCAAATGTATGGCCAGCATCAAAAGTTGGTGCACCCCACTGCAGAGGATATGGGAACTTGAACCTGAAAATATCCATTACATGGAATTCTAGAAAAAAATGAATGCTTTACATATAAATCAAACAGGAGAAGCAGATTTACTCCTTTTACTTACCACGGGGCAGAGGATATGAGATTTGCTCTGTCAGTACGACAATTATGTTGTGTTTTAATGGGTCTATTTTTGTAGGCCCCACCTGCAGTTAGGATATGGGAATATACCCAAATGATCGTAATACAGATCAGTACGGGAAACCGTTCAAATATGGGGACATCCCTGACTGGCCTTACATGCTTCAAATACTGCAATTTCGCAAAACCATGTATCACCATATGGACACATGAAAGAAATATAATTAAATTAAATCTTAAAAGCAGCTTCCCAATAGAATATGAAACCACTTACCTGTGACAATCCAATGACCAACAAAAGCATTGGTATCCCTATTTCCACGCAATTCCCAATCTAAAGAAAAATGAACTACAATAATAAATTATGTCCTCCAAACAACCGCCGTTAAAGTAATGGAAGAGATTTATGTGAATAAAGGTAAGATGAATACGAGGAAGGCATCTGCTAGATTTTGAGCAGTCTACCAACAACACATGGTTTCAGGTGGCATGCGTGCAGGAGTGTGGACCCATCCTTCGATGGGTACAATCAGTTATTACACTCTTCTGGGTGGTTAGATTGAATATAACAATCTGCTCAAAAAGAGAACATGACAGATCAGAGATTAGGGGATAAAATCATCCAATCAGGTCAATTTAACCTCAAGATTTCCCAGATACATTCCATCAAATGGTGGGCCCATCCCCTTGCATGTATGCCACTCTGTTGTTGGTAAATCATCCTTATAATCCACCCCCTGTGCACATTAAATTCCCTCTAACTGCAATAGTTACCGCAGGAAAGCCTCGCTCGAATAGCCCCAAACCAACTAAGCCTACCACAGGTGCCATACCAAGCGGACTGAAAAACCTGTGAAGATAACCACAAAGAAGTATGAATACTACCATTAAGAGCAGGTACTGGTATAACCACAGAAAATTATTGGCTGCTAAAATGTACCGTGAAAACAGTCCCCAAACTTGGCTGTAACCCAGAATGATCTGTAAGCTTGAAGCTACAATTAGTGATCCTTGGATTGCTCTCATAGTCTGTGTAAATCTCTGCAAGTCGAAGATACGTGAATAAATCTAGCTACCTTGCCAACCTTTACCAGTGGAGAAAACTCTTTAACTACAATTGTCAGAGAAGGGAATGCAAGTGACGTGAACCACCACCAACTTTGCATCGGTCCTTCGTCCCAGTTGGTACGGCCCATAGCTTGCATTGGTAAGGTCACAAGTTCAATTCCACTTTACAAAAACACACAAATAGAGAGAAAGGCATACTTACTTCATGAGGGTCAGTAATTCGTTGCAGCGATGAGTCTCCTATAATATAAAGGATGGGTATAACATAAGCAAAAGAACCACCCACCACTGTCGGCAACCTGGTTCCAAACAATGCTTGCAGAAGCGTGTTAATGCCAGATACAAATAGTAGAGTTTGTATTACCCGAATCTTGTCACCCTGTGTAGTTTAAGCAAGAAAAATGGATCAAGTTAAGTAAAAAAATAAGGAACACAAACTTTGGTCAGGGAGTCCATGCATCTAACCCACTTCTGCCATAGATATTTTTTTCTTTTGATCAGTAACCTCTGCCATAAATATAGACGGGTCAGAACCCAATATTCACTGGGTCATGCCCAGTAGATTTACTAGGGCAAAATCTGAACCAATTGAATGATCCTAAACCAACAAATCAATCAAATTCTTTTGGAGAATCATACAAGTACAGTGAACAATCCAGTAACAAGTCCATAGATCAGTAGTTATAATCAATCAGACCCATTTTTGGTCTAGGTAGTATCCAAGGTGGCTGCCAATGCCCCTGCATTGTGCATGTTCATGGCACAGGTAGATCAAGATAGAGGCCTGACATGTGGACTTCCTGGCCAAAGTATTCCCTAGATGAAGAGAAAGTATGGAAAATGAAAAAAAAAAAAAACGAGGCCACTTGATATGTAAACTAAGATCCAGCTTACGTCACTTCCACCCATTAATGGGACAAGTGCTGAAGGTATCATCACACTAGTGCCCAGCATCAGGATGTAATTTTGAAATGCCAATAAGAACGTTTCAGCTGCAAGAAAAAGCTCAAATCATAAATAAAGTAGACAAAAGAAAGATCGGTTTGCCATGTTAACAGGTAAACCATAACCAGCCACATGTGACAGTGATAGGTAGTCAAAAGTCATAATTACATGTACATACCTGTAATAAAGGTGATCATTTTTCAAAATATTTCTGACACGTTGGACACTCGTTCAAAAATAAATACTGGTTTAGCATGCCAGTACATTATAGAGAAGTATTTTGCTTTGGACGTCCATACTCCTGACTTCAGTCCAGCCTAATAACACCTATGCAGAAGGCTTGGGTCCAACCTAGGATATCTCCCAGACTACAACCAATTGGTACAGATGATCCCAACCAGCTGATATATCATGATTATTTTCAGATGTCTGAAAACTGCACGATGGATCGAATGGGCAGGATCATCAAGAAATTAGAAAGAATGAAAGGGTTAGGATCATCCAGTCAGGTTGAATTTTGACCTAACAGATCTTCGTAGGACCATCCAACGTGCGGTCCCTCAATCCCTACATTAGTGCCACATGCAAATCACAGGCATGGAGAACGGTGTGTCCCCCTCCTGACATAAAGTAATGCTCTCTGAATGCAATGCAGAAGGAAAAAGCCCATCTGCTCTTTTTTAAAAACCTATGGGTAGTTTCGACTTTTTTTACACCAGAGCTTCAAACATCTCGCAACTTTGAAATGAATTTGCATATATCACAGAATCGGGCATAGACATTACCGGGTCAAAAGAAAAAGCAAGGTCCTTTTTTCAGTAATCTAGTATATTCAATATGAATTAATCTAGAGATTAAAACGTATCACAGTGTGCAACAAAGATATGGAATGTTCAGACAAAAGTGTTAATCGTATATAAGGATCAAAATAAAAACCTTCCGTGGGTCTTTCATGCTACACAATCAATATGACCTTCAATAACTCTACATACTATCTAAATATTAGTTGCACAAAACGGTGGTACAGGAGAGGACTCGAATGCTCGAGCGGTGAAGCAGTTGATGTAAACAAGCAGGAACAAAACCTAGGGTTGAAGGTTTTTTGCATCTAAGTCCCAAATCCATTTTGTGACAAGATTCAAAAAGCTAGCCCACTGGAACAACATTCTTAAAAGATTCACACAACAAGCACTCAAATCTTATTCTTAAGTAGACCTAGACCCCAATCTTCTTAAAAATATCATTCGTTACCACAACAAGTGTCATTGACACACCATTTCATTGTATTCCCTAGGTCATTAACAACTACCTAATGAGTAAACGACACAGCACTCTTGGGCTTTTTTGTCGTGTCAATGTATCTACATGCCTACAAAATAAATAAATAAATAAACACAAATCAACAAGAATAAGGGTGTCAACGCGTTACGACAAATACAGCACCGTCACCCTTTATAGGGCCGGGGTTCCATCCTCCAGTCATTACTTTATCAAGTTGTTGTTGTTAGATAGTCTTCCCTCTCATAAATTTACATGTATTAAGTTATTGGGCAGCTCTATAATGTATGGAAATGTTTTCTTTGACCTTTCATATATTTCTTTCACGGTTTAATATTAACAGAACCTTCTATTTTAAATACTAACTAAAATGTTATATTACAACACGTGTATGGACATGTTCACTTTTAGGGCTTTTCAAAGGTGCCATCTCAGACATCTTGTATCTATGTTGACACCGACACCCATGTTCTTATCATTGTTACATAGATAAACAAAAAGTCTACTCATTTGATGGTTTCAAGGCACTAAAATTAATGAGAAAAAGAAAAGGGCATCACCATGTTCTTTGTATTGAAATCAACTTCTATGGCTTATCCAACCTATCATATTGGATACTAAGAACATCAAGATATGAAAAATAGATCCCAATCCCATTCATTAGGAATATGAGAGAGGAATTTTAACAACTTTCTAAGATAAGTTACTAAAAGATAGAAACAATCTATCTATAGTGCCTACTTGTTCAGTCATGTATCTATCTCCCTTTGGTACCATTCGATCATGAAAATTAACTTACTTGGAGGGTTATGAAATCATTGGGACATCAAAAATCAAATCCTTATAACATAAGAGCAGGGGACCACATTATCATCATCATCATAAGCCTTTTCCCAATGGTATGGGGTTGGCTGCACGAATCTTGTTCCTCCATTCACTCCTGTCTAAAGTCATCTCTTCCGTTAAGTCAAGTTTCTAGAAATCTCCTCTCGAAACCTCACTCCACATCCATTTTGGCCTTCCTCTCGCCCTTTTAGGCCATTCGACTTGCACATTCCTCCTCACCGGTGCTGTCATTGATCTTTGTTGTACATGACCAAACCATCTCAGTCAACAACTCTATATTTTTATGAAAGCGTTCATTTCTAATCCTTTCTTTCCTTGTCTTACCACATATCCATCTCAACATCCTCATCTCGACTATGCTTATGTTATGAATGCCTAACATTTTGCACCATAAAGCATCGCCGGTCTTATTGTTGGTCTTAAAAAAATTTCTTTTAGTCTGATTGGTATACGTCAATCACATAGTACTCTGGAAGCACATCTCCACATTAGCCAACATGTATCCTCCTCAATCATTTCTTATAATTAAGAGAACCAAGGTAACAAAATTGGTCACTTTGAGGTATTTTCTGGTTGTTAGTCTAAATTGGAAGATCATCTCTATGGCATCATTACTAAAATTGCATTCCATATACTCTATCTTGGTTCAACTTATTTTAAAACCTTTAGATTCCAAAGCATTACTCCAGAGTTCCAATTTTGTATTTACCTTACCCCTAGTCTCTTCAACTAATACTATGTCATCTACAAATAACATACACTAGGGGACCTCACCTTGGATATGAGCCACTTCATCTATAACCGAAGCAAATAAGCATGGACTTGGGACTAATCCTTGGTGTAATCTCATTGTGATTGGAAACTTAGTTGTCTCACCACCAATTGTTCTAATACTAATTTTTTTCTCCCTCATACATATCTTTATTGATGTCAATATATCCATTTGGAGCTCCCTTCTTCTCCAGTGACCATCAAATTAATTCTCTGGGGACTCTATCATATGCTTTTTCTAAGTCAATAAAGACCATGTGGAGATTCTTCTCTAGAAGACCATATGGTACAACAGTCATAATTTCTACCCAATCACAAATCTTGACCCTAGGATCTAGGGTCGTCAATGGATCGGGTTACCCCAATGATCCAATCTAATCTGATCCAATAATACATTGGGTTGGTTTTGGATCAACCTTGACCTGAACTGATAATGACCAAATCAAATATTAATAATGAATACATATATATTATGCAATAGCATTTTACATTATTAATGAAATATATTATAGAAATGAAATGTATGTTGATAAAAAAAATTGTTATGTTCTTTGATTTAAGAATTTGCAGCATTTATTTTCTTTAAATCAACTTTATCAATGAGATCGTCTCAATGTTGGATCGCCTCGATCCGATAGATTATTGGATCAAGTTTGGACCCGAAAATGCGATCAGATAAGCAATTGGATCAGTTTTGAATCAACCCTAAACTGATCCAAAACCCGATCCACTGACAGCCCTACTAGGATCCAAATCCCATGTAAAAATAAATAGACTTTTGAGTCAAGAATAGTCTTTGCAACCAAATATCCTACCCATCTATTTCACTAGCATAATCCACAACCTTCCAAAAACAAAGTCATAATCAAAAAGTGAATTCTTATACTTGGCTCTTAGAACCTCAGACCAAAGCTCATTTCACAAATTTGAAACCCTATACCAGCAATTTTAATTGAGATTGACCTTATAAGCTCCTATCCTTCTAATATCAAGGCTTCCATTCCTTTGATATACAAACTTGCTTCTAGATCGGTTCAACCTTCAATAAGGGAGCTTTCCTTCCAATAGATATCCATTAAACTTCTCCGGTATGTTAGCCATCAAGCCACGATTCTATATATAGAGATGAAATATACTGACTATTCAGCATCACTATACTCAATGGATTTAATTCCAGAGGATACAGATACTGACCCTTGCATGACTCAAGGCAGGACTAGAACCCATCTACTACAAAGTCGTTACGATGTTCTCGAAGATTCAACCTCTAAAAGGAGGCCCAGTATCGTAAAGGTGATCCTACCAACATGATTCTCCAACTAATAAATTTCCTAAACAAGAGATAACAACACAGCCTGCATAACAGAAACACTAATAAAAGTAACAGTGCCGTCAACAAACTGGAAATAGGAGGGAGGGCCATATCAGGCACACTTCCCCACGGAAAGTTTAAAATCCCATTGAAATGGAACACATAGCTAAGACCCTCCTCATTGAGGTTTTTAAGGAGAAGTAGACTCGTAGCCATTATTCCAAAAATTGAAAACCTAAGTGTTTTCTACATAGAATTCAAACCCACTCTACAGATAATTAAAAATGTACCATAGGTCTCGATTCAACTTCTGAGAAACACTTCAAGAAGGTAAAATGACAACATAACCACTTCTCATAAAAAATTCCAATTTTCACAAAGTTTGTCTAGTTTTGTCTTATTATATCATTTACCACACTCGCCCAACATCTCCCCCATTTCTATCCCCATTCAGTATCAAAAAAATCATAACTGAACATCAACTAACTAGCATACCACGACCAAAAACCAATCTGGGATCAATCCCAGTACTAAAAATATATAATAAATAAACAAAATGTACGGAAAATATGTTCTTAATTTGTGAAGCAACGGTTTCTAAGTTTCCCTAATGGGTAAGGGTAAACACAAAATATTAAAATGGTTTTTTTAAGGCATATTCATTCTTTCTGCAGTAATATTCCTTACAGAACAACTACACTGCAACCACTTAAAAACCCCACTAAACCATTTTTTATTTATCAAGTATCTAAGAAAAACCCACCAACAAAAAACAGCAAAAATGCAAGAAAAAACACAACCCATGAAGAAAAACAGAGATAAAATGAGAGATAACGTCGTTACCCCATGGAGGGTTGGAGTCTATACAGTACTCAAGGTCTTGGAGTTGCTCCATCGGAGGATGACTTATGTCCGCCATTAGAAAAGCTTTGAGAGCTTCAGAAGAATCAGAGAAGGAAGTAGTAGTAGTAGTAGTAGAAGAAGAAGATGAAGAAGAAGAAGAACTAAGAAGAGAGTAAAGGAGAGAGAAGTAGAGAAAAGGTTAGAAAAGGAGTAAAAATATGCCCAAGAAGAGAAGTCCCTCGGTGACGCCCCTTGAGCAACGATGAACCTTTTTGAATTGGGACTTGCTATTACCAAAATACCCCCTCCTTCTTAATAAAACTATTAAGCTGCCATCCGGCCCCACACTTTCTAAACCCTGGTATCCCCAGAGATCGTATCCCCACACCACCCTGTGGTTGAAGAAAAGGACGGGACTGACCCCCAACGGACAAGTTTAGTATGCAACCATTTCCATACTTAAAAATATGAAAACATTGTCAGTACTGTTGGATTTCCCTTGAAAACTGTGTTATTTCAATGTTTTCAAAACAAATATTTTATAAATTAAAAGCACGTTTTTCAATGAGCATTGAATGGTGGATACAATGTTTACATACTTTTAAGTATGTAAATGGTTGCGTACCAGACCGATCCCCCAGCAAGACTTGCCCGACCACCCATAGTAGCTACCACCTACAATATAAGCCACGTGGAAAATTATTAGAGGACACTGACCGTATAGATGTTTGACCAATCTGAAAGTGGATCTACAAACCAAAAATCAGCCTGATTAGTGATTTCAAAACCGTTGGATCTTTATACAGAAATAATGGTAAAATTCCTACGGCTAAGATCAACCAACGAAAATGACTTCAACGAACGCTTAGAAATCACTGATCAGGTTGATTTTGGGTTTGTAGGTCCACCTAGGGATTGGCCAAATATCTATATGGTCAGTGTCCTCTAATAAATTTCCATGTGTCTTATATTGTGAGTGGTCAAGCAAGACTTGCCCGAGACACACACACCCCCAGGGGAAATCTAGTATGCAACTAACTGGTTGCATACTTTTAGAGTATTCAAATTCAGTCACACGTAACAACCAATCCTTGTTAACCGGCCCTAGTTAAGGAAGAGGTTGGGGGATAAAAGGGGGTATAATTGTTACACGTCACTTTCTGGCCACAATTACATGCTCTAAAAGTATGCAACCATTTGCATACTAGATTCACTTGGAGAATTTTAGGCCTGCTTGGTTCAATGCAAATCTGATGCAATGCACCCACTTGCCATAGTTTCAGGATTACACCTGATTGATCGTGCAAGTGGTTGTCAAGCCCTAGCAAACTCTTTAAGAAAATGGATGCAAGCATGTGTAGCCCAAAAATTATGGTAAATGACTGCAATGCAACTCACTGCACTTCAGTGCAAATGCATCCCAGTGCAGCGAACCAAGTAGGGCCCTAGTCAGCATACATTGGCAGACTTAAAATTTTTGAAACAGTGAAGCAGTAGCCAGTGAAGCAGTGGCCAATCAAATGGTGCCACAATCTGCTGTTCAAAAGCATTTCTGAGTTTTGTTCAAAAGCATGAGTCACCTGCTTTTGAACAATGGATTGTGGCATCGATTGATTGGGCACAGCTTCGCCCAGCTTCAATAATTTTCTCTGTAAACATTTTATCCACCAGTGAATGTTCCTTGAAAAACGTGTTTTTAATTTATAAAATAATTATTTTTGAAATCATTACAATAACACATTTTTCAATGGACATCCAACAGTGTTGACAATGTACGCATACTCAGCAAACGTAAGCTGACTAGATTCCAACAGGGCATTGTACGGCCCATTTGCAAAGAGGTGGGCCCCTTTAAGCCTAGTTTTGTAATTTACCTTCAAATTCAATATTCTCTATCCAACATAATGTAAGGTACTACCCTTCTTCCGTACGCTTGGCATACATGAACAAGTGGATGGTTAGGCATTTTTTCTAGGGCAAAGTATAGAGTACAGTTGAATTGGTAAATGGCAGGGGTACTGAACGTCCAGAAAATTGAGGACGAGTTATAGTAGGTGTGTCACGTGGACAGAACAGGTAGAGGGGAGAAGGTCAATTTGGTAATTTGGGATACAGGAATCGAGAACTACGGACTAGACTCCGGACTCCCAGAGTACAATGTAAATGTCAAAGAAGATGACGTTGCACTTGCGACGGCTTCACTTTCGGCTCGCGTAGTCCCACTCAGATCAAATATTCCCAGGATCACGACATCCCCCATTCCAAATCCAAACAAACAAAAATATATTTTCTCTCGCGCTTCTCACAAGATAAGAATCTAGGAAGTGGGTAGGTACCCAAAAATACCTTCACCCCTGCATTTATGGCACGTATCTAGGAAGCGGGTAGGTACCCAATTCAATTTCAATTTGAATGAAAATATACATTATGCTTGTTACACGGTTTCAGAAATGTCCTCATTTTAACGATAACGCCCCAGCCTGTTACTTTTTTCCGTTATAACGTCAAAAACCCAAAATAAACTATCCATCGTAGCAGTCCTTTTTTAAAAAATTACAGTTTTTTACTTAGGCATTGTAACATCACCATGTATGTATCTAGAGAATAGTCACTTTATAGTGAATCCTGTCTATTCGTCAGTTGTGTTCGTCGTGACCCAATCTATAGCACTTGTGTTTGATTGGTGCTCACACGATGCTGGCATCGTTGAGAAATATTTTACTGGAAGGTGCCAGCTTGCTCAATTGTTAAAGTTTGTGGGTGTTGATACCATAGACCTGGGTTCAAAACCCGCATTCACCAAGTTACTAATCTCTTTAAAAATAGGCTTAACTACTGAAAAGAAAAATAATCGAATCATGTCATCCAATTTCGAAATCTCGCTAATCAAATTCCATTGTGAAAGAATGGCCTTTTCATGATATATCTGATCCATGCATAATATCATGAAAAATAGACATTATAACATGTCATGTAAGACGAGAAATTTTTTGAAGCGGTGGGATTTTTGAAGCAGTGATCATGCGCCATGCGCCAATGATCGCACACCACAGATCATGCGCCAATTATTGCGCACCACGGAAAATACTAATTGAATTTTTTGTGCAAACAAGAGGTAGTGATAAACAAATATAGCAAGAGCAAAGGGGGCCCAAACAAAAACCCAAACTTATAATATAAAAAAATAAAATAAATAAAAAAGAGGTTATTTGGAATAAATTAGTGGTTTGGAATTTAGAATAACTTCAATTGCTTCCAAAACCCTTCTTCCAAACGACTACTTTTTCAGAGCAAAGCCCGACCAAATAAATTATAAATGTATTCCCTTGAGAAATTACATGAATACCCTTAAGGTAGGTTCCAGGGTCATTTTGGTAGTTATATAGGAACTTCAAGGATTGTTTATTATTTTCGAAGGGGCTAATATGTGGGCTATTTTTTTTTTATCAATATGAGTTAGTGTTGTGTGCGCAGTTGTACTTGGGGAATAAATGTGGGGTGTATTGAAATTTAATAAGGCGTCAGGTTCGGCAGCTGAGCTGGGCCTGCGCGTTTTGCCTATTTTAATCTTTCTCCCGAGTTGTCTCACCGCTCACGCTCACACACTCACACGCTTTAATGAGTCAACAAGAACATTTAACAGCTCTGGTTTGACTCGTTAGACTCTCATTCTTAAAATAGATAATATTTGAAATTCAAACTTTATACTAAATTAGCATTAATAGAATGTGTACAACGGGAATTAATTTAACATGAAAATGTGGAGGAAAATGTTTGCAATGAGGGTCAAGTCAACATGGTGTTTATAACATGGTTTGAAGTCTCGAGATCGGTGGGCTCCAATCCCTGTCCGGATCAGTCCATTCCAAAATGGGATCGGCCATCTTGCTCGAGACAACTTGAGACTTGTTTAGGAAACAGTTATCTGAGACGATTCATTTTTTGTCTCGATCAGTAAATGTCAATCCCGATCCAGATCGCCCGATCTAGAATGGTATCAGCCGGGACTTCGAACCATGGTTTAAAAAATGTCCATTATAACTAAAATAATGGCTGTTATAACGGATTCGGACCTCCCCTGTTACGTTATGAACTGTTAAAACGCTGAAAAAATAATGATCGTTATTTTTGCTATAATGGCATTTATTTTCCGTTATTCTGGAAATTTTTGTGAAAAATAATGGCTGTTATTTCTCCGTAAATATTTGAATTTCAGTGCCATATTTTCTGTTATTTTTCTATTTTTTGCCCTGAGTGTTGCAGTTAATTAAAACGGAAAAAATGGTAACGCCCCCAGCCCAGAACAGGATCGGCTCATCTCACTCGACACAACATGAGACTTTTTGAGGAAACAACGATCTTGGGCGAGACGATCCATTTTTTTTTGGATCGGTAAATGCCAATATCGATCGGGATGGCCCAATCTTGAACGTATGGGCCGAGACTTGGAATCATGGTTTATAAGCCCGACATTAATTTTATAGGAGTAAAACTTCTGTCACAATGGGATTGCAAATCACACAAACACAGCCAATGAGTTCTCAGCACGTACACCTAAAAGCAAAAGCACACGGTACGTTGCACAAGCACTTGTGTACGTGCGGAGAACTCATTGGCTTGTGATTGTGTGATTTACAATTTCGTGTGATAGAAGTTTTACTGATTTTATAGGAACGTGCTTCCACATCCAAAGATCCTCCGTACATTGCTTGAAATCAGAGGCAGCACAAGATAGAACTCACCTCCAATACAACCTCCATGGATAGCAATGATCAGCCTTGGCGGCATCACTAAAGGGCCGTGATCGCAGCTTGGAAAAACTAGTATACAAACGGTTGCATACTTTAGAGTATACAACTGTGGGCAGAAAGCAACACGTAACAGCCAAATCCCCAAAGATGCCTACACTGATTTCGCAGCAAATTCAACAGTGCTGAACAGTAGGAGTAACCATATTTTTTAAGGCTTTACAGCCAATCGTCTTCATAATGGAGGAGGATGACTGTCGAGGGCGTTGTACAGTTGGTGCAGTCTTATAATAAAAAGTATACATTATTAAGAAAAAGAGACAAAAGGAGGGTAAAAATGAAAAAAAAATGATTAAATGGTGGTGATCATGTGAACCTATTTAAAAAGTGGATTGCTTGTCTCTTAGTAGTGAGGCAACTGTGCAACACACTTTTATGCGTTGCTTGGTTGGTTGAATTCCTCGGAAATGATTACTAGAATCCAAGTGGGGTAGGATCTTAATAATATCCCAAACCTTCTTTTATGATTACCCCTTCCTCACTAAAACCTGAGAAATTTTTTGCTCCTTTGTGGCCGTTCGAGCTGTACATATAACACACTCTTTGAAGACCAAGGACCGTATGGATGTTTGGCCCGTCCCTTGCAAGATCTACAGACTAAAGATAGCCTCATTTCGTTAGGATCTCAGTACATCAAAATAAGGCTCGAATCTCACGGTTGAATATCAACCCATGAAAAAGACTAAAATCCAATGGTTACAAACAACAAATAAGGCTTATTTTTGGTCTATAGGTCCACTTAGGATGTTCCAAATATCTATACGGTTATTGATCTCTAAGAGTGTGTCACGGGGCTTTAGTTTCACCCTGAGGTGCCCATAACTAAAAACACCGTAGCAAAAAATTTGCTCCTCAGACATTGATTTGACGGTTCAAGCGCAAATAAACCCAACCATTAATAATGGTCAATGTTGACCACTGTTAGTCATTAATGTTTTGGAAAGGGTGGCTTTACGTGCACCCATCTCTTTAAGTTGGGTACCCACCTAAAACTTGAGGGTTCGGACCAAAAAAAAATCCTAATGTTTTTAGCACCCACCTTCAAAAAAACAGTCACCTATGCAACCAACCTCTCTCTCTCTCTCTCTCCACGAAAAAATTCAAAATGACCATGTCGATGAGTAAAACTTCTGTCACAACAAAGTTGCAAATCACGGCCAATGAGTTCTTGGCACGTACACCTCAAAGCAAAAAGCACATGGATACGATGCAAAGCACTTGTGTACGTGCTGAGAACTCATTGGCTTGTGATTCTGTGATTTACAATTTGTTGTGATAGAAGTTTTACTCGACAATTGTTGAAAGCTGACATGGAGAGGGTGGTGTCCAGAAGGCCTGCCAACATGGATTGGGTGGTGTCGGCAGTGCCAGCACTGCTGACATCCCCCTCTCCATGGCAGCTCTGAACTGCCAACATGGGCTATGAAATTTTTTTGTTAAGAGATAGAGAGAGAGAGAAATAGGGAGACCCTTGTTAGCAATTTGGAGTAAAATCAAAATGCGAAAAATTCAAGTTTTATTCAATTTTGAAGTTTAAAAATTCAGTCAAAAAATCATTAAACAGTAAATATGCTTCATATGCTTTATACGTGTTTTAAACGTATCACGTCAAAAATTCGAAAATCAAAAAATCGGTACACTTCCAAAGGGAGTGAAATAGTAATTTGATTTCTTTTCCAATGTTCTTTTTTTTGTAATTAAGGTCTATAAGGTCCAAAGTAAATCCAACTGAGCGAGCATAACCATATCCTATGTTTTCTCCTGATCACCCTCGAAGCATGACCATGCAATGTGGTCAACATTTTTTATTGAGCCTATCGGCATAGTAATCTTATCACTGATTGACCTTCATGCATACGTGTGTACATCTGTGGGTTTCTCTATACTGAATCTTACGGTCTATGAGAGTTGTGCCATAGAACGCCTTTTCTTGATGTACATTAAATTAGGGGTGATCCTTGATTTTGCAGAAACACAAAGAACTCCTTCATAGACCTTAAAGTTCATAGGACGGAAAGAGATTTTTTTTTTATTGTATTTTCATTCAAATAAGGGGCAGGAAGGCTCTATGGAAAAATGCTGGTTCAATTCGCCGACTCCTCCTTAATGGAATAAAGGACCTAACGAATGTACAAAAGGAAACCAGTTCACGTGTATATATATATATATATATATATATATACTCTGATATTTTGATTGAGTTGAAAATCATTATTGTGTCTATGTCCATTATTTAACAGAAAGCTCTTCAAATATTTCTTCATCTCGAAGATCATCAGCTACAATTCGTCGACAGACTAAAAGTTTGAGGGCTGGTGTGCACACCTAGCATGGTGTGGCACCACACACAGAATCATCCCCCAAAACCAAATCTTGTTAAACACGCCTCTCCTCTCTCTGTTGGTTTGTTTTTTTCAACTTTTCTACCTTCGGCGATGGTAGAAATTGATGGCGGCGTCCAGCATGGCTTAGCTTTGAGGAGAGTAAAACTTCTGTCACAATTGGATTGCAAATCACACAATCACAGCCAATGAGTTCTCGGCACGTACACCTAAAAAGCAAAAGCACATGGGTACGTTGCAAAAAGCACTTGTGTACATGCCGAGAACTCATTGGCTTGAGATTGTGTGATTTACAGTTTCTTGTGATAGAAGTTTTACTCATTAGGAGGTTTCTCATCCCACCCTTCCATCCTGCTACATGCGGTGGTGCTGGTATGGAGGAGGTTTTGGCCAATGTAGGTCGGTCAAAGTGGAGAGCTTAGAGAGACTGGTAGAGAGAGCGAGTGAGAGAGTGCAGTAGAGAGACTAGTAGAGAGAGAGTGAGAGAGTGCAATGGAGAGAGGGAGGACGATACGGTGCATGGGTGCCCAAACAAATATGGGTGCCACCCTAAAATGGGAGTAGGTGCCCAACTTAAAGAGATGAGTGCACATAGAGCTACCCTTCTGGAAACCGAAGAAGTCAAAGTGGCTTGGCCAGTTCAACCTGGTTTAAAATTAGTGTCTCAAATTTATTTATTTTTTTGATAAATATAAAGTTTATTAATAAAGCAAAGCCAAAAAAGATACACAAACCAAGGTTTAAAAAACGGCCTTAATAATGGATTCGGACCTACCCCGTTATGTTATGGACCTTTAAAACGCCCAGAAATTTTTTTGTTATAGCGAAAATAACGACCGTTATTTTGTGGAAAAAAAATGGCTGTTATTTTCGTTTTTTCCCGTTATTTTCCATTTTTGAAATTTGAAATTCAAAATCTGAATTTCAGCGCCATTTTTTTCGTTATATTCTGTTATTTTCCCGTTTTTCCCCTGAGCTTTTTTTTTCATTATAACAGAAAAATCGGTAACGCCCCCAGTCCGTTATACCGTTATAACGGTCCCCTTTAAGCCTTGACACAAACTACAAAGTACAAACACGACAAGAGAGGTCGAGATGACCTCAACTCACCGAACACCAAGACAGGAACCCAGGACCCTACACTAAGGCCTTTGAACAAAAGATTATAGAAATATTTTGTTATAGGTAATGAAATCATTCATTAAAGGAACTTTTTTTTTTTGTAATTAACACAAAGGTTTAAAGGAGGCCGTTTTAACGGTTAAACGGACTGGGGGCGTTACCGTTTAAACAGCCATTAAAACGGATTGAAACAACCAGGGGCAAAAATAGAAAAAAAGAGAAAAAATAGAATTAAACGGATTTTAATGGTTTTAACGATTTTAACCGAAAAAAAAACGGAAAAAATGGCGCTGAAATTCAAATTTTGAAATTTGAAAATTAAAAAAAAAAAAATGAAATTTAACGAAATTGAACGGATTTTAACAGAAATTAAATGGATTTAACGGCCGTTTTTTTCACAAAATTTTTCAGAATTGAACGGTTGTTTAAACGATTTTAACAGCCGTTAAAACAAAAAAACGGCCATTTTTTTCAAAACCGATAAAACGTGTTAAAACGGTTTTAAAGGAAACGGGCTCGGGGCGTTACCGTTTAAACGGCCGTTAAAACCGTTTAAACAGCCGTTTTTAAAACCATGATTAACACTATCGTAACAAAAACAGAAGAAGAACCAGGGTTTCGAGAACACTGGACAGTGTCCTCCGTTAAGATATTTACAAGCCAATCAGGGAAGGAAGATTCCCAAATCTGATAAGAGTCCATAGATAATGCTTTTGCCGCAGCTAGATCAGCGGCACCATTACCTTCTCTTGAGATGTGAACAAAAGAGAGAGAAGGGAAGTAACTGTGAGAAGGCACACCGAGGCAAGGGGAAGAAAACAACAATAAGCATAAACTCAAAGCAAAAGACTAAAAAAAATAAAAATAAAAACTCTACCCATCCAACACCTCACAAAAAACCTTTTCCCTGCCAACTAAACACGACCAATTGAACACCACTTCCTCGAATCTAACACCCCTCCCGTCTATAATTTGACCCAAATATAAACAAGACCTCTGATTTTCACCAAGATAGCTTCAAGGGTAGTATTTTTACCCTCAAAGATCTTATTGTTGCGTTCTTTTCAAATACCCCACAAGATAACCAACAGAGTTAAAGCTCACAACCTCTTTCCGAGACCCCCAAACACCTTCCAATGTCGAGCTAAGAGCAAATCTTGAATCGATGGAGTAGTCCAAAATATCTACACAAATTCATGAGATTCATAAAAGCAAGAAAAACACAGACCTGAAAATGTTTCAAACAACATGATTCATATGATTCAGAAAAACTATCACATGATTGAAAACAAGTCTATTCTACATTTCTACCATAACAGAGGCTCTTTTTGCGATATTTCCTTCACGAACAAGGGTTCTTCTTCAAGTGATTGAAGAAGAGCCGAGAAGGGGACGAGACGATGCTAGGGTTTGGAGGAGTTGACAGGAATACAACAGTGGAAGATGAAGAGCAAAACTAGGGTTTTTACCTGTTTTAGTTGTTAGATTCAGCGAAGAAGAGAAGATTTTCAGGTTCGTTTGAAATTAACAGGGTTCGTAGCGAGAAGGCGCCAATTGGTGTTTTGAATCTCAACTCTCGGATGAGTTGGTAACTTGGTATGCATGAATAGTAAGGACTAAGGATTACTCTTAAAATTGGCGGTAAATCGTTGGGAAGAGGCCTCGGCTGTCCGATCTCATTTGATCAGATGGTGGAGATCGTCCATAGGCACCACGTCGTTGGTGGATACCGACACTACATCCTGCTAAGTTTTGGGTCAGATCTGATTCGGGGGTATTTTGGAGATTTCCTAAATGACGGGTATTTTCGTCGTTACAGCGTTTGAGAAACACGTGAGCTTTTTACGTTGGTCAAATTAGGTCAATAACGGTCGTAGACGATGGACTTGGTTACGGGGGTTATGTTTGGGGTAAAGGCAAATTTCAAAGAAAAACAGGGGGCGGCGGCCGAGAGGCGGCCTATTACTAGCGATCAAATCAAGTCGTGGGTCCCAATCTCCCAGGGTAAACCTTCGATGACACTGCAGTCACCGATGCCGCTGACTGCAGCTAATGAGCCAAGTGGCACATTCTTAAGAGGATACCGACCGTATGGATGTTTGGCCAATCACTAGGTAGACCTACAAACCAAAAATCAGCCTGATTAGTGATTTGAAACCTTTCGATCTTTGTACCCAAATAGTGCTCAAATTCGTACAGCTAAAATCAACCCATGAAAATAACTTCAATCCAATGCTTAGAAATCACTGATCAGGTTTATTTTTGGATTGTAGATCCACCTAGTGATTGGCCAAACGTCCGTTCGGTCAGTATATTCTTAATAATGTGCCACGTGGCTCATATTGGCTGCAGTCAGCGGCGTCACTAACTGCAGTTGTAATCGAAGGTTTACTTTTTGATGTGCCCACGTGTACGGTAGAGAGAAATAATGGATCTCTTTTCCCGTCCTCCCGTCTTGACCTGAGCATTCAACCAAACGAACGAACGAAACAGCACTGAGCATTCCGGCCTGTCCGATCGAGCCCAAAACCGTCTGAACTCGTGCCCAACAACTCCAATCCTGCAACTCTCCGAGAAAGTTCGAACATTGAGGTGAGTTATCTCTCTTTCTCTCTCTCTCTCTTCTTTTTTTTTGATATTTAGGATGAAAGTTTAGTTGGGTTCCTTCATGTTTGCTTGTTTAGTTCACTTTTTTTTTCCTTCTTTTTAATCCTGATAATGCGATGTATGAGTTTCATGATCTGCGTTTTCTCTCCATGGTTGTTTAGCGATGCTGAGTTTGAATTCGAAGGCTTGGATTCTTTTCTTCTCCTTTTTATTAGTAAATTTTCATCTTTTTTGGTTCTCTGCGATGTTGGGTATTGTCTTTTAAGGTGTGATTTTGAGTTGGTTATCCGGTTTCTGAATAATATAAGCAGCAAAGACGGAGCTTGAGATGAATCACGGATTCTAAAAGTCCGAAAATTTTGCATCATTGAACTGGAGTTTAAAATTTAAATTTCTAGTCCTTTTAGTAACAAAGGATGAAGCTTTTTTTTTCTTTTTTTGGAACTTTTCTGCTCTGATAGGAGATTTTTAATATGCAGTGAGATGGATTTTTCTGCTTCTTTATGTTATAAAAGGAATGCAAGTTTGGATTTTTTTTTATGTTATGACCACATTAATGATCTGCAAGATGGGAGTTTTCTGGTAATTTTAGTAAATTTCCAAATTTTCTCTCTTTGTGGTTGGTTAAGTTGGCTTCAAGGACTTGTTTCAAGTTGGCTATCTGGTTTCTGAATATTGAATAAGCAATAGAGATGGGTGGTTTTGGGTTTTGAAACGTCCAGTAATTTTGGCTTGATAGATGGCCAGAATCGAAATTGAATCTCGAAATTTTTATAGTTGACCAAAATTCTGTTCTAGATACTGGAAATTTTGTTTAAAAACCATTGGTTTCTCAGTTGGGCTTTCTGCTTTTAAAGATTAGTAAAGGCACATGGTGTTATGTATTTCCTCATCCATGTAATACTGTGTTGCATTGATACAGTTACCAGTGCCGACATTGCATCGCAATGTTAGATTAAGTGAACCCTAAAAAAATAAGATTCGTGGATTCGGCAGTATATCTAAATAGGGTGGCGTTATTTGCACACACCTTTTTTTGAGTGACACCCACCTCTTGGTGTGTGCAAATAAGTTACAACAACAAAAAACAAAAACAAAAACAAAAAAACTCCACCACCGAGAGAGAAGAAGAAGAAGAGGAGGAGGCGGACCTCCTCCTCTTCTTCTTCTTCTCCCGGCGGCCTCCTCTTCTTCTTCTCCGAGTGGCTTTTTCCTCCTCCTCTTCTTCTTCTTCTCCAAGCGGCCTCCTCTTCTTCTCCAAGAGGGGGAGAGGGAGGGGGGGAGGGAGGGAGAGAGAGAGAGAGAGAGAGGGGAAGAAGAAGAAGAAGAGGAGGAGAAGGAAGAGGAGGGAGGGAGAGATCTTTCTCCCCCTCTCCCTTTACAAAAAAAAATTTCGCCTGCACAGCCATGTCCACCCTATGTTACCGATATTGGGCAAATTTTTTTTTTTTTTTTTAAGGAAAAAGAGAGAGAGAGAGAGAGAGAGAGAGAGAGAGAGAGAGAGAGAGAGAGAGAGAGAGAAGAATAAGAATAGGAGGAGGAAGAGGAGGCCGCCTGGAGAAGAAGAAGAAGAGGAGGAGGCTTGCCGCCCACCACCAGGTAAGAGAGAGAGAGAGAGAGGGAGGGAGGGAGGGAGGGAGGGAGTGGTGGTGGTGGTGAAGAAGAAGAGGACAGTGGTGGTGAGTTCTTCTTCGTTCGTTTTTTTTTTTTTTTCTCACAACTTTGGGTATGTGCATTTAAGAGGTGGGTGTCACTCAAAAAAAGGTGTGTGCAAATAACGCCACCCTCTAAATAATGTAGAAGAAATATTTACTTCATACAGTAATAAAGATTATAATGCATTACATAATGGGAGCGGACCAACACTCCGTTGCTTGGTTCCACCAACATACTTCTACCGCACGTAGGCAGTGACAAGAACAAATGATGACTTGATGTCATCCTCACCTTCCTCCGGCTTATCACCGGCAGTCTGTTCAGGGTTCCAAACTCAACTATCATTTACCTATAGACAAGTGTATAAATAACTGTAATAAGAATGTTATATTTTCTGCATAAATAGATTTTACTAGAAAAAGTAGAATCATAATCTTTGGTATGCACTAGTTTATGGCTTACAAGGTAGGAGAGAAAAAACAAAAGGAAATCCAGAAGTGTTGTACCAAAATCTGGTGAAGTTCATGGAACACGAACGCAATACAAATGGCATCTGTTGAGTGATTTCCTTTTTATCTTTCTTTTTGTTTTTGTCTTTTGGTAAAGAATCTTTTGTTCTCTGGTTCCAGTCCACTCTGAGATGGGATTTTTCAGCTTCTCTTTGTTAGCGAAAGAAATTGAATTTAAGTGTTCTCTGGTCACCTTACTGACCTGAAAGATGGTTTTTTTTTTTTTTTTTTGCTTTTCACGGTTAGCTAATGAATGTAGTTTAGTCTTTAATTCTTCTGACCATGGAATACAAAGGTCTCTGGTGTCATTTTTCTTTTATATGTATTCACATATTGAACACCTATGTAAATATTGGAATTTTCACTTGGTTTGCAGAATGTCCTCAGATCTACATCAAGAATTATCACCTTCAGATGTCGTTCTGGATGATAACAGCATCCCTGGCAGTTTACTCGCCACTGATGTTGAAACAGGTCCCAGTGAGGACATAACTCTGACAGATACTTATACAAGAAGGGAGGTCTGTGCATCTGAAGAGTATGCAGGACTAGAACCATATGTGGGCATGGAATTTAAATCTGAGCAGGAGGCGGGGATCTTCTATGATGAGTATGCTAGTCATAAGGGTTTCAGCATCCGAAAGGATTCACTCAAACGTTCAATGCGTGACAAATCTGTCACTGCTCGTCTCTTTGTGTGCTCAAAAGAGGGTTTTCGCCGTGCAACAGCTGATGTGAACAAAGAAGGCAATGTTAAGAGACGCAAAGCAGTCACAAGGGTAGGCTGCAAGGCACATATGTGGGTGAAGAGAAGATCTCCAGGGTTATGGGTGGTGAGATCATTTGAGCAGGACCATAATCATGAGCTAATAACTCTAGAGAAATTGAGTTTCCTTCGATCCAGACAGAACATATATTTTGCAACCAAAGAATATACAAGGCAGGGAGGAGTAGGCTCTATTACAGTTCAGAGCTTGTTGACAGAAGAAACTCAAGGTACTGCAAGTGCTGGCTCTGTAGAGGAAGACTCGGAAGATTATGTTGTTGGTAAAAGGAGAAACCTCGGATCAGATGCCCAAATTGTCTTTGATTATTTCAAGCGCAAGCAGGACAAGAACCGGAACTTCTACTATGCAGTTCAACTCGATCATGAACAGAATATGCGTAATGCCTTCTGGGTCGAGGCAAGGTCTAGGATGGCTTACAGTTACTTCGGTGATGTGGTCAGCTTTGACCTGAATTGTAAGACAAATGAATATGGAGTTCCCTTTGCCACCCTTATCGGGGTTAACCATCATCAGCAGACAGTGTTGTTTGGTTCTGCTTTACTAGCGGATATATCCACACCAACTCTTGTGTGGCTCTTCCAGACATGGCTTACAGCAATGTCAGGTCGCCATCCAAAAGTAATAATTACTGACCAACATATGGCGATGGAATCAGCAATTTCACAAGTTCTCCCGATGACCCAACATTGTTTATGCAAGTGGCAAATTCTAGATGAGGCCTTTGAAAAGTTGAAGCAAGTTTTTTGTGCACACAGTACATTCAATGAGGAATTCCAGAACTGTATAGACTTCTCTGAGACAGCTGAAGAGTTTGAATCAAGATGGAGTTCGCTCCTCAATAGATATGCACTCAGGGAAAGTAAATGGCTTCAAAAGCTGTACGAAGTTCGTCAGAAATGGGTCCCCGTGTTCTTACGGGACACGTTTGTTGCAGGGATGACTAGTAATCCTAAAAGCGAAACCAAGAACCCCTTCTTTAATTGGTCTCTCTCCTCCAAGACCAAATTGGAGGAGTTCATTATGCACTACGAAAAGGCTTTAGCAGATCATTATGAAAAGGAGGCTGAAGAGGATTACAAATCAATTTACACCGCACCCGCTTTAAAGACATCGACAACAATGGAAAAGCAAGCAGCAGCTACTTATACAAGGAAAATGTTCTCAAAATTCCAAGAAGAATTATTCGAAGCTTTTGAACAAGTGGTAACTAAAACTGAGGAGGATGGGTTAGTCACAGTGTATAAGGTTGCGAGGTTCGGTGCAGAAGAGAAGAAGTACACAGTTGCGCTAAATGCTTCTGAAGTGAGAGCAAGTTGCAGTTGCCAGATGTTCGAGTTTTTGGGGATGCCTTGCAGACATGCATTGATAGTACTGAGACAGGCAAATGTGTTTATGCTCCCCTCTCATTACATCTTGAAGCGATGGACAAGAAACGCTAAGGATTGGATTGTGCTGGATGAACAAGGTGAAGGAATGCAAAGTGATTGTCCAGATTCCCTGACCTTGCGATACCAAAATTTGTGTCAGGAAGCCATGAAATATGCAGATGTGGCAGCCATATGCAAAGAAGTTTACAATGTGGCAATGGATGTTCTACGTCAAGGTTTGAAAAAGGTTGTTTCTGTGGCAAAGGATTATGAGACACGGGTTCATCTTGGAACCCCAGTTAGTGGTCATCATCAAGGAGATAGTGTGAACAGAGGAACTGGTTCCTGCATATGAATAAAGACTTTGAGCACTCTGTTCTCCAAAAAATAGTATTAATGACCATTTGCAAGCAATGTTAATTCTTTTTTCTGACCCAAGATCATCATCATCATCATCATCATCTACGCCTTCTCCAAATGTTTCGGGGTCAGCAAAACATGAATCATATTTCACCATTCAACTCTATTTAGACTTTAGAGACATATCATCTGTCAAGGTATGTGTATTCAAGTATTTTTTTACTACCTCAATCAACATCATTTTCATCCACATCCTGCCCTTTCAGAGCCTTCAAGTTGGACCAAAGTTCTCCTTCTCACGGGTGCCATTGTTGGCCTCCATTGTATATGCCCAAACCATCTCAATCGACTTTCCTTAATTTTATCTCCATTTAATACTGCTCTCTCTCTCCCTCTCTCATCCGACCATCCACACGTGTTTTACTGCAGAAGCAACGAAGTTCTGTAAATTCTACTTGTCTCGTGCACTTATTTTAGAGAATGATACATAATTCTTTCGTCTCTTTCTTTTGGGAAAAAATCACAATTTCTGAAACAGTAATAAGATAATCTGCAGTCCCCCTCCTTTATTTTTATTTTTTTCAAACTTTAACCTCAAATAAGTGATCAGATTCTTTTTTGTAACTGGTCCGAAATATCTTTAGATACCAACACAGAAGTCTTAGGCATCACAGGTATAGAGAAGCTATAGAACCTCATAATTTAGAATTGCATATCTCTGAATGTACTTCTGGACCCCTTGTTGCTTCAAGAATTCCTCTTATGGCAAGTGGTTGGAGTTTGTTCTCTCTTCCCCTCACATGCTCATTCAAAATTAGGAAAAGAAGACTTAAACTGTTACTAAGGCCCTGCTTGGTTCACTGCAAATCGGATGCAATGCACTCACTTGCCACAGTTTTGGGATTACAAGTGATTGGTTGGGGGGTGTGCAAATGAGCTGGTGTGCAAGTGGTTGCCAAGCCCAGGCAAACTCTTTTAAGAAAATGGATGCATGCATGTGGATCCCAAAAACTGTGGTAAGTGACTGCAATGAACTCACCGCATTTGCACTGGAGTTCAAAATGCATCCTAGTGCAGCGAACCAAGCAGGGCCTAAGGCTCTGTATGGTTGTGCTGAATAAATGTTTTTTGCATATAAATGCCATAAGAAAAAAATAAATAAACTCTAAAAAATCCATAACCAAAATTTAGAAGAAAAAAATTACCTGAAAATGTTCTAGTTCTTAATTTATAAAAAAAAAAACTAATTCTAATTACAATAATGAGGTTTTATAAATACGTAACTAAAAAATTCAAATAATGAATATATAGAACAATTAGTGTAAAAACATTTTATAACAAAAAATATTCAGAAACAACCCATGATAATGTTTTTTTAAAACTCAATTTTTTTTAGAAAACAATGCAAATAAAAGTTCAGGAAAACACAATTTAAACATTTTTATTTATTTCTAACTGAAATAACAGTGTTATAAATGGGAGTATTAATGGCCGGATTTGGGCCGGTCCGAAACACGTGTAGCTAGGCCAGTCATCGAGCCAGGCCTAAAGTAATTTTTTGTATAAAGTTAAGCCAAAGCCAGCCCATTTATCTATGAACCTCAAATCATACCCAAGCCCACCTAGACCAGACCCATCAGGGCTCTTAATGTAGCCCATCCCGCAACCAGTAGGGCCGGGCCCAAAAGCCCAAAGGGCCAATACAGCCCATTAACACCCCTAGTTATAGGACCACAACTTAAAAAAATTCAAAAAACATTAGTACAGGGAAAAAAAACACCTCTAACCTATATATCTAAACTGGAGCAAAGACTACATGGCACTCCCTACTTTAGGCTGCGTTTGGGATTGTGGTAACCCAGGCCTATAGCTTAGTGCTGTAAGCCTTGGGTAAAAGGAATAGGTTTGGTAATTTTAGGACGATTTTGTCATTTAAAAAAAGGTATTAAAGACTGGCAAAGGTAGTTTTGTTATTTAAAAATGTTATTTTAGTATGCATTTGTCATTTACAAGATTTATTTTAGACTTAAAAAGGATTGTTTTATAAATTTAGAAAAGTTATTAAACGCTAATTTGCATATTTAAATAGTTTCACTTAAGTTTAAAAACTGCGGTTCACATAAGCTATGAACAGAAGCATCTGCTTTTACCCAAAAACCTGTGAACAAGTACAGTTTCAAACCACTAAAACCTGTCCCAAGCCGCAATAAGTAACTTTTCTGCTTATTTTCTACAATGCCAAACCCAGTCTTAGCATGGTATTTAGCACCAATCTTGCTTACTTCTATGATCTTGTGTTTTGTCATCTACAGATAATTTGATTGTTTTCAATTAGTGGGAAATTAGCACTTGAAAAACTCAAAATAATTTGATCGATGACACTACTCACAAGAATTTGCAAGACGGTGTTTACACAATCTCTGGAATCAGTCTTTCAACTAAAGTATCGTTTGTGTGTAGAAAACCTTCACAAACTAGACTTAGAAGGCTTTGAAATATATATAAGCAAACTTCTGTTAGTGCACCACACGAACTGCTGATAACCAGAGAGTGCTCTTATGCAATATGGCAGCAAGAACTGTGCTGGGAGGACCCTGCTTTGCAGCATCTCTCAGCCCATGACCCAAAATAATAGGTGTTGGGAGGCCAAACACCGATAAATCAGTTCGAGTCAAACACTGGATACTTTGACCCCAACCCAACACTGGAGACACGTCACCCTTCAAGTTCGTAACCAGAGAAGCCTCAAGCAATGACCACTTACCTACAAAAAGGAAAGAAATCGCAGAAGACAAGTCAGTCCTTAAAACATTATTCATTGCCGAAACAACCGAACATTATTCATTACCAGAAGGCCTAAAAAACCCACAATAAGATTTAATTTCTCATGAAAAAAGAATGAAAGAATTCTTTCAAGATGCCTCTATTTATCTTTGGCTTAATTGACTAGGAATTCCTTCTATTTTCATGCACTAGGAATTGCCTTCAAAGTGAAATGCAAATTCTAAAAACTTCCAATAATTACCATGACAGAGAGAACCCAAAACCCTTTTTGATGTGTGACTTGTGTTGCCAGTGTAGATTGGGATGCCATCTTGCAAGGGGACGAACCGTGAAACAGAACAGTGGTAGAACACAACAAAGAATAGGCCACCAAATGGGGTGCGTGCCTGTATACAAAACTGAAGTGTGTGGCAATCTCTCATTCCATCTCTTTCTCAGGTCCAAAGAATACGGTACTACACACTGAAACCAAAATAAGCAAACATCCAACAAGTCTTCCAAAAGATGGTGATACTCTTGATAAACCAATGCCCCATATCTGTGACAGAAAAGGCTGAAACGAAGGAACAACGATCATATGTTAGTTTTCAGAGAAAAAAATTGTTAACAAAAGAAAGCAAAATACAATAAAGGCAACAACGGGAATTACAAAAAACACCATTAGACAATCATTGGGGTGTCACAGGTAATAAAGAAAATTTGAAGAACTATACAACAGCACCCAGAAGTTTGCTTACCTAGAAGTTTAAAAAAAAAAAAAAACGAAGGACATCAGTTTGCCTAATCTTTTGAAGTCATGCAAAGATTTTTAGCTACCTTTAGGTCTTTGCCTCACAGATTTCTAGGCTCACTTGCAAAGTGGCCTATGGTACCAACTATATAACAATGACACGGACACGTGTGTCGGAGTCCAACACAAATGAGGTATCTGACGCAGCACCTTCAAGCAGGTCCAAATGTAGACACGACTGTCCACATATATTAATATATAATTTTAGTGTATATGTTGCTTCTTTTCAAAACAAAACTAAGAAATATATGAAAAGAAAAATAAAACATTTCCATACACCATATTGGCATCCCATATATTGATAAATATAGGTAGATTTATAAAGGAGGGAGACTATGAAATGATTATAGTTGAATAAACACACCAGCCCACTTTTTGTTTAAAGGATTATATTTTTTTTGAAAGGTCCAAATATATAAAAGGAGATCGAGAAGATCTCAAGGAAACAAAGAGTACAGCCTCAGCAGGGGAAGCAAGAGAACAACCCACCTTATTTCGACAACAAGGAATCGAACCTGCAAACCAAATTACAGAAAAAAGTGCCTCTCAACTCATTGGATATGCTACCCCAGCTATGGAGGAGAGCCTTGATGTTAATGATGATATCTTGGATGGAGCCTTCTTCTCCTCTGAAGACTCTCCTATTCCTTTCCGACCAAATACCCCAAATGACCGCGTACGGGATCATCTTCCAAAAAATTCTGCCCCTAGGAGATAGATCGATCTTGGGCCACCCGCCAAGCAAAGCACCTAAAGACCCAGGCATGACCCAGTGAAGGCCTACTTGAGCCAAAAAGTATGACCAAATCTCATTGGCCAGCTCGCAATGTAAGAGAAGATGATGCGTACTTTCACCACTAGATTTACACATAGCACAAAAATCAACCAAAATCCATCTCCTAGCAATCAAGTTGTCGCAAGTGAGAATTTTGTTCAATGAGGAAGTCCAGGCAAAGAAGCGAATTTTGGAAGGGACATGAGCTCTCCAGATATTGGGGCATATGTATGAATGGGTAGAGGGAGAGCGAGAGAGAGAGTCGTAAAAAGAACGAACTGTGAAAAGTCCAGATTTATTGTGGACCCAAGATAAATGGCCTACCTCCTGAGTTAAAACTGAGTGATCCCTCAAGAAGTTCATCAACCTTGCCAACTAGTCAGTTTCCCATTCAAAGAGATTTCTTCTGAAGTCGAGATCCCAAGATCCCCCTTCACTTGGTCGGATATAAAGGGATGCTATGAAATGGCCTTTCCGTTGAGATAAAGAATATAACCGTGGGAACTTAGCCTTAAGACAAGTGTCGCCACACCAAGTATCCTCCCAAAATCTAACCCTAACACTATTCCCCACGACCACCCTAGTCCCCTCTGGTACACACTCCTTGCCTAAGAGAATACCTTTCTACACTCCACACCCATAGGATAGTCTGGACTCCTTCGGAATCCATCCACCCGGTTCCTCCCCAAATTTACTAACAATGACTTTGCACCAGAGGCTCCCCTTCTCCTTGCCGAACCTCCAAATCCATTTACCTAGGAGAGCCTTATTCATGATCCTGATCTTTCTAAGTCCTAAACCTCCCTCCTTCTTAGGGCGACAAGCTTGATCCCAACTCACCAGATGGTAGCGGAAAGCGTCATCCTTGTCATTCCATAGAAAATTACGCATCAAACTTTCAATCTTGTTCGCTACCTTAACAGGATGGAGAATAAAGAAAGAACATAAACTGGAAGGCTGGAAAGCGTGCTTTTTAAAAGGACTAGCTTCCCTCCTTTAGAGAGATACTTCCCTTTCCATCTCGCTAGTCTCCTCCTCACCCTCTCAATGATTATGTTAGGACCAGCTTCCTACCTTAACAGGGATGTTTAAAGGATTATATTAAAACGGACTAGGAAAAACAATCCCACTATACAAAGAAAGGGCAAGGAAGATAATCGCCTAAAGAGCAAAAGCTACATTAAGCACAGAAGCACACTTTTAGAAATCGATTTTTAGAAAAAAAAATAATTAAATTAGAAGGTGACTTTGTCATATGTGTCAGAAAGTGGACCTGGATGTGTTCACCTGTATCCATGTCATTACATCTTGACACGGCAAAAAATCCTCAAATGACATATCGCTGTACATAGATTACCATTATATAGGCAGGTAAAGTGATATGGTACAGGTACAGTTATGACAAATAAGGTCTGATGGAACCTAAAATTCAAGATAAGGATACACGCATACGTATACACACGTGGATGTTTTCACATCCGCACGAGTAAAATAATATTTTCACAAACATTAAAACCTTCCCCATTTCCTTCTGTGTTTTGTAGGAAAAGCAGCATAAGCAAGAAAAAGACCTCAATGTAATGCATATTTGCAACTTTGCTAGTTTTCTCAAGCTGAAGTCCACGTGCTAAAAGTACCTGCAAGAAAGCAGATATTTTCAGAAGATTTTAATCTGCTGCAGAACCAAGGGAAGGAAACGAAATAAGTGCTTCAGTGACAGTGGATAGTGAATCAAACATTGGATATTGAATAGTTAAAATAAAGTGAGCCAATAATTTAGGATAGTACCTCTGCAAAGAAGGCCAGTACACCAAGTACAACCATGAGAAGGAATGAATAGAAATCTGGAAGCACGAACTTCTGCAAAGATGGAAGCAAATATCATGAAGGGGTTGGCCGATGATGATTTATATATATAAAGAAAAACGGACATAGAATTTGATTAGTAAGATACGGATTTGAGCAATCTCAGCTTGTATGCATTTAAGCATTAAATAATTTAAATTGGCCACATGGTTCTATGGTAATGCATTTGCATAGTAAGGTACTTTGCTGCTAACTCTGCCATAGCTTGCTACCCTGCTTCTGCCATGAACTAGGCTACAGATTTCTGCTTCATGAAAGACTGTAACACGAATTAAGTGCAACAAACCTGGACTGTACCACTATTCAGATCTCTAGCCCACTCTAATTGTTATGCAAAAAAAAAAAACAGATTCTAGTCAACATCAATTTTACATACTGCCCTCTCTTAAAATATACTTTCACATATTTGAGAAATTCCCTTTCTACAAGATGTGATGTCCAAGTCCTATGCATAAATTAGAAGACCTGATTTAACGAATACTTAGTCACTAACCCTCTCATAGTAAAGGACAGGTATTAGCTCTCCCAATAAACACTTCTGCACTCGGTTGAATTACAACCTCAACCTATGTAACCAGGATACTCCATATTATAATAATCTGTCTTGTTGGATACCGTGTCATACGTGTCGGACACATGCTAACACACTTTTTAAACAAACCTTAATTTATTCAAATATTTTGTTTTCAACTATCCCTTATACATTGTTTTTATATTTTAAATGAATACGAATCATCTAACAGCTGAGCTGGTCAGGCTGTGGGGGGTTATACCGACAGACCTGGGTTCGGTCCCATTCTTACCCTAGGGGAGTTAGGTCGGAATAATAAATGTTTACCTATCAAAAAAATAGCTTATCTAAATATATTCTTTCTATATTGTATCCTTAACCTGAACTAAAGTAATTTATATATATATATATATATATATATATATCAACATATGGAATACACTAAGGACATGTCGGTGTATCAGATTTGCGGGGGTCAGTGCGTCTGACACTTTGTATTAGTGTCATACACTGACATACATGTCCTTGAACTTGTAACATTGCCCTCATCTAATTTAAAACTTTGGGTATTTTTGTAACACCCCTCTAAAATTTAGAAGTAATTAGTAATACCCCTTGTACTTTCAAATTTTAGGAATACCCCCCCTGACTAGTTTAACCATCATTTGACTAACATTAAAAAGTGGCATGCATCATTCGCCTGTTAATGCACTTATGAAAGGACCAAAATATTGCAAGTACAATTCTAACTGCGTGTGATTCAAGTCCAATATCACTTAGTAAACCACTGGTAAACAGGGTCAAGAGGGGTAATCCTAAAGTTTGAAAGTATAAGGGGTTATTTCTATACACTTTCAATTTTCAGGGGGTTGTTGCAGAAATTAAAACTTTTTAGCTTGCACATTCCGAGAAATCCACGAACACGTTTTTGTTGGGTTTACTTTATTTCCAAATTCATTTGCTTCACATCAATCCCCAAAAGTTATTTGAGAAGTTCAATTTATTTTGAATTTATGATGCAACTTTCTTCTAATGTTTTTTTATTATAACGATGTGTTAACGTGATTATTACCTTGTCCCTACGAAGAAGAATAACCACCATCGGCTTTCTTGACAGTGATATGCCTCTATATGAAAATTTTTCTTTTCGTAAGACTCAACAAGGAAGTTCTTGTAAGATCTCTTTTTCTTATATAAAGTTAAGCTTCTTCTAAGATCATATCATGTTTTCTTTGGTGGGCCTACGTGTTTTTTTCATCCCAGTCTTCGTACTTATATATTGGTCCATATGAAATTGAACATGCCTTTCTGTGTTACTGTTACACCCCAGACCTTTGTGGCAATGCAAGTCAGAATGTCATATTTGCAGATTCAAGGAACAGGATGGATATGGAATTTCATCTTGGAACTGTGTTGGATTCTTCAGCTAATTGGATAAATGCCATATGCTTTATCTTTGCAATATTTGGGTACTAGTTACCAGGAAAAGTAAAGACAATACAAGTAAAAGCTACAGTTTCAGTCTTTCAGGGCCTCGTGTATTGTTGATGAGATAAAAGATCATTCGAAAACTTATATAAAAATATCCACTACTAAATCAGAAAATCAAAGGAAACCAAGCTGTTAACTTCCCTTGGGATTTTAACAATAGAACAGAAAATCAATCAATAACTTTCTGATTGATTAAGTTGTCAAACCAAACAAATTAAATTGCTTAGTTCTCAGGCAACAGCAAAAGCAATTTACTAATTACAAAATTTTTGAACATTACAACTAATTTGTTGATCAATTATTCAATGTATTTCAACCATATAATGAAATTACCTGTAAGGCAAAAGTACATATTGCTGCGGCAGGACAAGCCACTATGCTAAACGAAAATACTGTAACCCTGCAAAATGAGAGGGAACTATGCTAAGAGAACCATTTTTACACAATGAAGTAATTATAACATTTCAGACAGAACAAAGCATATATTTTCATTATACTTCAACGACCAGATTTTTTTTTTAATAATCTTTAATTTTCACACTAGATATGATATCCATTCAAATTAAACCCTTTTAACTTCAGTATTTTGACAGTAGAAAACAATGGGTTCCACACTTCCACTCATTACTGTCAAAATGCAGTGAGACTATGTAACTAGCATGTTTTAGATCAAATGATACCAAGTCAGTGATCTTACACTGGCTGATCAGATGCCTTTGCTCCAGCTCGTATGAGGCAGTAGCTGATCCCACCAGTTATTGATGAAAATAAACCAACTAACATTGCATAAACAGGGTGGCTTCCTCTAATAACATATGTGTTTTTTGGTTCCTCCGTTTCAGCTAAGCCTCCTGCATAGATCCACATTAAGTATGCATAATGCCTTGGGCAGAAGAAACATAAAACCATCTAAAAAAATTATCTTAGAAAGCAAAATGTGTTTTGACAAGTTTGATACATTCCAAGGATACATAAATCTACTCAAAGATTGCATGCCAAGATATTCCCAAGGAAACAGAGTTGCATTATCCTCAACTACGTAATCTCTTGTTTAGTAGGCAGTATTTCTGTCATCGCCAAGGAATGACACATAATTGGCTCTATGACAATGGACTAGCTTCAAAATGTCCATTACATAATGTCACTAGACAGCTCAGGTCAGGCTGTTGACAGGATTAAGCCTGGCCCAACCCCAACCATACTATTTTATTAGAAAACTCAAGTTGAAGAGACTTGAACCTAGTTAGTTAGAATTATAGAGCTGTATACAACCATAAACAAAGCCATGTTATATTAATAATATTATAATATTTATAAGATATAATATGTTAACTATGTAACAAGGACATAGATATGGAGAGTCAAACACGCAGGCCCCCACACACCCAGTATGTTGACACATCCGTATAGTTCTTTCCTTATGCTGAAAGATATATCTTTGAAATACTTCAGTCCATGTTAAGTATTCAATATAAAATGAATGTATTTAGATTAAGCTAATATACATTAAAATCACATAAACCATATATAAATAATAGCTGAATACAAAATTTTTGAATAAATTGAGATTTGTTTAAAAATGTGTCAGCATGTGTCAGACACTTGAATACGGGAAGGTGTCCAACACGGCAAATTCTTAGAAAACGTAGTGTTCTTGTTACACTGTTTTTGTTACATATGCGTATACAGGTAATTGGATGGGCCAAGTAGCTAGGCCCATATCTCAAGCATAGAATAAGGGCTCATCACTGGTCAAGCCAAGCCTAGCTGGCCCAAAAAACACCTGGGCCTTTGAAATCTGGCATAGGCACGAGCCATGGGATTAGTTTCTCAGCTCAAGCTCGGCCCAAATTGGACTGCGCCTTGAAGCCCATTGGTCTGCCTGACCCATTTGCAACCTTAGCTGTGGATACTAACACCAAGGACGTAAATCTACAGCTGAAATGGTTTAGGGATGCAATGCGATTGTTCGGGCGCCCCGGTGACTAATAGAAGGGAAAACATGGTTGGTAAATTTAGAATATTATTCTCATTTACTTTCAAATTATAGCAATATGTGAAGAATATTTACAATTTGCATGTGTATAGTGGGTCATACATGGGAGTTCAGCCGCCACTTTGAAGAAGATTGTCGTGAGAGTACTATCCTAAACTGCATCTTTGTTGAGATTGAGAGAAACTAGAGCCATGTTCAGACTCATCCATACAAAGTAGCATAACCAGTTTGGCACGAGGAGGATGCGGAAGCTAGTGTATGTCTACAACATGAGGCCCAGTGTAAAGAACCTAAGGGTCAACGAAGAGGAAGTAATTTTAGGATCTCATTGACTTGAATGACATCTGCTATAAGGATGTTAAGGATGATCCACTATACGAGTGTGGTAAAGCATGTCAAGGAGCAATTGAAGGACAAACCACATGGTGAGCAGAGTTCTTACATTGCTAGCAAGACTCGTGCCGACGTCAACGGTTAACTAGCCACGAACACAGGCCAGTACCAGTACTACAAGAGGAGTCGATGATAATCAACGATGATGATGCGATGTAATCAAGCACAGCATCACCGAGGATTGGGGGTGTTGACAATAACAACAATAGTTGGGATACTGGCGATGCACAGAGCAAGAGACACATGAGCCCATTCATAGGTAGGATCGCTTTGACCACACTGCACGCCCAAGACCACAGTCCGTGTGTGAGGTTGGAAAAACAAAAGCAAACATACCAACATCAAAAGTATTAACTGGTGAACAAAGAGGAAGATGACGATCCTCATCTCATCGAAGTTGTGACGTCAATGTTGTTGCAAGGGTGATCAACATTAGGATTTTTGGCAACAATTCGGATCAAGGAGGTGCTAGTTCATCAATGTCATTGCATGGATATAGGTGCCCACTGACAGCTCTCACATTTACAACACATAGTCTCAGGCATTGAAATCGAGAGCCTACGGTTATGAACCACATTCGGGGTTAGTTTAAATTTTTGACCTCACAGTTATTCATATGCTTCATCCTGTTAATGGCAAAAGTACAGTAACCAAGGTATTCAAAGCATCCAGGGTATCCATGGATGGGAAAGTTAGTGGGTATTGATCCCAATTGTATAGGAAATATCCATGACTACACCAAGTGGTACCATTCCATCATGTCATAGGCCCAATACTGTAACTATATTGTGAAATAGTTTTATTAGGACCCTGACCAAAGTGGAAATAATTGATGACCTACCTCAAGCAGTTGTCACTCCATGTGTTTATGACCTTCAGGTTGTAAGGTAGTTGTATTTTTCTCTTATGTACTTTAATGATATGGTTTTAAGTAGTTAAGTGTCACACTGGCTGTTTGAGTGTCAATCTTATCTATATATATGGTATGTACTGAACAATATTTATCCAGCATTTGTTACTCCAAATGATCGTTTGTTGTGTTATAACAAGTTATGACTTATGAGTGTGTTTTCATGCTTGTTTTTATCATTTCCCGGATATCAATGTGTTTCCTACGTTATTGCAATAATTTCATAGAATTCCATAATTTCCAATTTTTTGTAAATTAATTTCATAGCTTCCATAAACTTCCACGAATAAATTTCAAATTTTTACTGACCAAAGTTTTATCTCGACAGTGAAGCTTGGAACCATTATACTAATAGTCCACCAAATAACTGGCAAGGGAATTATAAAAGACATTGGTCGGCTATCTTACTTTAATGGATTTATTAACACATTCCAATGTAAGAAGCACTTGGATGTGGATAAGCAGTTGGTATTAACTCCAACGTGTGGATGAAGAATTTAGATGTTTAAATTGCAATAAAAGAATTTTCCAATTAGCACTAGAAATGGCCATGAAATTGCCTTGAGGACAAGCTTCCTTGCAAAAAGGAAAGGGTATGGCATCAAAATTGAACTACTTTTTATTGATAAGTAACTACAAAGTCAACCACTTAAAACTAACAGGATATGCTGACAGTAAAATAACATCATGTAAAAGCCAAAATATCCAACATTTCAACTAGGAGGCTTGCTAATAAAATCCCATTACTTGGATAATTTTTTGGCATAGCTTCCAACTTGTAAAAAGAAGGCTTCTGTTCACAAATAACTATACCTTGCATAATAAGCACGGGTCGAAAAATGAATAGCAGGCCAAAGAAACTGCAAGCTAGACCTGAAAAACAACACAATTATTGCCTATGCAATAAATTTACAGTTTTAAACAAAGTAAAGAGAAAGAAAAAGAAACAACATAGAATCTCGTATAAAGGAATAAATTAGATTCCAATATATCACAACTAGCATGTAATTCAGACGAATCTGTAAATAGTCGATGCCAATAAACATAGAATACAGGAAATGTATTTGAAATAGCTTTTATTAGAGAAATCATCAGATTCAAAGATATTATTTTGAAAAGAAAAAAAAGAAAAAGAAGAAAAAGAAGAGAGAGAAAAGGAGTAAACTCTCAAACCAAAAAAAAGTCCTTCTAATCCTATGTAACAATGACACAGACACGTATGTTGATGATCAACAAGACACAAGTTGTTTGACATTGCACTATCAAGAAGCCCAAAAGCAGACAAGTCCATTCACATGAGTTATCATGTAATATTTTAGTTATATTCAAATTAGAAGTTAGTTCTAAATAAATATAAGGAAGCAATATATGAAAATTAAAGAAGACATTTCCATACATCATAGAGCTATCAGATAACTTAATAAATCTATGTAGATTTATAAGAGAGAAGTCTATCAAACAACTACGGTATGTATGGAAGGTGGAACACACTAGCCCTCTTTTGGAAATCATTTTTTTATGCAAAATAAGGCACTGCTATACATGTAATACCATCTCAAGCTGTATGTCTCAGTTTTTCAACTTACCAAGACGTACCTGGAGACCGAAGGCAGTAGTGAAGCCTTTCTTTTTTTCCCAGGATATGTATAGTGAATCCACTGACCGGTTCAAAAATCTTATCGGTTGTTCATCATTAAGCTATATAAGGGTTTAGTTGTTTTTTTCTAGCGAATGAGGAATAGGCGCCATTGGCATTAGAGAAGGTATGGCTAAGCCCTTCGACCTTAGATTGGGCTCCAATCTTACGAGTGTTTGGATGCAGAGAAACAGGTGGATAAGGAGAGGTGCATCAAAACTTTTGGCTCTTTCTTTGAACCACGTGAAGAACAGTGGATGAGGAAAAGCACGTCGACTGTGCAGAACTGCAAAAATATAACAACTAGGGTCCCAACATAAATTCATTTTGACTCAAGTAACTGTATTAAAATGCAGCAGCTACATGTGTAGGTATAAAGTCCATTGGACTCAGATTCCTTGAACAGAAAAATAGGTTTAGATTTTGGATTCCACAGTTCTTTATTGAGAAAGTGTTCGATGTGTGAAGCTGCACCATGTGAAAGTGGAAACAGCTTACCACTAGTTGGAGTGCTCCCCCCTTCTCATCTAGAGGTCACAGATTATGGCGCATGCTTCTATTCGCCATATGTTGGGGTCTTTGGAAGGAGCAGAACCTCCGGGTATTTGAAGGCAGGGAGACATCTCTAGAGAACATCATCCTCAACATCAAAGGCTTATTATTCTTTTGGTCCAAAGCTTTTAAAGAATGCCAGGGATTGTTCTTCAAGGATCTAGATTTTAGATGAGATTTAATTTGTACGAGCCTACGAGGGACATAGTGTAGTCTGGCTCCCTCTCCTTCCCCTGTCCTTTTCCTTTTCGCTTTTTGTAGTGTGTCGGTTGTTTTTAGCCTTCAGCAGGTCTTCTCGACCTCCTAGGCCTTTTGTACTTCTTGCTTTTCTTTAATGACAGCCTACACTTATCAAAAAAAAATGTGGAAACAGCTGTGGATTGGACTCAGATTCCTTGAAAGAAAAAGAGATTTAGATTTTGGATTCCACAGTTCTTTACTGAGAAAGTGTTTTATGTGTGACGCTGCACCATGTGAAAGTGGAAAGAGATATGGATGTTTATTTTTTATTTATTTACTCCCTATCCAACTTGCATGTATTTTAGCGTTTCACGTGAATCAAGGTGCATCCCTATTTTATTCACTGGAAATCCTGCTTTTTACATGCAGATATTATATTGCGAAAACAAATTCCATTCAATCACATTTATGACATTGTTGCAGTTAAATAGGAATAAGAACCAAGGATTATATAACACCATATCATCATCATACCTCCAATATCTGCAAATTTCAACTTCTCCTGCAAAATTATTCTTGCGGCAATGGAAGCCATAATTGGAGTCGTGAGGTTCAATACAATGGCCTGAGAGAGAGGTAGGCTTTTGACACTGAAAAGGAGAAAGAGCTGAGATGTGGTTATTATAGTAGTTACAATGTGTTCAGGGGCTAAAGGATACAAGCCATTAGTACAAGTGTTACACAAATAGTAGAGCAAAAGAGCCCAAAGGATTAACAAAATGAAGAGCGCACACAACAAAAATCTAAGGACGAGACAAAGTGTCATTAACACTTGGGAATAACAAAATAATGATGAAAATTAGACATACATAGACGTATATAAGATATAGTTGAAAACCACATAATTGCAAAATTAAAATTTGCTTGAATGAGAACATCAGAATGTGTCCAAAACATATGAATGACAGGTGTATCCACCACTAGTGACCGGATGTGGGAGCAGAAGTGCAGACTCGGGAGCGGGAATAGAAAAGCGTTGGTTCTCAAATCAATGATTCGTCTTTTTTTTTTTATAAGGTAAAATATATTGAAGAGGAAAAAGCTGCAAGGACAGAAAGGAGGACGAGAAGGCCTCCGGAAAAAACATAAACCAAAAACAAAGAGAGACGACTATAGGCTTCTAAACAAGATGGAGTCCAACGGAAAACCATAGTGGATCTCCTTGGTGAGATTCCTCCCACCTGCACAGGTGCACACTAGTGTACAGCAGGGACAAAGAGAGGATTATTCCTACCCTGGCAGAAGTATTCCTTAAATAATAAAAATGGGCAACAGCAGGTAAACCAGGTCAGAATTATTAAGTACCACTTACCTATAAACAAAACCGAACAATGAGAGATATCCCACTAGGGCTCTTGAAACCAGAAGATTCCTTACATATGTTGGTCCAAATAATGGTTGTCCAGTCCTTCTCAACCATACAACTGACGAGATCAAGATAATTGTACATCTCGTAAATACACTTTCAAATAAAGGAATTGATTGGACTGTCATTTCAGAAAGAAGAAGATCAATCAGTACTAAAGCCAACATTTTCCTCAAATAAAATATCAGAATTGGAAAGAAAAACATATTTAGAAATAGGTATTTTGGGGATGCTATGTATTCAACTCTATCTTATTGATTTAGATATAAAAAAAATTATATCCTAGTTTCTGAAAAAGATACCACAATTTCCTTGACCACAAATAGAGCCATGGTCATCAAACATAAAAAAAGGCAACAAAAGACCTAAATACATGTAAAGTGTCAACAATTGCCATGAAACTCTATCCAACATAACCAACATTTTAAGTTGTACCACTAAATGCGTACCCAACATTAAGCCTCCTTGGCTAATTGGCTATTATTTTAGTCCTAATCTGAATAACTAATCAGGTAAAAATTCGGCCCAACCCAACCAACTGCTGTCGAGCCCATTGGGTACTCCAGTATCAGGCTAGGAGCAAATAGAAAATTTGTATACCTGGATGCCCGAACCTCACCAGATTATTAATCGGATCCAAAACTCACCCCGAATAATCAGTTACTACAGTTAGCCATTGACCCCTTAGTATAGGATTACTAGTCTTAAAACTCAATTGATGTTGTACGACACCATCAAAAGGCAAACTTTACAATTTATTAGGGAGCAACGGGCGTATGGTTTGCTTGTAGTTGGCATTCTCTAATCAAATTAGTTTCATCTTTAATTACTAGCAACTATATGATACGCGTAACAACCGCATATACTGTGATTTTATGATATGCAAGAGAAGCACTATATAAAATATGGAACTTTCTAACCTGAGAAAACAGCTGCCAGGACTTCCATGACTGAGTAGATAATAGATGATAATGCCATGCACAGTAAACCTGAGTACTTAGATCCACTCCATGTCCACGAAACAAACTGAGTGAACAATGACACCTCTGTTTCTGTGAATTTCGTCATTTGCTCCTGCATAAATATAATGAGTTAAAAATTAGTTTCCCCAAATTTATCTTGAATGTATAATTCTCATTATAATAACAACTGCAAACTCTAATAAAAACAATTTTTTTTCAACGAAATCATCAGCCCAAAAACATGACTTTTTAGTTAGTACACTTTTATTGTAACAAACAAGTAACTTATGCTAGTTAAATTTCGATTCCAATATCGAATCCTATTCCCCAAAAGCGCAAATATCATAAATGTATCGCTTCCAACATAACCCAAATCCAAATTATGCATAATTTCATGCCAAACTAAACCCTAGGAATCACGATTTAGAAGATTCATTGAAATGGGTATCCAAAAAATCCACTCAACTAATCCAACAAACAAACAGAGAAAGAAACTAATGTGGATTTAAAGAAAACACAATCCAATTAGGGTTTACCCTTGGATTCCTTCTGGAATAAGAGACGGTGAAGATATTGATCTTTGGTTTCTCCCCATCGGTCAGAAGAGGAGTGATCTCCTCAACTAATGCTGTAGCTGATGCGTTGCTGCCGGTGACCAGTTCAACAACGTGATCTCCTCCGCCATCGCTCATCCCTGTAGATGCCATCCTCGATACAACCCGAATCGGTCGAAACAGGCCTTTGTTTTCACCGGCCGAGGAGAAGAGAGGACGTAGAGAAGAAGCTTGTTAGAGGAGACGTCTCTCTCTCTCTCTCTCCCAATTGCTTTAAGTTACCAAGTGGACGTATTAACGGTCAACCGAGTCTGCTCGTATAGAATAGCTTCATTGGGTAGGTCGGAGTAAACCTTCGCTCACACTATGCAGTGAGCGAAGCCGATCACAGCACACAATACGAGCCACGTGGCACAATCTTAGTGGTATCTAACCGTATGGATGTTTGGCCAGTCGGTGGACCTGCAAACCAAAAAACAGCCTGATTAGTGATTTAAAACCTTTGGATCTCTGCACCCAAATAACACTCAATAATGCTCAAATTCCTACGGTTAAAATCAACCCATGAAAATAACTTCAATCCAACGCTAAGAAATCACTGATCAGGTTTATTTTTAGGGTTGTAGGTTCACCTAGTGATTGGTCAAACATCCATACGGTCAGCGCCCACTAAGAGTGTGCCACGTAGCTCGTATTGTCTGCTGTGATCGGCTTCGCTCACTGCATGTGTGAGCGAAGGCTTACTCGGATCTAGTCCGCAACCGGGTTGGTCTACATTGTGGGACCGTCTCCCTAGTTTTTTCTGGTCATCCCAAGGAACACGATTGAGCCTGCCGTGCTCCAGTGGAGTGAGTGGAATCTTGGCATTGATCGGATGGTTATGATCATCTAATCGGGGCTGATTTTAGTACGTGTGTTTACTTTGCCACGTGTACAGCTTGAGGACGGCCCCACAAGCAAAGATCCGAGGTTTTTCAATAAAGACTCATCAATCCAGACCGTCCAAGTGATGGCCCAATCCTTCAATGGGTCATGGCATAAATCCTGCTTTGGAAAATCTTAACCCTTTCGATGTTAGGAGTCAGGACTTTCTTCGAACCATCACCTTGACTTTTTCTTGGTGTGGGTGTCACCTAGCTATTGCGTACTATTTTCTTTTTCATTTTGGTAAGTTTCAGCACTCCTTATCTATAGCCGGTTTTGGTCCCATGATCAGATGGTTAGATTTATCCGATCATGGTGTGACAATTTGGGAGATGGCCTATTCAGAATGTCGACCAACATCTTAGCAGTCCGATGGATTAGCACGAGGAAATGATGACAAGTAGTATCTCGCCGTACGATCAATTTTATTATTATTATTTTTTGTAATCAACCCATTGCATTACACCAAGGAAAAAGATGTAACAAGGTATGCCTGAAACTGTTTCATTTGCGGAAGCGACATTTTTGGTAGTCACCGCATCTGGGCCCACTGACCGCATGGATGCTTATCTCAACCCTTGGCGGATATACACACCAAAAATCACCTTGATTGGTAATCTATATCATGGTTTTAAAAACGGCCGTCTAAACGGTAACACCCCAAGCCTGTTTCCGTTTAAACACGTTTTGCCTTTTTTTTTGTTTTAACGGCCGTTAAAATCGTTTAAACAGCCATTTAATTCTGAAAATTTTTGTGAAAAAAAACAGCCCTTAAATCCGTTAAAATCCGTTTAATTCTGTTTTTTTTTTTTTTTTTCAAATTTCAAATTTTGAATTTCAGCGCCATTTTTTCCGTTAAAATCCGTTGAATTCCATTTTTTCTCATTTTTGCCCCTGGCCGTTTCAATCCGTTTTAACAGCCGTTTAAACGGTAACGCCCCCAGTCCGTTTAACTGTTAAAACGGCCTCCTTTAAACCTTGATCTATATATCTAGAGTTCTTGTTGGAACACTAACCCCAAATAGAAAAGATCATGGAATCTCAAACATGAATGGCTTTGGGCAGTGATCCCCACAACTCAGATCCATCTGATCAAAAATATCGAATGGTCGTTATTGGTTCTCGCACCAAAACAGAATGCCACCATGGTCTCATGTTGGCCAGTTTGGAATGTGGTCCTCAAACATATCATTCTTCCAGAAGGCACCTCAAGACACTGGATATTTTTGCATCAAAGACAACATTATGACAGTACCTTTCTGGTAGGTAACGTTACCTATCTGGTAGACCCAGTTTTTATTTTCATGAATGAAGAAACTTCCACCCTTTCCGGGTAGGGACCATCAGCCGTACAACATCCGCTGTCTCAGACAAAAAAAATTGATGAATATCATCAATAACACCATTCAATGTTAAAACATGCACTTACAGCCACATTATGGCACTGGGAATCACCAACTTGACAACTTGATTCCCGTTGTTGCTGACCTTGTAAAAGAATAAAATCATTTCTTGATTTCAGCTCGAGCATGGCTTACAATATCGCCTTCCACGCCATTTTCTGTAATTCTCTGGCATGGGCTAGAATTGGGTTACTTACCTTTAGTTTGGAAATTGGGATTCAGAGACATCTCTATTTCCTCGAGAGAGCGCCCTTTCGTTTCGACTATGAAGTACATTGTAAATATTGCTGACAAGAAGGAAACCCCACCAAAGCTCGCATATACAGGAGCGATCCCGAATTTATCCACCAATTCCAGGAAGAACAGACCTACCAAGAAGTTACAAACCTGTAATAAAGGACACCAAGAAAATTAAATTCCGTATTTCAGCATGAAATTCAAGGGGTCAGTAGTGAATGCAAAGATGAAGGAAGAAATATATGCATTTGCATTTTCAGAATTAATTTTAATTGCATTTCAAGAATATAACACATACTGATTATATACAAAATGTGAGATAGATGATGGGATAGCCTTAACAAACTTCCTGAAGTTTTAGAATATAGGTACCGAATACTGTGTATACTTTTATTGGCATCCATGAAACAATGACATCAGTACGTACCCAGTGAACAGAGAAACTGAAGCCAAAGATTTTTCCGCGTGTCCTGGTGCTGCTAAGCTCTGGTATAATAAGACCAGTTACTGGTCCAGCACCTATAGCGAAGGCAAATATGTACCTATAAGAACATATGAATTGGAAGGATGAGCTCAATAGGACTTGTCTACAACAAAAGTTCCAAGGTTTTCACCAATCAATGTCTATAATTGAGGAAAATGTTTATAGATTTAAGTGTTTCTGAAATCAGATCTCAAATGCATGACGTCCCAGATTAGATAGCTTCTTGATGGAAAGGTAAAAAGAAAATCAACAAATGTGCTCTGGGCTTGATGACAAGTCAATATTAAGTGCAGTATTCTTCAAGATTACGAATTAACATTGTACATGAGCAAAAGTTGGAATATGAACCCTTCTTCAGTGTTCGCTCACCATGTACGTACAAGATCCAGCTTGCTAGCAATGTAATTAGCAACATTGTCACTAAGATTTGATTTATCATGCAAAATATTGCAGGACTTTGAAAAGAAATTCAAAAGTTTAACGTCCATGATATGCGTGGCTTCCATTGAACTGACCACTAAATAGAAGTCAACAATGATATCAAATTACCGACATCTTGCCTGCATAAATCTTTTATTCAGCAATAACCCAAGACTATAAACTAGGACAATAACCCAACCTCTTACAAGCTCCCTAATATGGTCAATGCTATTATCTCGATTCAATTATCCATAAGGAGAAATTGCTGAAGATGTTGCCCATAAATTAGAGCGAGATGGCTAAAGCGGAGATGTGGTTCTGGAGACATAAGAGCCGAACACATACCAAACTTTGTCTCTTGTAAACAAGCTATGTTAACTCTCCTTTACATTGTGTCTACTAACTTTATTTACTTGTTAAAGTCCCAACATTCCAAGTGGCAAGACGAATCTTACTTTCCTAGACTAACTTCTTTACTCACACTCGCCCAGTATGGTGGGGACCCTTGCCTACTTTTTACCACAACTGGGTGCCATTGCAACACGTCGTTTCTAGAGTATGCCATAGCCACCCCTTGCCTACTTCCCACCACAACCAGGTGTCGCTGTAACGCATCACTTATGGGGAACGCTCTATCATGAGCTAAATGTAGTAATGGATCAAGATTCATGGTATGATTTGGCAAAAGTTTTACACCGGCTCCCAACCTGAAATAACCCTCCTCCTTCATCTGGGCTTGGGACCAGAGATGCAATGTAAAGCACTACACCAGTGGAGTTGTAATGCCTATGCTTTATATAGCACAACATTGCACAATCAAGAAACATGTTCATAAATAAATGTAGCTGAGATGGGGATGTTGATATGGATGAGCAGAAAGGCTAGGAAAGACAAAATCAGAAATGAATTTTCATTTGAGAGAATTAGGAGTAGCACCAATAGGTGATAAAATAAAGGAGTGCGATTGAGATGGTTACAAAGAAGACAGAGAACATCACCAATGAGAATGAACGTGTGGGTGGGTTGAAGGCTCTAAAAGGCGAGGAAAAGACAAAAAAGAGTTGAATTCCTTAGATGAGATTAGGGTTAGGAGTTAGGGTTTCCAATATGAAGAGAGAGAGAAGAGAGAGAATTAGATGGAGGAATTGGATGTCTTGTGTTAATTCACAATGACCCCATAAATCTTATTTATGGAAAAGGGTTACATAAAAAAGGACAAGTATACCCCTCATAAGAGGTATTTACAGAACTACCCCTATACAAGATAAATACGTATTTCTACGTATCTGATAACAAAAAGGATGTGGATTGAGGTAGTGAGAATAAATTCTAAGACACTTGCATTATTGGAAGACATAGCTTTAGATAGAATTGAATTGAAAAACATGAGACATGTTGCCGACCCCATATGGTTGGGATAACTCTTATTATGATTTCTTTCAAATGAAGCATGGAGTGTACAATACATGAGTGAGCACCATTTCATCAAAATACAATGGAGTGAAGAATACATACATGAGAGTTCCCAGTACTGGTAGATTGTGCCTAAGTTGTTCATCTAATGGAGAAGCGATAGCATAAACTATGAGGAACATTGAAGCTGCCTGCACAAACATAGAGATTTAATCAGTATCACAACTCATGAGCAGTGTCCTATCACAACTCATGAGCAGTGTTGCCCTCACTCATTCAAATTATCTTATTTGATTACACTATTTGTTTAGGTCAATCACGAGCTTCAAGAAAATATTCTCAATTACATGCATGAAATAGTGCATGTTCGTTTTGAAAGATTTGAACTTTGAACCTTAAAAATTAATGGTTTTACATGCCCAAAAAATCCAGAAACTCCTGATTCTCTTTTCAAAATATGTGGGTGTGTGGTAGGTGGAACATACATTCCCTTATACACATAGTATATAAGAATTTCCCAACATCAACTCAGATTTAATATTTTAGAATGTCACCCTCCCGCACCATCCCCAAGTAGCTTCCTATTAGAAGCTTCTGCCTCCCTTGCTTATCAACTAAGTATGAAGCAAATAATGAACCTGGAGAAAACAAGAAATGAACAATAATGAGAGGATGTTTCCAAACCATGAGCATAATTAAATTTATAAACACGAGCACATCATAAACATGCAAAAAAGACACATGAACACACACACAAGTTTATGTCGCAAACCTGCCAAGTTGGTAAGTCCGACAAATACGCTTGCTAAAGCACTACTTGTAATGCCAACATCTTTAAAAGTCAAGGATGAAAAATAAAGAACTCCATTTATTCCAGCAAACTGTTGAAGTACGAAAAGGGCCCCTCCGATGAAAGCAACTGCCATCATACAAGAAAATTAGGGACTCAAACTCTGTGTTTGAACAGTACACATGATCTCATCCAAAGACAACATTGGATTTAAAAGGTACAGAGCTCAAATGCAGTAAGAATGCATGTCCCAGTGGTTTATTGCAGCAAGGATTGTAATTAACAACCATGGATATTTTTACAAATTACCAAAAGACTTTTTGGATCCTGAACCGTATTAAAATGATGAACCATATGTCTGATATCCATTATAAGCCATGTTAAAGAATATTAAATCAGTTCTCATCACTGAATACTACCTCTACTGTGGGGCTCCTCAAAGAGTTCCAACCAGCTACTCTCCAAATCACTACCATCATTTTTAATAACGGACTGAAATTCCTCAATCGATTTTTCTACTTCGGTCTTTCCCCAAAGGTTGCTTATAACTGTTTTAGCATCATTCCATCTGCCCACCTAAACAAGAGCAAGAATTATAGCTTCTACCAAACACTTGAAAAAACATAATTTATGGACAATGTATTGAGACATACAATAATCTCATACTTTGCATAGCCAACGAGGACTGTCGACAGTAAACTGCATACCAAGTGCAATGATAAAACCAGGGACAGTTGCAATGTATAGCATCGTTCTCCACCTGAAAGCCAAGATTCAGTAAGCTCTCTCCAGAAGATTTGAAATGAAACCCTATAACCAGAAGGGTCAAGAATTTTTGCAGTTGTCCTCTAGAAGAACAATGAAATATGCTGAAAAGACTTGGAAGCAGTTGTCCTCCAGAAGAACAGTGAAATATACTGTAAATATTTGGACATTTAATAAATGTCATACCTGAGACCATATCACACAAGGTGACTTATTTGTGCAGAAGACAAAATAAGTGCAAATTCAAACACATTCTTACCAGAAAATACACATAAATAAGCATCACCATGAAAACATATATACAATAAACCTTGAGGTTACATACAAACAAGCTCTTAAAAAGCCCATGACGCTAACCGTGAAAGCAGATGCAAGAACTACTAATACATAAACTATTAAAAAAATTGCAGTAAAATGAGTTAATGGAAGGGTCAACTATCGTGTTAAGAGTAAATTTCGTTGAAAAATAAAAATGACAGCAAGGGGAAGTGATTACATACCATGCTTTGGGTATATATTAATTTGAAGTAGCTTGTGTTTTATCAGTTATCATTCATTCAAGTTTATATATTTTTTTCGATAAGTCATTCAAGTTTATATGTAGTCATCCTATGATGTTCCATCTAGGAATCTGAAATTAGCTGTATTTTCTATCAGTCATCCGCTTTTTTACTTTATAAAGTCAGTCTGTAACTGTATTCTAGGAAGGGTACTTCAATAATTACCACATGCTGCACATAAATTTAGGGAAATATTAAATCCATGTAAAATTTTTATAATCCATGGAGAGATTCCCTTTTGAATGGTACCTTGGAGATTGAAAAAAATTGGTTAACCAAAATGAAAGTTCAAAATACCCTCCAAAGGAATCTTTTCGTGGAGAATAGAAACCTCCTGTGGATTCAACATTTCCTAAAATATAATGAAATGCATTCAGCTGACCTTGTAAGGACCCTCAGCGTAAGACATTTTCAAACAGACATGGTGTCAAAGTAGATTATGCGACTTAGGCCTTCGTCTGACCAGTTTTCAGAGATCACAATTCCCAAATCCCAACCAAACTCTACAACAAGCTTAACACGGTGATTCAGATCAACTTTTGTTAAGTTCTCTGTTCTTTTTCTTTTATCACTTTCTTCTTTCTTCAATTACTTCTCTCCGTTTCTGATTCACTAATTCAACCCCAACCAACCACCTTACAGGAATCCAACTCAACAACCAAGTCTGTCCCAACTCAACTGAAATGTAAACAACTCATCAGTCTCAGTCACACAACAGAACCAAGTCTTCATACTGATTGCTAAGGAAAGATTCTATATTATTACTTATTGAATTCAATGAATGCCAATCAGTGGTTAGTGTGAACATAACTGTGGCTGAAGAAAACCAGTCTTATCTTCCATAAAAATCCATAGATTTATTGAAAATAACGTTGGCATGATCTAGCAAATAAATATTGAGAAAAGCTTTCATGAAAGCTTCAGACAGAATATATAATGCACAATATACATCATGACTTACATCATACATATAAGACGTACACGTGTAAGGTTCAAGTGTGCAATTGATCATTTGTGAGATTTCAAATATAGCAGACAAAACCACAGGCTTCTATAAAGATCCACAACAAAAAAGAAATGAAAATGTGGGAAGCTTCAAGATTATGCCAACCCACTGGTAATGATCCAAGTATGGAGTACCTCAATGTTTCATTCTTGGATTCAATCCTAGATTACCGACCAAATAACAAAAAGAGAAGAGCCTCACCAATGTGGATCATTCTCAGAAGGAATCCCCAAGAACAGTGACGTAAGAATCCCAAAGCATGTCCCAATTTGACACAAGGTTCCCAATGAGCCTCTATATCTTGTTGGAGAAATCTACAACACAATGGTTGGGGAATAGATGGATAAAAAGATGTTAATAAATGATTAATACCAGAAATTATCTCTCTCTTATAGTCTCTTATAGGATACAGAAGCAGAATATGACATGAGGAACTTCAACAAATGAAAACTGGAGAGTTTGGCAGTGTAAAAATGTGATCCTTCATCTTCAAAATAAAAATAAAAAGCAGTAATTCTCTAAGATTGTAAAACATGTTAAACAACAAAATACACACCAAATTTACCCACCTAGCTCATGGTTCATCAGGTTTAGGTGAACTGAATTTAAATTTATTGCAGTAGAATCTATAGCTTTAGTTGTTCATTGGTTATATTAGACAGTAAAGAATGTTTGATTCATCAGCACCATTAACATCCTTTCAGCCAGCATCTCAAGGACTTGTTAGCATTCAGCAATTCAATCTCTCCCTATCTTTGTTGTCTAACCTTTTGTTAGCATTTCGCATTGATGTGGAAGCCATGGCATGTTTGCTAAAGTTAAACTTCTAATAAGCAATAAGTAATATACCATTTCAAGAATGTTGACAGAAGTTGGATGATAACTTCCTTTCACTTGGGGGTGTCAGCACTGGTTTGCTCTAAAAATGGTTGTAGAAGAGTGGAGGGGTTAAGAACATCGGGAAGCAATGAAGAACATCTCAGGTTCTGCTGAAAAGCATCTTTCACATGGTGTACCGCCAACAAGCCCACGATAAGTGATAACTGATAACTATGTTGAAGGTTAGCTGAGATTCTCGAGTCCTCAACTCTCTAATTGAAGAAGGAATATTCCATGAGCTTGAGAAACAATTCTATGATGAAAAACTGAAATTACCACTGATGTTCATTAATCGGAGCAAGAAGAAAGTTTGCATTTATTATACCTAGACATGTTTCTAAGTTTTTCTTTTTTGCTTTTCTCAATCAAAATGTTTACATAGAGTTCAATTTTTTTTTAATAAGTATAGATTTATTGAAAGACGGACAAAGGAGAAACACGCAAGAAGACGAGGCGACCTCCTAAGAAAACCAAAAGAAATAAACTATACAAAAGAACTAGTCTCCTCTGTATAACAATGAATCCCATCTAAATACAAAATCTTGGAAGAACACACCCCGACATAGAGTTCAATTTCAATCATTATCCCAATGAATAACATAAAATGAATGCATGAAGTCTTTTCTTCCTCTGTTTCAAATAGTTAGAAAAAGTACCAACACCAAAATTGAACATTTAATAGGATGGAATTTGCAACTTTAGTATCTTTGAGGCAAACTAGTACCTCTGAAACATAAATTGGACCAAGAACAGTGTTCACACCAATGCCAAGGCCAACAAGAAATCTTCCCCAAAGTATTTCATCCAAGGAGTGGGCTTGTGCACTGTTACAAATTGAAGGTTTAACCCGAACCTCAGATACATTTTTTCGTAATAAAAAAATTCGACAAACTGCCAATACAGAAACCAAAATGTATTAAATGAACAACGGGAATTACCTTAAAATTGCACCAAGAATCAATGGTATGGTATTAATCTGAAATGTGCGCCGACAACCAAGGTTATCGACCAGTGAACCAGAGTTTATGCTTCCAATAAATGCACCAGCTATAAATATGCTAACCACAAGACCTTTAAGAAGGGAGTTCCCCTCAAAGCCGAGCTCGCGTGCAATAGATATAATCGGACCATTCATTACCCTGTGAATCGTATTGTAACAGTGCAACTATGATAAAATTCGATATGCAAATTTTCCTTTTTTGTAAATAAAAATAACCAAATTTTACTAGAAGTTCACCAAATTTTCCATTATACCCATCCATTCCAACTAATCATGCCTACAAACCAAGGTTCAAAAGGGGCCGTTATAACGGTACGACGGACTGGGGGTGTTACCTTTTTTTTCCCATTATAACGAATTGTAACTCGGGCAAAAACGGAAAATAACGGAAAAATGGTCCCGAAATTCAAATTTTGAAATTTGAAAAAAAAGTAAAGGAAATAACGGCCGCTTTTTTCACAAAATTTTCCAGAAAATAATGACTTCGTTATAACAGAAAATAACCGCTGTTATAACAAAAATAACAGCCGTTATTTTTGAGCGTTTTAACTTTTAATGGTACATAACGTAACGGGGGAGGTCCGAATCCGTTATAACGGCCGTTTTTTAAACCATGTACAAACCACTATGTTGGTTCACATACATTCATACATGCATGAATGCAGATACACACACATGCACACAGATAAGAGAAGAGAAGCAAAGAAGCTTACCCTATGTGATATCCAAAGAGGAAATCAGCCATGGCAGCTGTAAACGCATGAGGAAAAGCAGGTAACCAACCCAAATCAAACGCTCCATCTCCCTTCTGAGACATTAATACGTTTTCATTATCTGCACAAAATAACATCAGAAAATCATTACAAAAAGGTTTCAAATAGGAGGAAAAAGAGAGAGATAGAAATGTACGGAAAACGAAAACCTGGTTTCTGAGTCTGCGACTCGGAAAGTTGCTTGTTTGCTGCTTCAAGTTCAAAATCAGAACCTGGTTTCTGAGTCTGCGAGTCTGAAAGTTGCTTGTTTGCTGCTTTAAGTTCGAGATTTCTCGGAAAACGGGAAAAGCGTTTCGGGCCGAAAGAAGGACCGAAACGTTTGGGCTTTGATTGTACGGTGGTGATCGCCGGAAGTGATGAGTATAGTACTGCAGCAGCCCGCATCGGAACAGAAGTACGATTTGTTTCCCGATCCCGAGTAAAATGTACGACAGAATAAAAAGTGAGGAACTAAGATGATCTTTACATCTTAACCAAGAGCGTCGATTTCGAGAATCCAACTGTGGTTGTTGTGCTGAGTTGGCATGCACTGGATTCACTTTTTGCCAAAGCACAGTCACCGTTGGATTCTCGAAATCGACGTCCGACAGCAGACGTTTCGGGCGTTGATCCAAATAGTTGGTCCCCAGATCCTGTTCCTTCTTTTAAGCCTTACATCTTTGATCTTAATAATCAAAGTCGATATCAACTGGATAAGTGTAGGGCCCACCCGATAAAGATGATCATTATCCTCGTGAAACTTGTGCAGGACCCGTGTTTCACGCATTGATTTCCAAAAGGACAGATAGGCCCTGCTTTGTAAATATTTGACTTAAATCAGCTACAAACGTTTACTGCACCAAAATTGGTATCTATATAACAAAGGGTCGTGATGTAACGAGGTATACCTGAGATCTTTTCATCTGCGGAAGCGGCATTTTTGGTAGTCACCACTGCCATCTGGGCCCACCGACCGCATGGATGTTTAGCCCACCCTTTAATAGACATTTATACAAAAAATCAGCTTGTCTAATGATTTTTAGCCGTTGGTTTTAGTACTCAAAAGATGGTTGTATTCAACGGCTATAAGAACGCCTTAAAAAGTGCTAAAAAGTGTTAAAATCTAATGGTTCTAGAATACCAATCAGGGTGATTTTTGGTTTATATATCCACCAAGGGTGGGATAAACATCCATGCGGTCAGTGGGTCCAGATGACAGGCGGTAAGTAACCAAAATGGGGCTTCCGTATTTGAAACAGATTCAAGCATACCTTGTTACATCTTTTTCCTATAACAAAACAGGGAAGTTGTCTCCTCATTTCTCTTATCTATTTTGACAAAAGACAGCTAAGATCTTTTCCCAAATGGTGGATCTCAACCACTCACTCCTGATTTTGGCAAATACTTTGACGGAGTGCCGAGGGCACGGGCCACCCACAATAAATATAACAAGTGATGACTGTGATTTTCTTATACCCCCTCTTATCTTATATGGCTTTAATAATGAGTGGCTGAGATCCACTATGCTTCATATCGATGGTTGAGATTAACTCTCACACGATTTTGACAAGCACTTTGTCGAAAAGTGCCGCGGGCAGGGGCCACCCACGCATATAACAAGACAACTCAGTTGTATTCTCTTATCTTATCCATCCATCTAATGTGGACGGTTAGATAAAGATTGGTTGAGATCAAATCCATCGATCTAATGTGGACGGTTAGATTTTAGTCACTCAATCCGCCTCATTTGACCTCAATTTATTCAAAATTTGAATTTCAACACCGTTATTTTTTGTTATTTTCCCATTTCTCCATCTGTGCATTACAATCTGTTATAACAGCCGTTATAATGGAAAAAATGGTAACGCCCCAGTCCGTTATACCGTTTGAGTGCCGAAGGCACCCAATTTTTGCAAACGCTTTTGTCGGAGAGTGCCGTGGGTACGGGCCATTTACTAGTAAAGTATAAACCATGGTTTTAAAAACGGCCGTTTAAACGGTTTTAACGGCCGTTTAAATGGTAACGCCCCAAGCCTGTTTCCGTTAAAACCGTTTAAACACGTTTTATCGGTTTTGAAAAAAACGGCCGTTAAATCCGTTTAATTCCATTAAATTCATTTTCTTATTTTAATTTTCAAATTTCAAAATTTGAATTTCAGCGCCATTTTTTCCGTTAAAACCCGTTAAATTCCATTTTTTTCCAGTTTTTTTCTATTTTTGCCCCTGGCCATTTCAATCCGTTTTAACGGTAACGCCCCCAGTCCGTTTAACCGTTAAAACGGCCTCCTTTAAACATTGGTATAAACTATAAAGTCTCTCTCTCTCTCTCTGTCTCTCTTTCTCTCTTTCTCTCTCATACATTTGGTTCCATGGAAGCTCACAATCACTGACTGTTGCCACCGAATCACCGATGCCCTTGTTGACGCCTTCGGCCACTAAGGCATGAAATGGGTCGGATCAAGGTATATCCTCTAGATCCACCTTTAAACGTTTGATCCACGTCCAGACATGGATCTGACTCATATCCATATCATGAGATCTGAATCTGAACCATTCTTGATTCACACAGAAGATACAAATCTGACCCATATATGAAGATACAAGTCAGACCCACTACAACAACGATCAATAAGGATCCAAGACGAAACCCAAATCAACTTGTTTGAAACCTAACCAAGACTCTAAAAGCACTTAGGTGAATAGAACGGAAAGTTAAGCCCTTATACAATTTGGGTCATAATATTCCACCATACTTCCAAGGCCGACGTCCATGGTGACCCACTCTAAGGCAGCTTTCACTCCATTAACCCCTTTTCTCACTTTTTGTGAGAAAGCCCCTGGCATTTTTTTGGGTACCCCTATTTTCTCTATTTTCAACGGCCCCCTAGGTAGCCCCTCCTCAGGTCGCCCCTCCTATGACTTGAACCCATGGCATGGGGTTGGGTTTGATAACAAATGTTGGGAACCTAACCAATACTCCAAAAACACCTAGATGATAGTGGAGCGGAAAGCTAAGCCCTATACAATTTGGGTCATAACACTAGCTCAATATAATTACCAAATAGGGTGCAAAGCTTTGCTCTCTAGTGTTAAAGAGCAGAATTGATACACCAGTCTCAAAATATGACATGGCATACTTTCTGGGCCAGCTAACCCATCCATGTTCAGCACACCTCTTAACGGACATACAAACGAAAAATTAGTCTGATTAATGATTTCTAGTCGTTCGAAATTGGAATCGAGCATTCTTTTTATTCATGAGCTTGGAACCACTGATGGGCTTGTTAATAAAGCCCATAATGAAAAAAAATGTTCGAATCCAAAGGCTAAAAATCACCAATAATACACATTTTTTGGTGTATAGGTCCACCAATGGTTGAGACAAACATTCATGGGGTTAGTGGATCAGCAATTCGCCATACGACAAAAATATTGGAAAGTCGAGATATTTTTGGTTTGTCATTCAAAATTTGGTTCAAATTTTTTTTCTAAAAGCGAAAAAAAAAAAAAAAAAAAGCTAAAACATTAATGATTTTACTTTTTTTTCATGTAATTTTTTTTTAATAGTTCGGAATAATTCATGTATAATACACATATAATATGGGAACACTACGGATCCTCACAAAATATGCAAATCTTACAAAAGCCGGATAACGTGCCACGTAGCATTTTTGGGGACAGTATCAGATTTTGCTCTCCAACGTTGGATAGCATAGTATTCCTTGAATTAAGGAGCTAAAGGAAGGAGCTCGATACATGCAATTCCAGTGTCACTTACCCTCTGTTCCTAATAGGCTATTTTCAGTCCTAGTAAAAGTTGGGCTCGCTAAGGGGGTGTTTGGGAACGAGAAGTAAAAGCACTTCTACTTGTAGTAGAAGTTATTAGATGATTTTTACCTCCAAAAAGTCATAGAAATTAAACGCGTCAGGAGGCGTTCTAATTTTTGAGAAGTAAATTCTCTTAGAAGTTAAAAGCTAAAAAAATTTAGCTTCAGTTTTAAGTTAGTTTTTAACTTTTCAAAAGTTAAAATATGAAACTCATCCAAACTAACTTTTTAACTTTTTGGCTTATAAAAGTCAATAATTTGCTTTCTTGTGTGTTGGCAAACGCCCCCTAAGATAGCCCGATTGTAAGCAATAAGCCGTTAATTTGAAAGCAAGTATTGCAAATTAACTTAAATAATGCTCTGTATGGTTGCTCTGAATAAGTTTTCTAGAGATGATTTGAATGTAAACGTCATAAAACTATGTATTAACACTTTGACATACAAGTACTTTTCCTGTAAAACTTTTTTTGATGATACAGAGCCTAAGTGTGAAATTGTGATCATACTATTCATTCAGTTATTTTCTTTTTCTATATTATTTTCCATCCTTAATCCATTCTTTTTCTATGGAAGCTTTGTTTATTCACTAATGCAATCAACGAACATGCTTCTCACCAGTAAAAATAAATAAAATCAAATGAACACTCAGGCAGTCAAGCTTTTAGCTAGCAAAATAAATAAGAAAAAGGACTTATTTCAGGGCCCCATTATTAGACTTCAAATGGAATTATAACATTTTGATATTAAATAAGGGGATATCTTCTCTGCTAAGACACAGAACATATTTGTCATTATCCAGGCTCCCTGAAACAAAGGTCAATGGCGTCTTGTCTTCTATTGTGTTTCGCTGGGACTTGTTATGGAGGTGTGCTGCTCTTCTCTCTAAAAAGAACTCTCATGATCCAGGCTTATATATCAGATGAATATCATCAATGCCGCCATTCGATGTCAAAACATGCAATTCTTTCTACAGCCACACACTGGCATTTGGAACCATCAACTCAATGACTTGATTCCACATGTCATGGGAACTTTTTAAAAGAGTGAAACCATCTCTTGATCTCAGCTCGAGCATGGCTCACAATGTCACCTTCCACAACAGTTTCTGTAATTCTCTGACATGGGTTAGAATTGGGTTACTTACCTTTAGTTGGGAAATTGGGGTTTAGAGACATCTCTATTTCCTCAAGAGAGCGTCCTTTGGTTTCAACTATGAAGTTCTTTGCAAATATTGCTGACAACAAGGAAACCCCACCAAAGCTCACATATACAGGAGCAATTCCAAATTTATGCACCAAATCCAGGAAGAACAGACCCACCAGGAAGTTACAAACCTGAAATAAAGGACATATAGCAAAGTAAATTTTAAATTTCTACATGAAATGCAAGGGATCGGTATTGAATGCAAAGATGAAGGAAGAAAGAAATGCATATTATTTTTTCAGATTTTTTTTATTGCATTTCAAGAATATAAACATACTGATTACATACAAAGGTACGATAGTGGATGGAAATAGCCTTAAACAGACTCCCCTGAAGTTTTAGAATATAAGTAAAAATACTGTGTAAACTTTAACTGGTGTCCATGAAACAGTTACATCAGTACGTACCCAGTGAACAGATAAACTGAAGCCCATGACTTTCCCACGTGTCCTGGTGCTGCTAAGCTCTGGTATAATAAGACCAGTTACTGGTCCAGCTCCTATGGCAAAGGTAAATACGTACCTATAAAAACATATGAATTGGAAGGATGAGTTCAATAGGACTTGTCTTCTTCTATCCCACCAATCAGTTTCTATAATTGAGGAATTTTTTATGAGATATAAGTATTTCTGAAACCAGATCTAAAATGCATCATGGCCCAGATTAGATAGCTTCTTATTGGAAATAAAATAAAAACAACAAATGTGCTTTTGGATAAATGACAATATGGACAGTGTTCTTCAAGATTACTTATAATAACATTATACATAAGCAAAAGTTGGCATATGACCTCTTCTTCAGTGTAAGCTTACCGGGTATGTAAACGATCCAGCTTACTAGAGAAGTAATTAGGCACCATGGTCACTAAGATTTAATTGATCATGTAAAATTATTGCAGGACTTTGAAAAGAAAGTCAAAGTTTTAACTTCCCTGATATGCCTGGTTCTTGAGGAACAGACCACCAAATAGAAGCCAACAATGATGAAAAATTGTCCAAATTTTGCCTGCATAGATATTTTATAAAGCAACATAATGAAGAAGCATGACTTATAAAATAAGCTGGGTCAAGACAGAGTATATGGAATGCAATCTAGTAAGGCTGTGTTTGGCATTGTCGAAAATAAGCCAAAAAGCAGCAAGTCAAAACGCTGCTTTTGGCTTATTTTCTGGGTTTTTGCGGTTTGAAATGGGTCAAAAACAGCCGTGTTCACGGGTTAAGGAGAAGCAGTTTTTCAACTGCTTATAGCTTATTGCTTTTGCCGATTGCAGCTTCTAATCTTAAGTAAAACTTTATAAATGCCAAAATTGCCCTTTTAGCCTTTTATAACTTTCCTAAATACAAAACAATCCTTCTAAACTTAAAATAAATATTCTAAATGACAAATGCATCCTTAACTTTTCTAAATAACAAAACTACCCTTGCTAGTCTTTAATACCTTTTCTAAATGACAAAATCATCCTAAATGACCCAAACCCATTGCTTTGACCCACCGCTTACAGCAATAAGCTATAAGCCCGGGTTATTGCAATCCCAAACGCATCCTAAAATACACGGAGATGAGCATTGGTTAAAATTGATGGCAAGAAAATACACCAAAGCGACCATATTCCATTTTTTGGATAGATAACATTGTATATATTAATAATAAATGATAAGAAGTACAAATTACAAAGCTAAGGAAAAGTATTTCCAACGAACAAATCTGCTCTATGTACACCCCCTTTAGCAGGAGAATAAGCCAAATCATTGGCTATAAGAGTACGAGCTAAGCTACATAACAAGGACATGGCACCTTGAGGGCTTTTTGCAGTGTCGGACACGTCGATACACAAACACATGTTTTGATACATCCCGACACGTATGGAAATGTCACCCTTTATTTTTATGATTTTGTTATTAAATAAATGATTTATAAAGGGTTGGTGTGTTCCATCCTCCATATACTTTGTTAAGTTGTTAAACACAGGCATAGTTGTTTGAGAACCTTCCCTTTTATAAATCTACTTTTAATTTAAGTTATTGAATAGCTCCATGGCGAATAAAATTTTTTTTTTTTTTTTTACGACTTTTTATATTTTTTTCTTAATATGACTAAAATATTATACTAGAATACATGTATACAGGGACGTGTGCGCGTTTTGGGCTTCTTAAAGGTGCCGTGTCAAACACCTCGTACCTATATCGGACACCGACACACATATCCATGTCATTGTTACGTAGGAGGTAAGACAATAACCCAACCTCTTTCAAGCTCCCCAATATGGTCAATTCTATTATCTCGGTTCAATTATCCACAAGGAGGGAGAATTGTAGAGGATGTTGCCCATAGATTTAAAGTTGGGTGGCTAAAGTGGAGATGGGATCCTGGGAGATAAAAGCCAGACACATACCAAACAAACTAAAAGGTAAACTTATAAAAATGTTGCAAGATCAGCCATGCTTTGTATGGCAGAATGTTGCAAAATCAAGAAACAACAAATGAATGTGGCTAAGATGAGAATGTTGAGATGGATGAGTAGAAAGACTACGAAGGATAAAATCAGAAATGAACTTTCATTTGAGAGAATATAGGAGCAGCACCAATAGTTGATAAAATAAAGGAGGGTCGATTGAGATGGTTTGTTTATTTACAACAAAAACCAATGATAACACCAGTGAGAAGGAATGTGCAGGTTGAAGGCTCTAAAAGGTGAGGGGAGGGCTAAAAAGGATGTGGATTGAGGTAGTGAGAATTTTTTTTAAAGAAACTTGCCTTAGGAATACATGGCTTTAGATAGGTTTGAATGGAAGAACATGATTCGTGTTGTCGACCCCATATAATTGGGATAAATCTTATGATGAATTTTTTAACGATGCATAGTGAAGAACAAGGTTTAAAAGGGGCCATTATAACAGTATAACGGATTGGGGGCATTACAGATTTTTCCGTTGGGTCGGGTTCCGGTGACCAACATTTTTTACCAACACGTTGGTGTACCCTCATAGAGGATGAATCAATGGCTGATTTTTGGTGAGGATGATCTCCTCACCATATAGTTAACCCCAACAAAAAATCAGCCCATTCTGAAATGTCTAACCCTGTTAAATGTGGGTTTCAAGTTACACGGTAAAATTCGACGGTCCATAATTCTTCAACTTCTAAACCAGTCTATGAATATCAGAATGATTTGAATTTTTGTGAGGATGATCTCCTCACCATATAGATCGTCTTCACCAAAAATCAGTCATTGATTCATCTTCTATGAGGCTACACCAAGGTGTTGGTCACTGGAACCCGACCCTTTTCCGTTATACAGCCGTTATAATGGATTGTTACACACATGAACAAAAACGGGAAAAAATGAAAAAAAAAAAAAAAAAACGAATCTAAAATTCAATTCAAATTTTCGGTAAAATGTATAAGGAAATAGCGGGCTTTTTTTAACAAAATTTTCATAAAATAACGGTCGTTATTTTCTGAACGTTAAAACGGTATGTAACGTAACGGGGAGGTCCGTTTCCGTGATAACGGCCGTTATTTTCGTTATAATGGCCATTTTTAAACCATGGTGAAGAATACATAAGATGAGGACCATTTCATCAAAATACAATGGAGTGAAGAATACATACATGAGAGTTCCTAGAATTGATAAGGTGTGACTAAGTTGTTCATCTAATGGAGAACTAATAGCACAAACTATGAGGAACATTGAAGCTGCCTGCACGAAGATAGAGATTTAATCAGTATCACAACCCACAAGCAGTGTAACACCCTCACTCGTTCAAATTTGCTTATCAGATTACACTATTTCTTTAGGTCTCAATCAAGATCTTAAAGAAAATATTTCTCAATTATATGCATGAAATAGTGTATGTTCCTACATTCATATGTGGGTTTTGTTTAGTTTAAACTTTTGAATCTCAAAGCAACATGGTTTTACATGCCAAAAAAACAGACACCCTGATTTTCTTTTCAAAAGATGTGGGAGTGTGGCAGTAGAACGTACATTCCTATACACATATATGGGTTGGGATAAAATGACAAATGGTCGTGGGGCCCACATGGAGATGAGTTAAAGGCTGATTTTGGGTGAGGATATTCTCCTCAGCATGGAATATCAACCTCCCAAAAAATCAGCCCACTCCAACATTTCTAGCCTAATGAAAGGTGGGTTACAAGCTGAAAAAGTCTGGACTGTCCATTTTCACTGTTAACTTTTAAGTCCACATTTGATAGGGTTAGAAGTCTCAGAAAGGGCTGATTCTTTATAGGATGATCTATATGGCGAGGAAATCATCCTCACTAAAAATCAGCTCTTAACCCATCTCCATGCAGGCCTCACGACCATTTGTAACTTTATCTGTCACAAAAGCATTTGTCATTTTATCTCAACCCTATATATATATATATACAAACACACGCGTTAAAAGAATTTCCCAACATTAACTCAGGTTTAGTATGTTAGAATGTCACTCTCACTCACCATCCCCAAGTAGCTTCCAATTAGAAGCTTCTGCCTCCCTTGCTTATCAATTAAGTATGAAGCAAATAATGTACCTGGAGAGAACAACCAATGAAAAATAATGAGAGGATGTCTCCAAACCAAGAACATAAATAAATTTATAAGAGCACATCATAAACATGCCAAAACAGACACACACACATGCACATAAGTTCATTTTGCAAACCTGCCAAGTTGGTAAGTCCAACAAATAGGCTTGCTAAAGCACTATTTGAAATGCCAGCATCTTGAAAAGTCAAGGATGAAAAATAAAGAACTCCATTTATTCCAGCAAACTGTTGAAGTACAAAAAGGGCCCCTCCGATGAAAGCAACTGTCATCATACAAGAAAATTATGGCTTCAAATTCTGTGTTTGAACAGTACACATGATCTCATCCAAAGACAACATTGTATCTAAAAGGTACAGAAGTTTAGATATATTATGGATGCATATCCTGGTGGTTTAATGCAGCAAGGATTGTACTTAATAACCTGGATATTTTCAAAACTTACACTGCCAAAAGACCTTTTGGATCCTGAACCGTATTAAAATGACGAACTATATGTCAGATATTCATTATAAGCCATGTTAAAGAATACTAAATCAGTTTTCATCACTGAATACTACCTCTACTGTGGGGCTCCTCAAAGAGTTCCAACCAGCTACTCTGCAAATCACTACCATCATTTTTAATAACCGACTGAAATTCTTCAATCGATTTATCAACTTCAACCTTTCCCCAAAGGTTGCTTATAACTGTTTTAGCATCATTCCATCTGCCCACCTAAACCAAGAGCAAGAATTATAGCTTCTACCAAACACTTGTAAAAACATAATTTATGGACCATTAATGAGACTACAACAAGATCATACTTTACATAGCCAACGAGGACTGTCGACAGAAAACTCCATACCAAGTATAAGGATAAAACCAGGGAGACTTGCAATGTATTGCATTGTTCTCCACCTGCAAGCCAAGATTCAGTAAGCTCTCTCCATCAGATTTAAAATGAAACCCTAAAACCAGAAAGGTCAAGAATTTTTGCAGTCGTCCTCTAGAAGAATACTTAAGTATGCTGAAAAGATTTGTACAATTAATAAATGTCATCCCTGGACCCTCAAGCCGTGAGCCGATCTCTTGAGCCGTCATCGTGTCCTATTGCATCTTTATTACAAAAATGTCCTCATAATTAAAATTTAATGCATAGTGGTTTATATAAGGGTGTTTTCATTATTTGTTTTTTAAATAATAATTGTTAAAGTTCGAGTGGCTTGTAACTTGTAAGGAGACCAAGGAGACTTTTTCTCTCACCCACTTCTCTCTTGGAAAACTAATCTCTCCTCCCTCAACCACCCACGTCTCTCTTTCTCTTCAAATTCTACTTTTTTAGTTAAATTTTTCAAAAACTCATAGCTTTCAATCTATAATGTAGTTTACAGTAAAAATGGATCCATTATAAAGTCCTTGACGAGAGCTTTACAATGATATCCAATACTTACTACTTCTACTCAATTATAAAGTTGTTATTTAATTTATTTTAAATTTACTATAATACCCTTAAAGCTTCACTTTTTTTATAAGCAACGACAAACTACAAAAGAGTAATATAGTTATTTCAAGTATCCTTTTAAGCAAGTGATAAATCTTGGTTCTAAAAGAAGTGTTTTTATCTTTTTGTAATTTAAAAAATATTCTAAATAAATCAATAGTTACTCCCCTTTACTCTTAACGAGAGCTTTACAATGATATCCAATACTAACTAATGTTATTCAATTATAAAGTTGTTATTTGTTTTATTTAAAAAAAAAAAGTTACTCCATGACCTTTACGCACAACCCAAATACCTCTCCTCTTTAGTCACATGCATCGCACGTGCCTCTTGCTAGTATATATAACAAAGCTTGGTTTCGTATTTACCTACTACATGCTTGGCTTCATAATGCATATAAGAAGTTTTCGTAGGCGACAAGAGTTTATGCATATACAAGCTCTCGAGAAGCCCATGATGCTAACCATAAAAGCAGAAGCAAGAAATACTAATACATGAACTATTAAAATTATTGCAGTAGAATGAGTTATAAAGGAAGGGTTAACTATCATGTTAAGAGTAAATTTTGTTGAAAAAATAATAAAATGACAGCAAGGGGAAGGGTGGTTCACATACCACACCTTGGGAATCTATTCATTTGAATTTAAGTTGTATTTTATCACTTATCATTCATTTAAATGTATATGTAGTCAACCTATAATTTTCTATCTAGGAATTTGAAAAAAAAAAAGTTGTATTTTATCAGTCATTGGTTGTTTAACTTTCTTACAAAAAAAGTTGCTCAACTTTATAAGCTGGCCATTGATTCTGTATTCTAGGAAGGGAACTTTAGTAATTACCACATGTTGTAGTAAAATTTAGGGAAATATTAAACCACGTAAGCTTTTTTATAATCCATGGAGAGATTTTGGACATTTGGAATATGTTGGTTTACCAAAATGAAAATTCAAAATAACGAAAATACACTCCAAAGGAATCTTTCCATTGATTATAGGAATATCCCATCCCATGGATTTAAGATTCCCTAAAATACAATTAAATGCATTCAGCTGACCTTGTAAGGTTACACCTAACAATGTATGACATTTTCTAAACAGATACGGTATCAAAGTAAATTATGCGACTTAGGGCTTTGACTGAACAGTTTTCAGAGATCACAAATTTCCAAATCCCAACCAAACTCTACAACAACCTTCACAAGTGTGTAATGCAGATTAACTTTTGTCAACTTCTCTGTTCTCCTTTTTTTCTTTCCCTTTCTCTCTTTCTCGCTCTTTTTCCCCCCCTTCAATTACTTCTCCATTTCCAGATTCAATAACTCAACCCCAATCAACCACCTTACAGGAACCCAACTCAACAACCAAGTCTGTCCCAACTCAGCTGACATGTCACCAACTCGTATTAGTCTCAGTCACACAGCAGAACCAAGTCCTCGTCTTTACTGCTAAGGGAATACTGTATATGATTACTTACTGAATTCTAAGAACGTCAATCAGTGCTTAACTTGAACACAAAAAGAAGCACAGTTTTATTGAAAATAATATAGACACGGTCTAGCTAATAAATATTGAGAAAAGCTTTGGTGAAAGCTTCAGCAAGAATATATAATACACAATATACATGATTACTTACATCATACATATAAGAGGTATATGTGTAAGGTTCAAGTGTGCAATAGTTCAATTATGTACCTCGTGATCATTTGTGAGATTTCAAATATAGCACACAAAATTACAGGCTTTAAGAAAGATCCACAACAAAATGAAATAAAATGTAGGAAGCCTCAAGATTAAGCCTTAAACCCACTGGTAGCCTATGTTGCATTGATAGGAAGCGGGTGTCAGAGTTTGACACAGGTGCAATGTGTCTAACTCGGCAAACCTTGAAAAATAGGATTCGTGGACTCAGCAGTACACCTTGAAATAATGTGACACAAAGTAATTGTTTTATCATAAAATAATGAGGATAATAGTGGATAATGTGATGGGATATCTTATAATTTGTATCATATACGTATAGACAAAAGAATACATATACTTAATGTTTTATTTTTTTCCATAGAAAACTTCAATTGTAAAAGATAGAACTCATAGCCTATGGAAAATGCTTATTAGTTTCTTGCAAGGAAAGAAAAAACAAAAGAGAATTTGGAAGTGTCGCACCAGAATCCGTATCATGTCGGACTCCGACACGAGTACTTCACCATTTAGAAGAGTCCATGCAACATAGCTAGTAGCGATCCAAATATGGAACACCTCAATTTTTCAGTTTTGGATTCTATCCCAAATTATCCATCAAATAACAAAAGGAAAAGGGCCTCACCAATGTGGATCATTCTCAGAAGGAATTCCCAAGAACAGTGATGTGATAATCCCTAGACATGTCCCAATTGAACACAAGGTTCCCAATGAACCTCTATATCTTGTTGGAGAAACCTACAACACAATGGTTGGGGAATAGATGAATAAAAAGAGGATAACCAATGGTCGATACCTGAAATTTTCTTTCTTATAGAATGCAGAAGCAGAATATGATACAAGGAACTAACATATGAAAACTGGAGAGCTCGGTATTTAAGTGCAAAAACTAAAAAGTAAAAGAGATCCTTCAACTCCACAAAATAGACCAGTAATTCTATAAGACTGTAAAACATGTTAAACAGCAAACTATATACCAATTTTATCTACGTAGCTCATAGTTCAACAGATTTAGGTGAATTTAAATTTAGTGCATCAGAATCATAGCTTCAGCAGTTCATTATTTATATTAGACAGTAAAGAAAGTTTGGTTCATTGGCACCATTAACATCTTTTCAGAGAGCAACTCAAGGACTTGGTAGCATTCAGCAATTATATCTCCCCCTATCTTTTGTGTCTAACCTTTTGCTAGTATGTCGCATTGATATGGAAGCCATTGCATGTTTGCTAATGTTCAAATAAGTAGGATTTCCTTTCAAAACTGTAGACAGAAGCTGGATAATAAATTCCTTTCAGTTAGGCGTGTCAGCACTTGCTTGCTACGAAATTGGTCGTACATGAGTGGAGTAGTGAAGAGCATTGTGAAGCAGCAAAGAACATCTGAGGTTCTGGTGAAGAACATCTTTCACATTGTCTGCTCCCAACCAACAAGTCTGTTATAAGTGATAACTATGTGGGGGGGTTAACTGAGATTCTAAAGGTCTCAACTCTCTAATTGAAGAAGAAAATTTCCGTCAAGTTAGAAACATGGCTGTAAAGAAGAACTGAAATTACCACTGATCATCATCAATCAGAGCAAAAGGTAGGATTGCATCTATTACAACTAGACATGACTCTTCAAGTTTTTTTTCTCTTTTCTCAATCACAAAGATTACATATAAGTGCAAATTTCAATCATCGCCCCAATGAATGCATGAAGTCTTTGCTTCTTCTGATTAAGATGGTTAAAATAGTACCGACACCAAAATTGAACATTTGATAGGATGGAATTTGCGACTTTTGCAGCTTTGAAGTGAACTATTACCTCTGAAATATAAATTGGAACAAGAACAGTGTTCACACCAATGCCAAGGCCAACAAGAAATCTTCCCCAAAGTATTTCATCCAAGGAGTGAGCTTGTGCACTGTTACAATTTGAAAGTTTTAATATACCTTTTTCGTAACAACTACCAATACTGAAATCAAAATGTATTAAACAAACAACGGGAATTACCTTAAAATTGCACCAAGAATCAACGGTATGGTATCGATTTGAAGTGTGCGCCGACAACCAAGCTTATCGACCAGTGAGCCAGAGCTTATGCTTCCAATTAATGCACCAGCTATAAATATACTAACCACAAGACCTTCAAGAAGGGAATTTCCTTCAAAGCCAAGCTCGCGTGCAATCGATATTATCGGACCGTTCATTACCCTGTGAATTGTATCGTTATGACGCGACAATGATAGAATTTGATATGCAAATTATCCATTTTTTTTGTAAATATAAATAACCAAATTCTACTAAAAGTTTACCAAATTTTCCATTATATACCCATCTATATTATCAACTAACCATGCCTACAAACCACTATGTTGGTTAACATACATTCATAGACTCACACACACATACATACACACACATACATGGTTACATAGAGAAGAGAAGCAAAGAAGCTTACCCTATGTGATATCCAAAGAGGAAATTAGACATGGAAGCTATCAACACATGAGGAAAAGCAGGTAACCAACCCAAATCAAACTCTCCATCTCCCTTCTTAGACACTAGTAACTTTTCCTTATCTGCACAAAATAACATCAGAAAATCATATAAAAAAAAGTTTAAAATAGAAAAAAAAGAAAAAAGAAAAAGAGGAGATTATAGATGAACGGAGAATGAGAACCTGGTTTCTGACTCTGCGACTCGGAGAGTTGCTTATTTGCTGCTTTAAGTTCGAGCTTTCTTGGTAAACAGTAAGAGCGTTTCGGGTGAAAAGAAGTGCCGAAACGTTTGGGGTTTGATCGGATGGTGGTGATCACCGGAAGCGGTGAGTATAGTACTTTAGCAGCCCACATCGGAACGGTTCGTTTTGGAAGAGAAAGTGATGATCTTACATCTTAGATCTTGATAATCAAAGTCAATATCAGTTGAGAAGTGTAAGGCACACCAACCAAGTGCAGGAGCCCAAAAGGACAGCTAAATCAGGGTGTTTGTCTTGATCTTGCAAAACTTTGCTCTCCAGCGCGAGTAAAACTTTGATGACAAGCTCTGTCATCGAGGCCAATGATAGATAAGCGATTTGGCACATTCTTAGAGGACTCTGACCGTATGGATGTTTGGAAAATCCCTAGGTGGACCTACAAACCAAAAATCAGCTTGATTAGTGATTTCAAACCTTTGGATCTTTGTACCTCAAGTAATGATCAACAATGCTCAAATTCCCACGGTTAAAATCAACCCATGAAAATAATTCCAATCCAACGTCTAGAAATCACTAATCATGCTAATTTTTGGTTTGTAGGTCCACCTAACGATTGGTAAAAAACATCCATATGGTCATATTCTTATAAGAGTGTGCCATGTGGCTCATATTCTGCTCTGTCATCGGCCTCGATGACAGGTTGTCAACGTCTAGAGAAAAGTTTGACACACCACTCCCAAATGCCCGTGTACACTGTTTTATGGCCAGAGTAAAACATCACTGACCCGCCCACAATATGAGCCACATGGTGCATTTTCAGAGGACACTGACCGTATGGATGTTTGGCCAATCCCTAGGTGGACCTACAAACCAAAAATCAACCTGATTAGTGATTTCTAAGCATTGGATTGCAGTTATTTTTATGGATTGATTTTAACCGTGAGAATTTGAGCATTGTTGACCATATTATTTGGGTACAAGGATCCAGAGGTTCGAAATATGATTTTTGGTTTGTAGATCCACCTTGGACTTGGCCATTCATAAGGTCAGTGTCCTCTAAGAGTGGGACACGTGGCTCATATTGTGGGCGGTCACGGCTTTGCTGACAGCCCACGGTCAGCTAAGTTTTACTCGCCCACCCCTTAATGGACGTCCATATACATAAAAATTAGCCTGATCAGTGATATCTAGGCGGTTGGAGTCAACCATTTTTGCTTCATGAGCTTGGAACAACTGATGGATCTGTTCATAAAGCCCATGATGGAAAAATGAATCCAAAGGCTAGAAAGCACCAATGAGGCAATTTTTTGTTGTATAGATCTACCAATGGATTGAACCCGATCCATGCAATTGGAGGATCGCTTGTCTTCTTTGATTTAATCTCTTGAACGGGCTATTTTCAGTCCCGAAAAAGGTGGGCTAGAATTTGGGCTTTGCTGAGATAAGCCCATTATTGTGGCCCATTACCATTTTATGCATTCTAAGATTCTATTGCGGCCCATCAACAAACAAGGGAAGTGGCACTGGTTCACCAGGTCAACCTCCGACTCCACCAGGTCATCTATTATTATCCATTGCTTACTGGCTCATTTGCCATACGAGGACCATTCACTAATTTTAATTGTCTCTATCTCTGTATATTTCTTTAATTTGATTTTTATTCTGCATTTGCTTGGGTCTAATATATTAGGCCCGTCACATTGGCTTGAGTTTGGTCTATTACTTATGTCTGGTTTGGGCTTGGGCAGATCTCGGCCCATCCCATTAACACCCCAAAGTATAATCCTAGATCTATGTTATTTAACTGAAAATACATTCTTGACTTGTAATTTAGGGTCTGTTTGGTACGTGAGAAAAAGAGTTCCGACGGCGAATATTTAGCAAGGCGAATATTATCTTAGCTAAATATTTGCTCATATTAATATTTAACAATGTTTGGTACGTATATGAGCTAGCTCACTTCAGCTTACTTCATTTTCTTTCAATTTGAGTGGGTCCCACATATCAAAGCAAGTCAAAAATAGGTTGGGCGAGTGCGGGAACCACATATTATGTCAAAGGATAAAAAAAATTATTTTTATCTTTTTTATATATTAAAAAATTAATTTTTATTGAAAATAGTGATTTTCTAGCGAGAAAATAAAATTTTCTCACTAAAGCATAATCAGCGTGAAAATATTTACAAAGGGGGGGGAGGTGATCAAATGTTTTCCAGCCGCGGAGGGCAAATATGTGGGCCCGGCTAAATATTCGCGGAGGGAGAGTGGCTGCCAAACACACCTGGGCGAATATTAGCGCGGCTAAATATTTTATTTTTCCACTGCGGTACGTTACCAAACAGGCCCTTAGAGAAAAAAAAGTACCAACCTTGACATGGATTTTCTCATTATTCTCACAAAAAATCAGCCAATTTCAAAACTACAAGTTGTATGCGGTCTCCATAGAGCCGTGTCAAAATCCATATTGGAATATCCCAACCCTATAGAGCCGTGAGCCGATCCTTGAGCGGTCAGCAACGCTTTCTGTTCTCCCACAAATACTCCTTTAATCATGCTATTCACATGCTTCTAAATGGGGTGTTTTAAATCAAGGTTTAAAAGGGGCCATTAAAACGGTATAATGGACTAGAGGCATTACCCTTTTTCCATTATAACGGCTGTTATAATGAATTGTAACTCTTAGGGTCAAAAATGAAAAATAACGGGAAATAAGGGGGGAAAAAATGGAGTTGAAATTCAAATTTCAAAATCGAAAAATAACGAAATAACAGCCTTTAAAGCATTTTAATGGTACATAACATAAGGGGAGGTCCGAATCCATTATAACTTCCATTTTTTAAACCATGATTTAAATAACTGTCTTAAATAAACCACCCCGCAACCTTTACACGCAACCCCGACACCTACCCTATTCATGTATCCCTTGTTAGTGTATGTATAAACTCTTGATTAGCTTATACTAGAACAATGCCAATGGTGGGTGGGTAGGTTTTTTTTTTATTTTAACAGGACTTGGGATCTACCCAATTTGTGTGAAATCATTTATGAAGAAAATTAATGAGGAAGAGCAAACCAAATCCATAGAATTAGATTCACGATGTGATGAGACTATGAGTAAACGTAGACGGTGTACCTACCCAACAATTATGGATTCGCTCGATCAGCGACTATTAATTCTTGGCCCTGCTACTTCTCAATGTAGGCCCAGGACCAGGGTCCAGGAATCTCCTGTTCTAATAAGTGGGAAATAGCTCAAAAGAAAAAGGTAAAAAAGAGTCGTTAATGGACTCCTTTTTTTAACCTTATCTTGGCTTAAAGTATGATTTGGTGAGAAGTCAGGTGCTTAAGCAACATAACAACCATTTGTCCCCCTTACTGTCCCATCAACTCTCCTAACTCCTAACACCATAATCTCTTTTTTAAATAGGGTTTTAGGTGTACACAAGAAGCACTTGCAGCTTACCCCTAGGTGATATCAAAACAAGCCAAATATTAGCTTGATGAGATCATCAGAACCACCTATTTGCTGACCCATCTTACATTTCTGTTTCTTTCTGATCATATACAAATTTTAATGGTCAAAATATCAAATGGTTATGACATGGTTCAAAATCTCGGGATCGGAAGGTGCTGATTCCGATCTGGATCGCCCAAATATCGGTCAGATCGGTTAGACAAACCCGGTATCGTTCAGATCAGTGGCTTCTGATCCCGTTCCAAATTGCCCGATCCGGAATGGGATAGGCCGCGACTTCAAACCATGGTTACTATGCTGATTTTATTAGAATAGATCTTTGACGTGGGATCTATCCACAAACTCGTAGGGGTATCAACGTGTTGGTTTCGGTTTCGTTCCTAAGGTACCTAGAACCATAACCAAAAGTGTCGATTCTTAACAATTCTGGTTCTTAAAATGATGGATCCTAAATCGGAAGTACATCGGTTCCAATCTTATGTTATGTTACGTGGAGCCTGATGTTGCTAGAAGTACTGTACATGCGGCATTTTTGTACTTCTACATAAAGAAACGGAGACCCTAGCTTCCTATTGGAATTATATATACCATGGTTTTAAAAATGGCCATTTAAACGGTAACGCCCCTAGCCCATTTCTGTTAAAACCGTTTAAACATGTTTTAATGTTTTTGAATTTAACGACTGTTAAAATCATTTAAACAGCCATTAAATTCTGAATTTTTTTTTTTTGAAAAAAATGGCCGTTAAATCCATTTAATTCCATTAAAATCCACTTAATTTCCATTAAAATTCATTTTTTTTTTAAATTTCAAATATCAAAATTTGAATTTCAACTCCATTTTTTCCGTTTAATTCCATTAAATTCCATTTTTTCTATTTTGCCCCTGGCCGTATCAATCTGTTTTAACAGCCATTTAAACGGTAACTCCCCCAGCCCGTTTAACCGTTAAAACGGCCTCCTTTAAACCTTGATATATACCTCGATTGATTAGAGACATTATCCATTATATTGTGTATTTCTTTTCTTGCCTCAAAACATAATGGAATCGGTGTGATCCATTGACGTACCTCAGAATGATTCAAATTCTGGTTCTTATTTAGTCTGTTCCCAAAAATCATGGAATCGGAACTGGAGTTCTCAGTTGCGGTTTCGGTTTCGGTTTAACGGATACAAATTGACACTCCCGCATGCACCAGCCTGTATGACTCAAGTAAACTATCCTTATTATGTACATGAGAAGCACCTTAGATTTCCCCTCTCGTCAACAATAAAAAATGCTAAATGGATATCCGTGGAACACATCAGTTTGACTATGTTAATATGTAATTATTAGGGCCCGTTTGGCAAACCAGTGGAAGCATTATTGTACGTTGCTTTTGGAAAACTGTTCATCTAATTCTAAACAACTTCTATAAAAAAAATACATAAAGGGGTGCTTAAAATATTCCTTCATTCAACATTTTCCTTAAATATCCAAAAAAATATATAGATTTGATGGTTGGTCCTTCTCCTAGCGACACTTCAACTGTTGACTGTTGATCGATCTGCACGTGTGCCACATGTATGGCATGGATAGGGAAGTCCTCTCCCAAACATGTGGTGCACGCGCACGGGTTTGCGTCCTGCGTCCTACCAAGCATATTTTAAAGACAAATTAAGTTTTTGAAGCGGCGATGATCTCGAGCCACATATACCCATGTTATTTTTAAAAACCAAATCCTAAAACCAAGGTAGATGTGGGGTGCGATCATTGGGCAGATGATCACCGCTTCAAAACCATGATTAAGATGATAAATCAGGTCAATTTTAAGCATTGACCGGATCAGATGGAGAAATTAGATTTGGGATAATATATTTGATTAGGACCTCTGAAATATTTCATTTAATGTTTTAAATTCAAATTGCCTTTTATGCTTAGTATTAAATATAACATGCTTTTGTGATAATGGGTTTTTTTTTCGATGCTTCGAACAATTAATTAATGCGTTATGAAATAAACAATATATCATTAGGTACAAATAAATAATTTGTTCTTCCGTTTACGGCATGAAATGAAGAACGGCTCAACAAGCAATCAAGCCAAAAAGGAAAAAAAAATGGTCATATAAAAATTTAAATTCAGTCATAATCATCGAAATATGGTCCGCATCATATGTTTCTCATGTTTTTTTTATTTTAAATTAATCACATTATATATTTTTCGGCCTTAAACAGTTTATATATCGACAAACAAATATACTGGAATTTAATATTAAATTTCTTTAAATATAAAAACACGAGGCATAAGGCAATTAAATAAGACAAGTCATTGTTAGAAAATTAAGTTGCTTGAGACCTTGCGATCATATTGTTGGATTAAATATTTTCTTTTTCTATACCGTAATCTTCGATCCTTTAAAAATTCCGGTCTGAATTTTTTTAGAAAAAAAAAAAGTAAAATCCATGCTTATAGAAACTTTGTTTATTCACTAAAAATGAGTGTAATTTTTATTTTTTATCAGTAAGAATAAATTAAATCTATACTATTATAAAGTGAGAACCGGTTTTGCCGTCCCGCAGGGCTTCAATTAAACGCCTCTCACTTTAGAGGCTATTTTAAGACCAAAACCTGGATTAGGGTATGCCCCTTCACACGCGGTTGTCCAGCACGCCTATGTCCCTCCTCAATGACGATGGGAACGTAGTATAAGCCATGTGGCGTACTCTTAGAGACAACTTACCCTAGGGACCGTAGGTGGGATCTATATGCCAAATATCAGCCTGAATAATGATTACCTTTGGATTTGAGTAACCCAAATAATACTCGAAAATCTACAGTTAAAGCTCAACCGATGAAAACGACTCCAATCAAATCCTTAAAAATCACTAATCAAACGCAATCGGTCCACCCAGGGATGAGCCAAACATCAATAGGTCAGTGATCTCTAAGAGTGTGCCACATGTAAGGTGCTGCCATGTGTAAGGTTCATGTACATCGCACGTGGTGTTCCCTAGTAAATATAAAAGAAGAACAAGACTCGAGGTAAAAAAAAAAAAAAAAACTTGGGTCTTTTGCCATATGGTGGAGTCCTATTTGCTTTCTACAGTTGGAGAGCAAAGTTTGACACACCAAACCACAAAAATGTGACATGACACTCTTTGGGGCCCATTGACCCATGAATGTTTGGCCCACTGCTTAAGGGATTACACACCTAACTTGATGGGGATTTTTAGCTGTTAGATATGAGCATTTTCACACAGGCACTTAGGTGGGTCCAAGCCCATGATGGAAAGAAAAAGGCTCGAATCCAATGGCTGGATATCATCAATCAGGTTGATTTTTGGTCTGTAGCCCAAACATTCGTAGGATGAGTGGACCTGAAAGAGTGTATCCGTTGTATTTTTAGTGTCGTTGTATGCTCTTAAGTTCTCGAGGAGTAAATTTTTGCTACTAAGCGACTCTCCACCCAATACATATCATTGCATTTCAAATTCACTTGTGCTCAACAGCGCTGTGGAGCAATAGTGTTAAGCCTCTGCATTCGACATATACCTTGACAACATTATTTACAAAAAAAATTAAAAACTGATGTATAGTGCTCAACAGCGCCATTGAGCAAAATTGGACTCATTTAAACGAAGAATTCAAATTTCAAAAAATCGGAAGGTACAAGCTCAATTGATAGCCGTGCTGCTAAGCACTTAGCAACAAAATTTTGCTTCTTTTGATAGCAAAGATTTTCTGATCTTGTTGGGTTGAAACTTGCTCTACTTGAAAAGGACTGAATCTCGTTTGACTTGCCACATCAGCCCCTTTGCCTCGTTGATCAGAACAGAAAACATTTTCCAATAAAATAATAGGAGAAGATTTTCTATTATAAAATTAGTAGCGGAAGTTGTGGAGTGGAGACTTTTGACAGAGAAAATTAAGAGGCGATATGGGTGGAAATTTTTGAACTTTGAAAATTTTATTTTCTTGTCCTTATTCCCGTCATTTACCCGGAATGTCGGCCGGGGAACAAGCGGGTCCACCTAAGCGTTGGCGTTGCTGCCAACCGGCCAACCCGGTCGCTTCTTTGCATAGCCAGTCACCATAAATTGCGCACTGGCCAGCTGAAGTAGCCGTACAATGCGACTTTTCCAGTGACGTGGATATAGCACCGACATTTCACGGCAACAGAAAACGGAAGAACGGGACGGGAAGTGTAGGCGTGATGAACGGACTGCAACAATTAATTGAAACTGACATTTCCGTCAGTTCAACTGTTTATGATTCGGAACGTGGATGTTAACGGTTTTCGTTAATTATCTAATGATGCCCTCAGATTTTTAAGGGTTTCTAAACACCCCCGAAATAATATAGGGTATTTTTGTTCTACCCCTCTTCGAAATCCAATATATTTGCATTAGGGCTGGCAATGGATCGCCTTCGAGTCGGATTTGTACTAATCTGGTACCGATCCTATAAAAAACCCAATTGATCCGGACCTGATCGAATTAATAAAATTCAATTCTGAAATCGATCCAATGTGATTAGATCGGTTCTTAGTCTGATACCTTTAGGCATATATTTAAATATATATCTATACGATACATATTATAGATATCGGGTCAGTATCGGATCGAAAATGGTAGATCCAGTACTGTTCAGACAAGAGATTGGATTGATAATCTATGATTATGTACCGATCCAATAACAAAAAAATAAGGTTCCAAACCCAATTCTTTTGGATTGGATCGGATCTCCTAGTCGATCCGATCCATTGCTAGCCTTACTTTCTTTGTTTTCATTCGCTTGGTATTGCCCCTTCACTGTGTTTTGAATGTCATTAGTCGAGTTAAAAACATGGTTTTAGCTTCTGGGACCGACCTTTTTTAATAGGCTCCCGTGACATGCCTTGTTGGCTGTTGATTTCGAGAACCCAACGGTTGTGATAGCATTGAGTTGGCATTCACTTTTTACCAAAGCAAACCACCGTTGGACACGGCGAGGTTAATGTTTCTGACTCGTTCAATGACGACCAAAACACAGTGAAGAGAGCTAAACCCAAAAAACTGAAAATAAAGGAGAATAATGCAAATATAGCAGATTTCTGAGGAGTACAGCGAAAATTCTCCATAATAATGACGATGATATAGTGCTCCGCGCTCTGATTTTGTACTAAAGTGCATAATTACATAATATCTCGTCACATTATGTTGTACGAGTAAAACTTGTGTCACAAGATGTTGTGACTGAACACGGTCACAGCACTCAATATGAGCCACGTGGTATACTATTATAGGACGATGGCTGTATGGATGTTTGGGCAGTCCCTTGGTGGAGAGGTTCACAAAAAATGAGCTTGATTAGTGATTTCTAACTGATTCTAATGAAGTTATTTTCATGGGTTGATTTTAACGGTAGGAATTTGAGCATTATTGAGCGTTTTTTGGGTGCAAAAATCCAAAGGTTTTAAATTACTAATCAGGCTGATTTTTGGTTTCTAGGTCCACTGAGGGACGGGTCAAACATCCATACGGTCAAAGACCTCTGATCGTGTGCCACGTGTCTCGTATTGAGTGCTGTGACCGTGTTCAGTCACAACATCTTGTGACACAAGTTTTACTCATGTTGTACCTAATTTGCAACTAAGACCATGAAGTCAAAGCAGGTACACAATGTGCCTTTGATTCAAAGGGTCACACACATGATTTTGCCAGATTCTGTGAAAGGAACGATACGGTGGTGTGTCGACAATAATAACTCAAGCTGCAACAAGATCATGATGCGTGATCTCCGTCTCCAGTGCAACGATGAGCTACTCGAGGCGTGTCAAACATTTCGTTCTTTACACGCCTTCCACTCATTCCGAGGAGGCGTGTTAAACGACTGAAACGCTTCTCTTAGATAGAGAGACATTGGATCCCACGAGTGAGATCTTCCTGAATTAAATTTAGTGAAATTTAATAATATTTTAAATTGCATTGCCAAAAATTAGGGATTTTATCAATAAAGATTTGCTTCCCAAATTAGAAATTCCTTACTATATTATCAGTTAGCACCCTACCTTTTATATTCTAGATCATCTAATTGATTATCCACAAACCCAATTACACGTGGAACGCTCCCAACCATCTGACCAACAGCATTCAATGAATCCCCACCATCCATGTTGGGGTATGGCCCACACTAACTGTCTTAAGAATTCAAGGGACCCAAGCTACCTTTAATAGGGGACATGTATAGTCCTCTAACCCACGCCATAGCCTGGAAGAACCCAGTAGCCGCTGACTGCCCGCAATATTAGCCATGTGGCACATTCTTATCGGACTCTGACAGTATGGATGTTTGCCCAATCCCTAGGTGGACTTAAAAACCAAAAATCAGCAATAATCAAATAACGGTCAATAATGCTCAAATTCACACGGTTAAAATCAACCAATGAAAATGACTTATATCCAATGCTTAGAAATCACTAATCAGGTTGATTTTTTGGTTTGTAGATCCACGTAGGGATTGGCCAAACATCCATACGGCCAGTGTCCTCTAAAGATGTGCCACGTGGCTAGTATTGTCAGCCAAGTTTTAGTCCTGGAAGAACCCAAGGTCGAAAGAAGGCTAAAATTTCAAATTTGTTAATTTAAATTGATTACCGTTATAAAAATACACTTGTGGACCAGTTGTCAAGTATTAAATCAATGCAAGACCACACCTATTAAGATTTGTAAGAGAAGAGAGAGAGGGAGAGGGCTTTTTCATGTGAAGGGCACATGCAACAGAGACCTAGAGAGAGAGAGAGAGAGACAGAGAGAGGGAGGGAGAGAGACAAAGAACACAAAGGACAACTTTATTTCCCCTTCCCTTCTGAAAATCTGAACTCTTTGAAAGTTCGTTCTTAGAGGGGAGGAGGGGGCAATGGAGGAGAAAAACCAATGTGGATTTCTAACAATCCTAAGATTTCCACAACAATGGTACATTTTGATTCTCACACTTTCGATCTCCATCATTACAGCTCGAGCTTTCGATTACGGAGACGCCCTCACAAAAAGCCTCCTCTACTTCGAATCGCAACGCTCAGGCCGTTTACCGTATAATCAACGAGCCACCTGGCGAGACCATTCCGGACTAACCGACGGATTAGAACAAGGGGTGAGTTCATTTCATTTGCCCACACCCCAATTCATAAAAAAAAATAAAAAAAATCATCTTTGCTCTGCTCTTCGCCTCTTCCTGAAACTATAGAAAAATGTTTGCAGGTGGATTTAGTTGGAGGTTATTATGATGCTGGTGACCATGTAAAGTTCGGCCTACCGATGGCGTTCACCATAACAATGCTCTCATGGGGAGTCATCGAATACGGGGAACAGATCGCCGCTGCAAGGGAGTACGAGCATGCACTGGAGGCGATCAAGTGGGGCACAGATTATTTTATTAAAGCCCACACGAACCCAAATGTTCTATGGGCCGAGGTAGGTGACGGTGACACCGATCACTACTGTTGGCAACGTGCAGAGGACATGACGACCTCTCGACAAGCTTACAAGATCGATGAAAGCAAACCCGGATCGGATCTAGCCGGTGAGACAGCAGCAGCGATGGCAGCTGCGTCGATCGTGTTTCGGAAATCAAACCCACATTACTCTCACCTACTCTTGCACCATGCCCAACAGGTGGGGTTCTGCTAAATTTAGAAGAGTAGTTAGTAGTAGTGTTCCGCTAAACTTAGGGTTTTTTTTTATTTTTTTGGCAAAAGTTAGTAATTATTTTAAGTGGGATGTTTTGTAGTTGTTTGAGTTTGGTGATAAGTATAGAGGGAAGTACGATAGTAGTGTTGGAGTGGTGAAGAGCTACTACGCGTCGGTGAGTGGATACAAGGACGAGTTGTTATGGGGAGCTTTGTGGCTTTACAAAGCCACCGACAGATTGGATTACTTGAAGTACGTCATTAACAACGCTCATTGCTTTGGTGGGATCGGTTGGGCTATTACCGAGTTCAGCTGGGATGTCAAGTACGCCGGCGTCCAAATCCTTGCCTCTAAGGTAAATTTTTCTATTTCATTATCACTTTTGGTGGGCCCTCTCTAATGATCTCTCTCCTCTTGTTCTTGGTTTTTTTTTTTTTTATTCAAACAAATGAAGACCGACCCTTTAAATTTACACTTTTACTTTTTAAAGTTTTGTACCTTGAGTATGCCCTAGTTAAAGAACTAGTGAGAGAAGGAGAAATGATAGCATGTGACTTGCGCTTTACATTATACATATGTTAATGTGAGTAAAACTTTGATGACAGCGCGCAATATGAGCCACGTGTCACACTTTTTGAGGACTCTGACCGTATGGATGTTTAGCTAATCCCTAAGTGGACCTACAAACCAAAAAATTAGCTTGATTAGTGATTTGCAACCTTTGGATCTTTGCACCCAAATAATGCTCGAATTCCTACGGTTAAAATCAACACATGAAAATAACTTCAATCCAACGCTTATAAATCACTGATCTGGCTGATTTCTAGGCGTTGGATTGAAGTTATTTTCATGGGTTGATTTCGACCATGTGAATTTTTAACATTATTGACAATTATTTGAGGTACAAAGATCCAAAGGTTTGAAATCACTAATCAAGCTGATTTTTGGTTTATAAGTCCACATAGGGATTGGGAAAACACCCATACGGTCAGAGTCCTCTAAGAGTATGCCACGTGACTCATATTGTGCGATGTCATCAAAGTTTTACTCGGTTAATGATTTAGTTGGTTTAATACAAGTGGGACCGTTCTTTTGGTCTGTGTGCCTTCTTGATTGGATCATGCCACTTCATAGTATGTTTATATAGTAATTATGCACCACATCTATCACCATCATTGGTTCTGGTCTAGGAAACTACAATTTGGACGGTGAGAGATGCAGTCTAAGGTTCTAGATGTAGAGAGAGAAGTAGAATAGACCCTTTTGAAGATTCCACGCTGAGAATCTTCAGATCCCATTTTCTAAGAAAATCTTTCAATAAAAGTGTGCTGCTCATTAGAGGGGGCATGAGTAAAACTTCTATCACACCAAATTGTAAATCACACAATCACAAGCCAATAAGTTCACGGCACGTACACAAGTGCTTTTGCTTTTTAGGTGTACGTGCCGAGAACTCATTGGCTGTGTTTGTGTGATTTGCAATCCCATTGTGACAGAAGTTTTACTCAGGGGGCATTACTAGTCTATGGGAAGGGAGACCTTGGGTCTTATGGTCTTAGTCTTATAGATTGAAATTACTGTCTAGCAAACCTACCATACAAACAAGCTTCTTTGATAAAAAAAAATCAACTAATTTTTATGATCACGACCCTCTAATTTGTCGTATTTTTTGACCGTCTAGATCTATAGATCAGATGCGTTGACTCATTGCTTTTGTTGCATTTGGACCACATGTTTAGAAATTGCATATATATATATGGTAATTACCATTTATAAGATTTTACCCCTATATTAATCCAAAAAAGCATGGCAATTTGTCTCAGCTCTATGTGGGAAAAAAAAAGTTTTAAATAGTCCGTTTTGAAAATTACCGTTATGTCCGTTATAACGGTTTTTATAACAGGTCACATCCAAGTAAAAAAAATGATCAAAATATTATTATTATTTTAAAAATAACCCGGTAAAAAAATGGGGTGTTACTGTTACGATGTCTGTTTGAACGTGTTTTTTTCCTTTTTTTTTTTTTTTTAAATCTTAATTAAAGCGCCTCAATTTTAACTTGTGGTGCTGAAATCTAATCACATGGCTATGATATTTGCAGTTGCTGATGGAAGGAAAACACAAAGAGCATAGTCACATACTGGAACAATATCGCTCCAAAGCCGAATATTATCTATGTGCATGCCTTAACAAAAACAACGAGAGCAATGTCGATCGGAGTCCTGGAGGCCTCTTATACGTCCGTCAATGGAACAACATGCAATACGTCTCGACCGCTGCATTTCTTCTAACGATTTACTCTGATTATCTACAAGAGGCAAATCAGATGCTAAATTGCTATGGAGAAATGGTGAGTGCCCAAGAAATCTTGACATTCGCCAAATCTCAGGTGGATTACATCTTGGGTTCTAATCCGATGGCCATGAGCTATCTCGTAGGCTTCGGTTCCGAGTACCCGAGGAGGGTGCACCATAGAGGGGCATCTGTTGTGGCATATAGAGAGAACAAAGGGTTCATCGGGTGCACGCAAGGGTACGATAATTGGTATGGACGGAAGGAACCGAACCCTAATGTTCTAGTCGGAGCGCTAGTCGGTGGACCCGATGGCCAGGATAATTTTAGGGATGAAAGGGGGAATTTCATGCAAACTGAGGCATGCACATACAACACTGCTCCATTGGTCGGAATTTTCGCAAAATTGCACCAATTAGGGGGTCAAGACATCTCCCAATTTCCATCTTTAATTTCTTCTTTCAAGAAATAAATTTACAAGGAAATATAGAAGAGTTTGTTTTCTTTAAATTGTTTTTTTTGGTGGCAGAACCAAGTAGTTCTAGCCCAATTTGTACCTTCATTCACATATCTATATGTATAGGACAAGGAAAAGGAAATAAAATTTGCTAGAAAATGTGATTGGTTGCTTACCAAAAAGAAAATATGTGACTTGATTTTATTTTGTTTGGCAATTAATTTAAATTAACAGTGGATTGGAGAAAATGTAAAAGTATTAAATAAATGCTGGGTCCTACATATTGCAACGGTGCTGGACACCTATCGATTGCTGCCCTCATTTCCTGAACCAGCCACTGCTGGATCTAGTAGCAATGACATGATTTTTAACGGTGAATGACACATTGGGTCATTGTGTCTTCCTTGGACCCCACTTATGCGTCAATCAAGACCGTTAAAGTTAAGCCAATTCTTCCCTAGCTACCAGTTGGAGTAAAACTTTGATGACATGGCCCTGTCACCGAGGCCTACGACAGGGCGTAATATGAGCCTTGTGGCACACTCTTAGAGGACTCTGACCGTATGGATGTTTTTCCAATCCCTAGGTGGACCTACACACCAAAAATCAGCTTGATTAGTGATTTCAAACCTTTGGATCTTTGTACCTCAAATAATGGTCAATAATGCTCAAATTCTGATGGTTAAAATCAACACCAATGAAAATAAGTCCAATCCAACGCCTAGAAATCACTAATCAGACTGGCCTTTAAGAGTGCACCACGTGGCTCATATTACAATCTGTCATTCGCTTCAATGACATCATGCTGTTATCAAAGTTTTACTCCCTCTTCCCTACTAGATGTATGTCCCCATCTAGAGGTGCCAACTGTCGGTTCCTAAGGTACCCAGATCGGAACCAAAATCATTGGTTCTTATCGGTTCAGGTTCTCAAAATGATGGATCTGGAACTCAAACCGATTGTTTGGCTCCCGTCGGCTCCAGTTTTGATTCTGGGTATATCAGTTCCAATCTTGACAATATGACAATTTAACACTATATTAATATATGGGTTCGGTATTATCAGTTAGGATCCAGTTCTGGTTCTTTTTTTATCGGTTCCGATATTTTTAGTTCCGATTTCGATTGAGTACAATAGAGTGACTAGACACACTAGTCCAATTCCCATCAAAGAAAAGTTGACCGACCAATTAAAGGATAGAGATTGTTGTGATGTAAATGTGCGACGTGTGTGGTTGGACTGAAGGCCCTACCGACCTTCGTGCTTGTGCTGCTTTAGTTATGATGTTCACGGAGATTGGGAGCTCTCGTCAGTCATTACGGAATCATGATTCATGATTTGGCGCGCTTTAAAGTTAATAGAGTAAAACTTTGATGCCGGGCCCTGTCATCTCCTTCGATGACAGGGCCCGGTCATCAAAGCCCGGTCATCAAAGTTTTACCCAAAGTGATATAAAGCAAAGCCGTTTTCCTTCCTTCCAATTTTTATAGACGTTCCACGTTGGGGGAGACGTCTCCCTACCTTTAATTGCGGAGACAAAAGGCCAAAACCAAAGGCTCACTCTCCACGTTCTCCCCAAGCGATATTTACGCCGTGAACGGTTGAAAATGTGCCACGTCGATCTCTAACACGTCACGTCCATCAAAGAGAATTTAATGCTTTTTGCTCCTAAAATATTAAAAGTAAGATTTGGGCCACGTTGCATATTAACATATACCACAGTACTATAGATTCACTCACATTGCCCCAGTAAAACTTGACAGTCCACAATATGAGCCACGTGGCATGAACATAGAGGACTGACCGTATGGATGTTTTGCCGATCCCTAGGTGGACCTACAAACCAAAACTAAGCCTGATTAGTGATTTCAATCCTTTGGATCTTTGTACCCCAAATAATGGCCAATAATGCTCAAATTCACACGGTTTAAATTAAGCCATGAAAATAACTCCAACCCAACGCCTAGAAATCACTAATCATGTTGATTTTTGGTTTGTAGGCCCACCTAGGGATCGGCAAAACATCCATTAGGTCATAGTCCTCTAAGTTTATGCCACGGGGCTCACATTGTGGAATGTCATCGGCTGACATTCAACTGTCATCATTGCCCATACCTTTTCTTTTATTTTTCATCATTACCGCTCCTTTTGAATGTGTAATTACCCTCTCATTGTCTTACAGGTTCCATATTCAAGGTTTGTGGGTCTTTGATGGGGTCGCTATAATGATAGGAAAATGATCGGACAATAGACCGTTGGATGATCTTCAAGATCTAGTGTGGGACCATCAGCAGTCCGGACTCCGGAATATGGGGACAACAACCACTAGGGGGTGCGGCACTATCGTTACACAAATTATAAGAAAGTGGGGGTTTTATTTTTTTAATTTTCTTTAACTTTTTGGAAGTATTTAGAGGTTTGTTTAATATTTTGAGAAGCATTTAGGGTTTGTTATTGTCGGAGCCTTGGAGGCAAAGTGGACAACAAATTCTTTACCCTTTATAAAGGCATACCTCAGAGTGCCAAGTTGCTCACATATTGCCACTTTTTTTTTTTTTTAAATACCTGTGAGTCATACCACAGTAGTATAAAGATAAAACAGAATTAAGATCTTGGCGTGTTTGATTGCACACAAATTTTCTTTTCCCATCGAAAATTTTCTTGGGAAAATGCATTTCCTAGGAGGTCTGTTTGATTGCACCCAAGAAAATATACAATTTCTAATTGTGTGAGAAAATAAGGGTGGATTTTCGTGGAAACCAATTCTCACTTTTATGTGGAATGGAAATGAATTCCAGGCTTGGATAGGAAAATCTCATTTTCTCGAGAAAATTTGGACATTTAAAAGAAGGACCTTGATTGTCTATATAGAGTATCCCTTAAAAATTATTCTCGGGAAGATAGACTTATTGAGTTAAATAGCTATACGTAGGCAGTGGATCTGTTACGGTATGACATCTGGTGTGAGCCAAGGATGTTCAAGAAGGGACATGCACTCGCTGGCTTCTTGATTGATTTCCTACTAAAATACGTCATCTCGACTAGGACGAAGATGCAGAAATTCTACCACTCCCCACTAGGGGTGTCAACGGGTCGGTTCCGGTTCGGTTCCTAAAGTGGCTAGAACCGGACAATTGGTTCCAATTCTTATCGGTTCTTATCGGTTCGGTTCTATATTAGACTACCCGGAACTGGAACCATTATTTTCGGTTCGGTTCCGATTTTGTTTCCTTTTTAATCGGTTCCTAAAAATGTGGAACCAGAACCGGTGTTTTCGGTTAAACGGGTAAATTTGAAACCCTACTCCCCACTCTTGAGATCCCAGAGGTCTATCTATAGAGCACAAACTGGGTGGAGACTTGTTCACTAGGGGAGCTAGAAGGTTCCATTGCTTGAATTAAAAACAAGCCGGGCTGGAATGGATGAACCGATCTTTGATATGGGCAGTCCATTTCATAAGTTTAATACATCCTTCCCCCATAATGATATGCTGCAGACTCTTTCAGGTCCACTTAGTGCTGTAAACTTGGACCGTCGGGCCGGGCCTGTTGGAAAAAGTAAAGCACATGGCCTGTAGGTGGGCCAAGCTGCGGGCCTGACTACTAGGCTGGGCCGCAGGCCTGGTTAAGGAAAATTTTAAAAGAAAAAGTTGTTGCACATGTAAAATGAACCGGGGGAGGGAAAACCAAATTTTTTGGGAGGGGACTTCAAAAATCAAATTTTGGGTAGGGAGGGTGACCTTAGTGGGATGGACAGCTTGGTCATAGATGACAGGCTAGACGTCCCGGCCCACGAAGTTGTCTTCAAGGCTGGTTTGGGCCGTGGGCTCAACTCCCAAACCGATGCTCATCCCGGATGATTAGCGGGCCGTGCTGTGGGCCACATGTACACCCCTAGGTCCACTAACATCATAAATTTTTGCCCACACCTTGATGGATTTACAAACTAAAAATCAGCATGATTAGTGATTTTTAGCAGTTGGATTTAACATTTTTCATCATAGACTTCATGAACACGCTTATGGGTGAAAAATGCCCAAATCCAACGTCTATAAATCACCAATCAAGCTAATCTTTGGTGTATTGGTCTACCAAGAGTGGGGCCAAACATTCAGGGGTCAGTGGTCCCCAAAAATTGTACCACTTTGCATTATGGGGGAGGATGTATCAAACCGGATAAGTAATGCAGGTTCCCAAATATTACGCCATATATTCAGATATGGTCGTATTAGGTCACCGCCCCTACCAGCACGTGATCGATATGCAGGTGGATCCGGACCACAATTACCTGGTCCACAGTGGTGTGACGTAGATGGTATGCAATTCGCCTAAAATTTGGTGGAATTAATACAAAAATTGTCTAGTCTAATTTGGTCGATTAATTAAGTTAATTTGCTACACCGGTTCTTCAATTTGTGGGCGTGTTAACGAATTTAATAATTACAATCGGACCATCTAACCAATTAGCTCCAGCCAGGACTCAGGAGATCTCCTAACCTAACTTACAATCAGTGTCACTTGCAATAAATGATTGGGACCCTCTACGTGCCACCTGGGAATATCGTTTTTAAGGGACTGTGTGACCTCGTTTGATGGGACCCATCAAGGTGATCTGTGCCATTCCACGACCCCAATTATTGCATTATTTGGGGCAATTTTACAGACCTTTCCTTGTATTTCTCATGGTTTAAAAAATGGCCATTATAACGGAAATAACCGCCGTTGTAACAACGGATTCGGACCTCCCCTGTTACGTTAAGTACCATTTTAACGCCCAAAAAATGACGGCCATTATTTTCGTTATAATGGCTGTTATTTTTTCCATATGACGCAAATAATGACTTTTTTTTTGAGAAAAAAAATGTTAAAAAAGTGTCCATTATTTTTCGTTATAAATCTTATTAGCGCTGTTTTTTTCCGGTTATTTTTCATTGTTGGCCCTGTGCGGTACAATCCGTTATAACGGTGGTTATAATGGAAAAAAGGTAACGCCTCCAAAACTTTGTAGCGTTATAACGGCCCATTTTAAACGTTGGTATTTCTTTCTAACCATGCATCATATATATTCACTCGGGTCAATTTTTTGTCTTGGACGGATCTCTAATGAATGACAGGTGGTGGGCTCCACGTTGTGGATGTTGCCATGTGTACGGTAGAGGTTAAAATGACGGCTTCTTCCTACCCTTGCAACCCACTTGCGTATTCCTTTTGGAAACAAGTCATTTTCTTCCGATACCCGGATTTGGATACGAATCAGATACAAGTAGATCGAAATCATGATCCATATCCGGGTCGGTATCTCGGTGGATTCGGATTCAAATTCAACTTTTAATATCATGATCCATATTCAGATTCAGATGCGATTCAGGGATCTAGGTATATCCAGATCTAAATTTTATTTTAAATATCAAAATCCATATTCGATTTTAAATATCAAAATCCATATTCGATTTTTAATTTCATGATCCATATCTAAATTCGGATTTGAAGGATTCATGACACACTATCCAAATTCAAACAAATACCTGAACCCGACTCATATGTGTAATATGTGTTAGATTCACTAAAAAATGACAAGTTTACTAAAGATCCAACTCCCTAACCCAGTCTTTGACCCGTTCTGAATACCTACACAAGGATTCGAATTTGATTCGAAATGGAATTGGATTAATTTATACTCGTATCCAGCCCGTTTTCCATTCACATCGAGTCTCAATGATCTAAACCCACTAAATATATGTTTGAATTCTGGCAGATCTCGTGTTTAACCCGCCCCATTTCATACGCTAGTGGTGGTGAGAGAGCACTGGTGGAATAGGCGGTGGTCATGATGAAAAAGAAGAGAAAGGGAGAAAAAATGTACAATTTATTATTATGAATAAATGGTTTGTATGTATTCTCACCAAACGTATTTATTTGTGTTTATAAACGTAACCAAATGAGCCCGTATTTTAATAGTTACCACCTTTTCCGACTCCCCTATTAAAAAGTATCAGGTTCCGAGGACTCCTTTTTTCCAATTGCCCTTTTTGACTCCCCTTCTCGAGTGTCCATTCCAAGAATCCAACAGTGGTTGATAGTGCTGAAGTGGCATTCACTTTTGCCAAAGCAAAACCACCATTGGATTCTTCGAATTGATGCCCTAGAAGGGGAGTCAAAAAAAGGGATTGTGCGATGTCCTACCCATATAAAAATTGGGTTTAATCCTAAAAAGGGTGGTTGAGGAAAAATTAGTGAAACACACTAAAGATGAGAAGAACTTCAGAAACCTTTAAGATGTTGAGAGAAAAATAGAGTTTTTACTTGTGAGCATATAATCTTCATTTTTTTTATTTATAGTGTTCTCCTATTGCTTTGTGCCGTGTTTTTTTTTTTTTTTTTCTTCGTTAGGATTTTTCCAAGTTAAATTACTAAGTTCTTTGGAAATGTAAATTTTATTTTATTTCGATCCAAATCTTAGTATTTCTCTTGCACAAAATAACAATAGCTCCTCCTCACATCCAAACAGCCCCTTAGTGTATCTGTAGGAAGATCATGACTAAAAAAAAAAATGGTTATGATTAATGTTCAAAAACTAAGTGATCGATTCAATGGCTTAGAGATATCCATTTGCTATGGTTTTTGCATCTAGAGAAGACTGTCGATATCATAGTTCGAAGTCTCGGCGGATCCCATTCTGGACCTGACAATTCGGATCAGGATCGGCATTCACCGATCTGATCCATCGCCTCACCCGAGATCACTGTTTCCTAAAGAAGTGTCATGCAGAGCCTAGACGGAGATTTTGAACCATGGTTGATAGGACTGTCTATGTGGATGACCATATTTGTACTTAATATATGAGATAGACTTGAGGTCATTATAACTTAATAGCCTCAGGGTTGTCACTCTCACTCTCACTTGAGGATGAAAATAGGGTTTCAAAATTTTCAATCAAATAGATGGTTGGGATTTTTAGGAAATAAAATGGTGTAAATACAAACCATAAGCAATCAATTATTTTTCTTCCGATATATCGATAGCATATGCCATCGATGCGATGAAACCCAAACCCACCATCTGATCACCGACGAGAAAAATTCGTAGGGATTGGTCCTACCGAATGGGCAGTTGATCGATGGAATGTTAATTATCATTCAATTAGGTTGATTTTGATCTTGGCGGGATCCAATGGTCCCATTTGATCGATCGGTGCAGCGGCGCACCACATTTGCTACTATGGATGCCCTAGATAACCTCTTCTCTCTCTCTCTCTCTGTTATATCTTGCTACAATGTTGAACACATTGAATCCTCCATTGTCACACGTATCTCGTGTTTGTCGTTTTCAAAATGTACATTTAAGAACCATGACCACAAAATTATATCCCAAACTGTACATACTAACCCTAACATATAATCGGAAACTGACGGCTTCCCACCACTAGAAGATGTGGAGACCATCGAAGACGTCTAATGCCACCCAACCCTATCGTTCTCATCCCCCCCCAATCATTCTCTTTTTTTTTGGTGGGCAATCGTTCTCTCCCATCTACCCATCTCTTTTAAACCCCTACAATCCAACAAAAAACTACTAAGCATCCCCATCTCTCTCTCTCGAATCCAACAACAAGTTACTAAGCATTCTCATATCCTTCAACATCTCTCTCCCCAACATGGTAAGCACACAGTTCAACCAAGTCCAATATCCTACTCAGATATGAACATGTTGCTAATGAATTCTCTCTTTTTTTTCTCCATTTTCTTTATTTTTCACAGGTTTTAGCAGGAACCCATGTCGACGGTGGGGACGACGGAACAGTGGTAGACTTTCGAGGAAATCCGGTCGACAAATCACAAACAGGCGGATGGCTCGCCGCTGGGCTGATCTTAGGTGTTCTTCGCAGACTTGAGCCTGTGTTTAAAACTACTTAGTTCTTCCTATATAACTTATGAGTAATCAAATTTTGTTACAGTAACCGAACTTTCCGAGAGGATTTGCGTGATGGGTATATCGATGAATTTAGTAACGTATTTAGTCGGCGATTTGCATATTTCGACCTCCAAATCTGCAAACATAGTCACCAATTTCATGGGCACTCTCAATCTTCTTGCCCTTCTCGGCGGTTTCTTGGCCGATGCTAAGTTAGGCCGGTACTTGACAGTTGCTATCTTTGCAACCATAACTGCCTTGGTAAGTGTTTGAACGAATTAGGATATAGATGTCATTTTTAAAATTGCCTCGAGACTATTTTCGTCATTTAATTTACAAAATGTTTCTGCCTTCTGCTTCATATCCTTCCACTAGGGGGTGACTTTGTTAACGATAGACACTACAATTCCTAGCATGAGTCCTCCAGCATGCAGTGACTACAGAAGGCAACACCATCAATGCATCGAGGCGAACGGCCGGCAACTAGCAATGCTCTATGTCGCGCTCTATACGATAGCATTGGGTGGTGGTGGCATAAAATCGAACGTGTCGGGATTTGGGTCCGATCAGTTTGATATCAATGATCCGAAGGAAGAGAAATCGATGATCTTCTTCTTTAATCGGTTTTACTTCTGCATCAGCCTAGGGTCTCTATTCGCCGTAACGGTTTTGGTGTACATACAAGATAATGTGGGGAGAGGGTATGGATATGGGATATCAGCGGGGACGATGGTGATCGCGGTTATCGTATTGCTCGGTGGTACGCGGTTGTACAGGTTCAAGAAGGCGCAGGGGAGCCCACTTACTGTTATATGGAGAGTGTTTCTCTTGGCTTGGAGGAAGCGGAATGTGACCTATCCTTCCCATGCCAGTATGTTGAATGAGTACCACAACGCCAAGGTCCCTCACACCCCACGGTTTAGGTGAGTGTAGCTTAAGCTCTTTAATGCATACGGTGGGTCCCTCCATCACCATTGCTTGGTTGAAATTGCGATGCTTAAAATGTTTGCTCGCAGTGATATGAACCCCATCTCAACGTGTGGTCTTGATTACTGCGACTTCACCTTTGCAGTTGCAATGGACAACCGAAGTTTTTCTCACCTGAATTGACGTACTAATGGTCCAATTTTGGGACGGGGTTTTTGTCTGTGGGGCCGAAGGCCCAAACCTCTTCACAAGAGTGGCAGGGTTTTCTTTGGACATGACAGCTGCGGTGGTGGCCCCAAAGAGGGAGAAAATTGTTTATCCTGGCGCATTTTGATCCAGGCGTTCGGCCACTTGTAGGCGTTAAGGTGGGCCACCTTAAACCCCAAGACAGGTGGCGCTCAACTAGAAGGATCAAAAAGTGTCAGGTTCAAAAAGATTCTCCCAAAGAGGTCATGAATTTCGCCACCTAAGCATTTCCACTAAGGGACAAAATAATGCATTTGCTCTTTTGCCTTAAAAACTTGTAATAAGACTCCATGGTTCGAACTAATCGGGAGAAAGTAAAATTTTCTCCAGAAAGTTTTGGTGGAGGGGACTCCATCACAGTCACAAGAATAGACTCATGTCGGTCATCAGAAGTGAAGACCGACCACAGTATAAGCCACATGGCAAACTCGTAGAGGCCACTAACCGAATGGATGTTGAGCCCATCCATAGTTGGGCCTACTACAAACCAAAAATCAGCTTGATTAGTGGTTTATAACAGTTGGATTTGACACTTTTTCATGAGAATATTTTTAACCTTTGGATTTGAGTATAATCACTTTCTTCTTTTGTTGTTTTATCCTATTTTCCTTTGTATTCTTTTTAGCTCTCTGGTAGGCTTCCTTAGCCTCCAAGGCACTTTTCAATAAAGACATTATACTTATAAAAAAAAATAAAAAATTTGTCGTATACGTGATCCACGTGCTCATCGATATGGACGTCCGATCGACTGATTAAATTTTTTGATTCGGCAGAGCCCAAGTTACACACATTGGATGTTCCTAATCGCCTCTGATCAATCACCTACGTTCATGACTTAGCGCCCTGTACAATAGGTGATTGATCGATCGAGTAGTTCGGATCGATGAGGATGGGTATCGCATGAAAACAAAATGTTCGGATTTTAACATGGTCCCGCCATGACACGATAAAATTATTGGATTTATTGATGAATTTTTAGCCACCCACATGACTTTTGTCTGTGAGTACTGCACACACACACAACTGCCAACACAAAATTCAAATTTTCTCCATACAGTAAGTTTCATGGACGTTAACAATCTCTCTATCCCTCAATGCATGTGATGGAGTAGATGCCTTGACAAAGCTGCTGTCTTATACGGCTACGATGCAGAAGGAAATGGGACCCGCAACCCTTGGATAGTCTCCACTGTGACAGAAGTTGAAGAAGTGAAGATGGTACTCAAGCTCCTCCCCATTTGGTCCACCTGCATTCTCTTCTGGACAGTATACTCTCAGATGACTACCTTCTCAGTCGAACAAGCTACATTCATGGATCGAAAAATCGGCGCCTTCGTCATCCCTTCAGGCTCTCTCTCTGTCTTTCTCTTCATCACCATCCTCCTCTTCACATCTCTAAATGAGAAACTTGTAGTCCCATTCGCGCGAAGATTCACCCACACAGTTCAAGGCATCACAAGTCTCCAAAGGATCACCGTAGGCCTAATTTTCTCGATAATCGCTATGGTTGCCGCTGCCATCGTCGAGAAGCAAAGGAGGGTAATCGCCATTCAACGACAAACCCAAATAAGTGTCTTCTGGTTAGTCCCTCAATTTTTCTTAGTAGGAGCCGGCGAAGCATTCGCTTATGTCGGACAACTCGAATTTTTCATCAGAGAAGCACCAGAGAGAATGAAGTCCATGAGCACAGGGCTGTTCCTTAGTACAATTTCAATGGGGTTTTTTGTTAGTAGTTTGTTAGTTTCTTTGGTGGATGAAGTGACTAAGAAGGGTTGGATTAGGAACAATCTGAACAAGGGAAAGTTAGATAACTTCTATTGGATGCTTGCAGTGTTGGGAGTTTTGAATATCTTGGTTTTTCTTGTGTTTGCCATGAGACACCAGTATAAGGTGCAACAGTATAATATCTCTGACAGTAAAGAGAAGGAGCTGAAGAGTTGGAATGATGGAGGTCTTGAAGAGATAGAGAAGAAAGAGGGTGTTGAGGGTGTGTTTTGAGAGTAGTTTTGGTATTGAATGTATTTATTTTAATTTCTCCTGTGTGTAGGCCTCTTAAAGAAAGTTTATAGTTATTTTACAAGCTAAAGAAGGTTTTTGAGACAATCCTACCTTTTACTGCCCAATTGATTTATGTCTTAATATCAAAATAAAGGACAAAAAAATTTCATTATTGTTGTTGTCCCATTCATTTTCCATTGATTAAAGAGGTTTTAAAGGGTAAGCTAGCCCCAATTTTTGTTTAGTGGGGTGGTTGTTACTACATCTATGGAGCTAAGGCGTTACCATTTTTTTATTTTTATTTTTGTGTAAACATAAGGCAAATGATCAGAAGCTGTGTTGCTTCGACATGGACATGTACGTGCCATTGGAGTCCGGCAAACCCCAAAAAAAGGATTTGGGGACTCGGCTGAATAATTATTAATATATTTTTATTTTATAATGACGAGTCCATGACGAAATATCAGGATTTTCTTGGTAGATTTGGTAGGGTTTTTACTAAATCTTAGAAGCAAAATCTTGCTTGTGGGCCTCAAACATTTCTTGGGCCTTGATCATGAACAATTTTTTTGCCTGTGCAGTAGCTATGCATGTTCCCCATATTATATGGTTCGGTTGCATTTGTGGAGACGCAAGGCCCAATCTGACCTTGGGCAACCCGAACAGCTCAAGCGGTCTAGTCTAGCTTAGCCTTCTTTTTTTTTTAATTCCCATCTTTACTTTATTTGCTAATTGTTACCCAACCCAACATTACCTGATTAGGCTTGGGCTTAGAGATGAGCAGTTCAGGTTGGGCATGGGTTGGACACATTGGACCCAAGCTCGAGTTTGGTTGGACTTGAGTAGACCCCAACCTGCACAAGTTGCAACACTAGATTAATGGCATAGTAGTGACTGGAGCTAACTGTATGATTTGACCATGTAAGACCTTCGCCACACCTTATGCCTGAAAAGGACACACTTTTCCACTCCTTAAAGCTATAATTCAACAAACCCTCTGCAGACCAAATAATGGATGACTATGATCTTGGCTTTCGTCTAGAGTTGTCAATGGGTCAAATTGATGGTCAGCTAGGGGCTGGCTCAGCATGGTAGACCATAAGACTGGGTACGTGTAGTAGATGCTCAGAACGAGGGGAGACGGATGTCATCAACGTTGGCCGATGGAGCACATTATGAGCCACGCGGCATACTTATATATCGCTGACCGTATGAATGTTTGACCCAACACTAGATGTACCTAAAGACCAAAAATTCAGCCTGATAAGTGCCTGGGCCTGATAAGGGACAGGTTGGGCAAGGTCGGGCCGTGGGCTCATGGGCACGCACCTCGTTGCATACGAGTGATTGTAGGATTCCTCCGGAAGAAGTGGCAAATAAGAGAGTTGCAACTCAAAGGAGCAGTTTGGAAGATTAGAAATCACTAATCAGGCTGAATTTTGGTTTGCAGGTCCACCGAGGGACTGGCCAAACATCCATAGTGAGCCACGTGGCTCTTATTGTGGGTTGTGACAGGCTTCGGTCACAACCCGTTGTGACGTGGGGACATTTTTTGTTCGCTCAGCATACAACCCACATCATCAGCCAAATGACGGCAATGATCTTGCAACCTTTTTTAGTGGCGCAGTTTAACATGTGGGTCTGGCTCAAGGGACCCCCATTTCTGACCCCCTTTTTTTACCCCCATCTTGGCGTACCCACATAGAAGATGCATCAATGGCTGATTTTTGGTGGGGATGATAACCTCGCCATATAGATCACCCCAACAAAAAATCAGCCCATTCTGAAATTTCTAACCCCATCAAATGTGGTTTTAAAGTTACACGGTAAAAATCGACGGTCCAAAATTCTTCAGCTTCTAAACCAGTCTATGAATATCAGAATGATTTGAATTTTTGTGAGAATGATCTCCTCATCATAGAGATCATCCTTGCCAAAAATCAGTCATTGATTCATCTTCTACAAGGGTACGCCAAGATGGGGGTCAAAAAAGGGGGTCAGAAATGGGGGTCCCTTGAGCCTGACCCTTAACATGTACCATCATGGTATTTTTGACATTTTCTTATAGGAAAAAGATGTAACAAGGTATGCCTGAAACTGTTCATTTGCGGAAGCGGCATTTTTGGTAGTCGCCGCTGCCATCTGGGCCCACTGACTGCTTGGATGTTTATCCCACCCCTTGGTGGATATACCTACCAAAAATCACCTTGATTGCTAATCTATAACCATTAGATTTTAACACTTTTTAACATCACGACCCTTTCCAAAATAACCTCAACCAGTTAAAAAAGGAGTCTAATTTTGCTCACGAACAGGGACGAACACTAATGTCCATATAGGCCATGTGGCAGACTCTTCGAGAGTCGAGACCACTAACCGTATGGATGACATGTTTGGCTTAAGTGAACTTATAGACCAAAAATTTGCCTGATTGTAGATTTACATCCGTTGGATCCAAGTACTCCAATTAATGCTCGAATCCCACGGGTGAAAGTCAACTCATGAAAAGACTCAAATCCAAACGTTTGGAACTCACCAATGACTTTCGTTTTGTAGCCTACGGATGATGCAAACATCCATACGGTCGAGATCTCGAAGAGAGTATGACACGTGTCTCATATATATTGACATTCGTGATCATCCGTGCGCAAAGATGTGGGTGAGCAAATTGGATTTTAAAAACTAAATGTCAACATCCTCCCGGGTGGTCCTTAATGACGTTTTTGCCCTTTCGCCTACCAAACTCTCTCCAAGCTTAAAAAGACAGTGTGACTGAGACACAGAGATCCCAAAACAAGCACTCGATCGGTCGATCCACTTCTGAGTTTCTCTTCACAATCTCCGCCAGATCCACCAACCGTTAATCATGTCCTCGTCCTCCACCCTCTCTAACGGCAGCGCCACGGCCGCCACGCCTGGCCGTCTCGCCTCCGTCTACAGTGAAGTCCAGACGAGCCGTCTCAACCACTCCCTCCCTCTCCCTTCCGTCCTTGAAAAACCCTTTAAGGTCATCGACGGTCCTAAAAGCTCCGCTGCAGGAAACCCAGGTCTTATTTTCAAAAAAAAAAAAAAAAAAAAACACTTTTTAGATCTATCAGTTCCATCGATCCAAATAAGTGTTGTTAGGATTTTAGTTTGATTTCATTACTATCTTTGCAGATGAGATCGCTAAGCTCTTTCCCAATCTGTTCGGTCAACCTTCCGCTTCATTGGTACCTACTGATTCAGTGGTCTCGGGATCAGATCAGAAGCTGAAGATCGGTGTTGTGTTGTCTGGAGGCCAGGCTCCCGGAGGACACAATGTAATTTCGGGCATTTTTGGTGAGGACTCTTTTTTTTCTCGAGGCTTCGTTTACACGGCATTGTATTTGGGTTTGACATTTTTTTTTGGAGTTTTGGGTTGTGTGTAGATTACTTGCAGGATCGCGCTAAGGGAAGTACACTTTATGGGTTCAAGGGTGGTCCTGCTGGGATCATGAAGTGCAAATATGTCGAGCTGACATCGGACTTTATCTATCCTTATAGAAATCAGGTGAGCATTTTTTATTTTATCCAACCTTCGCGACAAATTGCGGTTATTCCATGTTTTTATTTGTAAATGTTACCGAACTTATACTTCATGCTAATATCTTACTTATTTGGAAATCAAGCAAATCAGCTATCTGTCTGTTTGCAGAGTGAAAGTAGCAATGTTGTTAATTTTTTTTTTTTTTTTTTTGAAGTTTTGTGTGTAATATAACCCATTAGCCATTTAGCCTAGTAGATGATTTCACTTGTCAATGCATGGTTTCCATGTGAAGGTTCTAATGATAGATGTAGCAAAGGATGCAATCGCTTATCGCGTACTGTTCTAGTTGGCTCAACATGTCGTTATATCTTTAAGTCTGCAACTTACATGTGTGCGTAATTGTAGTGTAGCATTTATGAGTTGGTGGGTATTTGTATTTATGCATGTATATATGCGAATATGTACCTATACATATAGACGAGCTTGCTTATAGAGCTACTAAGGTAGTCGTTAGACCATGGGTTGCGTATTCAAACTAATACGTGGTATATCATACTTTGCAGTTTGTACAATAGGTCTTTGGTAAAGAGTTATATACCACATAATTGTAACTTCATTTGAATTATGTAAACAGGGTGGATTCGATATGATCTGTAGTGGAAGGGACAAGATTGAAAGCCCAGAACAGGTAGTTCTTTTCTACATTTCAACAGAGATTGTTTATTTTGTTCAGTTGGGTTTTTTATCAAATTGATATTTACTTAGAACTATTGCTTTTAAATGGTGGACTAACTGAATGTAAATCCTTATGATTGTCAGTTTAAGCAAGCTGAAGAGACAGCACTGAAGCTTGATTTGGATGGGATTGTAGTTATTGGTGGAGATGACTCAAACACTAATGCTTGCCTCCTTGCTGAAAATTTTAGGTAAACATGAAGCTATATCTTGTGAAATAATTCAATTTCTTAAACACTTGAAAGCAAAGTAGTTTAGCAGGCATCTGTATGTTCTGTTTATAGTTTCTTTGAAGTCAAACTGGAGTAAATTTTGTATTCTCTCATTTGTACTTCTATGCTATAATCGTTGCCACGATTAACAGTGCCTTATCCTAACTATTTGGGATCGGCAACACAGATGCTGTTCTGCCATTCTTTTCTATCTAGAGCCATTTCTTCTGTTAAAGTATGTGTCTATAAATCTTCTTTTAATACCTAATTCCTCTCATCCATTTTAGCCATATCTTATGTTGTGCTTGTTCTCATTAGTGCCCCATCATTGGTCATCGTATGACATGTGCAACGCATTTTTTTTATCCTCTATCAAGCCTAGTCAGTAGTCTTATATACATTCTGTTGTGCTTATTTCTAATTTTATCCTAGCATTTCTCACTCATCCATCTTAATATCCTTATACATGCTACGCTCATTCCATGAACATGCTTTTTTTGCCCAACAATCTGCTCCATAAAGCATAGACGATCTTATTGCTATCTTCTTGATTGCCAAATATTCTCAAATCTCAATCAACTTCTACCCAATAATGGTTAGGAATCTTAGGATAAAATGTTACTGTCTATCTATGACAATTTTCAGCTTTGTGGTGATCCTATTGATGCAAATTTGTTTCTTTTGTTGGATTAATCAGGGGCAAAAATGTGAAAACTCGGGTGATTGGATGTCCAAAAACCATTGATGGTGATTTGAAATGCAAGGAGGTTCCCACAAGTTTCGGATTTGATACAGCATGCAAGGTGATCGCTGTTATGCTTTAGTTTTCACACCTATGCTTCTATCTTTTGTATTTAGTCATGTAAGCCAAATATTCTATCAAGAAGATTCCTTTTTTTCCGAATGGCCTTTATGTTTTTTCATGTCAATGAGCGAAACTTGTTCTCAGGAGGAACTTCTAGGCTGGTTCTCACTTCTCAGTACCTTCTCGGTGTTTTTGACATAATTATTCTTTCAACTGTCTATGGAAGTGCATTCTATTACCCATACAATCAATCCATAAAATATGCTGCTTGACTGATAATATGTGCATCAGTTGCAGCAAAATGTACTCCGCACTTGGTGCACCTCACACGCATTATAATATTGTTTTAGAAAAGTTGGTGAATTTATGTGCAAACGCACATGCCTACCAGTAGTAATAATATTAAAATCATGCCAGATATATGAGAAGTCAACTGGACATGGCCACTGTTGTGAGGCTTCAACTTTATTCTTGTGTAACCAATCAATACAAGGTTCCAATCAATTCTTTATAACAACAGTAGCTAGATGTTCCTTTTAGGATGCCTGTAAGCACACAACTGCAGTGTGAAGCAGTCATTAATGTGCTGATGTAACTTTGATTATGCAGATATATGCAGAAATGATTGGAAATGTCATGACGGATGCTCGCTCTACTGGAAAGTATTATCACTGTAAGTTTTCTGATTCTGAAATTTATCATAATCAGGAGTTTCTGCTCTCCTTTTTGCCTATTGACCCCATAGTTTGATACTAGTGATGCTTGGTATCATCCTCTATTTGGGCGGCTCCTAGATTCACTCGGATACGCTTATGTCTAATTTGTCCTTCCCAATCTTTTGACTTATCCATATTAACATCCTTGTCTTTATTACACTCACTATGTGAACATGTTTTTTAACTAGCCAACATTTTGCTCCACAAGCATAGCTGGTTTTATTGCTGTCTTGTAAAACAATTTCCAACCTAAACTATTGATCCAAATTAATGAACCAAAAATCTAGGGTAACTTTACTTGCAAGTGCACAAGAGAGTGGAGCGAGGGAAAGTGAGTGGTGAAAACAACGACTGAAAGACACTGAGGCAATGTAGAGTACAGAAAAGAACAGCAGAGAGAAAGGCTAAGGTTTCAGAGATCCACCTAGTTCTTCCCTTATGTCTCTCTTTCGACTAGTTTGTTCTGATCGGAATATATAACGATAAAATCAATAAATCCACTACAAAGATAATTAAATAAGAGAGAATTAATCAACTAAATACCGATTATTGAGCCATAGGGGATCTTAAGCATTGACCATATCAATTAATCATGGTAAATCAAGAGAATTTATAGACTCATAATATTTTCAACAGATAACTATTCTCAAATAACTTAAACATTTATTAACAATAAATTTCAAATAATTATCAAAAGAATATCCATAAAGGAAGAACTAGGCTTCAACCCTAGCCTTAGCAAGGTGTTTAGCCGGCCATGCTCATAAAATGATCCATGTTAACTGAACAACCAAAAAGAAGAAAAACCAAAAGAAGAAGAACGAGAGGAGGAGAAGCTGTGAGATCCGATGCCGACCTCCAAACACACTCCAAGGTGAGACGATTCTGCGAGATGTGTGATGAGATCAAGAGAGCTACACGATGAGGAGAAGTTGTCCAAGGTCTGATCCCCACAAGTGATGAGAGAGAGAGAGAGAGAGAGAGAGAAAATCATCTTCTTTTGATGTCAAGCCCTTTGTGGAATACATTCCACCGTCCAACACATGAGATGGCAAACCATCCACTACCTTTTTGGGTTGAAAGTGTATGAATACACCATTTTGATTAGAAAAATGTGTACTACGCAATGTTAAAGAGAAAACGCATATTTTTACATGTAAATGCGGAAATATATGCAAAAGAAATGCGATAATGCCTATCAAAATTAGGATAATGATGCAATTTTAAGCAATTGTCATTTATCATTATCGCCAATCACATAGCACTCCAGAAGCATCTCCAGTTTAGCTACCCATCTTCAATTTGACGCTGATCCATGCTTTCAGTTTGTAAACCATGGTTCAGAACACTGGTATTTATCATCTACTTTAGGTAGATTCCATACTAACAGAGAAGGCCTGCTCAATAGCAAGTTTGGCGTAAAAACCTTTTTTCCTCTATTTTCTTTTTTTCCCCTTTTATGGTGAAATTTTTTTTTCATCTCAATTCCATGCTTATATTTCTATAGCTAGGTGGTATTTCTAATTATCTTTTTGTTTGTAGTTGTAAGGCTTATGGGGCGTGCAGCTTCTCACATTACCCTGGAATGTGCTCTACAGACTCATCCAAACGTTACTATTATTGGAGAAGAGGTACCTCCCAATATTCTTGCTCCACTTTCAAATGTTTATCTGGTTCCGGCTGTACATACATTTTATACATGGTTCTTAATTGAGTTTGCTTTGTTTGCCTGTTAACAATGTATGAATTGTATAAATCTATGCAAACAAGGACTACCTCTCTCCCTACTTCTCAAGCATTTGCAGTTGAATGTCGTTCCAATTATACAAAGATTACCCATTGGCAAAAATATTCTAATCCCGAGCCAAGTCAACATGTGCTTTCAATAATGTTGGCGATCATCCAGGGACCCTCCAATTTTCTAGAGGCTGAAGAGATTATGCTAAAGGAGCTCACTCCCACCTCTGAGGGGGCTAGAAAAGAGAGTGAAAGATCTTCAGTTCAATCCTTCCAATAGAACACAAGCCTCTGGTTTGTTAGAAGCTTTCAAACTGACTGGATGAAGAACACTTTCAAATTCATTTCTTGATCTTCTCTATAGACGCCACCAGTATTGGCCAGATTAGTTTGCATAGTGAAAAGCCATCAAGATTTTTCCCAAGACAGCCTAATGATTTCTTTCTACTTTATTCCCTCAAGGATTGGTTTTCATTCACTTTCAAAATTCATAACCCTAATGCCTTGGTAATCTTTCAAAATGGAAGCCCACTGGATAAGCTTGAATTTAAACCTATGGCAGTGGTCTAATTGAGTTCTTCTTATCAAGTTTGGACATGAATAGTTGTTATGAGGTGCTTGAGTTGGATTGGACATGTTTCAAGTAGGGCTTTGTGGTATTGAAAACTATTTGTAGAGATCATTTGGAAAGAATGGTCAGTTTAAGGTGGGTGATGGGTGTAGGATTCAGTCTTTGGAAGACACCTGGTGCTGATGTTGCATTGTGTTCCTGAATTGTATAGGTCTGATAGTGTAAAAGGTGTGTTCCTATCGGGTGTTTGGAAAGGAAGAAGAGGTCTGTGGTCTATTGTGCTATTTTCGTAAGATATTAGGGATGTGGATTTAGTAAGTGCATAAGTGGTGGGAAATTTATACTTATCAATGGAAAATTCTTGAGACATTTCCTACTTTGAATTATCCAATATATGGTAAATGATCAACTCTCACAATGCTTCCCATGTACAATATTATTTGACAAGGCTATATCTTGCTGCAGGTTGCTGCCAAGAAGCAAACTCTGAAAAATGTTACAGACTACATTACTGATGTAATATGTAAACGTACCGAACTTGGCTATAACTATGGTGTTATACTCATACCAGAGGGTCTAATCGATTTCATTCCTGAGGTAAAATTCTAAATCATAAGACTTACATGTTCTTTTTTGTATTTATTAATGTATACTTCTTATGAAGTATAAACCCTGGCTATTGGAGTTCTGACCCAATGCACTGTGTCAATTGTCATGTATTGAGCCACTTTAAACAATTTGGGTTTGTCAATGGTACTATTGCAGGTACAACAACTTATTTCAGAGCTCAATGAAATCCTAGCTCATGATGTTGTGGATGAAGGTGGGCTGTGGAAAAAGAAACTCCAAAATCAATCTCAGCAGCTTTTTGATTTTTTACCTCAAGCAATTCAAGAGCAATTGATGCTTGAAAGAGATCCACATGGAAATGTGCAGGTGACTACTTTATATTTTGTTGGTATCTTTGTTTTCCAACCTGCCTGGAGTTGATTTGGCATCTCTGTTGATATACTTTGTAATATTATTTATCTTTCCATGTGTTTAGGTTGCCAAAATAGAAACGGAGAAAATGCTTATTCAAATGGTTGAAACTGAGTTGGTGAAAAGGAAGCAAGAGGGTAAATATAAAGGACAGTTCAAAGGGCAGTCACACTTTTTTGGGTAACCACTATCTTTGGGGTTAAAAACCATCTTTTTAAATTAAATAACTTGTTTCACCCTGATGAGTAATGGCATGATTTTCAGCTTAAGATATTATTTTTACTGGAAATAATTCATCCTCTAATAATTTTTCAGTTGATTGATCTACTTATATCTGATATTTGATGGTGATTTATAGGAAAAACAGTAGACCATGGTTTCCATTCATGGTGTTAGCTCTTACCTGCTGCTTGATTTTCACTTGCAGATACGAGGGGAGATGTGGTTTGCCAACAAATTTTGATTCTACCTACTGCTATGCACTGGGGTTTGCCGCAGGAGCCCTCCTCCACTTTGGAAAAACTGGGCTCATATCCTCGGTCTCTGGTTTTATCCTTTCTTATTGTCTTTACTTTTTTACGAAAGTGACTAACTGCTGAGATAATTTTATTTCTAACTATAATTGCATATCCAGGTAGGGAATTTGGGTGCTCCAGTCGAAGAATGGACTGTTGGTGGGACTGCATTGACTTCACTAATGGATGTGGAGAGGAGACATGGTATGAGCCCAGTTTTATTCTTCCCTTTTCATCGTATAATGCCGGGAACCTATTTTTGTGAGACTCATTGATAATTTACTATTTGCACTAAAATATGCCTCTAGAAGCCACCCAACTGTGTTCGTTAATGTTATCTTTATTTCCTTTCCCCATCCCCCTACATAAGCACATTTGACATGTGCAAAATGTTGGCAACTAAAATGAGTAAGCTTTCAAATACTCGGTTCTTTTTGAGATTGAATTACTCAAGATCTGGGATGCATGTTGGTTCTCTGATGAAGATACGGTTTAACCCAGGATTTTGAAAAATGAAAACTGAGTTATAGGGTTTCCAGATGATAAAATATTTAGGACGTTGTACTGGGGAATTTTCCATTGAAATGTGCTTCAAACTGGTGGTTCCTTTTCCCTTCCAGGTAAGTTCAAGCCTGTGATCAAGAAAGCAATGGTGGAGCTTGAAGGTAAGAGATTTGTTTGTTGATATGCTCCTGTTCCCTCCTTTGCAGGAGGTGGTATTGGATACCTTGCTACAGTACCCTTTTGCTGCCTCAATCACTGTAAATTGGTCGAACCGGGGCATGTTTCTAACTAAATTAGTGATAGAGGTGCTGCAGTGCTGTGATGCAGTACCAAACACTTCCCTTGTGTTTTATACTGTGACTGCGTGGTTCTATACCCAACAAAAAACATGAGCAAATTTATCTACAATGACGAAATTTCAGGTGCACCATTCAGAAAGTTTGCATCCATGCGGGATGAGTGGGCCATCAAGAACCGATACATCAGCCCGGGTATGTCGTGACTTTTACTTCCATCGTCCCCTTCTCACTCTGATGCACTATCTTTGACATTCAAGTATTTGCTGTTTAGCAACTCAGCATGCAAATAGAGCTGATCGTCCATAAAATAGATGTGCTTTCCATTGATGACTAGAATAAGTTATTTAGAGGATTGAAAGACCAATATTTGGGAAATATTTGAGTTTTGTGAACAAGATCATCCTCTGTACTCTTTAACTTCAATTTCACTCTTGGTGGTTATTGTAACAGGTCCAATTCAGTTTAATGGCCCAGCATCCAAAGACATCAACCACACACTACTACTGGAGCTTGGAGCTCAAGCTTAGGGATATCTAGTGAGTCTTATTTTATCTCCAGTTTTATCTTTGAGAAGAAAAGACTCAATGAAGATGTACATTTGCCTCGTGTTCATGGAGTGAAAGAATAAGTCTTCCTTACAGTTTCCTTAGCAAAATTGCTTTTCAACGAGGGGCGGGGGGGAAATGGATTTCACTTGAGACCTCATTTTTGCAACTTAAAGGCAGATTTCTTGAGTATTAGATTGAAATTTTTGTTGGAGGGATGATAGGCAGTTTGCTAGGATCATTGGAACTCATACTTTAGAGGCTAGTTCTCTCTCTTTTTCATTGACGAGTGGAAGTTCTTCTATCCCTTACTGGTGCTCGAATAATTATTTCAAGTTAAAAGTGTTTTTGTATTAGATTTCGAGAGTTCTAAAATGTGAGAATATCTCTAATAATTTATATTTTCAGGCTGATGAACCCCAAATAATGGCCCATTAGGAGATTTCAATGAAGCGATTGCAAAAAGTTTAGTAGAAAAATAACTCCATGCTATATATGCCTCTTACGCTGCATTTGGGATTGAACTTTCCCCCAAATCTAAATAGCTAGTTGAAAAACGGCTGTTATAATGAAATTAATGATTGCCATAATGATAATGCCCCTACCCCGGTACCTTTTTTTTCCTTTTTTTTTTTTCCTGTTATAATGTTCAAATCCGAAAAAACAGAATATTCATTATAACGGCTGTTATTTCCGTTATAAAAAACCATTTGTTTACTATTATAAAAGTTTTTTAAAATAATAATATTATGAACGTGACTGATGTGCTGTTATAACAGTCATAACTGTAGCGTTTGACGGACAATTTAAAACCTCGCTACCATGTAACCTTTGTACGGCTGGAAACATGTAATCCTAAAATCTATCAATAGATTCTATATATCTTGATCCACTTGGGACTTCAAACTTTTGAAGTGTCGATCTATAAGTGGCATGTGGCACTCTTTTGGGCCACGGATCCATGCATGTGTGGTTCACCTCTTGGTGGATCTACACACCAAAAATCAGCTTA